>JACEVL010000215.1:160000-830000 GCA_020284085.1 Aporrectodea caliginosa
ACGCGAGAACAACCAAGCGGCGAATGCCATGGAGCAGATTGTTTAAAAGTAGATTGCATAAAATCTGATTGCTTATTCGGTTCTGAACTGTCCACGCGCTGTCGACGATAATATGGCAGGGCACGGAACGTCTCACCCTGTCCTTCCGCACCGTATCTTTGTCTCAGTCGCTCAACGCATTGTTCATAGGTGACGTCTTCTCTAATAACGAAATCCCATAGGAGTTGCGTTGAGGCTTTGGCAACGCACAACGGAATATGAGTGACAAGATGCTCAGTTGCTCACATGTCTAATATTTCTCAATTGCAATTGTAAATGAGTGCCTGTGTCTTACGACGTGATCAGCGAAAATACATCGTTGACTTAGCCTTAATTGTTGTTCTTTCGGCAGCCACATTCCTTTGTATTGTAACCTAAGTATTCATTCATTCATACCGAACATTTGTATAGCGCCCCTTCAAGGAAACTACTCAGAGGCGCTCATCTGTACTTGTATTTAAGACCAGAGTACTTGTATTTGTAAGTGTGCTTCAGACCTAAGTATTGCAGTTGAAACATCTCTGAAGACAGCCGGACATATATGCGGACAGAGTCAGTATGTGAGTACGAATAATGAAAAGTAGGCCTACTTCAACACGTAGTGACGTACATTTTCGGTCCGCCCAATACGGGGCGCGCCTCTTCATTTCTCGACAGCGCCCTAACGCGCTCTTCGCTGTCCAGTAGTCTACATAGGGATCAGGCTACTCGCATAATGTAAAGGGTTTTGGACTGTTTCCTACTCTGTATCGCAATAGAAAACAATTACCACTGTATTTGATATGCTCTCCTTAGAACGTTCAGAAGTGCACACACGACCATTATACGACCGAATATGTTGGCACTGATTAACTGTTCGTGAAGGACTTGCTCCAGGTCCTAACACAGTGACCGTCTGAGTGGGGGATCGAACCCGTACTCTCCGCGTTACAAGCCGACCGCTCTATTCATTCGGTAACCCACAACAGCTACATGTATCTGAAATGTGCCTTCTTTCTTATTCTACATATCGCCCTCCTTGAGGTCTGTGTAAGTCTACAGGAACATGCCCACATAATCAGAACGTTATAATGCATGCAAGATGTTTTCGACAAAACACTAACGATGAAGCTACAGGAAAAGTAGGCCATTAATTATTATTAATTAGGAGTATACTATATAGCATATGCGTATGTTAATTAGTGGGCGCTCTATAAATCAGACCATATCTTCACTTAATTGCGCTTTTTATGACTTCAGGACATCGACTGTCTGAGCGATTATCCCATTGTCTTTCATTACGTCGCCAGAGGTGAATTCTACATCTTGGATTATCTGCTTAGAAGACGTCGTTTACAGTTCCAGTCAAGTTCATCCGATGACAATCCACAATTCAGATTTAATGGAACGCGATACACAATATATAATAATGGCACTTTTGATCAGCGGAATAACCAACAGTAGCCCTATACAAAGAGCGGCACCCATCTCGGGCAAAGCAATAGGCCTGTGCAACTTCGCCTATATCACCTTGGTGGGCCAATACGCTTTACAGGAATACGCTGAGCAGGAAAACTTTGTTTCCTACTAGTCCAACCTTCTTAGTTTCCTATTGCCTCATTGACTCCTGTACACCGCTTCCTTAGTGTATAGCTTTTCTATAGATGCCACGCATTAGGCTTATGCCATATTTAATATTTTCCTAACGAATCCTATAGAACATCTGACATACGTTTCTTGCATACTTCACACCTGTACATAGGCTTATATTGTTTCCACTTGTAGCTTAGAAGATTCGTGATTGTTTTCAGTGTTAACTCATTTGAATCAATGCACAAATGGTCGTTTTGGAACCGACTCTGTGTGATTACTTACTTACTGGCCTACACTTCCTGCAGCATATCTAATGTTTTTTAAACAGCTTGTGCCATTAAGACACCTGACCCCACTTGTGATAGCGCAGCCAGCACTCCCACGTTTGGGCTGTGTTGGACCAACGTTGTCCAACAATGGGCCAAAGAGGATATGCCGACTGGGGGCAGATATGTCCATAACTCTTCAGCTGCGGAACGCCCATGGATCTGTGAACTAATATCGCTCAATAGAACGACGTCTGAATTTTTTCTTAATTTTTCTAATTTATATGTACGTTGTAAAATCAGTTATTATAAAAATTCTGAATCAATACTGTTATTAAATAATGCTAAATGATTGTTTACAATAAAGAAAGAATAACTGGTTATCCAGTCTCTTATTTTTAATGGTGTCAATCCAAAAAGAAAAAGCTGTGTTTACTTCTATCTGCATGTCTAATGCACAAAGGTCATCTGCAAACGTTTCTTACTTATTTGCCTAATGGTCTCTTTCTAGTGACGACTACCGTTGAGTGTAGCCTCTTAAACAATACTGTGCCATACCGGTATTGTATTGTATTGTATTGTATTGTATTGTATTGTATTTGAACACTTGTTATAGCGCCCCTACCAGATTGCAGGGATGGGCAAATTACACAGTGAAATGTAATTGAATTACAAATTACAAATTACTTGGAAAAATGTAATTGAATTACAAATTACAAATTACTTTAGAAATTTTTGGGAAATTACAAATTACAAATTACGTAATTTCAATTACATCAAATTACAAATTACATGCATAGTTGGGATCAAGAAATTCAGTCAGGAAACACATGCTTTATTTCCACTATTCATTTGTATTAAAGTGTTTGAAACTGTTTATCTAATATTCTCTAAGAAGTAGCAACTGTTCGAACAGGTTATCCGATAATCGGCATCTGTTTGACCCTACAATCATGCTTGCAAAACAATAATGGGTTTGCATAAAAGCGCAGATGAAGAAAGTGCAGAATTAAATTGTTTAAATAATATCTTTAATTGCATATGTCTGGTCTATACTAAACACAGAAGTTAGGCCAACATGGGAGTAACCTGTCACTGGATCGATGCATGTGCATTTGAGCGAAGCTCAGTACTGTTGCCTTAGCTTGCAGACCTTTTGTTGGATCACACACGTGTGATGGAGTAGCGCAACTCATCTATGTAATACATTATGATCTCGGTCTGACACATGACAAAATTGTTGCTACTACTTCTGACAATTACTCCAATTTTGTTAAGCATTCAGAGCTCAGTGTTACTATTTTTCATTCCAGAAATACTATAGTGAAGGTGATCAAGATAAGTAAAAGATGCTTTCAAAACTGGTCTGGTTGTGGAGTCTCTGGTTCTAGTTTTTTTCAAAGTAATTTGATTTTACAGATGTAATTTGAAATTACAAATTACATGAAAAAATGTAATTCAATTACAAATTACAAATTACATTCATCCAGGGCAACAAATTACAAATTACCAATTACAATTGTAATTCAAATTACGTAATTTCAATTACACCAATTAAATTACTGCCCATCCCTGCCAGATTGCCCATTCAGAGGCGCTCCCGACTACTGCGCGGACACTGAATCGGAGTTTCACACCGAAGTGCATGAGCAATTGCGAGTGAAGGACTTGCCCAGGGTCCCTACGCGGCGGCGTTGAGGTGGATTCGAACGCGCAACCCTCCAGCTGCAAGGCACCGAACATACCCCCTATACCACCGCGCCCCAGTATATTGTGTTGTATTGTACTCCACGTTTATATTGCGACCGAGCCACCCGCAGTAAAGATCCGAGAAATTAATCTCTGATAAACCGACCGACCGGGAAGCGAACCCGGGCCGCCGGCGTGGAGAGCAGGCTACCAACCCACTCGGCCACTCAGGATCCCTGAGTGGCCGAGTGGTGTCATGATACATAGTACCCCCAAGCAGTGTGCCTGTAAAAGTTTCATGACAGTCTACTACGTTAAAATGGAATCTCCCCTAGCTACAATTCAAGGCTTCCCTAACTTAAAATCGTCCTCCTTTTCAGTTATTTGTTTTAATTTAGACAGAATTTAATGTAGGTTATTGAAATTGTTGACTTATATGTTTGTTCGTTCAAATGGATATGATATAAATGCTTTATAGCATTACGCAACATGATTAATTTTAGTATCTGGGCCATTTAAGGTTTCCGTGTGCTAACCCGAGATTCAGATCTCTGAATAAGCCACCATCGGAAGGCTAACCACGATTCGCACGCACTCTCACACAGGAGCGCATGGGACGCAGTCTACGCTCTAACCATGGCAATGCAGCTGGGCCAGACCCCTCAGAAGCAATTTAGACGACGTCATCAAAGCAGCCTAAATTATACTTTTTGTACAACTCAGTCGGCCATGAGCGTTCCTTGTGACGTTTTTAACGTTTTTATATCTCGGTTCAACGTCTGAAAGTAATTATAAGAAGAGATTGCGTAGCTTTGTGTCACAGTCGCTTCACTCTCGACAAACTGTTTTTGGTCACAGCTGTTTGATCATCATTCTGCTCGTCTGCAGTTGAGCGGTTGACGCCAGTCCTAGGTCAACCAGACTCAACCAGTAGAAGCGGGAGTCGTTGTAGGGGTTGTTGAGGTTGTAGTAGGGCAACCGTTGTACCACCAGCCTCCGCGCATGTGTAACCACTGTGTCATCCCACGTCCAGCCCTTGCGAGGGACTACCGTGGTCCCATCCAATCGCTTGCCATTAGATCTTAGGGGGCTACTGGCTTTTTCGAACTGCGTATATCGGCGTTTAGAGGGCACACCAAATGATGTCGTTGATAACATAATGGCGGGGGAGCGTTCAAAACCCATTCTACGTGAAAGGACATGGCCAGCGCCAAACCAAATATCCACAGCGACAGCGATGAAGGATGCAAACGCCAAGGCATAAACGAAGGTCAAGGCATAAACGAAGGTCAAGGCATAAACGAAAGCCTACTGCCACCCGAACAGTTGCATTATCAAGAAATAATAGGCCACACGGGGAACAGCAAATGCGGCTAACCAGTCGCCAGAATGAGGTCTGCAGCTGACGGTATAGTCAACCTTACTCGGGCGGATTCCTTGCATTATGTCACATCGTTGCCTTTTCGCCTAGAAAGAATAGGCTTGTGTTATTAGCTGCTGGTAGTTGTCCATTAATATTAGTTTACATTAAAGTCAGTTTAACCATAAGCATCACATAACCCTTTCTGCACTTTCTTCAATTAAGATATTGTGACCATTCGTGCTACATCAGTACGTAGTTATCTTTTTCTGCCACCAATTTACACTTTCAGTCAGCTACAAGATATGCATAGGCTTATGTTAACAAATTGACCAGAAATGGAACTATTTCTTATTAAGAGACCTTCCTTAATTTGCGTGTCTTTACTAAATCGAGTAGACCTATGTCCCGTTTGCTTAAGGTAGACCCCACTTAGAGAAGAAGTGGAAAGAAAAAAATTAGGACAATGAGCAACTCCGCTGCAAGTGTCATATAATGATTTCGATCAAAAAGATCGAATATAACTTTACTCAAGTTATTCAATTCATAATCATTGCTTTCTAAAATGTCATATATATTATTACAATCAATACATGGGTCTATGTACATTGGTCGTTTCCGATTAGACATAGGGTTTATGTTGAGCTAATAACCTAAATCGGCTCATGTTGAACTTCATACTGCAGGTGATTTTTACATGTCAACTACAAAAGATGCAATAAATACAAACACTTCGTCATATTGTGCTGTGATGTTGTGTTACATGTATATATGTACTATGCATAGCGCAACATCAAGATAAGTTCGTCAGATGACCTTCCCTACTTAACAATGTAAAACTCCAATCGAGCAGAATGGTTTTCGAACGCTTGCGGAAAGAGGCCGCGAGGCCGAGGAGTTCATGCCGCAGGTTGCTAGGCAACAGATTCCAGAAGGATAAGCCGACCACAGCAAAACTATGATGGGCCGTGGCAATTCTGGTCAGTGGAACAAAGAAATCATCTTGCGCAACAGAGCGAATGAACCTGTCATCAGAGATGGAGGATTGTGAAGCTCTTTAAGATAAGACTGAGTACAAAGACTGCAAGACAGTTAGCGTAGATCGTGAAGATCTTAAACTCAGTACGCGTTTGCATCGGTAACAAGTACAGTTCCTCCCACATAAATCTTGATACATAGCCTACCCAAACTTAGCAATCCCGCCGAACCAGCATTTAAAACAAAATAGCAGCTGACTATATAGGGCAGTTTTATTGTTGCTATGGTAAATAGACCCATAGGCGTAACTTTCTTTTGTGACGGTGGTGTCCGGTCACCACCACTTTTAAAAGTGGTGGTAACAGACACCACCACTTTTTGGTCCTGTAATGAAATATATTTAGCGGGTAGAACCGTAGTTTAGGCTGGTAGGCCTAAATTGTTTTTATATTGTCAGTTTAAATGGAAGCGGAATCGATGAAAATAATTGTTGGCCTAAATGGAAGTTAGATTGATAAAACTAATTCTTTGTTTAAATAGAAGTTGGATTGATGGATATAATTGTTTCCGTAAAAATAGAACCTGGATTGATTAAACTAAGTCTTTGCTTTAATAGAAGCTGGATCGATGAAGTTTTTTGCTTAAATAGAAGTAGGATTGACGAAAATAGTTCTTGCCTAAAGAGTAGCTGGATGTTGTTTAAAAAATTCTTAGTTAAATAGAAGTTGGACTGATGACAATAATTCTTGCTTAAACAGAAGTTCGATTGATGAAATTTTTTCTCGTAACTGGAAGCTGGATAGATGACAATTATCATGGACATTGGTAGACTGCTTACTTACCAGCGTCAAGTACGGCATTGAAGACATTAAAATAATTTACCAACCTTAACTACGGGATAACCATTTAGCTTTGATAATGGCTATTGATGCCATAACGTCGATTATTGGTAGTAGGCCTACAGTAGCTATAGTAGCCCAACGCTATTCATTTAAAAGCCGTAGTAGCAGCAGGACAACGCGTAGAGTGTCTCTGCTCGAGGCTTCTAGCAGTTGGTTTTACAATAAAAGAAATACTTACTTACTTCCTTCGCAACTGGACTTGGAACACCATCAAGCACTCCCTGGACACCTTTTGACTTAGCGCAGCGATTGTGAATAAGCTGGTGTCGTGCACTTGGGTAGCTTTCCAGTAGTACGTTAAAAAATTAGGAGGAGGGGATTGATCACCACCACTTTCAGAGGCAAAGTTACGCTCTTGGGTAGGCCTAACAACGTGTAATGCTGTGTTAAATTATGTTATGCTGTGCTGTGTGTCTATGTTCCGCTATGTAATATATCACACAAACCTATTTGCTCTTTTCGATCTGATATTTGTTGTTATCTGGCCATTGTTCCCTCGTCGTTATTTCCCAGCGGAACTCCTCCCAAAGAGAACCTTATTGTTTCTGCTGTATGTTTCGCCAGAAATGGAGTTATCTTAGTTGTCAATCTGTTAACACAGCAAATGATAACAGATGCGTAGGTGTTCATGTAGCAGAAGCACGATATGAATGAAATGTAGGTCTCCAGGGTCGTTATAATGCATTGATTACAGTGCCATGGCTATACCGCTTGAAATCCACATCAGAGATCAACTGAATTTCATTGTGTGACAATGTAACGAACGCCAACATTCGGTCCATGTTAAGACTCATTGAAAAACGAATGTAAACGATATAACAAGCCATACTTACCTATGAAAACTTAGGACGATGTCTTAGTTGTGTGGGTTCGTTGGTAAACTAACCTAAAGCACGGTGCTACCATCTGCTCTAACTAGAAACTTACACCTTCCCGTGCACTTTTCTTGGTGCCTATGAAACAACGCCATAACTAACGAATGACCTGCAGCTGAACAGGGCAACTGATCCGTAAGTTCGATGTCCTAGTTATGTGGGTTGTGTGACCCTTGAAGTCCATCAATGTCCAGTAGCTGTAGGGAAGTTTAGTCAACAACATCTCGCCTCGAAGTTCATCATTCAATGTTCGATTGTTATGTCCATCAGGTTATTGACCTTTAGTCACGTGACCAGCACACGTCGTCCGTTTTGAATTAGATGTCAATCATTTTCTCAGACATTGATAGACACATATTACGTAAACAGACTGACTTCCTCTCCAATACCGGGCCAACATACAGCTGCTGCAGTCCTTCTATCAACCATACATAACGAAAATATTCATCTGTAAGAGCATCCGAACTTCCGAAGTGTAAATGGTGATCGGAGCAGACGCAAAGCAAATCGTTTGCATCGGTTTGAAAACATCAGATGTTGTCGAATACATTGTATGTCGATGATCATTCGGTTGTAACTGGGGCTGTGTCCAGGGATGTGACGAAATGTAACGGAGGCAATGGTGAATATACGCTTTAACTGGATATGAGGCCAGAGTGGCTGCGTGTCATGGAAACGTCGACGACGATGATGATGATGATGGTTGTGGTGGTGATGATGATGGCGATGATGATTATGGTGGTGGTGATGATGATGATGATGATGATGGCTGTGGTGGTGATGATGATGGCGATGATGATTATGGTGGTGATGATGATGGCGATGATGATGATGATAGTGATGATGATGATGACGACGATGACGATGATAATGATGATGGGACGAAATGTAGTTGTGGCAATGGTGTAGATTGAGCCTGGGATCTTTTTGAGGGACATTATTTATCGGTGGCTTATGATTAGGCCGAGATTTTGAAGACAAAATGGCAACTGACTGAGGAACTGGAAGACATGCAAATATTATGATGAACGGTGAAGACCGCGAAAGAATTGGTCCAGAAGTCGAGCAGTATTATATTTATCTTTAATTACATAAAATTGAAAATTGCGGCTATCAATTTAATGCTAGGTGATTACTCACCTATATGCTCAATGCATTCTAAAATAAGAGACGAGGGCAATTTCTTCTGACCTACTAATGCTTTTAGCAGACTATAAATATTCTATAGAAAACAGAAGGCCTCTAAGAAGCTCTTTATTACAGTAATTATCATGCACTGAATTGACGACTTGAACGAGTTTGGTCAATAGAGGATTTATGGAGCCAATCAGTCCGTGATAATGACTGTGCGATGAAAAGATCCTTTAGAGAATATGGCGATGGGAGATTAGATGTGTGCGCTGAAACTGCTTATCACGTGACGCCAAACAGATGCAGTCCGAAGAAACAACGACGAGAGAAGGCGATGCTTGTGGGTCAGTTTACGACCGACCCTGGATTTGTGCGAATGTGACCAGCTGTGAATGGGAAAACAATAAGAGCCGGATGACCATAAACAACAATATTGGATTTGTGTTTCGTGACATAAAAGAAGACCTCGGTCAGAGGCCAAGGGAGCTCGTTTGGGAATGATGATTAGATCTACAATTAAATGCAGAGTATGGTTGGGGGTTCAAGAAATAGCTGGTGAATATAAGAAAACGTTATCTGTGCATGAAGTCCATCCGTTTCAATTCTATAATTATACAGGGTTGGCCATAAAAAGTAGCCCCTAAATAATATTGCTAATATTTCACATTTCGGCCAAAAGTAAGAAGGTAGCTTAATTATCATTATTATTTAGAAAAGAAACGGAATACCAACCTAACTGCACGTCACGTTGTGACACCATTTAGCAAGAAGACGATGAAGTTGGTAAATAGAGGATTTCTCAGATTAATAATTTTGTTATTAAAACAATGATATTGAAATTTCTTTAAAAATCAAAATGGGCAGGGTGTAAATGACAGATAAAATGCGTATGCAGATACTTCATGAGCAGGGTCTTGGAGCTAAAGCTATAATCGCCACTTACCCTGATAAACAGTGGAAGCTGAGTACCATTAAAAACGATGCCGCTGCATTGATGACAGAGAATCAGCTCTGGAACGTCGTAAGGGCAGTGGAAGGTCGAAATCTATCCGCACTCCAACAAATGGATTATCACGTGTGAAGAGCTATGCTGGAGAAATACCATAATCTGCGACCAAAACTAAAGACGATAAGAGAATTGAAGGTCGCATTGGAGCTGATATGGGAAGATTTACCTCTGGAACCCATCAACAATATCCTTTGCTCCTACCAGCATGGCTTTCAGCCAGGCCACTCTACTATGATGTCACTATTAAATCTTCAGGACAGTATATCTGCTGCTATTGACCGAAATGAATACTCCCTTGGTGTGTTTATTGACATATCAAAAGCGTTTGATACGGTCAACCACGATATACTATTATCTAAACTAGAAAACATTGGTATAAGAGGGGTAACACTTGATTGGTTTCAGAGCTACTTAAGTAACAGGTACCAACAAGTGTTATGCAATGGCTCTCTATCTACACTAAGGCTTATTAAACATGGTGTACCCCAAGGCTCTATCCTTGGTCCTCTCCTCTTCTTACTCTTCATAAATGATCTCCCCAATGCCTCTCACCTCCTGCACTTCCTACTATTTGCTGACGACACGAATATCTTTGTCTCTCATAAATCTTACGACAAACTAATTGAACTTATGAACCAAGAGCTCACACATGTAAACAACTGGTTTATTGTGAACAAACTATCTCTAAATGTGTCTAAAACTAACTATATTTTATTCAGCTCGCATCGTAAACGTATCCCTCTTGCTAAAGAAACAGTTACTATAAATAATCTACCTATACCCCAAGTAATTACTACTAAATTCCTAGGTATATATGTTGACCAGTTTCTCACGTGGAAGGACCACATTGCTCAGCTAAAATTGTTCCAGTATAATACTCGACCAAAAAGGTAGATCTAGCGTCATTGGGACAGTTTACTACTGCCTTGGGGGTTTCTTTCTTCCCTGTTGTTCCCTAAGGCTTTGTTTCGATGTTTACTTGTGTTTGTCTGTGAAAGAAGGGTTCAATAAAAATTTTGGTTATGGTTATGGTTAACAAGCCACCAAAAGTTTTATAATATATGAACATTCCAAGTTAAAAATTGATCTACATATAGGCTACTCCCAGGAATTTGACATAATACGAATTTGATATAAAAATGTGTTGTAAAATTAATTGATTTCTTGAGAATCGATGCATTTATTTCACTCCTTGTACGTTTGCGTAACTGCTTGTCTTCTATCGGGTGCGTTTGACTCTGTTTGACTCGTCTCTGGTATTGATCGCGGAAGGCTTTCATGCGCTGACAACGACATCCGCCAAAAGAAACGCCAATTATCCGTCATTGGGAGCGGACTGCGCCTCTAAACACATCAAAACTTCCGCAATAAATGGACGACAGCAGTGACTAACCGGTCGTTAACAGCATATTCGCACCCTACTTGCACAGTTTCGTATGGGGTCCGTAACGGTATTATTAGTCGTTTAGTATCAGTTTCATTGCCTTTGCAATATGCCATTGGTATTGTCTGCCACTGGATAATCTAACTTACTGCATCCAGTGCAATTCGGCGAGAGTTCAGGCGACGGCGTGTTGACGTCACATCAACGTCACTCAACCGAACTTGTGCCATTTTCCTTCCATCTGGTGATCGAAATGCGTATTTACAGTTTGGAGAAGCGCCGTGTCCGTTGCTAATTTCATGAATCGACCAGGTTTGTCACCGAACATACAGACAGTTGACAGAAGTCGGATGTTGGATCCGGCTGATGGAACAGCCGTGGGAGAGGGAGACACTGGAGGACCATAGTTTGACTGGCTCTAAGTCGTGATGACATCAATGATTTCAACTTCCGTAACTCATGACAGAACGACGAAATGGCGCAGTTCAAGAACAATCAATGAATGCAGCGCAGATTTAAAAAGAAGTAAAATGCGATAAATGCTCAAGGACAAGAAAAGCTATACAAAAACGTTTCGAGAGAATACAGTACAGGTAAAAGATAAACAGACGTTACCTGTCATATTAATCGAATCTGGTCTAATGAGTCCGATGAAGGCGATGTCCAAGGCGTATGGGTGGTATTTAAATCTGCACTACTTGCATTGATCGATGATCGCTTTCTCTGTCTCTGTCTCTGTCTGTATGTCTCTATGTCTGTCTGTCTGTCTCTGTATCTTTCTCTGTATCTCTCTTTCTTTCTGTCTCTTGAATAATGCGCAAGAGGCCAGTGTTTAGTAGGCTAATAATCAAACATCCACTTGCCTCAATTTCAACTAAAAATGAAAGATGGCCGTGATAGCCGCCGAAGCATAGTATTTTCAAAACCAAACAAAGTCAAACTAAATTACCAAACAGTGTCAGTCAGCAGCCCTCAATCCTCATTTACTCAGTAAATGGCGTCTCTATTCGGCGGTTATTTCACTACGACGTATTGGCGATGGTAGTTTCGACGCATTTATTTAGCTCCCCTACTTAGAGACGAGGCATCAATCGATGACTTCTAATGAATTGTGCCACACGCCTGGTTAACAGAAATTCTGAACTTAACCGATCTATTAAGCATACATACAGTGACATCGGCCATGAACTTCTATAGGCCTATACAAGGCTAATAGCTATATACATTAAGCGTTGTCATGCATCGGCGAAGAGCGCTCCCAAAAACAATAAAATGTTATCGCGGCCTATGTAGAGTACGAAAACGAACAAAGACGCAATCTATAAGAGACATTGGCCATGAATTTCTATATAAATTAACTTAAGCATCGTCATGCATCGGCACTTCGCGCCCCGAGAACAATTGTTATAGCGGCCTATGTATGCGTAGACCTAGTATCCTATAGTGAACACGAAAAAGAACAAAGACATGGACAGATCAGCTATCTAAAATTAGAACTAATATAAGAAAAATAGTTCAACTGAAATCACTTCCAAAGACCTCTCGACTGCAGGGTATTCACATCTGATCTTCCTGTATGCTCGGGCCATAATTATGCTCTGTGCTGAAATTCTAGACTCGTCCTTATGGTTTAACATTACAAATGTCAGACACATGTACAACAACAAATATTGAGCTCCAATACTTGGTAAACTTGGGACACAATCAACAAAAGACTTCAAAGTCATCATTCCTAACATTTGTTGTTCTACATTTTATGCCATTTATTTTTGCACCTGTATTGTCACCTGTACTGCGTTTGTAAGTAACAGTCATTCTGAAATATGCAGTTTTTGCATTAATTATAAGAGCATAGAACGGTGTTGAATTCACTCAACACTCGAACAGTCCCTGTCAAAACTGTACTATTATAACTGAAGAAACAATTCGTCATCTGCAAAAGTCGACTGTTCTACTTCGCCAAACGCATTTGTCGAAATGCGGCGCCAGATCAAAGAGGATGAAGAGCACATGCAAACAAACTGGGAGATCGATATTAATGTCCGCAGAAGATGCATTGTTCACTTGACGATTGGACAACAGACAGAATCTTTGTCTGATTAAAGACGTCGATGAACACTGAAAATTTCAGCGCCCTTAAAAACTATAGTGTGCACTAAAAAGCTTTTAAGTGATTTACTGTTTGATTATTCTGCAGCTTAGCTACCATTGTGTATCTTTTTCTACAACTGAGTGTGACTCTGGTGCGACCTTGGACCAGGAATTAACCATTGCAGAGTTCCGTACTCGAAAGTGTTTGTCCAGGTCCATGCACGAACCGCTTTTGAGAGAGCGAAAATGCGCTACACAAAAAGCTCAGAACCAACGGATTTCCTCTTGCATGAAGTTGGATTTAAGCGCAATTTTATGGACACAATATATACTTGCTTAAAGCTGGACAGATTTAAACCCGCATGTGAACATCGTTTGGCTGAGGCCACTGCTGACTGTTGGATTAGTGGAAACGTTGGAACCGCGGCGACTGTGTAACGAAGAATATTTAGGAAAGCCTACGATTGCGAACTTTCGAGAGTCATAGACAGGTTTAAGCCAGTCTCATCTGGTTCATTGTGCGAGGCAGTGGGGAAGGATTACAGGATCGATTTGGAATTGGATGTGTTATTGATAGGCTCTTTTGTTTATGATTATCTGGTACGTCGAGGAATTAGGTGCTAGCCTACACCAGTCAACTCTTTTTTTCATTTGATAATGCGCGAAACATCGGAGACTTATGCCTATGTCCAATAGCATGTTGAGAATCGATAGTTCTAGGCCCGATCGTCCGAGAACTTAGGAAATCGTTTAAACTGATTAAATAGCATTAACTAAACCCTCGTCCATGTAAATGGTTCAGACGGCTTGAGTTATTTAATACTTATAGCGAACAGCATCGGCCTATAACACTGTCTGAATCTGACGCCTTTGGTAAAACACGTTCGAAATATATAGCACACTCATCAATTAGTCGACCATCTGGCAGTCTCTTCTTCGTGTTTGCATGCATGCATGCATGCATATATGTATGTATGCAAGTATGTGTGCAGTGGCGGCGCCAGGGGGGATAGGGGCATAACCCCCTAACTGCGGCTCATCCCCCCTCAAACGTGGGAAATCACTGCAAATCAGAGGAAGGAAAGGACAAAGGGGAAGGGCTTTGAGCTTTAGCCCCCCCCCAACCTGAAATCCTTGTGCCTCCACTGTATACATGTGTGTATATGTATTCATATGTATTCATGTATGTTTGTATGCATTTATGTAAGTTATTGTGTGAGTATGTGTGCAATGTGTGCATGATGCATGCATGTATTCATGTATTGGGAGGATTTGTTTCAACATAACGGCTCGGCTCTGAAATAAACGTGATGTGTTCTCGAGTTTAAGTGTAGGACGCTCGCCAGCTATAAAATATCTTCGGCAATATAGGATATTGCCAATTCAAATAACTCTTGACTGGATTGCAAACTCTTCCCTGATTTATGGCGTCGATGTAGACGTTGCTGACAAGCGAGGACCGTCACAGCAAGAGGCTTCTAATGCTCTCACAAATATACGGATATATAGGCTATACCAATATTTCTCAATAGTCTAATATTATATACAACTATACTTTCTCAATAAACTTGGAACAGATACTAGGTCAGGAATCGGCCTGAAACTGTGATGTTTTCTCAATCCAACCTCTGCTACTTGAGCGAATATAGGCCTAATAGAAGGCTTCTTACACTCCATAGGGTATCACCGGCAAACTAGGAATTGCAGAGTTGCGCATTGGAACATTGGATTGAAGAATTCGTGAATGAGGATTCCTGGAATAGGATCGATGCGAAAGTTTCGACCGAGAAGACATGTAGGCTAGACTAAGCGAGTTCTTGTCTACCCGTTCATCTATGTGTTCACCGTTTCTAGTCGATAGAGGAGGCAATATGATGACGATGAACCTACTTAGGTAGAACTGAGTCTCGTGTTTCTATGACTGCATGAAGACCAGCTAAATTAAAGGCGTGTAAATATATTAACATGTATGTATTGCAAGCTGTCTGTTCTGTTAGTAGTTAAGATTTAAATTGCATAACATGTAAATGTACAGCGCAGTGCGTTTGTCAGGCGCTTATTAAAGAAAAGATTATTATTATTATTTATTATTATTATGAAAAATCATAAAGGTCCTATAGATATGAAATATGGCCTACTGTGTGGGCCAGAGGTATTTTTGTAATGATGGCCTATATTTGTTATGTGCCGTATTTGTACACTTAGAAATATGAACCTACATGCGTAACTGTAGTCCTTGTATAAACATATAAATTATTCGCATGCACTCGTGATGTGCATCGGTGTAGACCTATAAAACACCTAGGCTATTGGTGAGTTTCGTCGGCGAACTGTGTGTTTATCGAAGCACTGCATATCTAAAGAAACAAGAGTCATCGATAGTTATGACGTAATGAACTCGAGCAATACAGGAGTGGACGAGATTTGTCGTCTGAATTACGTCAATGCATACTCTCGTTTTCTGTGTGGTTTTATAGACGCCATTTAATACTTCAAACTACAAGAAATCAATTAGGCTAAAGAATATCATGTAACTGTTTGTTTTGTACTATTATTGAAGTGGTATTGAACTATTATTTTATTACTGCTGAAAAGAAATTAATAACATTAATAACGTTAGTCACGGCTTTAGTCTGCGCTTTGTAAGTTACCGGTAATGCGCTAATACCGAGCGAGGTCGTTAGAAAATGGCGACCATATTCTCGTCATTTCCTAAGCGAAGAAAAGAGGCTTCAGTTGCGTCCATCATCCATGACAACATTTAACTAGCGGTAGATTCGTTGTAACGATCCAATTCGGCGTTTTACACCGTTTTAAGACGGAGTTATAAGGTCGGCAGCAGCTGGCTATGCGTGACCGGCCGCTGTGGCCAAGTTGGGTCCAGCTGTGAACCGCTTGAGAAGCTCTTCCCATGCGCTGATGGACGAGGTCCAGTCGGCTGTAGTGCCATCGGAGTAATTGCACAGCCATAAAAGATGGCGTCAAGCGACGAAGGGCCACTCGTCATTCGACAAGTTTTATGTTCCGGCGATGGAAGATCGGAAAATGTCGACGATGTGCGAAAGAGGATAGGCATGATTTATAGCCATCTCGAGATTCACCCTACAAACAGAAGAGCCATGAATTAGAAAGACAGCTTATAGCAAGCTTTTTGCATTGGTTGGCGAACTAGGGATGCGCCAAAATATTTAGCAATAGGCCCTATTGTGCTCAATCTTTTGATCGCTGCTTTCAACAGCAAAGCAACGGATGTAGAAATCAGTTCTGCAGATTTTGTTGAAGAATATGGAAAGAGCTGGATTAAACCCATACCCGAATATTAGCGAGTGTATTTCGTACCAAATAACGGCCCTTTTAAACTAATTAGTTAACTGAGAATATCCATCCAGTCATGATAGCAGACTATATAGACTGTGCATACTTGTAGCATCCTCCAGAATAAAAGACTTGTCAGGAATTGTTTTTTTTAGGCCTGGAAGGTTAAGAATGATTCTCTTAATTCAGAACTTTGATGAACAGAATATTAATTTAAATTATATATAGCCTATATGAAAAACTAGTTGTCTACATAGATCTATAAGCATTGATAATGGTTTAGCTTAATTTTAAATAGGCTAATGAAATCGCATCTCAAGGCAAATATAATAATATGCTTAGGGAAATATGATTAGGCTACCTTACCTCTAAGAAACATGAAACCATACATAAAAAAGATCTTAAGTATACTCGAGATATACATGGTTTTACACGCTTTAAAGTGGACGTTGACTCGAAACACCGAACATCATCATAACATCACGTTCGAAAAAATGGTAGTCAAGTTTTCAATTGTGACTCTCAGCAAGTACATTTGTAAACTACAGACGTCAAGGAAGACTTTTAACTTTTGTGGTTAGAAAAGAAGCGTCTCTTCGTGTGATTTCGTGAGCGAACTCTCATTCCTAAGTCAGCCAAGAATGAGACGTGTAATTGCTATAGCAGGCATTCGTGTTGTGATGGCTTAGTCGAGCAGAAAGTGCAGTTTGCCCGTCGGTTCCTTGATTTCTCATGTGGGCTGCACTCAGAATTATTGAGCGGCAAATCTCTTTCTTCTTCATGTATGCAATTGAATAGATAGGCTACTCTGTTTCGCTATCGAATAGAATCTCCAATCGCAGCAGAGTCCTACAAGTAACCAGTGCAGAGAGCGATTTATGCCCCAAATAAATTCTTGGCAGGGCAAAAATTCTGGCCGCCTTGTGGCAGGGCAACGACCAGGGCAAAGGTTTTTTACGTTTTACCAGAGCATTTGTCCTGGCTTGCCCTGCTGTAGCGCCGCCACTGATTAGAAGGTTCCTAATATAGCATACGATAGAGCATAGTTACATTTATTTACGATTGTAAAGGCTATTTTATCTAGACCTTGAACAATAGCCAATGTGATGCAGTAGCGCAACGATTCTTCGTCCATGCAGTAGCCTATTATAGTAGGCCTATGTCAGAAGCTCCGAACGACGTTCATAGTAGTCAACCTGGAAATGCCACGACCGTCGAATTCCTGATCAATCGCCTAAACAAAGGATATCCTATGTCTGATAGAGTGATAGATTACGCTGAAGTAACTTTAGAGCGTCAGACATGGATGGCTTAAATGTCTCCTGTAACCTGCGGTATAGACAGATACATGAGAAGTAAGCAGTTCAGTATGGCCCATGTGTCTAATAGGACTCTCGTTCTAAGATAGGCCTTAAAACACCGCCGATGGGCCGGTTGTTAGGCCTATAATTTGAATAGGTGAGGATTTGTATTTAAACCATACAGACTCATAGGCTTATGAGATTAAGCTGATAAAAGGATGGGAAAGAAACAAATAAAACGCATAAGCAGTATACGTAAAAAATGATTGCTTGTTAGTGAGAAATTGCACTACTTTAGTTTAATTCTAGAATGTAAAAAGGAAACACGCAATAATAATACAACTAAACCATTTGACCAATTTGATCACGTCATTCCTTTACCCTGCGTATGAAAGAGTTCTCGCTAATCCAGTTAAAGCTGCCATTGAATTAGGTAGGCCCATCCTCTTTCGAAGCACCTCTCAAATCTTTTATTGAACGCAGAAACTATTTTCTAGCTATAAAAATGTAAAGAAAAGAGAAGAATCGATTCGAAATCTGCAATTAGAGCTTCATGGGACGATTCATCAAAAGCGATTTGAAATCGAGTCGAATCTTAAAAACTGTGCAGTCCCATACTTAAAATCTTCTTTCATCGCCAACTCAACATAATAATTGACTCCTATCTGAATAGCAGTTAATAGGTTTTGCAATGCTTACTTACTAACAGGTAAAGGACTATTCAACAATTACAAAAGTTTCTATGTCTTGCAAGACATCCCGCACTTTCTATGATCTATTGAAGGCGACGATTGCTTGGCCTGTTTGCGTGCAGGATTGTATAACACCGTGAACAGTTCTCCGACTCGGACGTCAACAAAGAAAAATGTATACATGTATCCCATAAGATTGCACGGCTTATTATATGCTAGATCTCATTAGTTTTGACACAAGATAAACAAGATATATATATTGTTAGGGTCTCATGACTGAGTCCTAACCGGTCCTGGGATGGGCATTCGTTACCCTGAGGTATACAAGCTCTTATATATAGGCCTATATATATATATATATATATATATATATTATATATATATTCCTATTTATTTATGTATAGATCTACCATTTATATAAGTATTCTTATATGTGGAACTCGGTCCGCATTGTTCAGTATTTTTGGAGGCAGAATATTCCCTATATATAATAGCCGGTGGTATAAAGGCTGCATTACTTGTTGCGTGACAACAACAACGACTGGGGTAAACGAAGCTGTCCACAGCGATATAATGGACTGGACTTTGAAGATGATGATGAACAAAGGATGGTGACGTGAAGTTGAATGAACGACTGCTGCACACATCACGTGACACATGGCGACCAACTGCCTGCATGCCTGCATGCCTGCGTGGCGATGGCGATGGATGGATTGCACGTCGGCGATAATAAGGTCAGCGATACTCCAATATATCAAGACTAATTGTGTATACACGTGTCAATAATTATATTCATCCAGCATGATAGATCTATGTATATGCTACATATCTCCATTTGTATTTGTTTTTGGGTGTGGATCTTATTTGCAAAGGCGCGCTGTTTTTACAGTTCATATACTCAGATCAGTGTCTTCAACTCAAAGGCGCTAACAGACTATACGATTCTGCTTTTATAAGTCTATTGGAGTTGCCGAGATTTCGTAGTCGGTGCGGTGCACCCTAGATGTGATTTATAGGTGATTTATAGGTGAAAGACTCGTGAGGTCGCCCTCAACGACTGTATTGTAGCAGCAACTAAGAAGCATAGGGGAGGAAGTGTGGAATGTGGTCAAACCCTCCTACGTATATAACTATATATATAACTATATATATATATATATATTATTATATATATAATGGCGGGAGATTATTGAATGGTAACATTGCTGGCATTATTATCATTAGGACGCGGGTTCGATACCCTCTAGCCCATGAGGTTGACTCAGCCTTCCACTCCCTAGGGGCGACTGTAAAGTGAGCAGTAGAACAGATGGGCGCCTTGCAGGATGCCATACAGTTAAATTCGACTGCTGCTAATTATTGTTATCATCTGCTACTACTATATCACGTAATCTTACTGCGCACTTGTCAATTTGAATTAGTAAACAATTATTATTATTATTATTATTATTATTATTATTATTATTATTATTATTATTATTATTATTATTATTATTATTATTATTATTATTATTATTATTATTATTATTATTATTATGTGTTTATTAAGGACAATCGATTGTTACATTGTGCATTTTTAAGATAACCGCACAACAGGATCTGCCAGATTAGATCATATTATGCCAGTAATATTCTGTTATTGGGAGGCAGTTGTAATTATCATTTTTGAAATGCGAACAAAATTCGAAATGTAGATGTATGCATAGAAACCATATGTTTCCCCTGGAAATATATGGCAGTGAGTGGACCTTGTTGACACCAGGCTGAAGATAAGAAAGGCTCTTACGGGTTATCAGAACATCTGTTGCAGCAATTCAACACTACATATCTTCATCGTAATTTTCGCCTACAGCTGACATAATTGCCTGGCGCCATATCATTGTCCGGATTTGTGAAGCCGCCCCAGTTTCCTATGGATTTCTATGCAAGTCTCGAATCTTCCTTGGAAAGAATTGGCTGGTACAATATTGGAAAGACTGTTGAAGATTATGTCTAAATGACGAAAAGTTGCAACACTCTTAAGATACTTTGTATGCTTTAAACTGAAATTACGAACGTTTTACAGCGACTTCATTCTGAAGATAATGTTCAGTCAGCCTCTAGTAATAGGCAGTTAATCTTTAAGTCACTATTTGAGTCATACATTATAACATCTACAGTTTCCTACACGAGTCTGAGTGGCATATGCCAATGGTGATAACAACGTGGCATTTGGCATTGTAATTAAGTTCGGTTGTTGTTGTTTTTGATGCTGCTGCTCCTAACGCTGCTGCTGTCCAACGATAATGACGACGACGAGAATGACGACATGTGAGACTTCAACTGTTCTGGCCTGCGAGACTGTTTCTATGGTTTCAGTTTCTCTGAAGTCTTATGGCTTTGATGCTGATGACTTGGTCAATTACCAGTCAATTTTCGACGAGGGATCATTTCCATTTCTGCGGTGTTGACATGTTGTTGACTGTGAAGAACCAGTACTTTGCTGCCGACAGTAGGGACAATTATCGGCCAATTTCGAACTTGTTTCCCATGCTAAAATAGACAGAAAGCGACTGTTTAATTTTAACTCATTTTCATTGTTTTTCAAGCTAGAGCCTTTATATCTAAGCAAAGAACTCGGTTTTCAAAGTTTGACTGGGTTTTAGCGTTCAGAATCTCAGGTTTGGAAGCGTAGATCAGGACCAGTTGTCGTTCCTTCTTACCTGATTTACAGGTAAGTAACATATAGAACCCTAGTAGGCAAATAATAATATGAATTTTTCGACAAGGTTTCTCCCCGAGTTATTGTATATTTCTTTCTTGTGAAAGTGACGCTCGACTGCAAAGTGGTTGAGGTCTGAGTGGGACTCCCACAGAATTCCATTTTTGGATTTCAACCCATAATCCTAAATTGGAGACAAGATCTGCATGTAGACTTTTGAATTTATTGGATTACTGAGGGTTTGCAGGGCCGCAGCTTCTGAAGGCAATTGCTGATCAGCAGATCAATTGAGACCACGGTGTAAAGATAAACTTCAAGCAAACAGAAATCAATAGGGGTCTGTTTACAGTTGCGTACGCACGTGTGTGTGTGTGTGCACATGTATGTATATGTGTGTGTGTATATATATGTATATGTGTGTGTATGTATATGTATGCGAGATCACACTCAACTCTCTCGTGGGTAAAATGGCATCTTCCTGATGACCATTTCAGTCAGGATGAATCCAATATTAAAATCTGAATTTAAGACCGAAGTTAAGATTAAAAAATTTGTTCCAAACGATAATTATTCTGTCCGAACTGTAGTTGAAAGAGAATTTCGGCCACTGAAACGATTGACAATAAGCAGAAACACCGATTGCCAACGTCTAACGCCATTTTATGACAACCATGATCAAATCAAACGCCGATATTATATGGACGACTTTTTGGCCTTGGACCCTTTCGCATGAAGATTTAAAACAACGGCGAAGAAAAGGAACGTTGTGATGGATCGCCTCCTGAGTCCTGACATAGACTACATACATACACCAGATGCCACGAGCAGAACTGTAGTTTCTTACAGAGGCACAACAGCCAAGGCCATCATCTGATCAATACAGTGTCTCCTGATTACTTCTTTCAGACATCCGTGGCCTTGGAACCTCTTGGACATTTTCTCCACCGAGATACAAAATAGAGTGGCATAGTCTGATTCTTTGACATGACTGGCAATTCTTTTCGCTAGACCAACACTTATCTTGCAAGCGCCTTCAGACAGATGCCTGTCAGGTGCAGTTTATCAGCGCGATTTCAGCGATGCAGGCATAATATAGGCGCAACCTGACAATGTAATTTTCGTGACAGTTCGCAGAAACTATGGCCACTCGGACCCGATCTATAGACTTCCTGGAAAGCCGGTGACAATCACGTAATCGTTTCCCGTCGTCTGTTGACCGCAGGCGACTGTCTCAAGACGATTGCTCCCAATATTAATTGCACTCAACCCTGTCTTGAAGCCACGCTTCCCAGCTGCCGATCTAATCTGAGACGGGCAAGTATATATGCCTTAGCCACGTACGATAGCGCTATATAAATGGAGAGACAGGGCCATGCTTGCTGCGGAGTAATTAGTCCGTAAGCAGCGTAGAGGAAAATCGATGTTGTATTCGAGGTCGATAAAACGTTTCGATGAACCTCAGACATTTTGCATCAAACTTTCTAATTACTACATCCCAGTACTACATACCCAGCGTCAGTAATAAATTTAAAAACAGCCATAGAGCTGAGGCGTTTGTTTTCGTTAATATTCTGATGCAGGCGTAATAGAAGTTTTCAAGTTCATGAGTTCAGTTACCTAGTTCTTTTTAGTTTTGCCAACAAGTGATTCGTTGCGTCTAAGAACTTGTTGATTTCATGATGACGTGTATCGATGCGTTTTGTAGTGATCACCGTAAACAAAATTATCATTCTAAATATCTGGATTTCTATGTGAAAGCTGAGCGCAGGAACCAGGTTATTCACAAGTGCGCTATGTCAAGTCAGAGGGGATGTCTAAAGCTACTGTAGGAAGTACTAGATTTGCTGGTTGCTGGAAGAGAGGGATAGGCGAAGACAGAGAGAGAGAGAGAGAGAGAGAGAGATGTAGGGTTTATTTATTGAAACGATGGGACTCCAGTTTTTAATGGATAGACTGAAGAGTGATAGACAGATTAGCTTCATGCAGATGACCGATTCTTCATGGTGATTTAGACGTCGGGTGAAGGAACAAGGACATAAATATTATTGGCCGTTGCAAGTCGAGTGTCGCTGCTTTCATGCATGTTCTAGAAAGAAAGACGAGTGCGGCTGGTGTACTACTACTACTACTACTACTACTTCTACTACAACTACTACAACAACAACAACAACAACAACAACAACAACTACTACTACAACTACTACTACTACTACTACTACTACTACTACTACTACTACTACTACTACTACTACTACTACTAATAATAATAATAATACTACTAATAATAATAATAATAATAATAATAATAATACTAATACTACTAATAACTAATAATAATAATAATAATAATAATAATAATAATAATAATAATAATAATAATAATAATAATAATAATCGTTTATTCTGACACAAGTTGACATGACCGCAGCTTGTTTGTTGAGTACTAATGCTCCTTGCTAGCGCTGCATAAGTGACATATGTGCACAATGAGTGAGCTTAATGATGTTAATTGTCATCGTAAGCAATAAGAGTAGAATTTCAATTGTTCGAGTCGTTAAAATGCGGCACTATAGGATATATTCAACCTAATGGAAAACAAAGTCTTCGAAGCAACGCCTAAGCTGCAGCAAAATTGATTTCACGGAGACTTATATACTCGTGAATTGCAGGTCATGTCCTTCCAGACCCGCTATCACTGGTCCATGGTCTAGGTCCTGTACTGTCACGCAGACATCCGCTTTTTATGAATGGATCAATCATTTTACGCACATGCTTGAAATGTGCAATAATGCGCGTTCTAAACATATATATAATATATATATATATATATGAATTGTAGGTCCAAATGATCCATATATCTGTATGTATATATTATATGTTCCATTATATAATCTGCGTATAGGTCTATAGATGAGATACCTATATAGTATATACTTATATAAAATTAATATGATAGATATTATGATATAGGCCTATGTTATGTATGCAGTGCATGCGTTGGGTGCAGATGGGTCAGTCATGTTGCGTATATTTTGTAGTATATAATAAAACAGATTCAAAACAAAGAATTTTAAGCAAAATTGTTTCGGTGAAATTTATGCTCAAGTCTCCCATGCCATTTGACTAAGCCATTCTTCACGGTGACGTTCAGGTCAACGTGGGTAATTAAAAAGCATAACCTTTAAATATAACATTTTTAGCGGTTGGCAATTCATATAGGCTACAGTAACTGTTTTAACGCTTTAACGACGAGTGCACTAAAAGCGACTGAGAACCAATGCAGCTCGTCATTAAAGTGTCAAATGAAACAGAAATAAGAGAGATGACATTCGTTGGAATAGTAAATCAGCAAATGTTGGATGTTCAGAATATCCTGCTTTTTCGTCCGAGTCCACTCATTGTATCGCATTTTTTTCTATGATTAACTGACTGTGTGCTGCTATTCAAGACCGTGCTTTGGAGTCTGACCCATAACGACTGTGATTTAATGTGAGGCATAATAAACTGTCCCTTGCGTAGGCTACGTCTGTTTCTTAGGCACTGTTTGAACCCATAGAAATACAACCAATTTGCTGTTACCAAGAAGAAAGAATCTCAGTACTATACAGCTTTGATCAATGATCACGTAAGTGACGTAACAGTTCCTCATAATGTCCACGCAAACCGAGTCTCATTATGAAGGCGATTTACGTCATACTATAGTGCGTCACTTCCGTCACTTTGACTTGAGTATGACGCACTAGTATGACGTAAATGGTTCGACTCGAGGAATCACACACTGGGCTCAAGTTCCTCCATTATATCTGTTCGTAATTCGATCAGCACCGGTTCCGCGAACAAAGCGTTAATTTGCTTACTGGAAATCCAAGGCGCTAAATCATGCCGGTGAGCACTCGCAGCCGAAATTTTGGAAGTATAATTATGTTGCTAGTGCTTGCTACACCAGCCGGCCAGCAGCGGAGTCCTTCATACGCACTCAGTTGCCAAGCCAGACAGATACATGTAGGCTGCTGTTTGCTGAGTCACTTAAGAAAGAGAGTTGCGTGTTCTGGTTGAGGCATAGGCTTGAAATGCACAACACATGTAATACTAAAATATGTTCACATTTAAGAACCAAAACGAACATAATCCCAACATGGCGTTATTCATGTATCAAAAACTCAGCTGTAACCTGTAGATAATCCAAGAACGTTTAATTTAAGGAGCCAATTGTACAATTTAATGAAATCATCAAGGGATCGTAATCGAAAGGAATAAATTAAACACATTTAGGACTAGAATTTCCTAAGTTCATGACAAGTGTACACTTTTATATATCCACGACAGATTGGGAGTTATAGGTTCTCCCAAATACCTGTAAGTGACAGTTATAAATCCTCTCATACTACGTCGACAATGGTAGCATATCATTGTCAACAGGGTATGAGATCAAGAGTCTCAGCACTTCATGCAGAATCAGTGCTTGATCTTTAGACTAGTTTAAAAGTTCTTCAAGGTCTAGCGAATGACGATGGACTCTACAGCTTGGACACCACAGGGCTCAGTCTCTCTCTCTCTCTCTCTCTCTCTCTCTCTCTCTCTCTCTCTCTCTCTCTCTCTACAACTCGGGCTGCTGTCGGGTACGGAATTCCTAGAATAGACCATAAGAAAAACTAATCGTAGTTATATTGATTCCATCAGTTTAGGTGAATGTTATATTGTAGGTGAATGAAAAGATTTCGCCTTTATCATTACATCTACTGTCATTTAAACTTGCTTTACTTTTGAAACTGTTGGATAACATGAAAAAGAAGGATCTGGAAGAAGAGTGTAGTATCAAATGTTTCAATCAGAAGGTCTAGTAACGGGAGATGATAAGAAATCTGAAGGAATATGAGTATGGCTATAAGATGGATTGGACGAAGTACATGTTGCCGAGTCTGGAGTCACTGTAAGCCAGACTCACACTGTAAGCCAGAGTCATGCTTAGAAGGATCGCTAATTCACTATCTATGGAGGAGTGTTTGCGAGACGAGAGAGAAAGGATCGAAATGGAATTGACTCTTTTGCGTGAGAAATCATAGCCTGGCTTATTACGGACAAATGCTTCAGGTGACCCAGCCACCGCTTCTGTTTATGTTAGCGAACATGCACGATGGAGAAGATCCAGATTCTTTCTTCCTTTCCTTTGTGAAAGTTGCTTTTCTTCACTGCATTGAAGAAAGGAAATGAGCAAAGCCTCTAGCATGATTGCTAAATTATTCCATGAGATAACAAATTATAGGTGGAGGCCTATCTCCATTATTTTGCCTTCATGCAGTCAAGATGAATGCCAGACTTTATCTGAATAAATTCAAATCCATGCATGGAAATGACCAACAGTCATATACGCAGTTTTTAAATTAGTTGCTTGATATAATTTGATTTGTATACCTATAATACAGGGATGTCTGTCATTTTGAATCTCTTAAGGATGATGTAACCTAATTTTGAAATCGATCTAATTTACCATGTTGGTGCGCGTAACGGTTCTACTGTAGGTATACCTAAGAACCCACCTCCTACATACATTGCCACTAGGAGATACAATAGTGATACTATTGGTCAACGGTATAGGGAGCCGTAAAGCAAGGGTTAAAATACTTAGCGATTCCGTATTCAACGAGAGATACCCCTGGGGTGATCGAGGCAAAGAAAGACAAGCCCTGCACTGACTTAAGAGCAATTAATAACTGTTCTGAGGCTCAGACAAGCGTGGTATTGAAGCCGCCATGGTTGATGACACGCGGCCGACGACGACGACGACGCCAAGTCATAAAACCGACTCAGACGAAGAATATTATGCGTCTCAGATAACATTCATCCTCGCATTCAGTTGAATCCACAGCTGATGTGTCAGTCGATGCTGATCATGGTCAAGAGATAATTCACACGAATTAATTTTTAACGAAGACTTAAAACCTTGATTAGCGGAGAGGTCGAAACGTTCAAATTAGCACAACAAGAAGATCCTGCGTTGTCGAAATGTGGAAGCGTACCCGATACAAGAAAATCGCGCTTATGTAATAGTGAGAGATCCCTTGTTTCGGTGAAGTAGACGAAACCAGGGTGCTGTCCGTTGAAGAACTTATCACCAGCAATTAGTAATACATGTTATATTCCGAACAACAACCACTGAGTTAGCTCATGAAAGAGTTTTCGCGCGAACAGATCCACAAGCAGATCGAACAAATGGTCAATTATCAATTAATCGAAACATCGAACTCTCTATAATGACATCCAAAATCATTGGCAATTTGCATATGCGCAGATATAAGGCAAACCAATTCCATGATTATGGCTGATGACTATATCCGGCTAACGATATGCCATCCATTCTGGTCAAAGCATCTGGTATCAAGTTCATCACAGACATTGATTTGCTGCAAGATTTTTCCAAGCAGAGCTTGTTCAAACTAGTTGCCCCGTACACGGCATTAAGAACACTTGATTTCAATATACGGTGTCCCTAAGGTGTGAGAAAATATAGTAACAGTTAATAAGGGTAAGTGTTTCCAGCAGATCTGGTGGTACCGTGGTACGTGTCGCTGAGGGTTGTTACTAATTTTATCATAATTTATGTTAACCCCGTTGGGAACATTTGGAACACAGCCGAGATATATTGGCAGATTACGGCAGGTCAATCTGACTACCAAATTAAGGAAGTGCCAATTTGCCTTAGAGGCCAGGAATCAATAAAAATTCTGTGAAAAGTAAAAGAAGATAGGTAACGCTGTAATACGAGACTCTGATAAAGTAAATTGTATTTCTAGTTATCCAGTTCCAAACACAAAGCACCAATAAGGTTTTTCTTGGGTTTGGAACAGTTTCACAACTGTTCATTCCGGATTTATGTACTGAGTTAATTAGAAAGTTCGATGCTAAAGCAGCACCGTTAACTGGGTTAATTAGAAAGGGCAAATCCGACAAAGTGAATCGGCCGGAGTAGGCGGATGAAACATTTACTTCAGTTAAACCAAACCTGACATTAGACAGCATTCCACTGATACATCACGATGTTAGGAAACCATATAATCACAGATGTGACGCAACCGGTTCTGACATTGCATTAGTCTTAGACGTTCAATTAGACATTCAGAGATTAGAGCGACCCGTGGGATATGCCAGCATGTAGCTGAAGAGCGGGACAAACAAAGCTGAACACATTTATTTGGATAGGGAACTGTCACGTGTGGCTATGTCACCGAATCATTGCCAGCAACACATCTATGGAACCAAGGTAAAGGTCAACACAGATCATAGCTATCAGACAGATTGCTGCCGTCTGGTGTTAGATAACCGATCACTAACAGGCACACAGGTTTTTTATACCTTTTTAGCCATTAACTTGATGGATGACTCTCTAATGCGTATACACTTTCCCAAATTCCTACAAGAATACTTGAATTATTTTTCCGAATGAGAAGCTTAGCTTCACACGAACCTATCGTTAGAACTTCCTACGTGAATGAAACTAGTGTCTGCTCAATGCTAGCCATTCTCATGCATCATCTTCAAGTGTCAGTCTATCATTATCTGACTCTTCACCTGGCCAGACCACGGCTGACTGACTCTTCCTCACTGTCCACTCTCGTCAGTTAGTAGTTAGCGCAGAGTGTCTTTCGTTTGGCTATTACCTTTAAATGCCAGACATATATGAGCCCATTAGTGGCAATGTGTATAACTGGAGATGGGTTCGTTTTCCCGCTTCTCTTACTGAACAGTGTTGGACAACATTAACAAATTAACTAATCACCTTGGAAGGGCGTGCTTTTCTCAGAACACGCTGAACTTATCAACTTGGCATCGCTAATGTAATAAACGTTAAATTCTCGCGATTTACGTGATAATTATGTCTTCGTCGGTTTGCTATTGAAACGTTTTTACCAATCTGACCGGTTGGATGTGAACAATCAGTCTTGAATAAGCTATGCCCATAGTAGTACGACCAACTCTCAGCCTCCTTCTCGTGGAACCTCGTATTACTTCTAAAGTGCGTTATGCCTCTTCGTTGTGAAATATGCTACTATGTACATAGCTGCTCACTAGGGTGGGGATAAAAAGTAACGAAAATTCGAATTCAGTTTCCGGACAAACCTAAATCAGGGGTCTATGTTAAATGCAATATTGTACCAAAAATGGCTATTTCTCATATACATCACCGTTTTCTAGCAACTTTGTCTGAAACACAAGCCCAAAAACGCAATATGTTGTAAAATGAGATCTGGTCTTAATGGTTATAACTTTCAAATTTAGAACCCAAAGTTAGAGCTACAAACAACAATGAGTAATAAAAAATGAAAAAAACATCCGGACAGTGCTGCAGTGTCGTCCATAACGTCATCATTTTTGACCATTTTTACCCCCCCCCCCTGTCACAAACTGTCACAAAACTCGGACCCCCCCTAAAGTACGTCACACTTTCAACATAGAAATAATAATAGAAAGCAAGGCTAATACATAAACAAGGCTTCGCAACAGCATTATTACTAGCTCCTAGCGAGAGGAATCGTGAAAAACACATTCAGGAGATATGCATTTCATGCTATTTTGACATAAAACTAATTAAAATGTTTCAGAAAATTTTTGAAAATTATTTTTAAAGCTATGAAATTCTGCTAAAAAATAAAAATAAAGTATAAATAAAAAAAAAAAAAATAAATGTGTGACGTCACACATGGCCTGACCCCCTCCCCTCTGTCACAAACTGTCACACTTTCTTAAACCCCCCTCCCACTGGAGCGTGACGTACTTTATGGACGGCCCCTGTTTTAACTTAGTTCAGAAAATCAGCTTTAGTTTCTATAGTTGGCAAGTCCAATCTTGATTTCTACATTTGCATGACAACACCGTGGCCTGAGTCATGTCCGTAACTCGGCCACAGACTGCAGAAACGTCTTTGATATTTCTCTACACATCTTGCAAATGACACGGAGAGTGAAGTAGAACTACTCGTTCATTACTGCCAACAGCTTTCGACGTAGTGTCTTGCAGGTGTGGAGGTGCGTCGAAGTCGCATTTTCCCCAGTCAACCATAATTTTATGTACGAATCAGATGTAAATTTAACTGTAATAGTTTTCTTGTCAAAGCAACGACTTGTATCATTGGACTGAGTATTTCTAGCCATTAGAATTTTCACATGAAAATTTCATTATTATTTTCATCTTCATCGCCAACGGCTGTCAACAAGATATTCTCAGGATGGCAAAGTAGCTGTTGCTCTGAAGTACTGGAGTGATGACAGCTTGATCAATTTTGTCAAGTTTCTGGTACAATTATAGCATGAAAAAGAAGTTCTTTGCTCCATCCTGGCACGGCAGATGAGGTTTGATATTAAACCATGATGGTGCATAGAAATTCAGTATGCATTTTACAAAGTGTTGAGGATTATAGGAAGGAGATTATTGGCAAGCATACAACCTAAGCAATCGGTTGGCTTTAGTTAGCCATCTGGAATAACTGAGTGCACCTGGTTGAGCGGTCTGCAAGTAGGAGATGTGATTCTCACTAGCATTGTAGCCACATTGAATCAGCAGACATATTTTAAGCAAGTAGGCCTACAACTGATCTGTACTTAGGTCATTCATCATCGTATCTTCAAGTTCTGCAACACAACCTGAAACAGGAGGAAATTCAATGATTGGTTTCTGTTGTGAGTCAAATTCCAATATTATTATGTCTGATATCTGTCCTTCTGCAGTTCTTGGACCAGTAGTCTTCCCATCAACGACTTCCATTAGCTTCTTCTAATCAATTCGTAAGCATGCATTAAGTTAAACAAATTAACCACTGAAGAGGTCTTCTGAGATTAAGTTGAATAAGTTCAATGTTTCGGCTTACTCCATTGTTTCAACCGGTATTCACAGCTGTTCAATCACAAACAGGTGTTCGTAATTTTGTTCTGATTTACTTCTCTCATCACGGAAAAATTTCTCTTGAAATGTCTGCAGGCTTTCCTGATGCAGCAACAAGATGTTCAACATAACTTCGGCTAGGGATGCATACCAGAACACAGTGTTCTTCTTTGATTTTTCGATGAGTGTGCCCTGCAGGGCCAGCACAATGTGTAACTGTGTGTGTATTGTCTAATATGTGCAGTAATGTGATAGTGTATGTATGTATAAGCACTTGTTATAGCGCCCCTTCAAGATTTCTACTCAGAGGCGCTCCCAACTACAGCGCGGACACTGAATCGGAGTTTCACGCCGAAGCGCAGCAATTGCGAGTGAAGGACTTGCCCAGGGTCCCTACGCGACGGCTTGAGGTGGATTCGAACCCGCAACCCTCCGCCTGCAAGACACCACCGCGCCTTACAATATTATTATAGTGTAAATATATTATAGTAGCAATTAATGAGTTTCCATGACCCCATTGTAATAATATTAATGAATTTGTATTAATTTCTAATGAAATATATTACGTCACACATATTTTAAAGTTGCTACCCCTAGACATGATACAAAATATGAAAATGAATGATTTCATTAACAAGTAGATGAGGGAGCTTCTATTTATTATTGTCTGGTTGAGGCAACTGCCATTTGACCCACCCTACTGCTCACGTATAACGTACTAACTAACGCGCATCAACAGTGTGATGTAGCTGCTTCAAACCAAGGCAGATCACAATCCGCGTCTCACAAGATAGACTTTAGTAATCCAACGATATGATTTGGACGTTAACTCATCTTGTCACCTTGTGCTGTCGATTCGCTGAATCCTAGCGACCGTCATAGTCAGCCTTCTCCATGTGTTCCGATCTCTCGTCGCCTCTCTCAGCTCCGGAATGTTCATCATCATCGTCTCGTGTATCTCCTCCATCCATCTCTTTCTTGGTCGTCCTCTTCCTCGTCTTCCCTCCCCACACGCCAGCATCATCTCCTTTTCCATGCCGTCCGCCCGCATCACATGGCCAAAATACATCACTTTTGGTCTCGCCGCTCTTTGTCTCAATGTCATCTCTCCTCTTAAGTGTCCTATCTCTTCCAGTATATGTTCATTTGTTTTCTTCTCGGTCCAGGGGACCCTCAGCATTTTCCTCCAAATCCACATTTCGCATGCTTAACTACATGTATGTTATTTGAACATGCAACAACTTCTTCGCAGAGAAGCTACGGTCTCACTTTTGCAATATGACGCATTGAGTCTTTTTGCATTTTATAATGTTTCAGTTTCATTTTATAATGTTCAAGTTCATAGAGACGTTTGTTTTGAATTTATGTAGCAAGTCAAGTTCGTGGAATTTTTGAACAAGTCAGATCTTATAATTATCAAGTGCTAGTCAACTACAATAGTCTTTATCTGACTGATACAGTTCGTTGTGTTTTTGAGTGTTTTCTGTTCACACGCAGATAAGAGAATTGGAAACTTGTATTAACAACCTGGCGATGCAGTTAACGTACGGCTTAGAACGATATTCCATCAAAATCATCGTCAAATTCACTTATATATCCTCCTAGGGTGAGCCATCTTTTTTCTGAATTGCGCTAGAGCTACTACATGTAGAGTCATCAGCATAGCATGAAACATGACAAGACGACTGTGATATTAGATCAGCTTTTATTGCTAAGCTTGCTTGATCGATAGGCCTACTGACTCGTTTAACTTGTCACTATAATATTATTGATATTATTACACGCACTAGTATGCTTACCAGTATGCTCAGACACATATTCATGGCAAAGCTCTTTTGCTGAGAAATTGGTTGAGGCATCTGAGGTTCTTTGTGCATGGATGCCATCCAACCGACTCCGTTTTATACCCTGAAAGGCTCAACTGATCGGCAACTCCAAAAGATGGATATGCTTATGACTTGCATGCTGCAGCTTCACTTTCTAAATTCCTATTTCTCTGCTTCAGTGCATGACCTGAGTATTACACTCGACCAGAAATTGACCATCTCTGAGCATGTTTAACATGCGTTTATCATCCGCAATACACGCTATTTCGCTGTCTGCAAAGCTGCGAAATAGCGATGCATGTCTTCGTATGTGCTGTTGATTTATATTGTATTAAAACATTTATAAAGCGCCTCTAGTAGGGTGAACCGTTCAGAGGCACTCACAGTGTGCAAGGCCACAAGAGAAGAAATAGGTTTTGAGACAGCAAAGAAGGAGGAGGGATTGCAAGCTAGATTTTGAGAGCGAGTAAATGGAGACAGCGCACTCCAAATGAAGTACCAATGAAAGACCGGGTCTGAGCCATAGCTGTTCTAGTATGAGGAACTAGAGGATCAAGTCTGTTTGAAGAGCGAAGTGGACGATTCGAGGGAGCTGAAAGAGGCCGGAGTAATGCATCAGCTAGATATTGCGGAGCAAGACCCAGTTGTACCTTGAAGACCAGAATGAGGATTTTGAATTTGATGCGTGCAGAACGAGGAAGCCAGCGCAGTTGTTCAAACATGAAGGTAGAAATGTGAGAGTAGCGAGGTCGGCGGGTTATTAATCTAGCGATCGCATTTAGGACCGACTGCAGAGATGAAAGACGAACCTTGGGAAGACCCGTGGGAAGGGAATTACAGTAATCAATTCGGCAGCACATGAAAGCATGAACCAGCGTGGTGAAAACAGAAGACGAGACAGAACGCCGAACAGCCCTGATACGCCTTAAATGAAAATAGGCCTACTAGGATGGACTATGGTAATGCAATTTATGCGGTCCTCCCTCTCTCGGATTATTCAACTTCAATCCGTTTAAGCTCTGCAGCTCGATTCATCGATGGGATTCCGAAGTATGGTCATAATATATCAAACTCCATGCGGGACGAGCTGCATTGGCTGTCCAATGGTGCCATGCGAAGACGCATTGAATTTAAGAATCTTATGCTTGGCCGGTTCTGCTCCATCCTATCACAGAGAGCAAGCACTCTATTCCAGTGCCATCATTTCCTGGTCATAAATCTCTTCGTTCTGCAACAAAGGGTAATATGGTTATGTTTACATCGCCGCGTACTTCCACAATGCATACAACATGGAAGCTTTACAGTGTTTGGATCCTCAATCCCTCATTCTGGAACTGGCTTCCATGCAATTTCCAAGCGCTTGATGACCATGTTGTTCGATCGTGGTCTTATGTGATCAGGTCGGGAGCACCTCTGATGAGTTTTCTTGAAGAGTAGCTATATAAATAAGCACTTAAAATTACAATTACGATTACAATAATATGAAAGACTGCATGGACTGTATTTAAAAGTGCTTGAACTGGTGTGCTCACTGAAAGATGTAGGAATGTGAGACGGGCAATAGGTCAACTGGTTAGAGAGGGGCTTAGACCTACTCTTGAAGTTGTATTCTAAGGTCGTTGTAGATGTATTGTTGTGCATAATTTTATACAAAATACCAAAAATAAGTCTCGTTATCCTCGGACTATTTACAACACCCACAAACTTCAGTAGGCCAAAAGGTTAACCCTCTTAACTTAGCATCGCTCGATACCAAGATCCTGGAAGCAGACTCTCGCCCTCTTATATCCTTTTGTGGACAATAGACGAGAATAACAACAATCGTTTATTCCAGTACGCGACTTACGACCTTTACATAACACTGTGGCGCAATGCATTGCACTAACATTTATCAGATGCTCGTTCCGCAGCACTAAACAAGCACCATTCAAAAGTCGAGCGACTGTTGCTCTGTTCCGACGTGCCGCTGTTGTTTGGTGTCAGAGGCTGTGGCATATAGTGGTCTGTGCAGTCAGATTAACGAAGGAAGTGCAGGTTTTACGAGCGTTGGAAGCGCAAGGCCTTCTGCATGGCTAGCTGTATATATATACTGTATAGTGCTATATGCATTCAGAGGCTTTAAATGTTCATCCGCTTAATACCCCGATGATAATCCACGATCCATTCGCCTCTGCATTGTTTTCGTGAAATCAGCGCAGTCAACCGCTAAGTGCAAAATACGAGTGACGACCACATGATATGCTCTTGATGTCAACAGCTATTCTACTCAAACAATGCAATAATACAACTGCATTTTGATATCGCCCATCTTCCACAGGTGATCCAAAGCTTAGAAGTACACACGCCTCGGCGGGGCAGATGCAATTATATTGCAAAGCAATCGTGCGCGAAAGACTTGCTCACGGTCCCTAAACAGTAACCACCCCGGACGAGGATCGAACCCGTACTCTCCGCGTTTCAGGTCAACCGCTGTGACCAGTCGGCCACCGTGCCACACCATGTGCTAAGTCACATTCAGCTGCTATGGTGTTCCGGTTTTGCTGTCAGTATGTATGGCCTACTATTCAGTGTTCCGTGCTCTATAATAGTCTATATATCCTACAGGCTTGACTATAAAACTATTTTAATTGGTTTGTGCCTTTATGGCATTGGTGATAGTTACAGAAGCAAGGTGTAAGCGTGCAAAAAGAGCGACCGGCCGGTCAGTGTATGGAAATAATCACACTAATGCACTAGGTGTAGAAGTGCCACTATTTACAATTGTTCGCTCAGTGGCATTGATGAATCAACACCACACTTTAAAGGCTAAGTAAAAAGGCCGATGAAATAAACCAGTATTTTCTTAGTTTAGTTTTCCAATGTCGCAAATGTTATGTTTTTGGTTGACGACAGTAATTAAAAATTACCTCCATCCTGTATGTACCGCGCAAGCATTGGGGGAGGGGAAACATTAAGAGAAGTTTGAGCTTGGCAGTGACGGAAAGTGGAGAGGTACACCTTTGTGCATTAGTTGCGTCAATGACCGGTTAAGTCTGCATGACAAAGACCTGGGTGAACTTTATCGATTATATGAGCAAGGCGTTTGCTAGATTCAGCGTTTAGATTTTTCTGTCAACGGCTTTGGTTCTGCCTTATTGAACTCTCGCTGTAAATTGTAAAATGTCGTAAATTAGGTAGCCTACAGTATATCTTGAGTTGCGCTACGCTACTGAAAGGCGAAGTCGACAATGCGAGCCCCAATCATCAGAAAACTTTGAAAGGCTGTCTGACATAAGGAATGTATGCTTTTCTAGTTATTAAGATATTAGCTACTATAGCCTAACTAAATGCTTCAATGTGATGATCTCTACTGCCCATAACACCACTAAGGAATAAACCTATTATAATTGGCTCTCGCACGGCATTTGCTAAGTAAATGGTCAACGGGCAAATAATTGACAAAGTAGTCAGAAGTATGCATACTTTAATTAAGTTTAGTTGAATCACAAGAGAAACCAATTTAAACTGGTCGGCTTAATCGTTCTGATTGCCTTCGGTAACGTTCATTCACTATTTGAATCAGTCCACATGAAGCATATAAGCAAGAGTTTCCTGTAGCCAGACAAACACGACAGTCAACAGTCAAATCGGTTGCAAGTACTTCAGACTTTGCAAATACATTTGAACCTGAAAACAATGTGCATTGATTATGACAATGACCTGCAAATTGCATTTGAATGGCTAAAACGCAACAAAGTTGAAGTTGAAAAGGTCATCTCACGTTACACAGTCTACCGCTGTCGTTACTATCAAATAAACATTAATTATTTGAATGTAAATTGCCATTGAATTTAAAAGTAAAAATAATACTTACAGTTCGACATTTCTAAATTAACGTTTCTGATTAATTAGTTCTTGTAATTTCGTGATTAGGTCCGCCTAAACAAGGCTGGCACAGAAGTGGCGACTAGAAACCAATTCAATTGCTAACAGAAGTCAAACAGACATGAACAAACTTGGTGGTCTAATCACACTAATGCACTATACGTAGAAGTGCCACTATTTACAGTTGTTCGCTCAGTGGCATTGATGAATAATCAACACCACGCTTTACAGGCTAAGTCGAAAGGTCGATGACCGAATTACCAAGGCAACAGAAACTAAGATTTTTAAATATTTTTAAACCTTGGCTTGTGCCAAGTTACAAATATTCTCGCACCGATGAATTGGAATTAGCCGGATATCAAACTAGAAAGTTAAATTATCGTTATAGACATAGGAAAGCACTTTTAATAATAAACCAGTATTGTCTTAGTTTAGTTTTCCAAAGTCGCAAATGTTATGTTTTTGGTTGACGACAGTAATTAAAAATTGCCTCCCTCCTGTTCACAATAAACTCTACTAGATCTGCTACATAGAAGTCTATGCCAACTAGCTCCGCGCAAACCAACATCTTCAGATACTGCAAAAGAATCAATCAATCAATCAATCAATAACTTTATTGCATCAACTGCAGCAACTGAACATCAGGGTTTAACAAACAAAGCATCATAAAAAGTTAACATAATATGCTCATTCATCGAGAACATTGTCAGTTGAGGCAATAGGTGTCCCCGAAGGGACCAATGGTCCCGCTAGACGGGGATACCCAACAGTGTCAGGCAAACAGGTACTTTGATGGTTCTTCTAGCATTTTGTATTATTTTATATTAATCTCCTTAATTAACCTAGTCTAGCTTAACTAGTGTACTCTCCATCTAATCATATGACATGGGAGAGTTGCTGCGTATTTCCGCTCCGTGCTGAGTGAGTCCCCCCCCCAACCCACCCCCGGTTCGTTAGTGTCATTCCCCGTCAATGACCATCCTCCGTAGATTCCTCAAGTGGTTAATAGGTACTCCTTCATTAGTTGTTTAAAGTGATGCCTATTTTTCTCCTTCTGTATATGAGGCGGGATTGAATTCCAGACCTGCGGCCCCATTGATTTAATACTAAACGACCTGAGGTTTGTGCGAGTTTTGATGGGCCTATAACATGATGCTCCTCTAGTGTTATAGTTATGCATATCCGAGGTCTTTGAGAAGTAATTTGCGAAAGACATTGGTAGAGCTCCATTTTCAAAGCGATGGAAGAGGTCTGCTATTTGCGGCCTATATGCTATTACTGTGCTAGTTTTTCATATATTGAGTCATGTTCTATAAGTATATAAGTAAGCCCTATTAATTGTCAGTAATTCATTGTTTGTTTGTTTAGTTAGTTTCATTCAGTCGATTAACAGAGAGTTAAAGAATTAAACCTATCCATGCGAGCATGATTCTTTTGTACATTCATAGGGAATACATACATAGGACCTATAATGTGTACATGTACACATACGCATAATTTATACTGGCCTAGCATATATAATTTTATATATACATTTTGCAGAAGGTAAGATGAGCTCCTATTTAAACAGCGTATTAGTGGAAAGTCCTTCTCTTAATTGTTCTGAAGCCCCAACGTAACAAGTGCTTAGGTCAACATTCAGATCAGTGACACTCCTTTCCTGCAGTTCACGTGTTTCGAAAAGGAAACCAACTCGAAATAGGAGGAAAACGAAATATTCATAAATGTAAGAAAATTCAAAGATGAATTTTTATCTTGACAATTATTATAATGGTTAGCGATGTTTCAAATCTTGGATGGTTCCAATTAAATATGACGATTTGTGAGCAAACTCACGAAACCATCGACCTGCTGACGAAACCTCTAATTTCACACACTCTGCACTTTGACCTCCAGATGGTCCTGACCTAAATCCTGTGGATTATAAAACCTGTGGAATAATGGAAGAGAAGTCTACAAAAAATTCGAAAGGTCGATGAGCTACGTCAACCATCAGGCGGGTGTAGGATAATATTAGATCAACGCATAATTTACGTTGCAATGAGTGATTGGCGGGCGCTCTTTACTGTCATGGTCCAAACCGATGGAAGAAATTTTTAACACAAATATTAGGCCCATTGCTTAATATTTTAAGCGCGGTAGTTGGTTGTTTCCCAAATTTGATTAAAATTTAATTGTTATTTATTTTTGAATGAGTTTCATAAGGAATCGCTTCTTTCTATTGACCTTGTATAAAATCTTGAATTTGACATGAATTTTAAGACAACGTATGCAGATTTCGAGGTTATCTATCACATAGAAAGGATTTTAGAGTTTCAAACGGAGAATAGGTTGAAATGGCTAATAATTAACGCCTTCGGTAACAGCGTTACAGCTCGCTGCTTCTATGCATGTGGAAACCGGTTATATATATATATAATATAGTATTTATATCTTAGAGATTTGTGTCTTGGACAAGCACGGTCTGTACACGGGGATCTAAACTAGAAATTGATCATGGGCAAGGTCGTACGGTCGCTTTAAACGAACGAACGCTAACGTAGAACGGTGTTTTGGCTTATTGTAGGACGCAGCTTTTGTCAACAGTTTTATCACTCGTAATAGGAAAATAATTCTCAGTCCTTGCACTATTGTCCCGCCCGCTTAGACTGGTCATAACAATTATTTCGTTGCTTCAATTGATTGTTCGTTAATGTCGAAGGCGTGTTTTATTTAAATTTTAAAGAGAAATTTAGTTGGCGTCACCAAGTCGTCCAAGTGGAGCAATTGGGTGCAGATAGAAGCAGTGATTTTGCTCTGATTTTGCTCTGATTTCAATTGGCATCTGATCGATACGGAAAACTAATGATGCAGAAGTGGGATAAAGATGTCGGCGAAGGTGAAGCGGTGCAATCGCTGCGAAGAATTTAACGCCAGATGTCGCCAGGCGGAGTAATATTCGACAGATACAGATGGACAAAGGAGGCGGTTATTGTTTCATCGTCTGTTTGACTTCGGCGCCGTCTTCCTAATCGGTAACGCTCGCCTACGGAGGACTGAACGAACGAGTGAATGATGGTTCGACCCCCAGCTAGGCGCTTGACATCACTTAGTGACCTGCAGAGGCAAGACACGCTCCCCACTGTTGCCCAGCTGTAGAATATTGCAGAGAATCAATCATAGGATTGAATAGCAACGGGCATTTGGAATCCGTGTTCTGGACTTCGGGCAGACCCTTACTTCCGGCTCAGGGCTTATGCACTGAAGATGAACAACCGTGTTTATCTTCAACTTCTCTTTTCAAGTGTAGCCTAATTTCTTTGCATTTAGTTGCGTTGAAATTTGTATTGTGGTCTTCAGCCTCCTAGACGATTACTTACTTATTTAATTACTTGGTGACCTCGTACGGATATGTTTATCATGCTATAGATGGATGAGCGCCACGCGTGGTTGATTTGAATCTATAAACCGTTCGGTTACGGTCAAAGAATGATAGTTTCTGGAGCTGCCTTGGTGTCTTTATCCCTGTCTTTGGTCGTCGTCGTCGTCGTCGTCAGGAGAACAGCCAATCGACGTGAAGTACCTTGCACTCGATGACCCATCGTTGTCAGATGAGTCGTTGTTAGCATTACATCTGTCTCCGAAATATCAGCGCCGCCGCCAATCGAACCGAGGTCCTTAAGTCTGCACGTTCCAGTCGTCATAGCCCCACAGGTGGGGGGACCGGCAGCTCCCCTTCCTCCTCCTCCTCCTGTTGTTACTCCATTTCCATTGCTCCCTCTCGTTCTCTCTTTGCCGCCGCACGTAGCCATGTGCACGAAGATCCGGCGGAATTTCTTTCCGATCAGGCAGTAGATGAGAAAGTTGACGGACGAGTTGACCGTCAACAGAGCGTTGCTGGCGGCGTTGGCGTAGCGCATCGACTGCATGTCGATATGGATGAGTGGCGAGAACTCCTTGGCCGTGACGGCGAAGCGCAGACCGAGGTCCGGCAGCTGGCAGGTGATGAAGACGGTGACGACGACTACAAGCATGACGGTGATGTTCTCTCTCTGCTTCGTCCTCTTCGTCATGTCACGGTGCTTCCGCCGGACGAGCTGCAGCGCCCGGACGAGACGGGCGTTGAGGGCGACGAGGATGACCAGAGGACCAATCGACCGGAAGATGAAGTAGCAGACGGTCTTGTAGGCGAGGAAGTAGTTCCGGTTGTCGCGGAAGGCCGTCTTCTGCGTCCGAACGACGTATCCTCCGCTGCAGCTGGTCATCAGGACGACCTTGCGCTCAAGGAAGCGCGGCACGTTGTAGATGACGGCCAGAAGGAACATGGCGAAGACGGTGAGCTTAACGCGTCGCAGGGCTCTCCACTTGGTGTGCCACGGCTTACAGACGGCCACGTATCGGTCGATGGTGATGAGCATGACAAGCCAGACAGCCATCGTCTGTGCTATGGACGCCAGCGCCCACAGGTGAGGCTCGATGTAGGGAAAGACCGTACGAAGGGCCGGCCACCAGTCGGTTATGTCGTGCACGGTCTTGACCGGTTGGATGAGCAGAGAGAAGGCGAGGAAGAAGCTGTCGACGACCGCCAGCGTCTGAAGCAGCCAGTTCGTCGTGTTCTGCTTCTCACGGTCGCGGCAGAGGACGGCAATCGACAGGAAGTTACCGAGGAATCCGAACGTACAGAGGACGCCGACCAGGTAGACATCGACGATGATGCGATAGGTGAAGAAGACGGACGAGGACGACGAGACGGGAGGAGTGTCGTTGACGCACTTGGCAGACGGGGTCGTCACGGGCTGCGTGGTGATGCAGTCGACCGTGGATTGGTTGGCTGCCATCAGGGGACCCACGGTGAAGTAGACGACCGGGTAGGAAGACCCCGTCAACTGACCGACAATGCTGTAGATCATCAGGGAATCGCTTCTATTACTCATCAGAACGAACGATGTTGGTGGCACAGATGATGACGAAAATCATCCATAGACGTAACGAGGTCTATAGCACCATCCGGTGTTCGAATACTTTGGCAACGATTCAGAAACGATCGTACAAAGAAATATGTTCTAAATCAACAACATACTAAACTAATTTACCAGGTATATAAAGATTAACTTCATAATCAGCTGATATAACCACTACTCGTCGACCAGGTTGTCTTCGTCAGTCAGTAGTTTTTCCAATGCTTACCGAAGCCAATCGCAAGTGGAAACACATTCGAGCGCAACTTTCTTCAGGTAGCAGAGAATAGTTGCTTATACAAACCGTCCGAAACACGACGCAAATACTCGGCAGCTGAAAAGTAATCGGTGAGGAGTTTTTCCTGGAATTTCGGAAATAAGATCCGATCTAAGTAGTTCAACCGTTGCAATTCGAACAAGAACTCCGCCACTGATCGTTCTCTGTCAGTGCCAGTCCCAAGCCTGGATGAAGGAGGAGGGCGACGCTAATGATCTTTGTTATCACACAATGTCGTTAACCTGAAGCTACTAATTCGAACACTTAATCAGTCGTTTGTCCTGTATGCTTAATCCACTGTTTTGCCTGCAGCCAGGAAGATTGCCATCGCCATCTTTAGTTAAGTATATATATATTGATTATTAACATTAGAATGTCTAAGGAGAAACGATGAATAGAGTTCTTCCTCCGAACTTTGAATTAGTCTAAAGTAGACGCAAGCAAAGACTTCGCTCCCAGCCGTATGGTGGTATTTGCGATAAGCAGACACCCATCAATCGACAGAAGCTGATTCGCCGCTTTCATTTACATCGAGCGTTCGAGCCGTTCGCATTTCCTGCCCAAACATAATAACATGAACCGTAGTTTACGAGCCATTCAGACAGTCGTGGCGACAACAAAAAAGGGAAATTTATCCCCAACTCTTTTCAGCGAAAACAACATTTGACCCATACTTAGCTGTTCCATGGATAGCGATAAAATGCAGCACCCATAATGTACTTTATGGACCGCATTATCCATCAGTAAATCATATTATTATATAAAGAGCAACGATCGTTTGTACAGGTATACGTTGGATCTCGTTGGTCCAGTCACCATTTAATCCTCTTTGTCCTGCTTAGTCTGCTAAGACAGCGACTAAAGACAACACTTCGTCTGCACGGATGGCGCATGCGCACTGTCGCTTCCGGCGAGTATTGCAGGCGCCGTGCGCATGCGAAGGCTTTGAATAAGAACGGCGAGAGTGCGATTGGCGGCGCTTATGTCGACCTCTCTCAGGCGCATGTGGGCCACATCGGGCTAACGACAGACTGGCCGGCAGATCAGGCAGGCATAGCAGCATAGGCGAAGACAAGGCCTAGGATTCTGATGGATGCAGGGATAAATGATGGGCGAATGGATGGATGGATGGATGGATGGATGGATGGATGGATGGATGGATGGATGATGGATGGATGGATGGATGGATGGATGGATGGATGGATGGATGGATGGATGGATGGATGGATGGATGGATGGATGGATGGATGGATGGATGGATGGATGGATGGATGGATGGATGGATGGATGGATGGATGGATGGATGGATGGATGGATGGATGGATGGATGGATGGATGGACGAATGGATGGATGGATGATGGATGGATGGATGGATGGATGGATGGATGGATGGATGGATGGATGGATGATGGATGGATGGATGATAGATAGATGATGGATGATGGATGGATTATGGATGGACGGATGGATAGATGGATCGATGGATAGACAGATGGACAGATGGACAGATGGACGGATGGATCGATGGATCGATGGATCGATGGATATGGATGGATGTTGGTGGACGGATGGACGGATGGACGGATGGATGGATGGACGGACGGATGGATCGATGGATCGATGGATGGATGGATCGATGGATCGATGGATGGGTTGGTGGACGGACCGACGGACGGACGGATGGATGGATGGACGGATGGATGAAAAATGAATGGTCAGAAACTGATTAGACGATAGTCAGAGGTGTAAGTCGAGATGACATATTCGATCACCTTGCGTCGTTTGATTATCTCATTATGTATACGGTCTGGATGCGCCCTATCCATTATTTATATAGCGCCTGGCAAGTAAGCCACAGCGGTTTCTACACTGGACACTTCGCCTGCGAATGCCATGTCCTTCATACTTCCAGTGACATCATTCCTTTTGACAGTGATTTGTCTCTTCCTTCACCATCCTTTATCCACCAGTTATCAATTATGTCTAACGTCGTCATTATATATATATATATATATATATATATATATATATATATATATATATATATATATATATATATAGGCATATATATATATACTTTCCTTTAGCTTGTTATGCTGGTCATATATATATATATATATTATATATATATATATTCAGCAGCTGGTCAAAAACCGGGACAGGTCTTCTGATACCAGTGACTCTATTAGATGACGAACATGTAACCAGCGGCGTAGAGTTCCTGCGTTACATATTGCTAATATTGCTATACGCGTGTTATATATCAATCTTTAATTCACCAAAATACTGGTAGCAGAACACAAAACTCATTCACATATGCATGGTGCCTGAGCAAAAACGCATAGAAATCTGACAACCTCATTGTCATGCAAACGGCATTTCTGCATAAAACGCAGTCTTCTGGAAAACTAGCAGTATTTAACATTATTATAACATGTAGGCATGATTTGCAGTACCGATACAACACCACTATGACAACTGTACTTGCAACATTCACGGAGAGTAATAGATCAGAATATAATGGTATACTTCTTGTCCCTTATGGCCGTTCTGCACACTCTGCACTTTCATTTACAACTGATATTGTAAAGCCCTCGAGAAGTAGTTCGCTACTTACGATGCTATATTAGGGGGGGCCGATAACGCATTGGATAACATCTGGCGTAGAGAGCGAGAGGTACCGAGTTCGAGCCCCGTAGGGCGGATATGCTTTGTATAGGCTGCTATTAGCGCCGTGTATTGCAGGCTGTTTGTTCTGTTAGTATAGTTAAGATTGTTTCAATTGCATAACATGGAAATGTACAGCGCAGTGCGTTTGTCAGGCGCTTGATTAAAGAACAGATATTATTATTATATTATATGAAGTATCGAAATGACATCACATCACGTTATTGTAACGTAACTGATCAACATCGTTAACAGTGAAGACAAACCGAAACTGTATTTTCAGCTGTCTGTACTGGTGAAATCTGGATTTTAGTTGGAAATTATTCCAGGAATATGGTCCAATGCAAGACGAAGGAGAACGTGTTTGGGTCGTATAGTACACGAACGCGATACAAGTAGACACGCAAAGGCTGCAGAGCGGATCGGTCGACGAACTATAGTTGGCTATAGACTGCAGGAACGCAGCGGCTATGATGTACTCTAATGGTGCATCGACATCCAGGCCTGTCCAAGAAGTAGGATCTTTCATGTAATGCTGTCATCATCTGAAAGCCATTGGATCACCTATAATGACATGGCGTCGATCGATGACATTAAGCAATCGTATGTTACAGACTCGCTCTAGTTCCGTGCTAAGCGATCGTCTAAAAAAGCCTAAACCAACATCACTCAGCGTTACAAGTCAAGCTGGGTCTCTGTGTGTTATAATAGGCTAATTAGAAAGTAGTCGCCGTTCACTGGACCTTACAACCACACACCAAAGAGTCACACTCTCAGCCATCAGATTAAGTCCACCCTGACTACTGTGCTCTCAGGGATTGGCAGTATTTGAAATTACGTAATTTGTAATCTACATTTTCCCATGCATTTTTTAATTTGAAATTATATTTTGTGCACAAAGTAATTCGTAACTTGTAATTCAATTATATTTTCCGAGTAATTTGCTCATCCCTGGGTGCTCTCTAGCCAGATAACTTGCCTGTAAGGAATCTGGCCACACTTCTTTTAAGTTCACCTGTCCTAGGCATTATTTTATATTCTCTTCTTCTTCATTTTTTCTTCAAAGCCTCCCCCAGTCGGCCGCATACTGTCACCGTCAGTTCGTTGTATTCCACTTACTTTAGTTTGACTGGGTATATGCGAAATTTCGAATATTGAATTTTTCCATGCGATTCATCTTCGACAAACAGAATTAATCTAAGCCAACGTAATCTATCAAACTCGTTTTTTTTAATATTTGAGATTTGAGTTGTGTGATATAGACAAACCTGTAAAAGTATTCTTTTGTGCACGTGATATAGGAGAGCATACACAACTGCCACAGAGTGTGCTAGATTGCATGCCTTCCTGTCTGCCTGACTTCTTAATCTCTCCTGTCGTTCATACTCGCCGCGTATCTCTTTGCTCTGTCTCTGTCTGTGACATTCTGTCTGTGTTTTTGCTCGTCTGTCTGTCTGTTTGTCTGTGTCTCTTTCTTTTTCCGGCACTGAAGAACATGTACTGATTCAACAGTTCACAGGTTTCATCTGACATGGTAGGCCAATTGGAACCCTTACTGGTGCCTTACACGAGGCGCACAGTCAATACAACGTCTGCTTAATTGCTCAGCCCACTCCTTTACATGATATGCACCTGAACATTTATACAGCGCCTTTGCTACAATTGTGTATTGGCTGAAACGGGTTAAACAAGGCTGACAGAGTTTTATAATGTATCAAGATCACCACTATCCGCGTCTGCATGTAGAGGTGACACAGCGTGGGTCACCATTAGACAAATCTGCGTGTTCCTTAGCGGCTTACCCGGGCGGCAGACCACACGGACTCCTATTTCTATGCCTGCTCGGATCACGTCACTTTTAAGGTGGCAGAGGAGCAATTAAGTAGCGGATTGAGTTATATGTGGGAGGATCGGTTTGAACAGCTGCTCTGCCTAACACCTACTGCCATGGCATCGATGCTGTATCAGCAAAATATCTACCCGATCATCTATAGTAAAATACTCCATAGATACTAAAATCCTACTCAAGAGAAGCCACATGGCATAGAATGCATGAAACGACTTCATAGCCACAAAAAGAAAATCTGTTAATTCAATAGATTTATTTGTCTGGATCCGATGAAGGGCCAACAGACTACAGCGGCGTGACTGGTCTGCACAATTCAGCGGACAGGTTCTGTAATTTGTCTTCTGCGATTAAGACGAATAAGACGCAGCTGAGGGATCTTCAGACAGATTGATCGCTTCTCTGCAGCTGACCAATATGGCGTCTTTGGATCCGAGTGACAGCCTCGATCAAAGGAAGACGGTGGGAGGAGGATCCTTTGTGAGTAACACGACTCAATTACTACGCGATAAACAGAAGAGCCAGAAAAATCATTTCTAGAAACTCAATACAACAATAAATATCCATATTGCCCTTATTCATAGTTGGCTTTTATAACGACTAAAGGCTTTTGACTGTATTAATTTATCCAACCTGTTTCCTGCAGGAGTTCTTCACAAAAAGGGCAGTTCTAAATTAATTTGTGCAGCTGTCAAAGCAGTTTAAAATAGTGTAAATTGTTCATAGTCATCCGAGTGGGAATAATTTACTATGACTTTTTAAAAAGGGTAGAGCTAAAACCTGAATCTGAAAGTGAATCTTTGCAGATAAACGCTAGGCAACTACAACTGCGATGTAGTTTATTGAGGGTTACCGGTACTCTCTCCAAACTCCCATTTCTAAGTCATCTTGTGATGGTCTTTCCTCTGCTGCTCAAAACACGCAGAATCTATTTTTCGGCTGCATGGACCTCCGGCTCTGATTCTATTGATGGAGTCCATGACGTTGCCCAGAATCCCTAGTCTTCTGAAGAGATCGTCCGTTCCAATTTTCCTCTCCCGTCGAGTGTCGACCCCCTCAGCGTTTCAGAACCTCGGCTGTACGGGAATATGCCCAGGTCTTCTTATCTACCCAACACTTGCTGCAATGAGCGATAGTTGAGAATGTAACTTGGATACTGCAGCGCCGGAAAATGGCGCTGCCACGGAAGGGTAAGTGCTTACCTTGATCCTGATTATATTCTGACCCTAATTACCTCGCGCGTCTTAAATTACATCGATTGAAATTTTGCTGTCGTCGATATCTCGTTGCTGCGGAGAGACCTAAGTATGATTGATGCTGTAACTAAAGCTGCTTTTATGGATCTTGTATCGTTATAGGTGCGGAACTGATATTGAATCGCCTTCTAGAGTGGGGTAGACGGGGGATGGTCAGACGGACGAAAAAGGGTATACATCGTGCTTCCCGAAGAGAAGGAGGTTAGATGGAGAGGATAAAATTGCAAAAGCGGTAAAAAAAACTGGTCGCTGGTCTTCGCAATACGAAGGCCTAGTTCGTGTCGAAGTTCCAGTGATGAGATTGAACAAATAGAATAGGTAGATTGCCACATGCTTATGCAGTAAACCGATTTAGATTGATAGTTTCCTCGGCTTATATCCAGTTCAGCAGATATTGATTGAATGATCAATTGTGGTCTCCAGATGTGAGAGACTTATATATTAAAGTCCACAATAAATTGGACTCAACTCGAGCTTTGTTGTAGCATGAAATTCAGCATTTAACTTGGCTGCAACTAAAGCAGGTTGTAGGATACTCGGCTTCTGGGGCTGCTTGGTGAATCAACTTGTGAAAGCAACAATTGTTAGGTCTCTACACATATTTTTTTCGTAAAAGTCGCAATGGCTGTGGCCTTTGTCATACAGTAACAAGACACTGATATGAAATGTGCAAATGGTTCTGGCCGTAGACTGCTATGGCTGAACTGTACAATAAATACATAAGTTATGCTTAAACTATTCTTAGGGTCGTAATTCAGTCAGATTGGGCGATGAAGGGGTTTCTTCTTTTGCTGGCTGTAAATCCCTTTTGACGAACTGACATCAGTGAGTTGACGAAATTACAGGAGATTCTTCAGACTGCAACAGTGCAACACGGCAGTGTTAAGTTGACAAAGAAGACGCATCACTAGGTGCAACACACAGGTTAAGTCCTTTGTCAATAATTGAGACGTAGAAGCTGGCGTATACTTCTATACTTAGATTCACGAGAATAACTGGTTGTAGAGCTGAGTTAATCAACAATATCCTTGGAAATGCCGAAGGAAATCCTTTCGACTTTAGGCGTATACCCACTAATTCAGTTTCATAGTTGTCAAATCTTCCAAATTTTGGCTGGGATGATTTAAAACCCGCTGATGTAATCAAATTGACTTCAGATGCTAAATGGATCATTTCGGACGAGTCGGTTGCACAATTTTATTGCACAGTTTCATCTAGTTAGGACACTAGTAACGACTGCTCATGACACTCGCGGCCATTCGTTGTTGGCAGTTAGGGTCTATAAGAAGACGCACCGCACTGTCAAATTCAATTTTGTAAATACTTTCAAGTATGCAATGGGTTTCATAAAAAGTTTCTCGTTTTTATGAAGATCCTCCTTAAATACATAAATTTATAGTTTTATTGGTCAGTGAGATAATTAATTCTCTGTCTGTGTTGTTCAGTGGCTGCAGCACTAGCAACTCAGAGATATCTACAACTTCTTTCGAGTCTTTTTGGGGGAATCAAACGAAAAATGGGAAGAAAATGTGTGTGATAATAGTTCTGGTTTGACACGTTTCGAGGAAACGACTGAATAATAGGAACTGTTGTCAAGTGCTCTAGACATGCACAGACGATATCATACAATCGTTTCCTGCCCTGTACACTTTCATCTCCTGTGCAGTTGATCTCTTCTCTCATCTCTTGTGGGAGGGGGGACCATGCCTAAGCGGTTCGTCTTGATACCTTTATCTTTCCGTCATGTGGCGCCAGACCAGAAAACACTCAGATTATGTAATTACAGAACGGAAGCCTATCTCTCTGATCTCTGAAGTCGTCCGACTCTCAAGGTTTCGTCGGCGGCCTTTGATACGACACGCGCTTTTAACGCAGTTCCAATGCATCGACACAAACCAATGTCCTTTGGAGGAAGACAGGAAAGAGGGATGGATGGAGGTAGGGAGGGAAGGAAGGAGAGATGGAAGGAGGGTTAGTTAATGAGGCCTGATAACGGCAGGCGAAAGAGGCCCAAGAGGACTCTGGAGAGGAAAAGACGAAGAGGAGCGGATGACATTTAACGTCGAATTAGTCCAGTGGGAATTGTTAGGAATTGTTAGGAATTGTTAGGAATCAGCCGAACTTGTGACGCAGTGATTGTGCAAATAATAATAAGACCGTCTCTGCAGAGGTCAGAGTTTTCATTTAAACACGGTTTCGTGACAGAGACATAATGACAGATATGGATCTCGTTTAGCTCTGCTTTCAGTCGTTCCAGGCTCTTGCAGGTAATCGTTAGCATACACTAACTGTATTTCGAATTTCCTAAGACTCGTTGATCGCAAATATTGCTATTTGGGTCCCAGGTTGGATGGAAAAGAGAAATTCTTAAGCACCTTGTGCGACGTGATGGTGAACTGTGATGATCCATTAAATCGTGTTCAATGTGTTACGACGACAACAGGAAAACAACCTACCTTCCGGTTTCACAAATTCATTGGCTTAAGTCAAGACATTCACACTATAATTATCTACAGTCCGGTCAAAGTTCACAATTGGACTAATCTCATCATTACAGGCGTCGTGAAAGTTCTTAATTAATTCCGAGACACAGAAATCAAGAGTTCAACGGATCACGCTCGTGTATTGTCGTTGATGATTGCTTTCAAAATGTGCATTGAATTGTGTCGTGCACAGCAGCTGTCTCTGTCCTCAAGCAGTGTAGTTTGGTATTGGCGGAAGGTTAGAAGTAAATGGTAGGCCTAAGTCCTGCGATGCATTGGCCCAGTGTGTCCATAGCCTTTCGATCCTTCCATTGCCGAAGAGACGGAAACAAGCGACTCTCTAAAATTCCACTATGAGGATGATAGTTTACTTATCATGTTAGGGCCTACCTCAGAGTTCAAACGTTTGCGGATCACCTCTTTGTCCGAGCGAATGGCAGTTCACGTGTTGAATCACGTCATTGAAATTAAAGACTTCTTATCGAGCCAAGTAATTTACACATAGCTCAGTTTCTGGTTTGCATAGATAGATCCGTCAGATGTTGAAGTGTGTAAGTAAGCAAGTAGGAGCACAGCTAAGATCCCGCAGGATATTCCATTGAAAAGCCACACAAAAACTCGCCTCCGATTAGGCCTCTTTGAGAGGCGCTATATAAATTTCCGGAATGAAAAAGTTATTGGCGGTTGGACAGAAAAAATGTTAGGAGCGCGTGTGTCTGTAGATGATTAATGTTGACGTCGCTCGAAGTGCCAGCGAACTTCTAAGAAGCAAGCCGACGCAATGTTACAGTAGATGTATGTTTACAGCATAATATTTGCCTTATCTACATGGCGTCGTTTACTGCCTCATGTTTCCTCGTCTCTTTGAACTCTGCCGACTCGTAGATGCAGCAGATAAGACAATCGATAACTTGTTGAGTGACGGACCACACCAGGCGAGTTGCAAAACTAAGTTTAGTCACCACTGGAAATGCACTCCTCTTTTCGGGACTTTTCGGGTATACACGGGGGGATGGTCAGACGGACGAAAGAGGGTATACATTTTCGTTGCGGATGAATCAGAGTTTATTGAAAGAGTTGGCCAGGCCAAGCTCCTCACTTTTCCACTTATGAAGGATCAATGCCAAAAGGAGGGAAGGGTGAACCAATTATAGACCACCACGCACTCACAGGATAGGGACAGCTTGCCTACAGGGAGAGTCTATCTCGATAAATCACTCGGAGGTGACTGCTAATTAGTATCAGGCTACGACGGAAAGTTTGGCTACATTGTCTAGTTACTAAAGACACTAATGTCTGCTTGTGCAGAGCAGATGATATGATTCGTAGTTGCTGTCGTAATCATTGTAACTCTTGCGATCATCAGACTTAAGGTACTCATAGACTCCCATTACCAGTAGAATGCTTGGCATTAGTAGATATTTATTACAGAATTCTTTGGCATATTTGAGCATCTTTTTCATAATATTACAAGTAGTTTATGAAGTGTAGGCCTACTCAGATTATCTGAAGATAATGACTCTGCATTCATTCAGTCAAAAACCATCTGATCGATGGCTGTTATATGCTGCTGGGTAGGGAGCGCCAATGAGGAGAATCTTTGAAGTTGCGCTAAGCAAATGTCAGTATGCATTGCATTACAATCGACGTCCAGAGATCAGACAATGTGTAGCTGTATATCTACTGACTTCATTGATCATGTGCTTCGTTCTCAGTGGCCTCAAACAATATGAAAAAAACGAACTGCACATCAATTTCCACTGACAGAACGAACTTTACGAGGCGTCGTCGTCAAGTCGATATTGACCAACGTAGGAATGTAGGCCCTATGTGTATTTGTATGTGGTTTTATATGCATGTATGTATTTATAGGGGAGTATGCCATGAATGTACTATATTCTATGTATTATGTACGATATGCATATGCGTTCTTTTGTTCCTTCTATTTGTTCATTCATTCTTTCGTAAACCGTAGTAATCGATCTAATTATATCGCATCCTAAACGATTACATTAAATGGCATTAGTAGATCATGTAATGCAACTATGTTGGCAGATTGTTGCTGATGTGGTTGGTGAGTCCGGTTTTGATAACGAGACGTAGCAGACTGATCGGGGATAAGGTCAGAGGCCAATCTTACCTTAGCTTTTAGCGCTTCATCTACGAGCTGCATTGGTTTCCCAGTAACTCTAAGTACACGCTAGTCGTTAAAGCCTTGTCGGTTAGCGGCAGGTCAGTCGTCCATCTGCATGTACAGTCAGATGGCTCTGTCTGCTGATGCGTTGGAATTTAGCAGCCAATGGAGTCGACGTTCCAGTTGGTCTCTGCTGTCAACTTGCCTTTCTTCTGCTTCGTCCGCCTCTTCTCCACTTCAAGACCAATGACGTCTTTCGGAGACACGATGATGCAAAAGCCAAACATCGACTATAAATGACTTCTTGTAAAGAGCGTCGGGCAAATTAAGAAACGACGGCTTAATAGAGGCAGCGAGAAAATTGATTAATCACACTAAGTCACGATAGACCATTCACCGGAAGTTACGAACAAACTAACGAATGGACGGGTGAATAAAAAAAACGAGCAAATCAATGAGCACATCAACAAATGAACGAAAGAAGGAATGAGCGAATGAGTGTACGAAAGAACAAAGGAATGAATGAGTGAAGGAATGAATGAATAAATGAACAATTGAACATATCAACAAGTGAACGAGCTGATGAATGAACCAATGAAAGAACGAACAAACTATTTAATGAATGAATGAATGAAAGAACATGAATGAATGAATGAATGAATGAATGAATGAATGAATGAATGAATGAATGAATGAATGAATGAATGAATGAATGAATGATCGAATAAACGAGGGCATGAATGAAGGAATGAATGAATGAATGATCGAATAAACGAGGGAATGAATGAAGGAATGAGCTGATGAAACGAACAAACGAACGAACACCTATACTTTCCGCCGAACGGTTGCCTAAAGCGCCTTGGTCTAAATGTAGGCGACTTGGACATAAATAATGGCCGTCGTCTTCTGTTTCGCTGAATGTCGTCTGCTAATGAAGCTATAGAACCCATTTCGGTTTAACGCTCAGCACAGCGTCCTTTCCTCTTGCCCTATCTACTATTCTACTATGGCTTTCTTGCACACTATATAATTTAACGACTCCAATTGCCCACTGTTGCGAAATATTTAGCCTCCAATACGTGATATATATATAAATACATATGTATCCACACACGTAGGGCCTATAATATATGTCGCATATCGCTGTATATACAGGGTGGGTAAAAAAAGTAATTCCTAAAGGTTATCTGCCAATATTTCGGCCAAAAGTAAGAATTTTTAAATCAAGTTGTACAGGCTTAATAGTCATTCATAAATTTTACTTACAACAGCCAAATTTAACCAAAATATTAAAACAGAATGAAAGCTATATCACTTTTAGTGTGTCCACCCACTGTTTGTTGATGGCCCAAAAACGTGTAACATAACAAAAAGTAACATAAAACGAATTTTTAAAGTCACATCTCATAATTGTGATCAAACAAACTTGATTTTACCAGGTCATTATTATTATTATTTTAGAAAAGAAACGGGGTACTAACGTAGCTGCGCGTAACTGTGACATCATTTAGCAAGAAGACGATTAAGTTGGCAAATAAAAAAAATTCAAATTAATAGTTTCGTCATTAAAACAATGAAATTGAAATTTCTAAAAAATCTAAATTTACTTTTTTAAATCTGCTTCCAGGATTAATATCAGATTGCAAGCGTCTGCTGACAGCTGGATTCATCTTTCAGCAAGACGGCGCACCAGCGCATACTGCTCGTCTTGCGCAAGATTGGCTCAATGTCAATTGCTCTGGTTTCATTGCTGAAGGTCCAATGGCCCCCAAACTCTCCGGATTAGAACCCGGTGGATTATCACGTGTGGGGAGCTAAGCTGGAGAAATACCACAATCTGCGACCAATGCCGAAAACGATAAGAGAATTGAAGGTCGCATTGGAGCTGATATGGGAAGATTTACCTCTGGAACCCATCAAAAAGGCCATAAAAAAACTTTACAGAGAGACTCAGAACATGTGTGGCTACTGGTGCTGATCACATTGAACACAAGTTGTGAAGCAATATCAAGTTTGTTTGCTAAAATTATTTTAGATGTGACTTAATAAAATCGTTTTTTTGTTGCATTACATGTTTTGGACCATCAAAGACAGTGCGTGGACTCACTAAAAGTAATACTACTTTTGTTCTGCTTGAAATATTTTGGTGCCATTTGCCTGTTTTAAGTAACTACGAACTACTTTTAAGCCAGTAAAACTTGATTTCAAAATTATTACTTTTGGCCGAAATATTATCAAAATCACTGAGGGGTTACTTTTTTGGACCACCCTGTAGATATTATATCGGGCTAGTGGCTTAGAGATAACGATTCTACTTGAAGGTGAAGTGAAGTGGCTGCAACATTCGGAGAAAAGTGAAAGTGACGTAAGGACGACCATCCTCCGTCTCTCTACGTATGTTCATTTATGTTGGACTTTGCAGATTCCGCAAAATATAAACGACACCGGACCAGATAAGGTCTATAAGATGCGAAATTGAATGGGATTACTACTCGATTAAAATGGTGGAGTGATCTGGTTTAACACTTGTGGTAATCGCAAATTTTCATTGCACCCTGTGAAGAATAGTAACTGTTGGCGAGGGTTTTACGTGAATGAAGCTCTAATGTATCGTCGAAGGCATCTGGAAGACAACCGTGTCGACACGAACAGAGATCGAGGACTTTTGCTGTCAACATAGTTTTATTGCATTCGCTGAAATGGTTTTTGATGTTTTTATCCTGTCCTTCGGAGTTTCCCACTTAGGACAGCTCTTTTTTGCAGTAGAACAACCCGAGCTAAAATATCTCAATGGAAACTGCATTTCCTATGCACAGCATTAATTTTGATCTTAGCGCTGTATTTGGGTTTAGCTATCTTATTATTTTCTCAAACGTTTGCTTTCAGAAAGCTATTAATATGTACCAACGCATATTAGATAAGCACTTAATAAAGTAGCTATACTCCTGATTTTAAAGTAAAATATTTGACCGAAACTACTCATTTACTCCTAAATCTTAAAATGATTAAAGATCAATTGATCCAAACTGCTCATGGTTGTATGCTCTTCAAATGAATTATGATCGCTTCCTCTAAACTGTTTGAGGCTGATCAAATCATGCAACATAGAAGCCGCCTGCTGCAGTCAGTTCAGGTTTATCCTACAGAGAAATAAAACTTAATTTACTTGCCGTAAGCTGCTCTACTTGGTTCCTTAGTTAAAAATAAGTTTCTCCAAGGTGCTCAGATTTGCTCCTAAACTCGGATGCTTAAACTCTAAAAGGATTCAGAAAATCGCTGAGTCAGACTACAAGCTTTATCCCTAGGGTTCTCTTTGCCGGCGATCACTGACAGAGTTCTGTTACCCCTTTTCATTTACTTCACTTGATTGTGATCTTACGACATGTAACTGGGTGCGATGTGCGACCCAGATTTGTCTCTTTGTCAAATAAACGAATAGGGGCCTATATCAAAATACTGAACTCACCAGAGGCAGAGAATTAGAAATGGAAACCAAAATTATTATGATAACAAAAATGAGTCTTGCAGTGATCACATACAGGGACCAAGAGTAAACCGAGAGGGCCAGTCTGGCCATGGCTTTCCCTGAATCACCATACTTACAAAAAACATACTCCGAAACAATTCAGGCCTCCACGCAACTGCTGACAGCAGCTGTTGTCTAATGCATCCATTGTAAGCAATGTAAACACAAGGGCCAATTGAAATGACGTCGCGAGCCATTAGGCCCAACTGGTTGACTACGATGCCTCAAGGTCTCGCAGGTCTAATCGAGGGTCTTAAGGTCACTTGAGCTCCTCCATTTGTCTGTTGAAGGACTCTCTCGATGTCACTTTCTGAAAGACGATGCTGCTCTGTGATTGCGCGTCCGCTATGCGACCTAATATTAAAGCACTGCATTCACAAATAGAATAGCAAATCAGTCAGGCCTTCCTACGGGTCACCTGACCCAGCAGGAAAGTTCACCGATTCTAGCAAAGCCTTTTGCTGGAGTCCATTTTTGCATAGGTCAACGACTTTGGAGCTGTTTTTTATCCAACTTTTTGGTGCTTAATATACTGCTGTTTTTTGCTGCTTCCATTTCTGTCCCTAAGATTTGTTAAAATTCAACGCATGAACTCAATGGAAACAGCAACCAGACGGTGTTTCCGTTATCCCACTCTATGACCTATTTGCTATTTATGCCCTAGACGTTATATGCCCTATGCGCTATATGCCCTATGCGTTATATGCCTCTTGTGTTATGTGTGTCTGCATGTGGTCGCTGGCGTGGCCGTTTCCACTCTACTATATTAGTAGCACTTCTTGGTTGAAAACGAATGCCGAGGTCATGAAAAACGCTTTGCAACCATCGCCGAAGAGATTTTTTACGACAGACATAACAGCGAAGGGAGCACGGGTTATGCCCTAGACGTTAAAAACTAACATTACTCCCTTTTTTTCTTTATAGTAGCCTTTGTGTATATATATAAGTCGTGAAGCGGTGTGTCTTCCTGCTTGATAAATAAACGAATATATCATCATCAGGAAGGCTAAGAAGATGAATGACATACTCGCGGGCTGAACTTCCACGCCAGGTCGAGTCTGTAAGTGCGAGAAGAAGTTTTTAATCACGGTCTTGCACTGAGTGATACGAGGACAAATACTGCACTCGAAAGCATCCATTTCAGTGGGAAAAGCCAGCACAATGACGGACAACGATGGTACGAAGAAGAAGAAAAAAAAGAAGAGAAGAAGAAGGAAGAAGAAGAAGAAGAAGAAGAAGAAAAGGAGGAAGAGGAGGAGGAAGAGGAGGAACAGTAGCAGGAACGGGAACAGCAACATGAACAAGAACAATATTAATGTCTTTAGTCAGTGTGTCTTCGAAACGTCATCGTCTCAGGTACAAAGCAGACGATTATCTATAAGTCAGAGAAATCCCGGATCATGTGTGTCCCGTGGGTCAGTCAGTCTCTCCAGCCTTTCATCCGTTCCTCGTGGGAACGATTCGTCGAACAGTAAAAACATCGTCGTTGAAAATCTCGGGCAAAGAACCGAACAACGGAAGCAAAGCCATAACGACAGTATCGTTTACAACAGTAATAACTGTCGTTGCGATAGTAGTTGTCGTTGTCGCAGTAGTGGTAGTATGAGTTGTTGTAGTAGTGGCGGTAGTAGTAATTGCTGTTTTTGGTGTAGCAGAAGAAGAAGAGGAAGATGATGATGATGACGACAAAAAGAAGTTAAGTCTATGAATGATTATAAATATAATATTTTCAGCATAGCCATCTTTGATATCCTACCATTTCTGCAATTGCTAAGTCTTGTTAAACGCCTGTAATTAAAAAATTCACACGTGAGTTTGCGTGTGCCTCTAAGTGAGACTGCATGTCTCTCTGTGTGTTTCGTCCGTAATCATGGTATGTGTTTTATTGCTCTGTTTCTAACTCGACAGCCATTTACAGCACAAAGAGCTCTCGCAGCACATACTACATAAGCGCGAATGCGGCGCCTATCTGTAAGTCTCTTCATATCTTGCATACAAATGACCATCTTAACGTGCTAACAATTGTCTGCATCGCGCTCAGCTGAGCGTCGCATTAATAACAACCGCAGCCTCCGTCGTCTCCAACGAGTCAAGAGTCGCCGAGGGGAGACAGAACAGAGGGAGGCACAGCAGATGGAGGCACAGCAGAGGGAGGAACAGCAGAGGGAGACAGAACAGAGGGAGGCACAGCAGAGGGAGGCACTTCTATCGGCACCAAACGTTAGAAGTAGGAACAACGACTTAAGGATAAACATCAACCGAATTATTACCACCAGTAACAGAAAGTTCATCAGCATCAGAAACAGTGATTGTTCAGAAGGCACAGCAGATAAGGAAACAGCATCGGCAACCGCAGAAGAACCAGGAATTGATAGAAAGGGAAAAATAGCACCAGAAACAAAGAAGTTGAAATTGACAAAGGAATTAAAGCAGAAGCAGAGAGAAGCAATGCAATAAGAGGAGCGAAAAGCTGACAACAGAAGCATAAGGCGATATATATCGCCGTAGTTGGGCTGGGAGCGCCTCTGAGTAGGTTATCTTGGAGGGGCGCTATATAAGTCCTCTGAATGAATGAATGAATGAATGAATATATATAAAAAGCTATAGAAACGGAAACAGAAGAAGAGACAGAACCAGAGAAACAAAAGCGGAGGAGGAAACAAAAGCAAATGAAGAAATAGACACAGTCATAGAAGCTGAAACATACAGAAGAAATGAAAGCCGCAAGCCTAAGCAGGGGTGAACTATGGAAAGGAAGAGAAAGCAGCAGGACAGATACAGAAATAGAAGCAGCGTCAGAAGCAGCAGCATAGAGCGACAGACAACGAGGTGGAAAACAGCGAAGAACAGCGCTGGTGGGTGGTTGCTACTCTGAACTTGGACGTCGACAGCCACTACGCTTCGACATAAGCAGTAAGCAGTAAGCACATGCAAATGAACACACGCTTCACAGAGAACGATGATAGGCCATTAATAATTTATTATAGGATTTAAAAAAACATGCATTCAAGAAGAAAATACGGAGTTTGAATATAAAACTGGATATGACAATATAAATCAGAACGCTGTTGAGAGGTTCTAAAAATGCGCTCTATAAAATCCCCACTATATTGAGCAAGCAAGCAAATGAGGCAGAAACAGAGACACCGAAGAAGACATGGGCGACAAGAAGTGGGGTACAAACAGGATGGGCAAACTACTTGGAAAAAATGTAATTGAATTATAAATTACAAAGTACTTTGGGACATGAAATGTAATTTCAAATTACAAATATTTAGGAAAGTAATTGATTTACAGAATAACAAATTACAAATTGCGCAATATCAAGTAATTTCAATTACGTAATTTCAATTACGTAATTTCAATTACGTAATTGAAATTACTGCCCATCTCTGGGTACAATTATCTATAATATAAGTCTAAGTCTGTTTACGTTGTCCTTCCGTATGTTTGTTTATATGTAGTCTAAAGGCTCCGAAACGGAACGCTTTAGCGATTTGAAAATTTTTACGAAACATTATTACGCCACGTCTAGGTCATCGCGACTATTTTCATCTGGCAAAAACGCTGATATATGGACATTTTAAACTTCGAAATTATGAGGTTCCGTAATACCAACAACGGAGGCCATTAATATGCATATTTTAACCTCGCTTGAGCGGCGTGACGTAGGAGAAATGTTGTCTTACGTCACGCGATGGCAAATCAGGCGCAATCGAAATAAAACACCGGCTCCGCTCCAAAAAATTACGAGGGCTGTAATGGAACACGATCGAGCTTCGTCTACTATTATATTATTTAGCCCGGGGAACAAATAATAGGCCTATATGAGGTAGAGATAACCTGTGCGGTACTATAATTTTCAACTCATTATTTACTTTAAATTCCGATATAGCCTACGGAAATGTTTAATTTCGACGTGTTCATTTATTCAACATTAAATTCAAATGCTAAACGGGGCAGCACTGCAGGCACAGGTAATTAAATTCAAATACACGGGGGAACTATTTTCACCTCTAAATATCGTTGCCATTCAGATATGTGGACATTTCAAATATTTGAAGCCCTTCAGCATATATAGTAAGTAAGTAAGTAGACTTTATTTGCAGCCGTTAAAAATTACGCAAAGGGAAAACACGGGCAAAGGGAAAACCCGGGCAAAGCCGGGTAAAAAATGCTAGTAGAGGATAAGGATCCTGAGTGGCCGAGTGGGTTGGTGCCCGCTCACCGCGCCGGCGCCCCGGGTTCGCTTCCCGGTCGGGTCGGATTATCAGAGATTAATTTCTCGGATCTTTACTGCGGGTGGCTCGGTCGCATTATAAACGTGGAGTACAACACACAATACATCACTGGGTACAATGGGGGCGGTGGTGTAGGGGTATGTTCGGTGCCTTGCAGGATAAGTGAGAGTTACCTAGACATAACCTCAGGCTAACCAACTGGCCAGCAAACAGGCCATAGACATAACCTCAGGCTAACCAACTGGCCAGACAGCAGACAGCAGAAAAGAAAAGGTTGCTAGACAGAGGCATCTTGACTGTTTCTGTCAAAGCCAAGTTCTTCCTCAACACGATTTCGCTCACAGAATGTGATAATTATGATATTCTTTGCATAAGATTTGATTGATTATTAGCTTTTTATTGACTTGTCAATATCACCATTAAATCGATAAAGTTTTGTAAGAATTGTAAACACAGATAATGATGCAGAGTTCAACAGGTCAACGAAAGAGGATTCGCCGACAGACTCGCTTAGAGCTCTACTCGACTATTTATACTTAACATTGCGAGCTTCATATTAAACTAGAAATCCACCGCAAAATAACACAGTCATAATTCAGTTGTTCGATATCAAAACAGAAGCAGTTGTAACTTATAGCATACATATTATACTGGTTAGTTAGGTTACATTATAACAAAAGTCCATGCAACATGCACATGAAAGCATAGCCATTGTAATCTATAAGATTACTTCAGCACTCCAGCAAGCTAAGTCACTCATTGACCTCTGATCCCCTTCTTGCATGAACTCAAACAAAAACCAGATTATTTTGATGCACAAGTATGTTAAGGCATGGAGTTTGTGGTAACTAAAATAAGCCACTTTGTAATAATTATAATTGTAATCTGAACAACTATTTTATTAAATGTCTAGCTCATAAAGACATTATGGGCATTGTTCACTAAGTGTATGAAAAGTGGGGGGTGCGGTATCCCAGTCCAAAAATGGGGTAACGGACCCTGGGGCGCCGGCGCCCCGGCGTACATCGTACCCCCAAAGTTACTCCTATTCATAAATACCAAAATTATAATACATGTGAAGAATGTAGTTCATAACATATTTTAAATCCCTCATATTTTTTTAAAGAATGTACTTATTATAACTGTTAAGAATTTTAATATTAAGCTTATGTTGATGTAAGAGCAATGCGTTTATTCACCCTGCAATAATGACCGCGCAAATACACACGGACCAATAAATATGTGTATAACTCAACGAACCTATGTGTCATTACGTTGAGTTATAAATAAAATATATAATATATATATATATATTAAATATATATATAGGCTATATGTGTGTTCGTGCTTTGAGTATATATGTATAACACATAACTATATATATATATTATATATATATGCATATGGTTTCGTGCGATGAATATTAGGAATAGAAAATAACAGCAACTGGGCCAATATATCGAGTGCAATAGGAATCGCTAAATATGTCAACATAAGACGTCCACCGTCCACCGCATAGGTTCTTAAAGGCAGATATTGACGGTCGTTTATATGACTTCATGTCACACACGCTCATTCAGGGCACGAAATGCGTCTGATTTGCTCACGAGGTAGTACAGCGATGAAAATCCGTGAACACAGAGTCCGACCATGTTCATAGATCCGCCTCTGCTTGAAGTCTATTCATCATTCTAATGCAGGTTCAAGATATTGGCGGCTCTCAATCTCAGAATTACAGTCACGATGCTGAGGAGGAAGAGGACGAGATGGAACAAAGATGATAAAGAGCAGGATAGAGAAGAATAAACAGAGCAGGAGGAAGAGAAGAAGAAAAAGAAGAAGAGAAAGAGATTAAGAGGATATTGTAAGGATGGTGAATGAAGTTTTCTCAGACGATGTCGCATTACATATTAGGATATTTTGGATTTCATTGCATCATAGCCACTGCTAAAAAACCGTGGTCATGAACTCAAATAGAAATGATTTCACCGATGTTAAAGTACACTCACTGTCGACAACTTTGTAAGTGGAAATTATGGGCTTTGAACAGTCGTATATCGTTAACTCAATATATATATAAGAGTTAACTCTTTGATTTTGGAACGTGTAATAAATTAACACGCAGTTAATTAACACCAGTAGGCCTACTTCAGAATTCTGGATAAAATTCTCTATGTACGATGAAATAACCGCAAACTGGGCTCGATTCTATTAGCTACATTTTGTAACTCAAACTTTCTGCAAGATCTTTTTGCTCCTTCCAAATAAAGTAATTGTAACTTCCTCTTATAGGATTTACGCACCAAGAAAGCAGACCATGCTTTTATTAAACTGATCGAAACAGAAAACGACGAGTTGACGCTGTTATGAGCATCTGCGTGGGTGGCGCGCAATCTCTCGCGTGGCGTTGTTGCAGAAAACGACGAGTTCACTCGGATATGAGGCATGGACCTGTTTCGATCAGAAAATTATTACTATCTGCCACCAGATGGTACGGTATGACTTCCACGACTTGTCACACGCAGTGGCGTAACGAAAGGGGACAGAGGGGGGGCAACCGCTCCCGGGCGCAGCACAATGGAGGAGTAAAATTAGCTTTCAGTGGTACACAGCACTATGACAAGAACGGTTAAAAGTCAACAAGAAAATTAAAAAGAACCGTAGTCATCAACTCATGCAATGGGCGCTTAAATCCTTCGTTACGCCACTGGTCACACACAGAGCTAATGATGATGATTGTTTGTGAAATATAACCCGGTGTTATTGCAGAAGTACACCATAAGCACCTTTCCTTCATCTACAAACAAACTATTCGCATCAGTTCGGTTCGTTAGCATTTAAGGTTTACAGGTCCCACACACGTAAGCATAATGTGTTATAACGAGATTGCACCAAAGTTTATTTGGAGCTAAAGTTTCCGTTACTGTCAAACGCAAACGAAGTCATCACCGGACGTTAATTTTTCGAACATGATATAAGCTTATATATATCTATATAATATATATATTACAAAAACAAAATCTAAAGTTTGATTTGCATGACAATATTTTTGCGATCAGTTTGAAGAAACTTTATTTTCATCGATAAAAGGGATAATTTGTCACTGCAATATGACATGAATTAGGCCTACCTATATGAATATAAAAGGCCTATACTTTGCATCGACTAACCAATCATGTTCAGATAATGAATTGATAAAATCAGATATAACAGACCATTTGTGCTTTTAACTTGCCGAATGCTATGGTTAACTTGAACCTCTAAATAAATTGGATATGAATAGGTATTTGTGTTTTCACTGCATTATCATGTACAATATTTACGATGTTTGTGCACAGAACTTTGGGTTCCATTGTCGTGACCTATATTAGGCGCAGATTATAAGCATAATAAAGCTCAGCTAGCAATTGTATGGAACGAGACAGGTGACTATCCAGCTGGAATAACAGTCGCCGGAAAACAATGTAAATATCTATGGGGTGGCGGTTGAGTGGACAGCGTGTTATTTCTCATCTTATTTGTTCCGCCGACGCTTTCACTCCCAGGAAATACTCCCAGCTTAAAACTCAGGCTAATAACCCCATTGGGCAATAATCCACAAGAAAACTGCCCCACTTTAAAGCCCTCAGCCAATAGCACCAGAATCGTAACAAGTAAGCAAGTTTAAGAAAATGCTGAACACTTTTTTATTTCTTGTAAGTATGATTTTTAATGCTAAATTGAAATAATATCAGTTTACGGGAGTTCATAGGAAATGCTGTGCGTAATCAGGCTCAAATAATTGATTTAAAAAACTGCTATAAATTCGGATGTTAGCTACCGATGCTGGCTTGAAAAAGCCACGATGCCAACCTTCAATCGAAAACTTTTATTTCAGGCAATTCATTTTGGTCTCTTTCGAACAACTTCCTCGTCTGACGATTGAACATTGGCTTCCGGTGTTCATGCGAATTTGTCTTTCAAAGTAAGTATTGCTATTCTGGAAGAGAACCAGGACAGGAATAGCTGCAGCACGCGAACTTGTGCTTGTAGTACCTACCCCTGGGGAGTCAACGACAGACTCACTGCAGGGACAAAGGCAACGGCAGTAATCATTCAAAGTTCTAACAATTGTTATGCATAGAACGTGGCGTTGAATTCGAGGCTACAGGTTTTTGTTTAGACGAAAACCAAGCAGCCTTTAACGTCAGCGTTTGGGAGGAATGCGCTTATGCTGTTGACGACGACAAGTTCAAGGTCAATAATTATGGCGGAAGATGGATTCAAACCACTTCCTAGAAGCAGATGCGTATATATATATTATATTTATGTAGCCTAGTCTCTGCTGGACATCAGGCAACAGAGAGGGAACTGCTTCATGTGGGGTCAGTGCATGAACCGTGCACAGTTGCTCGAACAGTATCGTTTTGAAGGTTAGGCCTACATCCAAAAACCCAGTTTGGGCAGACGTGCGTATACGTTGATTCTAGATGAGTCTGATTTGAGGTCAACTGACTTGATTTTATAGTTGCCTTATAGATACACAATTATTATTCAGTTCCTGTTTCACTGTTTCTTTCGACTACCAAAGATTTGATTACGAAAGCGATTATGGACAGATAGAGGTGTTAGAGTATCGCAGAACTAATATCTTGATTGTTTGTTTTATAATATAATTTATAGACTAGGCCTATAATAATATCTTAACGACACGTTGTCGTATATTCATGCCAGGTCTAAATTAATTTGTATGTAAATATTGAAAGAGCACTATACAAGTTGAGGTCTACTCATTCTTCACTAAGCCTACATTTTGTTATTAATTCTCCGTAGTAGAATATTTTATGTTTTATGAGTAATTTCATCTGTACTTCCTACGATGAATATAAATGGACGAGTTTTGGGGTTAATGGCCGGGTTTTTCCCTGAGGTTATTGTCCACGGACGTCATTAGCCAGAGCTATCAATCAATCAATCAATCAAAATGTTTATTTTGCAACCAAATTAAACAAAATCATCAGGTTTACATATAAATTTCAACACGGCTACAAAAAGGAGGCCCTAAAGGGATAAAGAATCCCGCTAACTAGGGACACCAAATTACAGATTACATTAGAAAATTAATGGTGGCCTTTAAAGAAAGATTATAATTGAAAACATACTTGCAGTGACCAAGTGAAAGTTAAAGTAAAAGAACAGAAAAGAAACTAAATGAGTCAAAAACAGGAAAACAAGGTAAGGAAAGGAAAGTGAAACTGAAACAATTGCTCAACACTGTTGAGTCAATATACAATATAAAACAAAAAAACTTAACTAGCTTACTAAGTAGAGATTAGGTAGGTCTACTACCATGCACAAAAATCAGGCGAAAGGTCAGACAAGGTCGTTTATAATACAGTACATTGTATAAGGTAGGTGCTTAATTTCTTTTTAAATACCCAGATGCTGGGGGATAAGCGAATTTCCATAGGAATTTTTTCCCAGATCGCTACTCCAATTGATTTAATAGAGAAGAGACGTGTATTCGTGCGGGCATAGGTGTGGTGATAAGAGCTAGAGTTTCTAGTAAAATACGGATGGATCTGAGATAAGAGTTGAAAGTAATGTTTGTAAATAGAAGGCAGAAGGTTTCGGTCAAAACGATACATAAATTCCCCAATTTGAAAAATGCCAATTTGGTCAATTTTTAAAATTTTAAGGGTTGTGAAGATGTGAGCAGTGTGAGAGCCATATGGAACCCCTGCAACCAGACGGACAGCTCTCTTTTGCAAAACATTTAATCTGTGTAATCTAGTAGCATATGTGGAAGCCCATACTATATTACAATAAGAGATGTATGGATATACTAACGAATAGTACAGTTTAATTATAATATTAGAGGGCAAAATGTATGCAGTCCGTGCTATCACTCCAATATTTTTCGCTATTTTTGATGCAATGTAGGCTATGTGTTCTTCCCATGTCAAATGACAATCAACGTAGACACCTAAGAATTTAGTAGAGTCAACAGCTGTAAGAGAATTATTATTAATGTTTAACTCAAATTGACCCAGTGGGATTTTTTCCTATGCGATTTAAACAAGATATAATTAGTTTTCTCCAAGTTTAACGACAATCTATTGGCTCTAAACCATTCGGCAACGAGTGCAAGTTCCACGTTTACGATTTGAAACAGGGTGTTTATGCAAGTGTGGGAATAAAAACGTTCGTATCATCGGCAAACAAGATGAAGAACAGACGATTTATACTCATATATATACGAGTATAGGGGTATTTACAGGGCTATCTGACCACGGGTAATTGCCTATGAAGGTTATTGCCGATACCGCCGTTGTGTCCCAACTGGGATGATTAAATCATAGTCTGTGTAATATAGCACAGCATTTAATAACGTAACAACATTAAAAATTACAATATATAAAAGTTGCCCGCCTTATATTCGCAAACGTTACATTTTTTTCGTAATAATAATAATAATAATAATAATAATAATAATAATAATAATGATAATAATAATAATAATAATAATAATAATAATAATAATAATAATAATAATAATAATAATAATAATAATAATAATAATAAATTAATAAATGCTTTTATTATTAATTCTCCGTAGTAGAATATTGGCCAGGCTTTTCCCTGAGGTTATTGTAATAATACAATAAAACAGTAGCTATATATAGGCCTACAGCGCTTTAACGCGATCGCCTTTCGTGGCTCTTTTATGTAGCCGGAGCCGGATCTTGCCGATGGATAAACCGTTCCAGAAAAACATCTTCCTTTCTCCGGATAATAGTTTTGATAGCCTGAGGGATTAGTACTACCTCGAGTAAAATAATAATAATAATAATAACTCTTTAAACTCGTTCTTCTTATTTTCGCACCTGTATAAATTTGTCCGTACCTCTTTGTGCAGCTGTCGTCTTTTCCGTTGGCCAGTATCACGTTCTCTGTCACATTCATATTCACTCTCGCTCACTCTGTCTGTGTGTCTCTCTCTCATTCTCCCGCAGACACCTGCTTGCTCAATATCCCGCTCTCTCTCACTCTCACTGCGTCAGCCTCACTCTGTGTCAGCCATGATTTGAGGTCTGTTCCTCACCCCCAATATCTCCCTCACTCTCTCTCTGTCTCTCTCTCTCTCTCTGTCTGTCTTTCACTCTGTCTCTCTTTCTTCCATTTCTGTCGAATCCTCTTTATTGTCGCCCTGCGTTCTTTCGTTCGTTCGTTTCCCTTTTCACTGTCGTCGTTTAATGCTGATGTACAGACGTCTGTGTTCTGTCGTCTGCCGTCGACTGCAGCAGACGACCATCTTGATTATTTTCCACACCACCACCAGCCTCAGCAGCCTCAGCATCTGCAGAATCAGCATCAGCAGCAGAAACCTCGGGCGATGCGCCTAACACCTTGACGTGGGATTAGATGCTGACAAAAGCGAGAGGACGCATAGAAATCCATCCGTTAATTAGACGAAGTCTTTTCCCGTAATTTCGCCGCCAGTCGGAGGCAGCAGCGGCGGCGGCCGAGCGGTGGGGGCCGACTAATACATCGCGTCATTCCGTGACCCTAATCGGGCAGCGGATCCTCCTCGGAGGGCAGCAACACAATGGACTGATGCGCCATTTCAAATGACAGATGGGCCAACAGAGCCCGACAGCGGGAACCCCGTGTGGGAACCACCACAGTTCCGAGATTAGGTTACGGTTCCCCGCGACAGACAGCGACTGACAAAGCCCGTTGACTTAGTGGCCGAGGTCTTAACTTAGAAGAAGTCGTTTTATTGAGTCGTTTTGAGATTTCTCTCCTTTCTTTCCTCCCGTCAGACGCTCCCTTTGAATCTATAGCCCACTCCGCTAAAGAAAAATATCAAGGACTGAAGGACATATTAAAAAAGTTTAACTAAATTCTATTAATTTCTGACTGGCTTGATGAAGCGTAAACCTTTTGTTCGCACTGCGAAATAAGTTTTTGGCGCTTATAGGTTTATGCTGTAAGTCGTATTGTGCAAATTTGTAGGGCCCACTGAGCTGCACAAAATGGTAAAATACCTCAAATACTTTTCAACATGAGTGCAAGCAGAGTCTCAGCTAGCACATTAACAAAGACCGGCGTAACTAATCCTACAATATATCTACACAGTTTACATCCCGTGCTAATATTCAAAGCTACACATTTTAAGGGCTTTGTGAGCCACGCGTTTTTCAACATTAACGGAACCGTAAATTCTGACGCCAAATCTCTCTCAGAGAGTTTAAGTGCCAACGGACTAAATATGGCATAGAAGCAGTCTACGTCGATCAAAATTAAGAAATGATTCTGAAGTCTGAATCTCAGTTGATTTATCGAAATGATCGCAACTCCTAGGCATCTGTCTCGGTGGGCGAATGTATAGGCCTACCTGTATAGTGTATACCAGTGTGCACCAATGCATAAAAGTTATCTGTCGCTATTATCCGTTCTATTCTATGACATTCTCTCATTCAAAGGCAGCGGCGATTGTTAACTAGCTTGGCTAATGTGGCTCACAGAAAACGTGATTTTGTCATCAAAAGATTCGACTGCCGAGTTCCGTGCTAAAATTACTTGCACTGAGAAGTAATTTCATCAGGACTCGAAATAGTAACGATTTTCACGGAACCACCGTCATGCACCGGAGGCGAACAGAGCAATGCTTGAATGGATGCCAAGTCGTTACATTTGGCGGTGCCTCTGTAGTAAGAAGCACACTGTAGATCATTTTCCGATTGATCTTTTTATATCAGATGCCAGTCGCCTGTAGCCATACGTCTTTGAGTCGCCTAAACCGTGGTCCAACTATTGTCGAAACTTGACGTCATTTGCTTTTTTTAAAGTCGCTATCAGCGAATTGAATTTTTCTTAGCCAACTGCTGGCACGAATTAAATCTGTCCGAGATAACGACCTAAGCCCTTCGAAGAAATGTCTGCAAACACGACCCACATTTGTCCATAGATGATAGACATAAGTGTCGCTTACGTATACGACAACGGGCAGTCAGTGTGACTTTACGGTATAGGCCTCGGAAGTTGAAAGTGTCTAACCATAGGCGTGGATATCAAAATATTACATTAGATTTCCATGCTGCATGTCGCAATAACAGTTACTAGTTATAATGCACTGCATAGGCCTACATAATATACTATCTAACTTTTCTATGTACACCTACTACAGCGTTATGTCTGTTGTTAACGCAATAAACGAATACGAGTTTATGATGATGAAGAGTTCTGGTCACATTGTGTTTCAGCAGGTTAGGCACAGCATGATTTGGAATGAGGATGTTGTGTAGACGTCGTTAGGCTGTTGGCACAATTCTCTGAATGTCAATCTCGCAGCAAAGTCCATTCCGTAAAGGCACCATGCATCATCTGAAGGAGTGAATTTCTAACACAAGCAAAACGTTGTGTCCGCGTAAAATTCTTTCCGCTATACCTGATCCACATGCCTGCGTGTGTTATTGTTCATGACGATTAAGCCCAGTCCTATAAATTGTAGATGCAATATGAACCAGGTCAAAACTCTTCGAGCGATTTAAATGTGTCCACATGTTTCTAAGCACTGTTAACTTGCATCACATGATATGGCAGCATACATATTAAATATCTTGATTGGCGTTACGAACTCAACACATGACGACGACGACGACGACGACGACGACGACGATGACGATGATAATGATGATGATGATTATGATGGTGTCTACTCTCGTATGAACCGGACCGAGACTAATATTAAAATCCGCTGCACAAATAATCCCCAGAGCTTTTTGATGTTTAAGCCTCTGTCAAATTCAAGTATGATATATAGCGTCCACGATACCCAGCACTGATGATGTTCTTCTTCAGCGTGAATGGTGCCGCCTGTTGCAATGCGCTGATGAATTTCTAAATATCCCTTAAGATTCTTTATCCGATGTTCAAATCTTCCATACAGCTTATTAGAAGACGTAAATTTCCACTTCCCAAGCTGAACTGCCACAAGGACGAATCTTAGTCTTAGTAACCGGTCAATGACCATTGCCACTTCCTTTCAGGATCACTCCAAAACCAAATTCATCTGTTTGCAAATGGTGCAATTGTACGCATAGGCTGTAGAGATGGCCCTAGGGTCGTTCCTATGGCAGCCGCCTTACAGATAGGAAGCCCGTCGTCATAGATCGTAACACTGAGAATACCATTGTGTCGGACTGAACAAAGAGACATAATATGATTGTCAAGATTTACATTCTGACATCTTAATAGAAAGAGTTCTTTGCGTTCCCCTAGCTGGTCCATATAGACTTTAATCGAGCTGAGAAATGTTTTCTCTTATTTCACCTGGCAACTGTATCAGCGCCCAGGAGGTTCACCGACGAAGGTCATTCCAGGTGTTTGTTCCCGTGATGGTTTTATGGTCGAGAAGCGTCCACAAAGAAAATCATCTTGACCAGATTACCAGTAACGAAGTCTAAATTGGATGTAAATAAATTCAAAAGCCACAGTCAGAGGAAAGGACGGTTTAGCCTTTGCAACAGTAGATGTATAACTATCTAACTGATTATCCCAAGATCTCACGAATAACAATAAGAGACAGTGGGACATTCAAACTTAGGCCCAAATAGGGCACAGTAGGCACTGTGTATAGGGCCTACGAATCTTTCAGGGGCCTCAGCAAGTCTGAAAAGGAGATTATTATTTAAAAATAAGTCTATTGATTCAATTTGATGCGAAAATGCAAAAAGGAAATTTCAAATTCTAATTTAATAATTAATTTTTAATGGTACTGAAACAGTTTAATTCATGATTATAATTAATGTCAATAAATAATGTGACTGCGTAATTATGCGTTTAGCTTAAATGCCGAGCTGGCTGTTGGGGGTCTACGAATGCAAGAGTGCCAAGGGTCAACGACGACCTTGAAACGGCCCTGGGCCTACACCTAGGGAGACATCGATACAAAACGCTGTCGCAGATTCTCAAACCAGACGTCCTCCTCCTCCGAATCATAGCTATAGAACCACGAGATTCTGCGGTCAATCACGAGATCGATACGAAAATCGGACTTGCTGAGGCCCCTGAAATCGAATTTTGTAAATACAAAGAAGACCTCAAAAAAACTTGGAAACTTATACGTTCTATAATGCAATTAGGGAATGGAGATACGCAAATAGAGGCCTTAACAATAAATGGGGCTACAGTAAAAGACGCAAATGTAATGGCTAATGAATTTAATAACTATTTTACTAGCATTGCACATTCCCTTGCAGAAAAGATACCTCCTACACCTTTAGTTTCTTTCGATAGCTATCTTCATACCCCTAGTCTGAGTTCAATGGGACTCTTATCTACCTCCTCACTGGAGATTTTGGATATTGGTAGGGACATCAAGTTGACGCATAGCAAAGGTATTGACGATATTGATCCCTGTTTAGCAACACCTTCTCTTTGTATCGTGGCTAAACCTTTGTCCGAGATAATTAATTGCTCCTTAAATAGTGGGATTGTTCCCCAGGCAATAAAAACAGCTAAAGTAGTTCCAATATTTAAGAAAGGTGGTAAAGATAATGTTGCAAATTATCGTCCTATATCTATTCTTCCATATTTCTCAAAATTTTATGAAAAAATTATGTACGCTCGTCTTTATAATTATGTAAAAAATCTCAATATTATCTGTCAGTCTCAGCATGGGTTTCAGCCCGGACACTCACCGTATATGGCACTTTTGAATATGCAAGACATGATCACTAACGCTATTGAAAATAATGAATATTCGATAGGGATTTTTTTTGATTTGGCTAAGGCATTTGACACGGTAGATCATAAAATTATGCTAAGTAAGTTAGAATACTATGGAGTTAGAGGAAATCAGCTTAAATGGTTTGCGAGCTATTTGGATAACCGTTCACAGAGAGTCCTCTGTAATGGCGCCCTATCCGAGCTTGGTCTGATTAAATATGGAGTGCCGCAAGGATCCAATCTTGGACCCTTTCTATTTTTACTATACATTAACGACCTGGCACTTGTCTCCCCAACTTTGTTTTTTGTGCTATTTGCTGACGACACTAACGTGTTCTACTCCCACGGTTCCTGGCAGGAGCTAACTCGTGTAGTTAACGAGGAGCTGTCAAAGATAGATGTCTGGTTTTCTGCAAATAAACTCACTCTGAATTTAGACAAAACTAATTATATATTATTCAAATCCCACAGGAAAGCTCTTCCGACTGGCAGTTTCGATTTATGTATTAAGGATACCACTATTGAGCAGGTAGAGTCAACGAAATTTCTAGGTATCCACATTGATCAACATATAACTTGGAAGGTTCACATTAATCAGATTTCAGCTAAAATTGCTAAAAATGTGGGCATTTTAACCCGTATAGCATACTTACTGCCAAGAGCAACGAGATTGAATTTATATTACGCACTTATTTACCCTTACCTCACCTATTGCAATATGGTGTGGGCCTCGACATACCCCTCGAGATTGAACAAACTAATTATCCTGCAGAAGAGGGCTGTTCGTTTAGTTGCAGGCATTAAGAAATGGGAACATTCAGGCCCATCCTTTTCGGAACTAAGATTACTTAGACTCGACCAGATCAGAGACTTCCAAATAGGTGAATTCTATTATCGGCTTGAACATGGGCTCCTGCCCCCGATATTTAAAGGCTTCCTCCAGCACGTCTCTGACATCCATTCGTACTCTACTAGGAACACCTCTGCTTATCGCCCTGTTTCAGCTCACACTAATACCAGACGTTTCACTATCAAATCATATGGTACTCGTGTATGGAATAAAATACCATCGGTAATTCGTCTCACCAATAATCTGTTAACCTTTAAAAAGAGATTGCGTACTGAACTACTCTCTTCCACGTTATAATTTAGTATTTTGCATAAAGTGTAAATAGCCGCGTGTAGTTAAGATAATAGTTAAGTTCTTAGTTAAGAATTATCTACTATTTTGCTTGAAGTGTATATTATTTCTAATAGGCCTACAATTGATTATTTGACTGTATTGAACTTTGGGGTTTAGCCACTAGATTAAGAAATTTGTTTACTATGTTGACCATCTTGGTAATTTTTTGCTGTAATTACTATTAGGGTGGCCCTACTCAGCGGGATTCCTTTATCCCTTCTGGGTTTCCCTTTGCTTGCCAAAGTAGTACCCCTTTTGTGTTTGATGATGTTTTATTTTAATTTGGTTGCAATAAAAAGAAGAAGAAGAAGAAGATCACTAATCGATTATCAGAAACACGTTTGAATCAGAAATAGCATTTATTAATTCCTTTTCACAAAATCAATACATTGCCTTCACACGCTGAATTAACGCTATATACTAAGTACCTGATCTCGAATAATTATAGACCTACTACGCAAACTTAATTCTCTTTTCAGTTACCATAGATAAACATTCTACCTCGCGCACAGACCAAACCCATCTACACGCAAATAGTATAATCCGATGGACACAGTTTCAAAAACGACCGTATTGTCTCCATTTTCGTTTCAATGCTTCTCTTAATTAATGAGTGATATCCTTCACCGTCGCCGCTGTCGTCGTTTCACTGAGCCAGACTCCCCCTCCGCCCCCCCACCCCCGTACGTCTACGGACCGCGCTGACCAGGGATAAATTGACCGTTCCATTATCATCCCGTCTCAATTAACAAGACAGACTGACACATCGTCTGGATTAAATAAAGCAGAAAAACGAGTGGCCCCAGTCGAGGAAACCGAAATAGCTCTATATTTAGTACTCCATGCCCCAGTCGACAAGAGAAAAAACCCGACAGACTGGCGGTCCGACTTAATGCATTGCAGACATGACAATCAGCGGGCAATAATGAGGTTTCCCCAGAGGCAGTTTTTCCCTACAGCAGAATCCGTCCAAGAAATCGTCATTGCACCCGGCTGACAGGTAATTGGCGCCTTGCATGTCATAATTTTCGACCACAGAGACCTGCTGCTTGTATAAAGCAAATATTGGCAGGTGTTCTCTATCTCTCTCTGTCCGATTCTCTTGAGGCTAATAGTTTCATGTCCATCTTCAGCATAAAAACCTAATTAACTTCGGATCGAGTGAGATTTGACGCTTTCGAATTTTAGAAGAAAAAACGTTAAAATGAGATACAATCAGAAACCTCTTGGAGATATACATGCTTGATGTTACCTTCAAAGCTCTAATTCCTTAGCATCTCACCCGAGATATTTTTTACAATAACAATTGGCCCCATTGGAACCCTAAACGTCCAAATGGGGCTAAAAGCAGACCTATCAACTTTCAGAGTCTTATTGCTTGTGCTATGGATAAGGCACTCTTAATTGCTGACATTATTAGTCACTGGTCTTCTTCTTCTCCTTCTCTTTCTCCTTCTGTTGTTCTTTTAAATGACTTTGAATTTGCTGCTGTTATACAGGACGGCCTTGTCTTTTACGTTAGTGATTAAATGCAACAGAAGAATTAGTTGTTGTTCTTCTAGTCGTTGTTGTTCTAGTCGTTGTTGACTGTTCGTCATTTGTGTTGCAACGTTCTATATCCGTCCGACCGATAAGAGTCGTGTCTGTATGGGTTCGTGTAGAATCGTCCGAGGGTACTTGACCTGTAGTCGTCGCTTCCTTCGCTTGCTCTTCCTCTTCCCATCGCTCCACCATCGCCTCCACCGCCATCCACCGAATCCCTTGACGTGTTGCTCATCTGGTACTGCGTCAGATCCAGACCCTGGACGCCTCTGGGTCCGCCGTTCCCTGTGAATGAGTCCGTCGACTCAAGACCCTCCGTCGACGAACCATCCGCTGCAAAATGGACCATGTTCCCACCTGCCGGGGCCAGGGCCGTTGCTGCTGGGGCCGACTGGGTCCCGGCCGATGGCCTCATCATCAGTGGCTGATTACGTAGACTGGAGTTTGTGGGGACGTAGCGAACCATCTCGATGCCAGGACTGCGATTGGATGCTATGAGAGCGGAAGTGACGTCAGTCGTCGTCTGCGTCGATGACTGCTTCCGGTGGATGACGTCAGAGGAGCAGGAGGATCGTTTCCGGTGCTTGAGGCGGTCACCGAAGCAGAGGCCAAGAATGACGACGAGAAGAACACAGATGACGCCAATGGCCACACTCAGAAAGAGGTAGATGAGGAATCGATCCATGTTCTCTGCAGACAGAAACAGAAGGAAGATGGGGCTTATGAAACCAACCACTTATACAGAACGCATACACACAAGCGATACAGGGTACAATGGTAGATAAGGCAAAGCTAGGTCAGGTCAGGTCGAAGGGAGTTAAGGAAATCAATTATATGATACGCATATTCATTGTCAATCAACAATATACATGTATAGAGCTTTCGAGAAAATCTAAAAGGCGCTATTCATGCATAAATACATACAAACATACATAAGCTTACATACCTAGTACCTACATATGCATGCATAATCCAGACATACATCCATAGATACATTAATAGTCCTCGAAAGCTCAACTTGAAGATGATAATGATAATGGTGTTAATAATAGGCATCGTCGTCATCATCATCTTCATCATCATCATTCATTTAATTTACTGAAACACCACCAACAATAATTACAGGGAAATTTCAATAACCACCTTCGCAAACGAGGTGTTACATTTGAGATTTCAATAGACAGTCGCAGCAGTAGTGCAGTCGCTAAACCCGCTAAATTACGGTGGTCTTTGAACCATTAATTCTGTCATTATCATATTCATCGTCATCAGCATAATCATGCTGATTATCTTGAGGTTAATATTTTGTTGAAGGGTGTGCCAAGTGTGTAGATAATGTTTGGACGCTCCATGCAGCGAAGCAGCCGTTAAGCAGATGACTGATGGCTTTTCAATTAATTACCCGTCTTTTCATTCACTTTTTATATTCACCTAAATCTCGTCGGTCGCCAGTCGTTGCTTTTATTTGTCGTTTTATGGTAGCGTTTATTGCCAATCGAAACGTCTTAGACATACGGCCGCCATCTTAAAATGGGACTTAGTAAAAAGACGTATGCACCCAGCAGACGTTAACTTCATCCGTTCATTAAAGTCGATCGAATATAAAGAGTCACACATATATATAGCGCCTGCACACCCCTTCCTCACCCCCTCCACCCATTTCGTTTTTATCTATCAGTGGTTGTCTAGTGCCTATCTCATGTGCTATGCTATCGTATACTCTTCTCATATCCTTTTATATCCTGTCATATATCCTCTCAGATATTCACCTCTCTTATTCTCTCTACGCATGTTCTCTCGTATTCTATTCTTTCATAGCGTCTGCTTTCATGTATTATATTCTCTCCTATCATACTCTCCCAGCATATGGGGAGGGGGTTATGGTAATGGTAGCACTCTGTCACGAAGAGCAGAAGATCAGCACGGACGTGGGATCGCTTCCCGCTACCCTCTCAAGGTCGACTCAGGACGTGATGGGCGCCTTGCATGGCTGCCAAACAGTTACATTCGACTCCTGTAATAACTTATGATCAGCCGTTCATACTACGAATTGTAATCATGTTACGTGTGTCAGTTTGAAATAATAAACGAAGATTATTATATCCTTTCCAATCATATCCCTTCTCATCATAGCCTATAGCGGTATAGCCAATCAAATCCTTTTGCGTCATATACCTTCCAATCATATCGTTTCCAATCATATCCTTTCCAATCATATTCTTACGAATCATCATACCCATCATATCCTTTTCCATCATACCCTTTCGCATGATATCCCTTCTCATCACATCCTTTCCCATCAGCGTCACTTTCCATCATATTCACTGACATGATAAACATCCACAACATCATCGTTTATCAGAGGAAAGCTCTCTCGCATAATCTATCTACCTCTGCAGATGAACAGACAAGTGCCAGTCAGTTAAGTCTATTATAATAATAGATAACGGAATCCGAACTCTGCCACTCCATCATAGTTTGGCTGTGCAAAATTAATCCTCTTCTCTTTTATCCTGTCGTCTCTTCTCCGTTCCTATGGAGACAGACTCTTCCTCTCCTCTACTACTACTACTACTAACAGAATTCGATTAGAATCCAACTGAACAGAATATAAAACACAGTTGATTGAGAGGGGCTGAAATTAAATTGAACAGAAAGGACGGGAACAAATGGTAGATTAAGGCAATGTAAGGTAAAGTACATCAATCGTTTATCAGAGGTAAGAACTCTAATAATAATAATAATAATAATAATAATAATAATAATAATAATAATAATAATAATAATAATAATAATAATAATAATAATAATAATAATAATAATAATAATAATAATAATAATAATAATAATGAATAACATGGATTAATCTTTAAATTGAATAGCCTGACAAACGCACTATGGCAAAGTACAGGTTATAATTTAAATCTTAAACTAACAGGCAGAGAGCCTGGTACAAGGTAATGCACTTCATTCGTCAGAGGATTGACTCGCGGGTTCAAGAAACTTCCGGCTGATGCGCAAAGAAGACAACAGCAACCAACAACCGGACAACCATTCATTGAAGGTAACAAGGTTTGACAAAGAATCGTTAATCGAACCTGGATGAAATTCAGAAGCAGAGGTTAGAGACAAACGTATAAGCAACCTGCTACCAAGGCAACCCCATTGAATGGAACGAAGCTGAGATCCACTCAGGTCAAACTAGTCTACAAGAGGTTCGTGCAGATGGACCTGAATTCGTTTAACTCCACACAGCCAATCACTGAGGAAATGATATCAGTGAGCCATGTTCTTAAACAGCTGAACAATGTATCAGCCGAGATCGATATATGGTACCAATGCTTACCATTAAATGATGTGAGTCCGGCTGAGTTTGTAGACTCCAATCGCTGTGTGGCGCTAGCGGTCGTTAATTGGCCATTGGCTTCGAAGATGTCCACCGGTGGATGCAGAAGGTGGTTGTCAGTGGCCGGTATAGGGACGTCGTCGACAGGTGGCTCCGTCTGTCCATCGCAAAAGGCATCCGGACTGGACTTGTCACGGTTGATGTCTTTCATCGTCTTTTGTGACACTAGAATCAAATTAAACGGTCATCGATGTAACATCTTGACATGAAGACCGGGGTTCGAACTAAGACGAGACGGAGTAATAGGCCACACTTCCCACCAGTGAGTATGTGTATGTGTTACAGTATGCATACGTGCTTTTGCTTTAATGTATGTGTGTATTTATCCATAGCTGTTTGTTTGGCGCCCTTGTTGCGGTATGGCCATGTTACGGCGCCATATAAATTGTCGTTTATTATTATTATAGGCAGCGGCAGATACGGACCGCAGATGAAGACGACGGTGATGAGTAGAGTTCGTTGCTGTCTTCGTGATGATGGAGGAGAACATTGTCTGGCATCGACTGACTGCTGTATATCGCTGCTGAGGCTGCACTTGCCCTTGCCTTTGCACTTGGCTTCAACCGCCGGCAGAAGACAACACTCGCCGTCTGCCGTTGGACCTGTCAATCAAGACAACCAATCAATCAACGACGGATCCAAGCAAGCGCAAAGGCGACATTGCAACATCACCGTTATCGCCGTTGTCTTCGTCATCATCTTCGTTGTCACCATCATCAGCATCACCACCCATCGACATCAGCATTATCATCATTATCACCATAACAAATACATAATGAAGACAACCAAAGTCAGTTGAGTCGATGAGCAACAGCAATAAATGTTGCACATGTACAACAGTTGTCTATTCCATAAAACAAGAAGAAGACGGATCGGCATCGTTTGCGCATGCGTGTGAACTTCACCATTCTGAATTCCAGATCACGAACGACTCAGGAATTAAGAGTGTGGAACATGTTTGAGTTTAGATCAGGATCAGGAAGCTTTTAATTTGGATGACACGCTTTATCGGAGTTAACCAGAAACACAGAATTTGGTCAACGCTCTAATGCGTGAGTGACCTCACATGGCACAACTGCCTAACCTGACCCACATTCTCTTTAGTTCTGTTGCTATCAAACTGAACAGCATGTTGTTTATCTTGGAAAGATAAGCCTGCATCTGGGTAGCGACAACGATTAATGACCAAATAAGTGCACCATAACTATGTAAGGAATTTTCCGATATTATGAGGAAGTTGGCAAATTTCTTCTTCTACAGTCTACACGCAGTTGCATGTCGCAACTACTTTTATCACTTTGTTCAAGCTCTGCAGGGCAAACAATCGTCTCACAATCTTAGCAGATAAAGTATATTAAGTTGCTTGTACAACATAGTAATTGCCTTTGCATTCTAAGGCTTAGGCTATATCTCTGGAGGCCTCAAGCGGAATGAGCCAGAAACAAAGCATATAGGGCTGATACCATTTCTAGATTAAATTTCCCTCCGCAGACGATGTTCACTCCTTGAATGTATGAATGCATGTATGCATGTATGTATATATATGTATGTATGTATGTATGTATGTATGTATGTATGTATGTATGCATGTATGTATGTATGTAGTGTATGCATGTATGTATGCATGTATGTATGTATGTATGTATGTATGTATGCATGCCTGCATGTATGATCTGAACATAATATGCATAGGCCTATACATTGCATTTCAAGAATCTCATAAAATACTGAAACATAGCTATCTAATAGTTCTAGAAAGAAGTCACTTAGAAAGTCTTAAATTGTTTCTTAAGCTGTTGGTGGCGGCATAAGGTCGAATTTTAAGTGGAAGATTGTCTCCGCGTATTGATTTACGTACTTAGACTCGCAAAAAGAGCTATAAAAATCATTGGAGCCGAGCATGATTCACAATCAGGCGCTACTGTATACGTATATCATAAAACATCTATCTTGAATCAGGCAGAACTGCAGTATCGCATTCTGTTTGCATGCTGGCAAATAGCAACAAACAAATGGATATGCTTCCTAATCTCTACTAGTCCAACAGAATCTAACTGTTTCTGGCCCGACGTGGTTGAATCCCTCCGCAGGCTATACAGCCTCAGTTACAAAGCAACCCAATACACACGCAATCGACTGATATCTACCTAAGCCACATGCATCCATGCGTCCGTGGATCAGTTTCTTTGTATTAGAGTTGATCAACGCCATACGACCAGTGACCTGCAGTCACTTCCGAGGCTAATAATGACAACACTTTGAGCAGCAAGAACTACGCATTTTAGGGGTTACATAAAAGACGCCATATAAATGAGTTGGAAACAGAACTGAGACGAAGGTCGGCAGACGATTACCTGCAGTGTGTCCATCTGAGCTGGTAAAGGGAACTGTTTGTGGATGGTTGCATTGGTTGGTTTGGCTGGGACCGAGGGAGGCAGTGAGGACTGCGATGCGCTTCGTTCTGTTACACGTCAAATCATAGGGCGCCGAGGCAGTGCAGAAGGACAGCACCTGAAAGTCACCTAGAAACACACAGAAACACTTCAATCAGTCCGTCTTTCAGGCATAGGCTGCTGTTGAGCTGTTAAGTGTGCGGCATTTGAGATAAAAGCTATAGCGTATACATAGGCTTGTGTTAGACCCACTCAAGATGATTTCGACAATTGCCGCATATATTTATTTATGCTAATGCACCGACAGCAGTGACTAATTGCACTTGTGACTTTTTTACCATCCAAAACTTCGAGAACATCTTTGCTTCCCAGACTCAGCTCATGCATCATCGATCATCATCATCATCATATTATATGGCCATGCTGTGAGAAAATAATGGAGATCTTTGTTCAGTGCTAACGGCGCAAGGGAGAATAGTTTATAACATACGAACTGCTGACAGCCAGACTGAGTGTACAGGCAGGCAAGAAAGCAGCAGCAGCAGTCTGGGCTAATCGGCTGACCCACTGAAATATCCCATTAACAGGGAGAACGCATGGTTTTTAAACTGATAAGTATACGGCACCTGTTCTTTATGAAACCCTTGTCTCTGCGATAAAGCACCGATGAGTTATACATAGCAGAGAAAAATCTGCAGCTCATAACTCGGCATTCGGTAGAACAGTTATTCAGCAGGTATACTGGTAGAGGTGAGGCAAAAAATAAGCGGTGCGTGGAAAGGAGGAGGGAGTGGTGAGGATAACTGTCCATTCACCTGTTGCGTCAGTCGGATTAAGAGGAAGAGGAGAGATGGAGGAAAGGATGGGGGGATGGGGAAGATGGCTGGGAGGTGGATCAGCAGGACGGAAAAAAGGGAAGAGGAGAGGAGACGGAGGGAGGAGGAGGAGGAGGAGGAGAAGGTGGAGGAAGGAGATGACAGGCGAAAGAAAGAAGGAGAAAAATATAAGGATGGAGAGGATGATAAGATAAAGCTGCATGGTAAGGACAAAGAGACTTGAAGAAAAGTTGGGGAAAAGGCAGAAGATAACTAAAACATGGAATAAAAACTGATGAGATGGGAGGAAGTGCGAAATGGAGGGAAGAAACGCAGGCGAGGCGAAAAAGAGAAGAGAGAGAGAAATAGGAGGAGGAGGAGGAGGAGGAGGAGGAGGAGGAGGAGGAGGAGGAGGAGGAGGAGGAGGAGGAGGGAGGAGGAGGAGGAAAGATGATAGTAGCAAAATGTAATATTAATGAGATCATAGGCAAGAATCAAAGACTGAGGGCATCGTGAAACCAGAAGCTAAAAGAGGATAGGGGGATGATAGAGGAGCTTGAAGAGTGACAAGAAGTAAAAGAAAGAAACGGTTGGATGAAAAACAAAAGAAGACGTGAACAGTAAGAAAAAATGAAGTGACTCGATAAAACAGAAAAAACATATCAGAACAATGAACAAAGAAAATGTAGGAGAGAACAGGAGCGAAAAAGGATGAGAAGAATATACAAAGTTATGGGGTGAAAAATAAGGAGGAAAATATGGCTTAGAGCGAAGAGGAGGGGGAGGGGGAGGAGTTAAAACTGGTATTGGCCGAAATGTAATTTATGTCTGGCCAAATGAATCTACTTAAGCAATAAAGACTCGCAGGAATAACTTTAATGTCATTAATACTTTGGAAAGAAGACCTTGAAAATGTACAGAATTTGAACCCATTTGAACCCAAATTTATCTCTGCTGTTCTACCTCAAACAGCAATTCCTTGTAAGCACAATATTCCTACGAAATTTCAACCTACAAGTCAGGTCAAGCTTTCTGTCTGTTTTTCCACAGCATAAAAAATCCTAATAACTCTTGGTGTCAATATTATTATAAATAAGTTTAAGTGCTGCTAATCGTAGTATCAGTATTACTTTATTAATAAGTTTGTAAAATTTAGATGGCTAAGGATTCGACTTGAGGAAGCTAACAATTTTTAATTAGTTAAAGATTTGATTTGAGGAAATTTGTTTTGATTTTAGGAAAGCCGGCTTGCTGTCTTCATGAAGTACCGGTACTTGAGATTTTATGAGCTTGCGAAGAATAAACATTGGTGATTAGGTCTTTTGCTTAAGTCTGAGAGAATGTTTAGGTAACTTATTCATCAGTTGATTTGTTAATCATTAAATAAGCACGACATTAATGCAGAGTGCGCTTTATTAAAGACTCTCACTTGGCCGGCATCTGTACATGGCGTCCAAGTATTCGCTGGAACTTTGGCAGATGGAGTCGATCGGTTCTTTGGCGGCTACGGAAAGGAGAAGAAACTGAAGAAGGCCGAGAGAAATCATCCAACTGATAGGCGACACTTGAACCATGATAGTCTACAGTCGAAAGCAGTGCATCTTCATTACGCATGCAGGTCTAGAATAGCTCAAGTTTCATTAAATGAATATGTCTTAATAGATATCCATTATTGTAATATTTTAGTGTTTATAAGCATGCTGTTCTAACAAAGGTTTAGTTGACGCATAGTAATTAGGCTACTTCATGTTTTAGATTTTAGATTACAGTTTAGGCCTATGTAAAGAGTAAGTCAAAATGGCAAAAAGAATTGACTCCGGGAGGCTACAGCTCAGATGTTATTGGATTATATGCACACACACATATATATATATACGTATATATATATATATATATTGGCAGAAGACTGAGTAAACTGTAACATAATCGGCGTCCTGTTGCAAATACAAGTCATCTGAAACATTTAAGACGATTTCAAAGTTAAGGTTGTGGATTTTTTTAAATATCCATCATTCAGTCGATTCTGCCCACGCCCAGATTATTACAATGGCGGTTATTATTCCAGACCAACACAGAACAATACAGATGTGTTTGCACCACAGTATGCTTACATCAAGTTCGGATTCTTTTCAGCACTCAAATTAATCTTTAGAATCCACATGCCAATGTTGAGAAAACAACGGAAAGTTCTCATCATACACAGTACATCCTGTGTCTATAGGCTCTAGACTATGCAGTATACAGATAATGTGAGTGCATGCCAACATTTCTTCTTTTCAGTACACATACAAACTCCTTCATATCAGTACCGACGAAAACTGCAGCTCACAGGTTGCCATTCTGCCATATTCCACTTTTAACTAAATTCGAATTCAAAAATATATTATTTTTATTCAGATTACAGATGGAAAAATCTTACCATACCACACTCTACGAAAACTTAGTCCAATAATTCTTTCAACTAATTCTTCATCAATCAGCAATTGAAAAGCTTAACGTAGATGACCTGACTGAATATTATCCTTTGAACATCGTTCTACCACAGAAACACTGCTATACCGTGGCTTCGCAAAGGTAGATGCATGATTCGACTGAATATATGGTCCATGTCGACGTATACCGACAATGAGAAACAACCAACGCTTTTGAATTTTTAGAAGGAGCCAGTCGCGTGCTGGCAACTGCAGCTGATCTTAAGTCAAAGAAGACATATACACATCGTTCTTTGTGTCTAGACAATCGTTAATCTCGTCTTGGCTGGTTACCGGTTCGCGGTAAGTGTGCATTCTTAATTTGTATACCGCGGTTTACATACCATACAGAAGTTACAGATGTCTACATCAAGAGAGCATCTTAACCACTGTGTAAATACAGCCGTGTTGCTAGATTAGCAGCATTACGTCAGACAATCTGAATTTCTATAGCATAATAGAAGCAGAATGTGAATCTATTGGAGCTGTGTAAGTCAGAACGCAAAGTAATATAATTATGCAACGGAATTTCACGCAGCATAATTATGACGACGGATGGAACACGGGCGGATTCAGACCTAGACGGCCAATACGACCATGGTCCCATTCGATATAGGGACCACAGAGTGACACAGATAAGATGGCCCAAAACGGTCTTGGTTGAGAGTTGCCCGCAGAATTTATAAAGTAAAAATGGAAAGATATCGCATGGAAACAGAACCAGCGCAAGAAAGTGGAAAAGTAGAAACAACGTAGCCAGAAATGCGTGGCAATGAAAAAGAACGGGAGAAATGGGGATGAAAGAGAAATAGAAGACACGAGAAACATCCAATAAAATCGATAGAAACCGCTGGATAGGGTTCATGAAGAAGGCCAATGGCAAATAAGTGGTTATAAAGGTACTTCACCTTACGATGCTTCTTCAGTGGTAAGTTCCCTATGTCAACCTCAGTGGTTAAATTTCCTATATGTCAGGAACACCAGGGACAGTGGCGTCCATTGAAGAATACGAAAAATCCGTTGAACTGAGACCGATGTAAGGTAACTGTCTCCTAGTGTATTGTGTGAGATGGTCCAAGCTACTCACCCAGTTGGCTGCATTGGTTAAAGCTTACGTCCCATGCACCTTTGTGAGAGCGGCGGATCACGGTTCGCCTCCCGACGGTGGCTTATTTAAGATATTTAAATCTTGAGGTAGCAGGATCCGTACACGCGTACCTTATAATATTATGGCGTGGCACCCGTTAAAACGGACAACGGTGGTGAAGGATCTCACCCGATCAATTATTTGAACAATGAGCAGAGTCGAGGACTCGAGGCCACACGGTCGCTATATGAAAACGTGTACGTTTACATTTAAGCTCAGATAATGGCAGGATAGAAATGTAGGCCTACTAGACGAAATCAAGGTCGGCTAGATTCGCCCACTTTCGCTGCTTAGATTGTTAGGATACGCAGCCAGTCTGCATGGGACAACTCATTCGGATGCGACGTCAGGCAGACACGCATTGTGCATTACATCACCAACAAAGTCTGTGACTGATTAATTTCAACATCAGTGTCACTGTTTATAGGACATTGCATACCTCTGTCAATTGCAGGACACCCCACCAATTACGAAGCTACAGGGTTCTCTGATTACTTTGCTCTGGTCATATATAACTACGAATGAAACCTGTTCTGAGCAGCAGCAGGTCCTTTTCGGTGACTGAACGTTAAGCCTAACAATTAAGGCTAAGCCTACTCGACTGATACTTACATCGCCTATAACTGCCACATTTAATATAATTGCAATTGTTTGTTGCGATTGTAATTGAAAGTTATGCAGCGCTACTGTATAAAGAGACTCATCAGAGGCGCTCCCGACCTAACACAATGAAACCGTTCACATCCGAACAAAAATTAATGGTCTTCAAGCGCTTGCGGAAAAGAGGCAAAGACAGACTGAGAATTTCAGTCATTCATTCATTCGGGAATTTATATAGCGCCCCTTCAAGGAAACTACTCAGAGGCGCTCCCGACTCCAACGCGCCCAAAAAGAACAGTTTTAAGTTTAGTGAGAAAAGGCAGACTCCCAGGGTGTAGACGCAGCTCTAGAAGAAGACCATTCCAGATCATTGGGCCTACCACAGAAAAAGCTCGGTTCTGCATAGGTGCGGTACGAGCAAAAGGAACCAGAAGAACTCCAGGTTGTTAGGCAATTTATTCCTATTAATTAATTCTATTATTATTGCAACTGCTATCAAGAGCGTCCGTACGGTTTCGAAAGTGGAGTGAAAGGGGGTTCTGCAGGCATGGGACCATTGGTGGAAGCGCAAGTTTATAAAAGAGACAAAGGATGACATGTTCTATTTAAAAGAGGGAGGTTTTACTGGTTCAACCCCTATCCAAAAGTTGTTTGATTTCCACCGCTTACTTGCAGCACCGTAAAAGTCAACTGCGTATGTTTCTATCTCCCTTTCCCCCTACACGAGTTGCTTTCCATCAACACTGGAGTCAGTGGTTTCTTACTTAGTCATTATATACGTTCTCAAATAGATTCCTAATTCTTTTAGCTAAAACTGAAGTATATGCAGGGTCAAAACTGGAGAACTTAGTCATCTCTCCCTAGATTTTTGATCCCAATCTCTGCTCCTAGTCTCTGCTCCGATATCCTTGACTATACAGCTACCGATATACAAGTGCAGTTGGCCAGTAACGCATGTAACCGATATATGGCCTACCTGGTAGTACCTGTCATGTGTCAACAGCATGTACTGGTCAATGTTTCACTGACAACGATTGAGACATAACAATAAAGAAGCTAGCATGAACACCTACCTACGAAACTGTCACGAGATACAGAAGAACATTCACAACTCGAGCCACACACAGTCCAACAAAAATGGTCTGTTTATTACTTCCTGTAACACAAGCAGTAACTAAATCCCATCCAAATGCATCCTCTTCCCATACCTCCCTCGCCATTTCAATTCTTAACACCATCCACTGTTACAGTCATCTGACCATCTGTCTGTCTGCCTGACCCCCCCCTGAAGCCGCTTTTACCCACGCCGCCCATCGATTCTGTTTTGACAAAGCGCCTGTGAATAACCTGGTTCCCATGACCTCGCTTTTTGAGCGCTGTAAAAATCTCGCGATTACGATAACCGATTTGATAAAAAAATTGATAAAAATGAAATCAGGATCATGCAGTAAAATCCTCGCTGCATGAACAATTCTATTTACCGATCGAGTCATATGTTTCGTCGCCGCAGTGACCTAACCCCCCCCCCCACCTCCTACCTGCCCTACATTGATAACAGGGTGCGAAAGTTACGACATAGGCTGCTCATGCTCAACCTGTGCTGGCTGTAGGTGCTGCTGGTAACAGTCAGCGCTGCTAAGTGGTAAAGGTCTGCAGCGCTTGTTAAAGGCAAGCGAAGAAAATGCAAATGGCGGTGGACGTTTGAAACGTCGTCATTGGACAGAAACTATACGAAGAAAATAGAAATCGTTGAAGTTGAAACGCTTTAGTAGCAGCGATCACACTTAATATGATCGACCACAACGAAGTGAAACACACAGAAGGAGTCTGCGACAAGTGACGATCGTGGGATAAAATGTAGTCGTAATTGTAAACTCCAAACTTCTAAAGCGCCATTAGAAAGCCAAGCGCAGTGCACCAACTTATTCACGAGACATATGAACCAGCGAACCTATTAGAATCATAGGCTAGCACAATAGGCCTATAGTCGATTCAATCAGAGTGTAACCATCAGCTTAATAGGCCTAAAAATCAAGCCCAACCTTTGAGCATAATTCGTTTCGAGTGGCGAATGCATAGAGACACATGTCACTAATGATATATTGGCAACACCCAAGACGTTAACTCCAAAATTCAAGTCCGCCCATCCTATACCCTACCCAATGTTACTTGCTTATTACAAGTTTCAACGACGCACAGGTAGCCCCTTCTGCCTATCCTGCTTGACCTATCACGTCCTTGGCTGTCCACACATCGTAATTGAAACGGAAACACGGAGGGAGAGAGTGTGGACAGAGTGGGAGACTGTGAAGTGGCTATTAGGAGAGAGGGCATAGACGTGTGGGATAAAGGTAAGCGACCTTCTGGGACTCATTACGGTTACTGACTGTCATGTGGGTTATGTGGTTAATATGACACAAGCCATGTCTCTCGTGGCATTTTACTATGGCAATGATAACGTGTTCAGGAGTCAAAGGGCGACGGCTTAATCTGGTGGATTCCGTCTGACCTCAGATCACATCATGAACCCGTCTGAGTTCAACAGAAACCCAGACGTCAATCGAAAGTCAACTTTATCAGCGCCTAAGTTAATGCCTTGGATATGTCGCGTGTATCAGATGGCTCCCATCTTATTCGTCGACAATAATAATTACTGTCCGTGGACAGATATAACCAATGGACTCCAACGAATGTTGCAAAGGCATTTAATCATTCTGGTGCTCAAGTCTTTCCATTGTTGATTTTACCTTAACTGAGTTGATTTTGCATAACCTGTTTCAGAATGCCTCAGTTATTCGTAATGGTGAATCAAGGTAAATTAATCCTTATGCAAATGTCAGCTTAGGTCACGTAAGCTAAGGCAAGTTTTATTTCACTTATTTAACAGAACCATGTAAGTAAGTAAGTAAGTAAGTGCATTCTTTATTAAACCAATTACATATCCGGGAATACAGCAGTGGATACAGTATAGAAGGAACGACATAAGAAGCTCGTCAGAATAATCAGCCTTAAGAAACCTACCTTCGCCTATGATTAGTCAATGGGCTTCTCTGGTTTAGGACGATGAGGAGAAATGAGAAGAAGGCAGTGAAGAAAGAGTTGAACAGAGAGCCAAGAGAGAAGCAGAACAGAGAAAAGCCAGACGCATTGATATCATGCATGGATTAGGAACCATTTTACCTGTTATCAGTAAATGTTTCCTATACCAACCATACATAGTAGCGATCATTATACCAGCGTATACATTTATATATAATGCCCATGTATACGAATGCTCGCATATATTAATGCAAGTTGGCCCTTACTTCTATTATGTTGCTATAGCGGAATCGACAAGTGTGTAATTAGCCTAAGCGGAATTCTCGCCTGCATGGAAGGAGACCTGTACATGCCTGGACGATCGTTTGTTGGCCAGATGCCTTTCCTGTCGCCCGCCAACATGCGCTCAAGAGCAGCAGCTGGAGTCTGTATTGATACCCCCGGGCCACACACTGGAATACCCAGACGCCCTGTGTATGACTCATCGCTGGTTTAATATATTATACACATATTCATGTGTATTTCTTCTAGGTAATCATTTGTTCTCTTGAGATTAATTATAATAGAGGCAGTACAACCTAATCAGAAGCGCTTCCAGTGCGAAGGGCCCCTCGAAAAAGAAAAGTCTTAAGAGAACGAGCAGAAACAGTGGTACCTCCAGATAACATTACAGCACGAGTTAAAGCAGAGTAATACATTTGTTCTAACGCTTGAGATTAATTATAATAGACTGAAGACATTCTGTAATTATCCTGGCATTAAATTGAGACTTCTAATACCACTCAGCATAGTACTAAGCTCTTCTGGCACCCAGTCTAAGCAGCAGCCATGTAGGCAGATATAAAACCAAACGGAGATCTGGTTAGTTATAATCTCTGATTTTCTGACGACATTGGACTCCTATCTAGAAACGGAACAGAACTACAAGAAAATGCAGCACAGCCGGTCAGAATCAGCAGAAGTTTCGGTTTACTGATTAAAACAGAGAGAGCTGAAACAAAGGTTATCGAACAAAAAGACACCAAGAAACGCCAATAAATAGCAACGACCTTAAAGAGTCCAAAGAACAGCATGGTTATTTTTTTCGATCTCGAAGGTGTAGGCTAATAACCGCATATGGCAACAGAGGAATAGTCTTAGACCCTAAGAGAACTTCAATAGTATTTTGCGAAAATGACCAGCTTATGAAGAAGTAGGATATAATAAACAAAGACGAGAATTGATCGATATGAAATTATGGTACAACTCAGTTTTTCACATGCATCAGAATGTTTGATAATGAAACAGAGGCTGTTTGAAAAAGTTTCAACGGAATGAAATGGCTCCGAAAATTTCAGAAATCCCAATCCCTCCTCACATCTTCAGTTCTTCACCCTTCCATCCTTCCACTCAATACTTTGAGATGATGCAACACGACAATCCTAGGATTTATTGAGTAGGCTAATTACAGACAACTAGTTCAGTGAAGAGTCCGATGGTTTGTTTATAGGTTAAAATGATGTAAGAATGACCGATTCGAACATAATACACTTCAAGTAAGAGCATTGTGTAGGAATTCGAAGGAAAGAGAAACAGAAGCAGAACACAACTGTGCTCGAGAGACAATATAGACGAAGGCGTAGTAAGGCTTGGCTGATCCTGGGAAATGCATCAGGTTTGAAATCACACAAAAGAATGGAAGTCATTTAGTCATACTCATCGCCACCAAAAATGAATAGCGTCAGAAGCAAGAATGATAAGGACTATTATGACGATGATGATGAGAAAACTAAAATAAAACAGAAGTGCCTTTGTAATATTACAGACCGGAAACTGGAGTGACGTCATTCGCCAACGGGGATGCAGCTTCATTATCTTTGACGCTGCAAGTGCTGTATAGCGAAGCCCTTTCCCAGCTCTACCACTGAATTTACCAATGCATACACCCATCGGTCCAGAGTGATCCTTAAAACTATGAACTCTCGGCATTTCGTTCAATCATACACCCAATTTCAACTGGCACACACACCCATCTATATACACTTATTAAATTGTTTGCTTTGAGTTAATTACGGACCTAACGAGATATTGTGCAGCTCAGAGGGATGCTTGCCAGGTGGCCATTTTAGTTCAATTAGCCAGAGCGTCATCCGACTTTGACAACGCCTTAATAAGTCACTTTGCCTAATTAGCAAACATTCTTTTCCCTAATTACCAGCTGCCTTTGCATGCATACCAATCGTCTGTTAATTTCTTGTATACTGCAGTGCAGACATTAAACTTCCTTTAGCGCTTGTTTTGTTTGTCCTAGCTTTTGTTTCCTCCTTTTCCTCGCTCCCTCTCTCCCTTTCTCCTCCATCCTCTTCCCCCACGCTCCTTCTCTAACTTTCCTCACATCTGCTTTCTCCACCCTCATCCTTCATTCATCCACCATCCATTCCTCTATCCACCGACCCATCCTTAGCAGCTACTCTTCCCTTCTCGCATCTCCACACACATCCACCCTTCCACTCATTCGTCCATCCATGGTTGAGGCACAGAAGGTCGGTTGCCATTTTGGATATCTTTTGTACACCTACGTTTTTGACGCTTTAATGAAAATAATATGGAAGTAACGTGACAAAAAATCTTTAGTGCCATCAGCGAATAATATATGAGATGGTAGTCAGCGGCTGACGAAACAAGTTTTACTAAGTGGATATCAAGAATGTGGCGCTATTGAATAATCAGACATGCATTACTGTAACAGGCTAACAGTCATCCCAGGCGATTGAGCATAAACGAGTGCAAGGCACTGGAAAAGAAATTATATCGGAGACAGTACAGTGTAGGACCCATCAACACTTAGTCTAATAGTCTAAGATATACGTCAATGCCAGAGAGGCCAAACCCAGAAGAAGACCGGCATTTCATAATAATTATGATCTAGAAGGCACGACTAAGTCGGTATTAGTCAACATCCTTTACCTAAAGTCGTAATTGTCTATTTGCAACTACGCCTCAGTAACATTCGCCTAGTTTTAAACTGTGCGCTTTTCACTTATCTCAATGTCCTCCTAATTGTTCTTCTCTTTGTATCTTTCAGTCGTCGTTGTCAGTCACCTCATTATCTCTACGGATTCATCTTCCACCACCGGAGAGAAGCAGGAAGAGCAAAGCAACGCATTGACAGATAACAGTTAACAGATGTGCGCCTGATGAGATATAGTACATATATATATATATATATATATGTATACATAGTCTATATGTACAATATACGTATAATACAAACATAGAGGAGGATGTTTAGCTCGTCGTAAACCGTAGCGATGGCTGTGGACGACTTATGTCATCGTCAGACGTCGGTCGTAGCTTTTCACACGACTTTCACAGCTTACATTGATGTTGTCTGCCATCACACATTTACAGAGTCATTCACAGTTTAAAGCAAGATGCTTCGTTATGCAAAACAAATGCCATGGAACCTCCTGTGGGCTGCTCCTCTTCTCTTCTATGTAAACGTCCACAGGACTACATTAGAGGTTCTGCCTGATTAGACTTCAGGCTCCCATTCTCTCGCTCTCCTCCTCTTTCTGTAGGCCGTACATTGTACTTTCAGCAGCTAGGAATGTCCCACTATTTGCTTATCTGCTAAATTGCTAATGCCAGTTAAAGTCTACAATTTAGAAGCAGGAGGAGGAGGAAGTAATAGAAGAGGAGAAGGAAGAGGAGGACGAGGAGGACGAGGAGGAAAAACAAGAGGAGAATGAGAAGGAGCACGATCAGAAGGAGGCGAAGAAGGAGGAAGAGGAGGAGGAGGAGGAGGTGGAAGAACCTTTGGCCAAGTGTTTTGATCCGATTGTAGCCGAGAAGGACAGCTGCATCCTGCTGTTGCTCAGACTGGAAATGAAGGCAGACATTCTACTAATACTGATGTCAAATCCACCCAGTTGTTCACAGTTTCACATCTGAAGCAATTTCTAATTAAGATTTCTAGATTTATAATATTAATATCAGCATCTATTTATTATTATTATTATTATTGTTATTATTTATTATTTATTATTATTATTATTATTATTATTATTATTATTATTATTATTACTATTATTATTATTATTATTATAATTTTATTATTATTATAATTTTATTATTATTATTATTATTTATTTATTTATTATTTTATTTTTTTTTACCCGAGGTATCAAGGATCCCTCAGGATTTATGAAAAATTGCTATAAGGAGCAGGAAAGTTGTCTGGTGGGTCAGGCCTCGTATTTAGGGTTTGCAGGAAAAGTGCCGTTGAATGCGACCAAGTTTATTATTATTATTATTATTATTATTATTATTATTATTATTATTATTAGTAGTAGTAGTAGTATTATTATTATTAGTATTATTATTATTATTATTAGTATTATTATTATTATTAGTATTATTAGTATTATTAGTATTATTATTATTATTATTATTATTATTAGTATTAGTATTAGTATTAGTATTAGTATTATAGTATTATTATTATTATTATTATTATTATTATTATTATTATTATTATTAGTATTAGTATTAGTATTATTATTATTATTATTATTATTATTATTATTATTATTATTATTATTATTATTATTATTATTATTATTATTATTATTATCATTATTATTATTATTATTATAATTAGTACTTTATTATTGCTGTTATTTTTATCATTATCGATTTTTATTTCCTCCCCGCAGCCTGCAATTTCCGGGCAAGGGTGTTTTGGTTGAGCCACGATGTATCTGACACTGCCATGGGTTATCGTGCATTCCATGTTGGTGGCTTGGTGCCCCCAAGGAATTAGACCGACTACCAATGTTTATCCGATGCTCAAGCTTAATTTATTCTTCCTTCAAGAGATGCTTAGTTATTCGCTATTTCTCATTGGCTTTCAAACATCTGGATGTCTAACTGCTCTTCACCTGGCGAATCATCCAGTAGTAGTAGTAGTAGTAGTAGTAGTAGTAGTAGTAGTAGTAGTAGTAGTAGTAGTAGTAGTAGTAGTAGTAGTAGTAGTAGTAGTAGTAGTAGTAGTAGTAGTAGTAGTAGTAGTAGTAGTAGTAGTAGTAGTAGTAGTAGTAGCACCCCAGATTCGCATTTCTGTGTGACTTAGGGCGTATTAAACATTGTCATAAAATCATAATTATAGATATAGATGCTGTGTTTGGAGCCAGACAGTGATAAACACTTGTCTTAGGTTTCCGCGCTTCAGAGGATGAGAGGATGCATTACGTAACATAAAGATTCAGTGCACTTCCCGCGTTTATCCTTTATAACTTCCAAACTGGAACAGATGCTTCCGACCATCTAACTCGGTTGCATCGACTTGACACTCGAAAACTCTTTGAAGTAACGCCTTATATGATTTCTATTCTATGTGGTTAAATTGCTCACCAAAAGGTGGCAGATCTGCGAATTTTTGCAAAATCTATCTGACGAATCTTATCTATAACCGATTCTCGCTATCTGCTGTTCGGAAAATACATAAAATGTATGAAACAAGAATCACGTGGTCGATTATTGTGATAAAAGCACATGATTAAGGTGATGGGTTTCCTCATTAGGTGGCGGATCTCACATCCGAGGTTCCGGATCTCATCAGATCCGGCAAGAATCCGGGTGAATTTAACCACCGAGTCTATGTACACATAGGCCTATGTATATATAATATGCGTATTTATATATAAATATACGTATTCCCAGGGTCCGATTTGGGGGGGTCGGGGGTTGGACCCCTTGCTTCTTCTTATTGACCCCCTTGCTTCTAGCCTTAGGCCGACCCCCGAGGGGTCGGCTTGACCCCCTCAAATTCATTACCCACAGTCCTACACCAAATGACTCCATTATGACCAATCGGCCTGACCCAGCTTATACCTCCCTCTCTACTAGTCTCTCTGAAAGCCCAGCTGGCTAGGCACCGATATATACATATATATATATATATATATATATATATATATATAATGGTCACCTTTGTCTTTAGTAGGCTAGTACTGTTTCTTCTCTCTACTCACCACTCTCCTCCTTTTCCTCTGTCTCTCTGTCTTGCAGTTTGATATATGTGTGTCGCATCAAAGCACCATTATGCTTTTGGATTAGGGGTCTAAGGAAGAAGAAAGTTGTCTTTCAACGAGACTTGTATACACCCTTACAGTTTTCAGGCCAAATGGATCAGGTTTCCATGCTGTACACTATGCTTCAGGCGAGGACCCCCCCCGGTCCACCCTTCAAGCCTCCCATGGCTCTAAGAGTCTAGGTAGATGCCCTGCTGACCTTTACCCTTTCCTGAGGCCAGGACAGGGGCGCTGAGAGCCTGAGACCGCTGAGTCATAACTCGTGGAATATCAGTGTGTACGTTGTGTATTCGAAATTCCAGTTTTATGTGTATTTGTTGTTTATAAAACTGTCTGCGCATCGCTTTACTTTATCGAAAATTAAGCGACATAAACTGAACGGAGCTAGGTTTAAGAAATTGTCAGAAAAATGAGGAGCAGCTGCAACAAGTTATATGGCAGCTATTTTGAAGCACACTGATTCATCAGCATTTCAGATGAACAAGACATTAAATCCATTCATGCCACAGCAGTTTCATCAGCCAGAGTGAAGTAGCGCTCCTGTTAATTTTGTGAAGTTCTCAAAGACTTTGCAGATATCATGGATAGAAAAGTTTTGAGTCTGGTAAGAGCCACAATTCATATAATCGAATAATGTTCAATATAGCGTTTTACTAGCTGTGTTTCGCTAAAATTCGAAATTTCTATTGGGACCGTTTGCCATTATTCGTCCCGGGTGCCAAAATACCTAGCCACGCCACTGATTAAATCACTTGCATTATAACTGTCTCATACAAGTGATAATTACTCCCTCCCTAATCCAGTGCTTCCCAACCTGAGTGTCGCGGAAGCAAAGGGCCCCGTGCACCTGCTCAAGGTTGGATGTTAGAAAGGTAGAACCATAACATTTGTGCATTTTATGTGAAAAAGTTGTAAAATTTATCACTACAGTAACTAACATAGGCTTATAATTATTTTTTTAAACGGAAAGTATAAGTGTAGAAATAGTCGCAACCCGCATGTTTAATAGAAGAAAAGTTTCTTATCAGTAGGCCTAAAATAAAGAACTAACTTAAAGAAAAATATTTAAATTAAGGTCAAAGGTGCCGATAATCTGCCGTTAGTAAGGGTGCCATGCTCTGAAAAAGATTGGGAATAGCTGCTATAATTAATCTATCAGTAGGTTACTTTATAAAATATATCTCACACTTGTTGTTACGTTGGCCACTGCAGTACGGCGCCCTATTAGGACTATATGGCGCCCCATTCGGGCCATCTGGTAACTGTACTGCAGAAAGATCTTTAAGCAGATTGAAAATAATAAAAAAATACTTGCGATCCAACATTACAAATGAACGCCAATTTCAAACAGTATTTTATGGGATAGCCTACTATGGTCTACTGTACTAACTATTGCGCATAATGTCGTTATTTCAAAAACCGTATATACTATCATTTTAATTACCATTTTACTCTGGAACGTGGCGTCCCTCAAAAACAATTACACTTGCCCCCACATAGGCAATCCTGGATCCGCCACTGTTCCCGACCCCCCTGCTTCTTTTTTGACAAATCGGACCCTGCGTATTCCTTATGGCCGCACACAGCACTATATGTTGCTGCTCTAGTGGGTGGTTCGATTATGGTTTCCTCGTTCTTCTAGTGGCTGATTAGTTAGTGATCCAGAATCTTTTCAATACCTCACAGTCTGCCTATTACCGTTAAAAATGCTGAACAATAATTGATAATAATTTGTAGGTGCATAAGGTTACGAGGTTGTAACAGGATCTGTAACAGGATGTGATTGCAGTTGTTATATCCCTCGGTGTCGATGCATGTATATACATGTATAAGTGTGATCTGCGCAATGCTGGCGATTGCCCAGCTGCCAACTTCTGAAGCTTTACCGACACTTCTACTTCTAGCGCAGTTCTCTGACAACTAGCCTATAGACTATCTGCCTTAGATTATATTTCTGACAGTAAACACTAAACACCCAGTAATATTTATAAATAATATAGAAGAGGCTTATCATCTTTCCTTCATTTCCTCTTCTTCATTCTCTTTCTCTCTATCTCCTGTTTTCCTTCTCTCGTTGTTTTCATTTCTTCTCTCTCTCTCTCTCTGTCAGATCGACAAAGAGAGAATTTTTTGTCTTTCTCCCTTTGCCTCTCAATCTGTCTGTGTCTGTCTGTGTCTGCCTCTGTCTGTGTCTGTCTGTATCTGTCTGTCTGCCTCTCTCTCACTATCTCTCACATTCTCTGTCTGTCTGTTTGCTTCTGTCTTTCGATTCCTCTTTTCTCCCTACCTCATCTCCTTTCTCTCTGTATATATATATATATATATATATATATATATATATATATAGGCCCACTGAGTTATACCTGTACAGACATAAATACTGACAGCATTGCATATCTTCGCCTGTTTTTGCAGTAGGACTCTATGTGTTAACAGCTGGAAGTGATGAGCTTGACAGATCACAATAAGCTCTGTTGATTACGAAACAGCAAATCTCTGCGAGTATCCAGCCACACATGAAACGAGCAGCATTCGATCGCAAAGTCTGCACTCAACATATAGTTTATGCGTGGTATACACCCACTGAGTGAATTAAGCATAGGCCTACTCTAGCCTATAGTATCGCATACTGCATAATTATATTTTTATAGCATCCATTCAGAACACTCTCCAAAACGATGTAGTTAAACTTTCATCGGCTCTATTCGCGGTCAAGTGATGACACTTTAGAAGGAAAGGATAAGCTCACGCCAGTCATGAAACGCAAACTCGTTGAACCTATCGTATAGGACCGATAATAGACGCGAAATGTTATCTTATTCGGAGCGAAGAAGCTCGTTAAGTCTACTATTAAAATGTAATGTCAATCATCCGCTAATTAGAGTGCTTTTAATGAAGAAAACCCATATAATAGAAGGCCTTACACATGATATTAATCGAATTTGCGAAAACTTACTGTGAGAAGCGACATCTGACGTCCAGTAATAAATGGAAAACGTTCCTCTGATTCTTTTACGTGGCTTTGTTTCACTGTATCCTGTCTGTCTTCTTTCGTTGTATTTCTTTGTTTTCTGCATTTCAACAAACAAGTCTTTGATTGATTGATTGATTGATTAATTGAATGATTGATTGATTGATTGATTGATTAATTGATTGATTGATTGATTGATTGATTGATTGATTGATTGATTGATTGATTGATTGATTGATTGATTGAGCAAGCGAAAGAGCGTGAGTGAGTGATTGATTGCTTGACTGCTTGATTGACGTCGTGTCATAGAAAATATCAATTACAACTGAGACGCCCATTTTATAGTAGTCATCAACAATCAAGCAAGTTTTGCTTCTCTAAATCATTGAGGAACAATGCAACGTTGCATTTAGGACCTACTATAATTACAGGAGGCATTACCTGTAAATAAGCAGAAAACGAGGCCTTACAACTTCTACGAACAGGATGCAGTTTCCAAATTCTTAGAGGACGAAAAACTTCCCATCACTGGTCACACATGGGAATGCGTTCTCTCATAAATGATAATCCTGCCTCAAAGTCTTCGCACTTTAGATGCTTCCAAGTTCCAACCACAAATAAAATCCGGCCGGTGTAAGAGGCAGGGTGGACTCTAGGCACATTTTGTACTCTAGAGTTCATGATATACCTGTAGCCTACGCACTGTGGACTGGTACAGTAGAGTACGGCATCCCCAAACACGAGAGTTACTAGGAGGCATGCAGGGTGCACTGTAGCAGTCCATTTCATACTCTAGAGTGCATTCTACCACCAGTTTTGTTTTCGCAGGTGACTGAACCCAGCTGTCATCGATGACCATAGATTTCATCTTTTGGTCTTGTGATCACTGCACATTTGCTCCATGTATTTGCAACTGGCGTCAAAATGTATACCATTTCAGAGAAATAACTCTGACGTTGTAGTATTTCGAGTGTCATCATATCTTTTGACTCGAGATATCGGCAATCACTTTGACTCGTAATTTATAGACACATTCTACACCAACTGCGCCGAATAAGGTCTCGACGTGTAAATCGGTTGAGGTGAATACGAGTCCAAGAAAATAAAAGGGAAAAGCCAAATAAGACACAGGTTGTACACATTGGTTGTTGCTATCGAATATTCAACATTTCTACAGAGTGGAGATCTCTGTGACGTAGTCACTCTTATCAATTATGTTAATCGCTCTCTGGAGTTTTTGCTTCATTACGGGGCAAAATAAGCAGCTTCGTGTACTTAAGCGTCCATAGCCTACTAGGCTACTCTGCCGCGTATGCCCTGTGATATTCTTCCGAACCCAAACTTAACTTTGTTATCTCATAGGCCTAGGTCAGGCCTGTCTATCACGAAACCGTATCACAAACCACTTATAACGAAGTAAAGTGCACGGAATTTATCAGCATGTATACATGCATCCCACGAAGCATTCCGCCTCGCGTGTATAGTAAATCTCTGGGACACTGTGGTCGCTGATAAATCTACGTCAATTTGCACTACCACCACCGCCCGACGGTGGGGGCCTCCACCCCTTCGTCCGTCGCAGCACACCCATCCAACCACCCACAGATCGACCCCCTCCCCCGCCTCTCACACACACAGCCACCACCGGCGACATCATGAGGCAAAACAGACCCTGCAGTTGCTCCGATGGACTGCGCGATAAACTACAGCACTCTGCCCAGAAGACGGCGTGTTACACGAAGCCACGGGAAGCACACGAATATACATACAGATAAATACAGACACACACACACAAATATAAGTATATGATACACGCAAACGCTTACATATGCACGCTGTACGCGTCTGTATACAAACTGATCCCCGATATGAAGAAGACCTGTGCACAGGAATAGGTTGAGAACGTTCAGCAATATGGGACTAAGGAAATTAGATTGATAAATAGTAGAGAAGAAATCAGTTTCCAGAGGACGCAATTATGATCCGGTTCTGGAATAAAGGAACAGCCTGGGACATGGAATATGTAGATATATACCAATAGGCCTACACATACATACACTTGTACATATATAAATAAGTATACAATACATGCATCGTAGAAATATATGAATATATATTTTCGTAATCCTACTTGTACATTTATACATAGCACTTTTTCGAGGGAACTACAATGTATATACATAGGTCTGTGCACATACTTATATATGTGTATGTGTATGCAAATACTTATATATACATAAAATATAAACCTACATATATAAACACAGATGCATCTACAACAACTGATTCAATAATCAAATCAAATCAATCAAATCAAAATAAGAGATTTGTCAGATGGTATTTGGTATTTAAGTAAGTAAGTAAGTAAGTAAGTGTGTTCTTTACTTTTCTTTAGTTAGTTATTTAATGGACTGATCCTGTGGTATAGGCCTATACTTCTTGGACAGAAGAGCTGTAACAGTTGCACTTGCTCTGAATTAGATCAGCCGCTGAGGGCATCGGCAGAAGGAAGAGTTGACACTGAACAATATTAAGGCCTACACAGCTAGAACACAGCAGTTTATATAAAAAACTGGGAAGATTTCTAAGAATGCCCACAGCACACAATGTGCATTGAAGTGACAATACAAGCTAAATCACAAAATACAACCGCATTGTTACCACTCTATTCATGCGCTCAAAATCGTACATTCAAAGTACAGTCAGAGCCACTTCTATACGCATGCAGGCTCGTCGCCTTCAGCACGTACTTGCGGTGACCTTAGGGCCTTCATAAAACTGTTCGTCAGGTCAGAAGAGTTTCATAGACGCATACGATATTCATTAAGACGATGTCTAAGTGTCGATCTGGTTCCCTTGACATCTCTTCTAATCCAGCCAAAGCCACAGATGCCAAAGAGCAACATTCAGCCCCCTATACTAATGAAAAGGAGACAGATTCACAAGCGACATCTGTCTGCAGGCTCCTCCTTCTTCTTGCATGTAGGTATACGTATGAATGTATGAATGTATGAATGTACGTATATAATTATAAAATGCATGTATTCATACATGCAAGTATGTATGCATCTATACATGTATATATGTATGTATATATTTATGTATGTAGTATGTATGTATGCATGTATGCATGCATGTATGCGTGTATGTATGAATGAATACATACGGGTATGAATGAATGCATGTGTGTATGTATATATGCAGGCATCTCTGTATGTTGTATGAATGAATGTGTATGTACAATAGTATGTGTCTGTAATACTCTGTATGTATTTATGCATAAATGTATGTATGTACGTATATCTGTATGTATGTATGTGTGTACAAAAATGAGTAGTTGATTGATGTATGACAATATAACTGATTTAAGTTGAGCTCTGTTGTGGGAAAGTTGCTGGGTGATCAGCGCGTACATCCAATGAGAGAATGTTTCAGAAGGACGGTCTGATGCATTCTACCGATGCATTCTATCGTAGCACCCAGCAGCAATGCTGGAGTTGCCTATGTTGAAGTATTTTAAGTTAAGGTAACATACGCTCGGCAAGAGAAGTCAGTGCATACTGAGAGGTAAGGCAGAGTGAAGGTAGGCATGACGAAAAGGAAGATCGAAAGTGTTCATGCTTTCCATAAACAATTGAAATTTCATCTATTATGAGCCTCTCAATGTTGGCGCTGACAATAATTATTGTCATTGTATAAAGCAGCTTAGAATGCGCTCACCACAGCAGGAGCCATGTAAATTGTCGTCATTACATTACGTTTCATTACATAACAGGTCAGGCAAAGAAATGCATAAGGTATTCGTCTATACTAATTACGTATGCAGTTTAATACCGTTAGTAGCTGTCCAGCCCTGCAATATTAAATATACGACGCACAATAAACGTAGAGTAAGCGGAATCCCTTGCGTTGGCAGTTGCATCTGTAGGCTGAAATGTAGGCCTACTACAATCATGCGTAACTATTTGCATGGACATCTATCCATCCATGTTGGTGGATCTCCGCGAGGTGCACCGGGATTTGAACCCCAAACACAAGTCTATATGGGATCGAAGTTCATCCACAACGTGTGCCTGCAGTGTATATGCATGCCTGCTGTGGAATGCTAAGCAAAGCGCTTTGGGCCTTAAGGCGTAGGTAGTAGGCTCAAAGCACTCATTTGCTTGCATCGAAGTATTGCAGTGCGTATACGATGAGAGAGGAGCAAAAGAAAAGTCTATGATAATTATTATAGGCCTACCTTGAATACGTTCGTTCACTTGGTCAACACAACAGCTACCGTATATATACCTGTGCATACACACACAGTCCAGAACCCACTGTGATACTACGACCGACCTCTCTTCCGTCTATCTGTCCATCCAGGGAGGAGGAGGTATCGCGGAGGGGCTGTCGTATCCAGGGAGCAGAGACCGCCTCCGCCGCCACCGTCAGTGCACGGGTGTCTCTTATCCGCGATTACGAAGACGTTAATGGCTCCGAGAAACTTCGTGTGGTGCTATCTGGCGAGCAGAGGGACAACCGAAGCCGTAAACAGAGCCAGCTGAGAGATGGAAGGAAGGAAGGAAGGAAGGAGCGATGGAGCGAGGAAGGGACGATGAGAGGGCGGAGACTGGGAAAGAGAAGTTGGAGTCGATCGAGAGCTCCCTTCAGCGTATACCTACAGAGCTTCGGCAACAGACAATGCAACGCTGATCCACTCTCTCTCTTACTCCCTCTCTGTCTTAGTGTCTCTGTCTGTCTGTGTCTCCTTCAGTATGCCTTGACTACAAAAAGGCTGAACGAAGTAAACACCACGTTGAGAAATCCCGTTGCCGAGCGGACGAAGACTTTCGTCGACTGACATTCAGTCAGAAGCCCTCGGCCCAGAAAACAGCCTCAACGAACGAACACACACAGATTAGAAAAGCTGCGACCCGTAGGCCGCCTATCTAGGCCGATAGGCTCAGCCTAAATATGAGTAGGCCTATGCATGCCTATTTGCGAGAGCATTATATATACATTATATATACACCTATAGATACAAATACGCATACTAAACACTGCCTGCCTTTCAATTCGGAAGTATGGAAAGTGGGAGATAAGGGTTGCAAGCTTTACATACTGAACTTATCCACACACACACACACACATTGCATCTACAAAATTCTACACTCTACATGCATGGATACATGTATAATTGTATAGGTCACATGTACGTGTACCTGTGCACTTGTACATACATGCAAACATATATGCATGCATATACAATACAATACGTAAACAGTCATGCATGCATGCATATAATTATACAAGTGCATGCATATACATATTTTATGTAAGAGTTCTCTACAACTGTAGATTGATATGAACGTCTTGCCTTGAAATATGAACGAAATTTCTGTCCGTCTTGCCTGTCTGGTTTCCTCTCTCTCTGTTTGACAGTGTCTCTGCTGTTGTCCATCTGTCTATCAATTCACCTGTGCTGGTTATGTTTGTGTGTAGCCTTCAAAGGTAGGCCTATGTATGTATGTATGTACGCATGAATGCACGTAGCCTACATGCAACTGCATGTATTGCGCAATAGCTTTTGTGAGCAGGGCTCTGTGTGAGAGTATGCGTATGCGTGATGTTTCTGTGCATAATAATTAGCTCTGACCTGATTTATCTTTCATATATTAAAGTTTAGTCGTGCAAGTCATCAGAGAAGCTTCAAACTTGACGATAAGAGGAACAGATTGACAATGTTGATTAGAAAAGCTAAGAGACCCACTGTGGTGAACAACACGAGTAACAGCGCACGACGTTGATATGTTATGATTCGTAGGTTGCCTTCGTCTGATCAATGCAAATAGGTCAACGCATATTAAACAGTTGCTCCAACTGATTTCTTTGCCAAACATGTTTATCGCACGATTTCATTTGGTTTTTATGAGGTCCGTCCGTGAACGATTGAACGGCTGTGTACTGCTTCCGCTGCAGTTAATAGAATCAACGTTTAACTCGCGCTGCATTGTCAACAGCGTTCGCCATTCAGTTCCCACAACGATTACATTGACCTGTGTACAAAAGTACTACATCCGCCGTTGAAGCAATGCGCGTTCCCAGGCATAAAAGACCGACAGATTTGTAAATTGGTGGAACCACATGTGGAGCTCATTAACCGTCGTAATCATATAGCCGGGTATAAAAAGTGTTTAAGCACCATGTATGCTGTTCCTGCATGTGCCAATATAATATATTTATGTAACATAATATAGCCTAATTAGTAGGGTGGTTCTTAAAAATAAAAGTGTGAAACTAATGTTCGCCAAGGTTCCATTTGGTTCCATTCCATCCAGAAACATCACACAAAAAGTTGTATGAAAAAATTTTAATATTTAGGACTGCCACAACACCATCAAAGTTTCACCCTTTATCAAATATATAAGAACTCGAACAGTAAGCATAATAGTTGTAATCAAAAATGAAAAGTGAACACTTAAACCAGGAATAAATTCAACTGCCTGTAGTAGGTCCAGATTACAGCACAATTACATTTATTGCATGCCTGGTTACTAGTGATTACACTGATTAGTGATTAAAATTATTTATTAGAGTTATTATTATTATTGAGGAAATGGTAAAAAGTTAATAACTTCTACAAATATGGGCATATTCTGAAAATTAACACATCATTTTATTCAGTTTTAAGAGCTCTTTCTAGCGGTATATTGAATGGCAGTTAATTAGTTTTCAATTAGAATATTTTACAAGAAAACCTACAATTTTCTCGAAAAACGCTTTGTCTCGTAACTTTGGCCCTCTGGTGGGGGCGGAAGACATTAATAATTTTTTTAAAATTTTGAACAGTGTTTGATCCATGCCATTAGGCAGCTTTTGGTTGCTATTACTTTTCGAATTTCTAATGTTCGCTTATTTTCCACTACACCCTTTTGTGTATGCTTGTTCGAATAGATTTGTGGTTATCGGTCTCAGGAACTCACGGATCAAATACCACTAGAATGCCAATAAAAATTAATAATAAACAATCAACGAGAACATAAACATTGTAGAAATTATTTTTAAGTTGTGCTTAAGTAAAATCATCCAGCTTTTCTGTTGAAAACTAAACATAGGTCCAAAAATGCGAATCAAATACTTATACTCGAAATGACGAAAATTATCTGTAAAAGTCAAAATTTCAAAGACGTTGTGGCAGTCCTAGATATTGTTCAATCCTGATAATTTTTGGGCTACATTACTTCTAAACCAATTGGCACGGAATGCCGGGTTGGCGAAAGTAAACAACTGAAGTTTAAAATTTTCCATTAGAGATGCAACCACCCTACTAATTAGCCTATACAGTGTACACACGTGTATAGAAACTATACGCATACTAAACACAGGCCGCCTTTCAATTCGGAAGTATGGAAAGCAGGAGGTAACCGTGGATTTATGTAATACCTACAATATCTATCAAAGAAGCCATATTCTGTAGACCTATGCTTCGCTATACATGTATATTGGAACTTTTATGTGGCGCCTTTAGAGACCTCTCAAAAACAGTGAGCCCATACTCAACACTTTGGGCTATATACTGCATGTGTTTTGTGGGCGCTATAAAAATGTGTATGATAAGAAATGTTCAAGAATCCCGGTAAAAAGGCAGGAGACGGCAGCACCAGTTTGTGTTCACTTGCAGGTCATGTAGAGGTGAAAGAAACGAGAAGCCCAGTGCATGTTACGCTGTAAACAGTCGTGAAAGGTCTTTTAGCATTGCTTAGATGTTCTTCGCCCAGAAGCAGGACTCGCCCTTTCTATGAACAACGATAAGACACCGTTAGCTAAACACTCTTTAAAGCCTTTTATTCTGAAAGGGCTTCGCTTTATTATCGGTCTATTAGACAGCTTTATTATCATTGTGTTGATGAAATGATGCATTGTCTTTGCATAGCATACTTTACAGTCTAAGCTCCTCAAGCACGTTATACTGATAAGACCCTTGATATAAATTCACCACAATATGCTGTCTGTTTCGTAATGATATATAACATGGCTATGGGCGTTTAATGACAGACACCGATATATGACCTGTTATGATAGGTCCGTTTATAGTTGAGTGAATGAAGAAACCGTGTCTTCAGTTGTGCCGAAAACACAATTCATACAACATAATTATATATGTAATCATTATGACATTGTGCAGTATGGCTTGCATATATATTATATGTATATAACATGTATAATATATATATATATATATATAGCATGTATATGTAATATTTTGTATAATACGTATATGAAAATGTAGACTTTGGCATGACTATACTGTAGATCTATTGTAGTTATGCACCTACTGTAGGAGGCTATAGGCGTTCACCTGTTGAAGATTCTTCTGTCACTCTCCCTCTGTCTTTCTGTATCTGTATCTCTGTCTGTCTCTCTGTGTCTCTGTGTCTCTCTGTACCTCTCTCTGCCCACCTCTCTCTCTCTCTGTCTCTATGCCTCCTCTCTCTCACATGTAACTTATATGAATGCATGCAGTGGCTTCTGTCATAGTCGGAGTTCCTTACAATAAAATCATCTGCGTGCTTTCTATATTTTATGGTGAAGATTCGTTTAGTTTATGCGGGCTTCTTACTGCCAATCTTCGAAGCATACAGCCCTGCAGCGGAGCTTCTGCCCTCAAGTCCCTCCAGAGAGACACAACAAATGCACCCAACAGATGGCAACAACCGCAGCTGCAGTGAATGACTTCAGCGTTATCACGCATTCAGTACTTAATACCGTCAACACACATTATAGTCCACGGAATGTTAGGGAATTGTTCTGTTGCCGAAGAAGCTCCGTCTGTGCCAATATATGTCTCATAAAATCCTATAGCAGTGTAACAGATAAGTATTGATCTTTTAACAATGGAAGGCGAGAATAGAATGGACGAAGCCAATGGCAGCACTGATAAACATTTTCTCTAACCGAAATTCGCTATAGAGTATCTTTGAAATCTGCTAAGAAGTTCCCTGACTGCTATCAAGTGAAGGTAGCAATTCTGCAAGATCTACATACTAGACAATCTGTTTGGAGTAGTCGCAGAGGAATTCTTTGCAATTCTAAAAACTGCAATAAATTCTGCACTATAGTCCATAGAAATATGTAGCCAATGTGCACATCCAAACTATTATACCGTTTTAAACGCCTCTTAGTCTGGTGAGTGTTATACAATCATAATCTAGATAGGGAGGTTATTTATAATCGTTCATGTATGTGGCAACGTTACAGCTAATATTTTATTTGGCCATATATCTGTCACTGAGTTGGTCTATGTTTTGAGCGGCGAGAGACATGATGTGACTATTGGCAGCTGATAATTATTGCTATGTCCGCACAGATGGATGCGCCTTGTGCCAGTCAGATGCCTCCTGCGCTGAAGCAAGGCCGCGTTTCAACCAGATTGGTTGCGTCAAGCCAACTCGATATCTGCGTACAGGTGTTGAGATTTTTTGAGACGAGTCGACAGCCATCCATCCATACATCTTCTTCATCTTCTGCTCCACCCGTTCCTCCTCCACCTTGTCCTGCTCCATCTCCTCCTCCTTCTCCTCCTCCTCCTCCTCCTCCACTAATCCTCCACCTCCTTCTCCTCCTCCTCCTCTTCCTGCTCCTCCTCGTCCTCCTCGTCCTCCTCCACCTCGTCCTCCTGCTTGTCCTCCTCCACCTCCTCATCATGCTCCTCCTCCGTCTCCTGTTCTTCCTCCTTCTTCTCCTGCTCCACCTCCTCCTCCTTCTTCTCCACAACCTCCTCCCTCTCGCCTTCCTCGTCTTCCTCCTCCTCCTCGTCTTCCTCCACCACCTCCTCTTCGTCCTCCTCCACCTCCTCCTTCTCCACAACCTCCTCCCTCTCGTCTTCCTCGTCTTCCTCCTCCTCCTCTTCCTCCACCACCTCCTCTTCGTCTTCCTCCACCTCCTCCTCCTCCTCCTTCCCTTCCTTCTCACCTGCATATAATCCAACCTAAGCACTTGCGATGGCAACGTGTGTTCACACACAAATAAACAAGTGCCTTCGCAGGTCTTTTGCTCATCCGTTATCTGTGAACGCAAAACTGATGCTTCTTGCATTGCAGGAAATCAACAGCGTAAATAAACAGTTTATAATCGTACGTAGCAAATAGGCCTACGTGTATATTATTTGCTTATTGCATACATACAGACTGTAGTAAGCCGTCTATAATATGTGTCGTGAGAAATTTATAGGTCTTCTACCAGATTCCGGTCGTCACGGACTGTCAAAAATCAAGGGCTAATCTTGGCGGGAAGGAGCACACCAGCAATGTCCCCCATCAGTGAAAGTATAGGGCAAGCCACTGAGTTGCCTATAGTCAGCACACCACAAAGTGTTCCAATATTTATCCAAAGTCACAAAACCACAAACGTTGGCCTCCAAGTTCGCCCTATGTAAGATGCTATATTGACGTATACCACCGTATCTAAGGAATGACACAACACAAGTTGGAAGTTGGAACACGTGCATTAGGCTAACTCAGCTCTTGTCTAAGTAAGTGGGCGGAGCACCTCGAATTTGTGCATATGTTAATACTTAGCCATAATGAGTACACCGAGCATACACTGTCTGTGAGAAGATGATACGGCCAGGGAGAAGACTGGCCACCCACCCTCATATGCAGAGGCTAAGAAAATGAAGTCGCTAACACTTCATACCCATGGCTGCCCTATGGCTAGGTTAAGGGACTGCTCTTTTTCTTCTCTTCTCTAGGTGCAACTATTGTAGTCTCAGGCATAATAATAATAATTTATTATTTGTGTGTGTGTGTGTGTATGTGTGTGTGTGTGTGTGTGTGTGTGTGTGTGTGTGTGTGTGTGTGTGTGTGTGTGTGTGTGTGTGTGTGTAACTGAAACTTTGTGACGTCGTGTATATGTTTATAGGTCTATAGGCCAATTGTGTTACATGACAGTGAAAAATTAAATTAAAAAACTTACTTACATTTTATTATTTTTAAAGTTATGTAAATTGCATTCGCAAAGTTTCATTATAATCCTATACTTTATAACTTACAAGTAGTTCACCTGTGATACAGAAAAAAGCTCATATTAGTCTCTGACACATATAAAGCTAGCGTAGGCTACTATGAACTTTTATAAGAGGGGATTTTAAATTTTCATATAGGTAGGCTAGGCCACAAAAATCTTTAATTGCCATCGTTGCCAAACTTATCAAAAGTGTCCATAACCAGATATAGGCCGACGTGTGTATGTAAACTTACCCCAATGACTCTCTGTAATCGCTTGGAGCTTTTGTTTTGCTGCCCCTTCAACGGAAGTATCTTCTTGAATTGGTGGTTGACCTGTTTTGGCTTTGGCTTTTGTAACTATAAGCATAAATCATAGACTTCTGCGCTACATAGGATGTTAGGCTACATGTCTAGTCCTAACAAAAATGCATGGCTGTTATGCTTGTTACGACAGTATGTGTATCGTGACACCGACTAAATTGTCCTGCCAAACTAGTGTTGGTCACTTTAAGACCAATTGCTGTTGCAACAACTCAGAGCCGGATTAACCTATAAGGGAAATAAGCCATGGCTTAGGGCCCCACAACGTTTTGAGGGCCCCCAACTGTCAGGAAATATAAAAATCAGATGGTACAAACGTTTTGAGGGCCCCAACTTTCAGGAAATATAAAAATCAGATGGTACAAAGGTCCTATTTGACAATTCTCTTCTGAAAAAAGACGGAAAAGCAAAAAAAAAGGTCATTAGAAATTTTTCCAAATCTGGAAAAAATTTTGCATGGCTTTCCGGTTAGGGCCCCCGGATGTCTTAACCCGGTCCTTGGCTTAGGGTCCCCGAAAGTCTTAATCCGGCCCTGCAACAACTTTATTTTAATCTTGACGTATATACCGTAAATTTGTGTCGCGTAGAGGGCCTATAGCCCCCGTCTAAGGGGATCCAACATTGGAAAAAAGGTTTATATTGCACGACGGTCATTTTTAAAGTCAAACACACTATTTCCAACTTCTCCGTTTTATGATCGTCATCATGAAAAGCATAACAACCAACATCAATTTTCCGACTTTATTATTAGCAACAGCAAATAATTATTTTCATCTTGTTCTATAGGGCTCATAGCCTATCCTCAGCTACAGCATTTCACTCAGGTGCGTGTAGCGAGTTTACTAAATGCATGTCAATCTCTACAGTTCGTCGCAAGATGCAAAAAGGCAGCTGGATCTCTGTCTAGGCCTATCTGTCTCTGTTTCGATTGCAGGGACGAATCTAGGCAGCTACATGTATAAGGCAGATGAGGGAATTTGAAGTTAGGGCGAAATTACGTACGGGAAGGCCTATAATGAGGCTCTATAGTAATGAGAAGGCATTAATGAGGATCTAGTAAATTGTTTCAGGTCAATCCGCCAAGTTTTGTGGCTTAGGCATACATCCATCATAAACCCGTCAATAAAGTCAGCATATTGTTAGATGTTCCCGTTGGCTGTTCTTATTCTTATTCCTTAGAGCATGATATCTATAGGTAAGATTAGTTGATGTACTATTCCATAGGTGGACTACTGTCTTGGGCGACGTCGGTTAATAATAATAATAATAATATCTTTTCTTTAATTTAGCGCCTGACAAACGCACTGCGCTGTACATTTACATGTTATGCAATTGAAACAATCTTAACTAGTTAACTACTAACAGAACAGACAGCCTGTAATACACGGCGCTAATAGCAGCCTACAAAGCAAATCCGCCCTAGCTATCGTACCCTAGAACTACAAGGCTCTATGTCCACTTTTTGCGAAACGGAGAAAAACGATTTTTAAGATTTGCTGACGAAATTTTTTGGCTCTGTTTCATTGATGGCAATTAAATTAAACGTTTTGGAAAACAATGTTTTCCCTTAGTATGATTATATGTGTATTTCGATCATGATGTAAACCGATTATTTCGTTATAAGAGAGCGTATGATGACTCCTTCCCTCTTGCCTCTAAAAACACCAGAGATAGACCTACCCTTAAGCAACCATGGATGACTCGTGGTCTATTAAAGTCTAGTAAAAAGAAATCCTCACTGTACCTGAAATACTTAAAAAATCCAACTGATGCTAACAGAAGCAAATTCATAACCTATAGAAATAAATTCAAAACCATTCGGATTAAGGCTGAAAGAAATTACTATGCAGCTGAATTCTGTAAATGTAGTAATAACCTTAAAAGAACCTGGAGTCTTATCCGCTCTCTGGCTGGTATGGGAGGCCATGAAACTAATATTGACTCTCTATTAGTTAATGGGGAAATGATAACAAACCCTGCAATGATGGCTAACAAATTTAACAATTATTTTACAGGTATTGCACAATCACTAGCTGAAAAAATTTCTGATTCCCCTATCTCCTTTGAAAAATACATGAACCCACCCCTTCCTAATTGCTTTGGACTTAGCGAAACATCTCCTGAAGAAGTCCTGAATCTGAGCCATTCTATTCATCTGTCACATAGTAAAGGAGTTGATGATATTGATCCCTATATTGCAATTCCTACTTTGGCTAGTATTGCTAAACCATTGGCTAAAATAATTAATTGCTCATTTACTTCAGGCATTGTACCCCAGGCCTTAAAAATTGCAAAAGTTCTCCCAGTCTTTAAGAAAGGAGGGAAAGACGAAGTATCTAATTATAGACCCATCTCTGTTCTCCCCTTATTTTCTAAATTTTTTGAAAAATTAATGTATGAACGTCTTAGTAATTTTATTACAAAAGCTAATATCCTATTCCCATCTCAACATGGTTTCCAATCTGGACACTCCACTTTCATGCCCCTACTGAGTATGCAAGATAAGATTTCTAATGCAATTGAGAATAATGAATACTCTCTGGGAGTTTTTCTTGACCTAGCCAAGGCGTTTGATACTGTGGATCATAGTATTTTATTAAAGAAACTAAGTGTTTATGGTATACGAGGTACTCAACTTGACTGGTTCGCTAGCTATTTTGAGAATCGCATGCAGCTTGTTTGCTGCAATGGTGTATTTTCTACTATGCGTGCAATTAATTTTGGTGTTCCACAGGGTTCGAATCTAGGTCCCTTGTTGTTTCTCATTTACATAAACGACCTTCCTAATGTTTCATCTATCATGTTTTTTATTTTGTTTGCTGATGATACCAATATCTTTTATTCTCATGGTTCTTTGGACACGTTATTTCAAATTGTGAATTCTGAGTTAACCCTTGTTGCAGACTGGTTTTGTGCTAATAAGCTAACACTCAATATTGATAAAACAAACTACATTCTCTTCAAATCTCATCGAAAAAGCTATCCCTCTGATTGCCCTAATCTGTACATTGACGGTGTTCCTATTACTCAAGTTGAATCAACTAAATTCTTGGGTGTTTATGTAGACCAAAACTTAACATGGAATGAGCATATAAGAAATATTTCATCAAAAATTGCTAAGAATATTGGAATTTTATCTCGTATTTCTTATCTGCTACCATCTTACACTCGTACTACTCTATACTACTCACTCATTTACCCCTACCTTTCTTACTGCAATATAGTATGGGCCTCAACTTATAAATCTCGGCTCCATAGCTTAACTATACTGCAAAAACGTGCTGTCCGTTTCTTAGCAGGTGTTCCATATGGTTCTCACACTAAGCAACTATTTTCTGAGTTTGGATTATTAAGGGTCGAACTGATCAGGATCGCTCAAATCGGGGAATTTATGTATCGCTATGATCATGACTTGTTACCACTGGTATTCAAAGGCTTCTTTTGTCGTACTTCCAGCATCCATTCTTACAACACGAGAGGTTCGAATTCCTATCGTCGTGACTATGCTCACACTAATACTCGTTTATTCTCTATCAAATTTACTGGTACCTTGGTGTGGAATAATATCCCTCTAGCTATTCGTTCTTCACCTAATCTCTTGATATTCAAAAAAAAGCTACGCTCCCTCCTAGTTAATGAATTAATTGACTTAACTTAGTTGTATTTGTCTGTACTGCTATTTTAGTTAAGATTGTAGCCTATATTGTTTTGTTAATGTCGTTTAATGGTCTCTTCTTATGTTTTTGTTTGTTTATTCCAATCTAAGTATCGACTGGCTGTAATTTAGCGGGATCCATGATCCCTTTTGGACCCCATGTAACCAGTAGGCCTACATATCAATTCATTGCCTTATTGTTTCATTGTTTTAATCTTTTATTTCCATGTGTTTAACTGTACTTCCCACTCATTCCTTTTACTTTCGATATTTAGTTTAAATTAGTTAAGGTTAGTTAAGATTTTTATGTTAATCAAGTCAACAACTGTTATACTATGTAAAGCATCTTTCGGTCGCCACATATTATGTTGAAATTGTATAGAGGTGTCCCTACTTAGCGGGATCTTTGATCCCTTCAGGGCCTTCCCTTGTGGCATTCAACAATCCATACTTAAAAGTGCAATCTGATTTGTAATATTATTGTTTATTGTTGTTTGGCTACAAAAATAAACGATTGATTGATTGATTGATTATGAGTAATTTGGCTATAATTATGACAGGGGTGTCTATTTTTGGACATAGAGCTGTATATGCCTAACATTATTGATTGCAGACAAAGTGAGTGCTGTAGGTTACAAGTCCAGTCACGTGTTAAGACCTCTCACTGGTATTGGCTATGGACATAACACCGTATAATTCTTTTTTCAAACCTCACTCGATCACGGTTATATATCCAATTCACGTGATACAAAATTAATGATTCTATTGGATGACTGACCTTGTTCCTCTATAGCTTTGAGACACTGTCCAAATCAGGTCCAAATTTGTGGACATAGAGCTTTATAGCACTGAAGATAGAGCTTAAGAAAACGTCTCCAGTTAAGCTAGACTATTCAGGACATACCCTCTGTCATCCCGGTAACGGATATAGCGTTAGGTTGATTTTTTTTAAATGGACATAGAGCCTTATAATTCTAGGGGTACGCTATGTGGACACTCATATATAGGCCTAGTTTGCTGGAATGTATGTTTTACATTGTTTAGTATAAGTTAGTAATACTGGTTAGCGTATGGTTATGTGGATGTCTGGATGCTAGGCAAGGTCGTCTAGATCGACTTTCTGGTGACCACTCCTTTTGTATGTTTGGGCATCCTGTAGATTGGGACTTTGGTTGCCTCTGTAGATAATGGTTGACTGAGGTATATAAAAGAGAGGAAAGCGGGCGCTTCAAGAGAGAGATCGGTAGAATTATCATGTAGCCTATACTTGAACAGGTTGTCCGGTTAAACTTGTCTTGAGAAGTTTAAAGTTTATGTTTTTAGACTAAGTTGCAACTCACTCCTATAGACGAGTTGGAACGAGCGAAGAGTCAAGCGGGACAGGTTGTAACAACATAGGCCTATAGTTCCTGTTTCACAGGCCTATGAGTAGACCTGGGAGTCACTTTGGTCAGCCAATCTGACCCCACTTGACCCTAAAGTGACTTGAGGTCGACTTGAAGTCGACAACTTGGAGTCAAAACGACTTGACCCGACTTGGCAGAAAAACAACCAACTTCCGACCTAAAGTCGACTTCTGACATGGTAATTACGATTACATACGGTTAATAATACAAAAATGTCATGCCAATTTGCCTGGCAAGCATTAATTTCTTATACTAATGAGTAATGAGATCTCAACACCTGATGAATAAAGTTGCTTATTAGGCCTATTTTAAGCTGTTTGTGTTTGTTCTTGAACAATTTTGTAATGCTTTAATGGGTTAACAGAAGAATCTGCAGCGGACCGCGGACTGGTTGCACTAATGGCGTGTTATAATGACACAGTTTAATTCTGTTGTCATAATTATTTGGCCATGTTGTCATAATTATTTGGCCACTAACGTCATTCAAATAGCAATGCATGCGTATCTTCCAACAGTACTACTACTCACCGACAATAAAGTCGATCATTGTCTAATACAACAGTTTTCCCGCCTGCAAACGACTAATGCAGTCCACCAAAGTAGCGCCAAACGACCGATTGATTCGTATGAGATCCAGATTTCTTTGGGTCGAATTCGCTGACGACTAAAAGTTCATTGATTTGCGCGCATTCATCTCTTGATAAAGCAGACGTGCTAACATTTATATTAACATTTCGATTCACCAGTTGTATTAAACGTACGTGTAACGCTTTAACATATAATAACTCATGATATAGATAAATCGACACCGATAAAAATAAGTAGGCCTAAGTTATAACTGCTTTAGCCCAACCGCCGCAACCGGCGTCGATAATACAAAATAATATCGCAGTACCGTTCTGCGTTTTTGAATATTTCTTCTTGCTCTATCAAATGAGATGCAAATCAACTTTTATCTTCAACACTTCAATTCAGTGTACATCGTCAACATAAATCAACTATATTTCTTAATACTTCACTCTCAATATGCAGCTCTATCTACTGTATTAACTTTTAAGACAACTGCATTATTCAAATCGACTGCAATAAGCAATTTCTAACTTTTACCGCGCTATTAGCACGTGCTCAGTACAAGCTATATTTAGTCAATGTTTACGTAAGACAAGCGGCGCTGACCGCCCGCTCAACTAGATCATGTTTATACATATATATTATATACAGGTGTATTGTCATGACACAACCCTAACACACAATGGGTCTTAAAAACGCTTGTTTCACACTAAAAACACTATGAAACTGCTTAAACGCCGCCGTGGCCCAGGTCTTCCATAAAATTACGCAGTTTTGAAGAACTCTGAGGGGAGGGGTCTGGGGAGGGGGCTGTGCCCTCTCCCCAGGGTAAGAAAAATTTTCATTTAGGGGTTTGTAATGGTGCATTTTGGAGACCAACTTTTGATTCAAAGTAATAACATTTTACATAAGTTCTTTGGAAAATTATAATTATAATTTCATAATTTGATTTTTAAAATGGGTTCAGCTGCAAAGTCCCAGCAACCAACGTAGACTAGAAACAGACAGACTCATCAAAGCAATTAACTAAAGCATAAGAAAATAAATTTATTTGTTGGTTTGTAATGGTCCATTTTGGAGACAATCTTTTTGGTTAAAAGTAATAACATTTTACATCAGCTCTTTGGCAAATTATGATTCATTCATTCATTACAGAGATTTACATAGCGCCCCTTCAAGATTATCTACTTAGGAGCGCACCCGACCCAACTCCGAAGTCCGAACAGTCTTGAAGTTAGAATAGAACGTGATCTGAAGGGCTCTCGGCATTAGGCGTAGTGCCAAAGGAAGCCCATTCCAGATTGCAGGCCAGCAACAGAAAAAGCACGGCGCTGCAGAATAGAAGTCCGCGACCGGGAGACAAGAACCTCAGCCTGCCTAGAAGAGCGAGGAGAACCACGGTGCTGGATGCTGAGGGTGGTGCTCCTGTAGATAAACAGAGACCACATCAGCGCCAGACCAAGGAAGAGATCCGGTAAGCGATCCACTGTGGGAAAGGAAGCCAATGCAAGACATCCCGCATATAGTCAGTAACATGGCGGAATCTTGGGATGCAACCAATATAGCGTGCCGCCGAGCGTAAGACCCGAACCAAGCACCCAACCCGAGTCGCCGGAAAACCCACGCAGAGGGCGCTGCAATAATCAAGACGGGAAACAACAAAGAAGTGGATAAGCATTAAGGCAGCATTAAAGGTTAAGGAACGGAAGACCTCTCTAAGCTGACGCAGCTGCCAGCTGGTATACACAATCGCGGCATAGCAGGCTGATATGCCGCGTGAACGTTAGTTCTTGGTCTAATGTGACACCAAGGTCCCGGACAAAGGATGAGAAAGCAATGGCGTACGGAGCTGAAATGCCGCCCGGGGCGACGGCCCAAAATGCTGCCCTTGGCCACTTAATTTTGGATATGTTATTTTCTCTAAGAGATTGCAGTTTTCATGACGATCGTCGATCTCATTACATACACGCCTATAATTTTATTTTATAAAGTTGATAGCCTGCCTGGATTTATCAATTAATTAATTTCTTTGCCACTGTGAGAAAGTAATCTGCGGGAACTCCTGGGCAAGGGCCTCCAAATCAATTTTGGCGAGCTGCTGGCGCGTGCCAAGCCAAATGAACTGGGTCTTAGATGAGTTTAGCCGCAGGCGATTGGAGGACATCCAGGCCTCGAGAGCCTCCATTGCCCGGTTCATGGCCCGGGCTTCGGTAATGGCTGCTGACGCAGGACAGTGCAAAAACGCCTGCAGGTCACCCGCATAAGATTGGTTCAGCACAGAGCAAGGCTCAGCAAGAGGCCAGGAGAGGACCAGTATCAGCAGTATAAATAATATAATTAGAGAAGAGGGCCCAGCACAGATTCCTGGGGCAGGCCAAACGGGACAGGAACACATGGAGTCCTAGTAGACACGTAGACCGCAGAGAAGGAACGGTGATGGAGGTAGGAAACAATCCAGTCAAGAAAGTTACCAGAAAGGCCAAACGAGGTAGATAGGCGCCTAAGAATGATATCGTGATCGACGGTGTCAAACGCCGTGCTGACAGCAAATAATGCTAAGAGGATGACCTGTGACCTATCAATAGCCCCATAGATATCAGAGAGGAGGCGAACTAACAGGGTCTCCGTGGAGTGGCCCTTACGAAAACCAGATTGAAAAGTCGGCAGCAAATTGTCCTTATCAAGATACCTTAACATATACAGAAACCAACTTCATAAAGCTGCTGCTTTACGAGTGTCGCAATAGTTTCGCCAGTGGTGTCAAGCGTTGGGAAAACTTGGGATGACAGTTAGGCCCTATAAATTGTTCTTTTGCCACATGCTGAGAACCGGGTTGTTCACGCTATCAACATATCGTATAAGCTGACCGATATCTGTTCTGTGCTCGCATCAAACAATAAAGTGTACAACCTAGCCGCACGACATTCTGCCACAATAATGTCTCGAACTCACAGGCCACACAGGTGGATCAGCTGATTTTTGAATCAACGGACTTATGTACTGGGTTTTGCGTGGACCAGATGACATTAGCTTACGATGATTTAATCTATAGTGTCGGTCTGTGATCGAAATTTCAGAAGTGCCACGAAATTTGCAGAGTCTTCACTATGTCGGCGAAGGGAAATGTTTTACTGACTGTACAGTAATAAAGTCTGCACATTAGAAATTCAACGAATAATAGTAATCTAGAATGTCAAAAAGTAATCTAAACGGTTAAAAAATTTTGAGAGCTGCTAATAGCCTAAAGTGTTTATGATAATCGCGTAATCGGTTCGTTATCGGTTAAACCGACCCATCAGTGCCATCACTGCTAAATCAACACGCAATTACTGCTGCCAGTGTCATCTGGAGTAACACGTGAACGGCGGGTGTCGACTCAGACCTCCACCTGTTTCGATTCGGTACCAGCGCAAGTTCGATGATTAGCCTGAAAAGGTCTCCTTTCGTTTTATGATCGCCCTTGCGCCTAAGCTAAAAGATGCGGGCCAAGCTCTGAGAGGGTTTTACATGTATAAGCGAGTAAACAACTGTGTTGCCTTAAGTTAACCTTCTTTACCTTTAGGAAACGGAGATTCATAAGTTGGAGAAGACAGCGCCAAGGAAGGCTTCAGAAGGGAGAATTCCAACCGTATAGCTGGCGTCTGTATAGGCCTACACATGAGCCGAAAAGAAGAATCTCTATAGCCTATATAATAGGCGATTTCTCGGTCATCAAATTTAGTCACGCACTTTAATGCCTAAATCACATGTTTACTAATTCACTGAGCCAATAGTGGGCCTAAACAATGTCGAAATAACAAATCGTTGTTATGTCGTTCCAGTTAAAAGTCGTCGCGTGCCGCGTTCCAACAACCATTAGGCCTAACCCACGTGCAGTAAACATTATAAAAACATTTAGTTAAGAGCAACGTGCGTCGAGGGCTAATAATATTTCTAGTCATTGCAATGCCATCCGATTCGTTTTCTTATCGAATATAGAAGCTTCGAAGATCCTAGGGCTTTGAACTCCAAGTCAATGAACCACGCAACGGCTTAAAAACAGGTCAGAAGAGAAGCGGAGTAAACACTTTAACACATAGTCGTCGTCGTCCGAAGGAAAACAACGATCGACCGGCACCTGTTTACGAATGTCAAGGCCGAAGAAGAATTCTATAGGTCTAAAATGAGTTTCAAAGTATCAGTAGGTCATACATCGCCTTATCTATAGAAGTGTATATATATATATTATATATATTATATATATATATTTATACGCTCCATAGTCTTGTTCTTTGAACGTCTCCTATATCAGTCGATAGTAGCAAACTACTACGTATCAGGACATAGACCTAGGCCTATATGATTAATATATTTTGTACAGATACTAAGTAGTGTATGATCTATAATCAGAACCTATATAGTGATCGTTGAATTTTGGTCCAGTTTAGCGTAGACCTTTAACAAGTATAGTAGGGCAAGTATCTAGGTCTCAGAGCAGTGGTTTTCAGCCGGGATTCCGCCCGCGGAACCCATGTTCAGCGGTCATCGGCGAGAGGTTCCGCCGCATTTCGATATAAAATTTATAAAATACCAACTGAATTCACAAAAGGATAAGCAATGAGCAGAATCATCACAGCTTTCAGTTATTCTTGCTTGACACGATTCTATGTTAAAATAATTAACTTTCTTCTTCTTTAAGTTCTCTGCCCTTCGGCAGGTTCCAACTTCCAATGACGCCACTCTTCTCTGTGCTGTGCTTTTTCCTTTAATTCGCTGTATCCGTCGGCCATCCATCCCAGCATCATCTGCCTCGGTCTTCCCCTCCCTCTTTTCCCTACCAAGTTAATAAGTGAATATATATTGTTGCATGCTACGTCGTTATAGGCCTATAAATGAGTCAACTCGTGACTTGTAATTTGGAAGAGGCATGCATCAAATTAGACTCTAGAAACGTTTCCAAACAGAAATGTCCCGGTCACTTTATAGCACATGAACCAAAGAAATTGCTGATTTTTGATAAAACACCTTTAACAGTACAGTAGGCTACTATAGGCTTACTTTTAGCGCCATTATCGAACTAGACAACGCGAACTCTGGTTGATTAAACGCAAATTAAGTAGCTACTTTTTTTACATTACCGTCCTTCTTCACGAAAGTAGCCTATAATCAGTTTATTCAGTTACCGCTGTGCGCTACTTTTGGCAAAAAGTGACTAGTTACTCAAAAAGTTACCGCAAAATAGTAACGACTAACCAGTTACAGTAACGCGTTACAAATAACAGTAAATTTGTACATATGGCCTAAATGGAAATTATGGAAATAAAACTGAGGGAAATGACTTATTGTGCGAATCGTAGCCTGGTATACAGTTGCACTGCAGTGCCTCTGGCCTAGTTGTTTGCGACCGTTAGATACGCGAGTGCAGACTTTGAAAGGACCTGATAGCCTATTAGCCTAACTATAGAGACGATCACTGTTATCCTGACACTTGGTGACAGACAGTGACACGATCTTGTCTATGGCCTGCATTTTGATAAGCTATCTTAGTACCATGGCTATGAAGCACTTGTGTATAAGCTACGCCAAGGCGAATCCAGCAAGGGGCCGTCTGGTCACTACCACCATTCGATGTAGGGACGCCATGGCTCCGTTGCCATCAAACCGGTTGCCACAGAGGGAGTTGCCCACAGCCAAGGAGCGTCAACAACATGTAAACCTTGGAGCAAATGCTCTCTATCCCAGAAATCTGGGAGGGGGAAAGACCGCATTGAGAAATTAAGGGAGTTAAAAAAATTTAATGTCGTACCATGGGAGGGGGAGCGAAGGGGAAGTTGCTCCAATGACTTCGGGGGATAGACGCCCCTGCCCACAGCCACGAGAAATGTGTGAAAGTGGGTATAGGGCAGAGCACACAGCGGCGATTGACTAAAAATCGGTCATCGAGAAGAGGAGGTGACTTAGGCCTACCTCAAACCCCGAAGAAGATCAAGAGAATGATGGTGAAAAAGAAGGAGTCTCCCTTAAACTAGCCCCAACAGGCAGCCATTGTTATGAAGTGTGACTTCATTTTTCTTAGTCTCGGCATATGAGCGCGGGTAGCCAGTCCTCTCCCTCGTCGCCTGTTCTTCCGACTTACATGGCATTCAGTCAATATTCGCGCTTCCTAATGGCGCAAATGGAGCAGGAATCTCGGTTCAAATTTCTCTCCCTCGCGAGCATTTGAACCCATGACCATGCGACCGACAGCTTAGCGCGCTAACATCTAAGCTTATAGGTTATAGCGTAAGCTGGCTCGCAGTGTGGACATACTAAAAATAGTTCCAAAATTTTCTCCAACTAATACCCAGACCGATTAAAATATGCCATTACCCTTCTCACTCCTGGATCCGCCAGTGAAACTGCATGCACGAGTTTAACTCGGGAGCCATAAACTATGCTTGGTTTTAAGATTAGGCCTAGACCCATAAATAGGCCTAGTCATCATTCGTCAGAAATGCAATTTAGAGCTGACAACACACAGGCTTGGAGCATAGGGCCTACTCGTTAATCGTTATGTCTGAATATGTACGGAAATGATTTTGCCGGATGACGGATAAATTCTGAATTTAGCAGAAAACAAAAGCCTGCTTCAGGCTAACATATTCATATTGGCCTGTGCCACGCTGAAGCATCAGAATTTTGGATCGGATTGAAAACATCGTGGACCTATAATAGCCTAGGCGCTCAGGTGCATTCCGCACTAAGGACTAAACGAAATATATAGGAACTGCCATCTGTTCCTGAAAGACTTTGGGAAGAAACAGTCTACCAGTCTACACACCATCCAGTCAGGTTGGACGAGTGATAGATATGAGTTGATTCATTCTATAAGTATCTATATTAATGCACGTAGCAAGTCATCATCACCACCATTATCATTTACAACAACATTAGCATATCATTAGGCCTATAACCATCGTCATCATCACAATCATTGTCATGATCGTCAACAATAGGCCTAGGCCTAGTCATCATCGTCCTCACGCCAGCCATTTGGCGGTAATTGGTGCAACTGAATACTTCATTCATTTTAGGTCACTTTTCAGTCCACTTCTGATATCACGTATTATGTGACGTATAGCCCAAGCTTTGGTATACCCTATGGCCTATAATAGGCCTAACTTTGTTGATATAGTCCATAAAGTGCATAAAGTGCATCCGTGGTTTTAGTGTGTTTCCGTTCCTTCAAATCTTGCAGATGTTGACAGTGCATTTCTTATGATTCGGTCAACAGAGCAATCCCTTTATAGGCCTACCTATAAGGACTTCCTCCTTTATTCATTTAGGCCAACATATGTAGGCCTATAATCTCTCGTAGTGTTTGGTAGCAAACAACGCTGGTCTGACAACCAAGGGCCATAGCTATTCTAAGTCCCGCCAGAACGTAAAGAATATCAGTCTTGTTCCCCTAATAGACCCATCTGCGAGTAGGCCTATACATATCGTACATTTTCAGTGGGAGAGTAAGGTAATAGTGCTTCAGCTAGTGACAAATAGCACGGCATAGATATCTATTCTGTGCAAATAGGCCATTCGCTATTCGAAATATTCATAGTGGAGACGTAACGGGGCGTAAAACAAATATGAGACAATCGACCGTCCCCGTGGTAACGATAGGCTAACAGGCCCTTGAAATTCAGGACTGTTCTGGAAAAACTGGAATTGATTGCATGTGAACGTAAGGCGTGGAAGAACACTGACAACCCGCCCGCATATACCTTATAGCGGTCAACACATTAACGAAGTCGCTAACACCTTTGTAACCATGGCTGCCTCTCTCGAGTATCTCCGGATATCTGCGTCCTAATCTCTTCGTCACATTCAGGTAATTTTCCATATATACGCGTAACAACCACGGTTTTCTTCCAAGGATTCTTCTACCTAACTTGGTCCAATGCAACCACGAAAATGTAAACAATGGCTGCCAGCCGACCCTCGGCGGCGCTAAGCAAACAGAAACTGTTCAATGGTGAAAATAAGAACTGATTAATGTTTACTTTAGATTGTTTTTTATAAGGAGCCCTAGATATGCGTTCAAGCACGCGCGCCCTAAATCTCGGACGCCTCGGCAGCGCAAAGTAAACTAAAACTGTTCAATTTGAAAATGAAGAACTGACTATTTACTTTAGATTGTTTTTCAGTATCCGTAATGTTTTATTACATTATTGCCCTACATAATGCTTTCAAGCACGCGCGCCCTAATTCTTTACATAGTCACGTGTTTAAAAGAGGCGAATGTCAGGCCACGACCAGGCACCGTTGTGATTGGCTGTCACCGACATTATCATTCATAATGCAACAAATTCTATTTATAGAACTATTTAACCTATTTTATATTCTTCGCGTTGGTTATTCGAAGCTAACCCACTCTGAGTGCATGTGTCCCAGCGCTGATCATGCACGTGGCCTTGTGTCTGCCAATGCATTCAAATACCTATATCACACCTCGTATAATAAGAAAAATATAAATTTAACTAAATAAAATTTTATAGTTGAAATTTATGATAAGTGTGAATATTATATACCTGTCACCGTAATATGCTTTTTTCAATGCACGCATTTCTTGCCCAATGCGAAATGCTTGGTTCTGAACACGCCGCCGAGGGTCAGCCTGCAGCCATTGTTTATATTTTGAGGTTGCATCGGATTGCGTTAAACCATTTCGTTTATTCGGGTGTTTGTTATGTGATTATCAAATTATTAGCTAATGCAATGGACAGCTGTGACTGTTACCATTGTGTAGGATAGATAGGTAAGAGATCAGGAAGTGATTAATTTATGATATCACAGTGTCTTATCTGCAAAGAATCTCTGAAGGTAATTCGGTTCTGAAGTTATCGTGTCGTTATTCACCTGGTCTAATTACTTATAATTTGGCTAATGAGTCATCTCGGATTAGAAAGATTTAGTATTCGTCAAGAACTAATAGGTTGGTTTAAAATTCGCTTTCAGGCATTTAATATTTGCTGATGGAAAAGTTTCTAAGTGACCTTTTTATGACACGTTTAGTCGCCAGTCTTCAGTTACTGACGTAATCCATTTGGCGGAGATCGTAATCATAATTTCGAGACTTCTATAGCGCCCAAAGGGCGTATTCGCGGGAACCAACTTATTCACGGGCGCTTTGTCAAAGCAAAATCTATCGGCAGGTGGGTCAAAATCGGTTTCAGGTCAAGATCCAAATTAAGGGTCAGGGATGCAGGCAGTCAGACGGCTACGATGGATGATGTTTAGAATTGAAACGGCGAGCGAGGTAAGGGAAAGAGGAGGCATCGGGATAGGATTTGTGAAAGAGCAGTGTTTTTATTTTGACTGAAAGACCTGTGGAGAGATAGCAAGATGTGAGGATTTGGTGAGTTTGGAGGATGTATCAGATAATTGTCATAATTCTGGGGGAGTCTACACAGTGGTGGAACAGTTATGGCTATACATGGAGCGATTTGTGAATTCTACTGCTGAGGTGACGGAATGGCAGAGAAGTGTTAGGGTGGAAGAGGAACGGGTTGAGCAAAGTGGTTGGATAGTGAGCAACTGACAAAGATAGGATGGCTGGGAGGATTGTAGGTGAGTGAAACGACTATAGGCTATTCTATTCTTTCAGGTATTTTACATGAGTGAAGTGATTTGAAGACAGGATTGATGTGATGGTGTTAGGGGTTTAACTGACAGCACGAGCGAGAGCTGGATGTAGAGATATATATAGGAGATGGCTTGGATGAGTGATGACTATTCTTTTGCCAGTATGTGCATTTGTCATAAATGCACATACTGGTATGTACAAGTTATAAATTTTTTTCTAAATGATGGACTGCTTACTTAATTACTTACCATATGTACTTACTGTTTGCATACTTAAACAAGAACTAGTAACTGTCCCCTCATCCTTATCCATGATGCAATTGGCCAACTTAAAGTTAGAGAATGTTGGAAGATGAGTGATCATACATGCAATTGATTTATCTCCTATTCATTGATTTTCTAGTTTCAGTTTAAATTAAGTCTTTTTACTATATTACTATATTTAAATTTGTAATGCACTCACCGAAATGTGAATCTAAGGCCTGGATAGTCAGCCACCCGGTGAAGATGCAGTTAGGTATCCAAGTCCTTGAAAACCAAGGAGATATAGTGAGTTTTGAGCTGCTTATACTAACCTAAAAACTTCTTTTTTGCCGTGCTGGAGTTGAGAGTACCTCTGAATAGTTCTCTTGAAGAGGTGCTATATAAATCCAATGAACGAATGAATGAAGCAAATGAATTTGAGCTATGAAGAGAGAGTGGCAGTTGTTTCCATTCCTTGGGGGCAGAATTTGTATTTTTTTATTCATAGATGTTTTCCTTAAGAAACTGCAGTAGGTAGCCACATTCAAAGAACTTCTTATGTAGAAGTAAATGTGTATGTTTTTACTGTTTAATTGTATTATCCATTAAATAATGACATATAATGAATTGTTTTTTGTATTTTAAGTGACACTGGCAACAGAATTTTGTACACGTAATGATGCGCTGGATGAATTCATATATGTCAGGTTTCTATCAATACATCCGTTTAATCTTTGGAATAAAAGCCAGCCAGAATGTTGATCCATCGGAGCAGACTTTGAAAATAAGCGGCGAACTCTTCCTGTTATTACAAGCAAGAAAGGACAATCCTCAAGACCGCACGTATGGGTTGGCACGTGGACGACGGCTGCTTGCAGAATGTAAAGAGTTTGAAATGTTGGCATATGTGACGAATGCCAAAGGTTTTAATGTGCTTCAAGTAGCAGTGATTACTGCGGATGAGAGTTTTGTCAGAATTCTTGTTGACGAAGGTTGGAACTTGAACAATGGAAACTGCAGTCTACCGTTGCATCTTGCGTGCAAGATTGGTAATCGGCCGTTAGTGGAACTGTTGCTGAAACACGGAGCAAGTGCCATGCAGAAGAGCGGAATGTGCTACCCTGGATACCATATACCAATCCAGCATGTGCCATCCAGGTTTCATTTTCTGGAGACGGACATCTATGCCTGCGATGCCAGTCATGAGCTACCTGTCATGTATGCAATACAGGTAGACTAATTTCGAGATTTTCACCTAATAATAGTTTCTATGTATCAGTTGATCATTTGATATATTCTAGATATTTGATAAGGTTTTTAATTCATGGGAGAGATCAGACTGATAATTGAATTACCTTATTTGAATAATTTGTAAATTGATTAGATTGAGTGGTTGATTCGTTGTGGTCAGTTGATGGGTCATTTAAAGCACCTTGTAAACTTTGTTTAACATATCAGTCAAATTCAGCAAGTAATTTAACTTAAATGCTTGTTTAAGATCAATAAAATTCAGTTCTAAGATGCCCATTATTTTTTAAGTAAACAAGGAGCAGATTGTATCTACAGATTAGGTGTTTTGTCTGGCTTTTAGCTCAGTCGTTCATTCATTCATTCATTATGGAGATTTATATAGCGCCCCTTCAAGGTACCACTCAGGAGAGCTCCCGACCCAACCCAGGCTGAAAAGGATTGTGTTTTATTTTAAATTCTGTTAACAATCGTATGGATATATGTCTACTTTTAGTATGATCGGGTTGATGTGCTGAAGAGCCTAATGGAATCAAAGGCCATGACTTACTACGTCTGGCCATGTAATCTGCAGCTCTTGCATTACGCCTGTAAATTTGGAGCTTACAACAGTATTTGTTATCTAATGGATCTGTGTCCAAACGAACTGAATGTTGCTGATGAGTACGGCATGACTCCATTTCTGTACTCTGTCCAGTGGGGGAAAAAATTCATATCACTGCTTGCAGATGGTGGTGCAAATGCGCTAGCAATCAATTCAAGCGGACAGTCTGCACTTCATCTGTTGTTTGCTAGCATCAAGGATCCACTGGAACTATATGAATGCACAAGATATCTTCTGGCTTGTGGACTGGAACAGGAGATCAACTTTGTGGATAGACATGGAAACACGGCCTTGCATGTTTTGGTGGACCTTGTGAATCGGAAGCTGGAGAAAGAAGGACAAAATGGAGCCCAGAACAAGTATGATGAACAGACTCTGCAGACTTTGAGGATTCTGTTGCAAAATAACTGCGATCCAGATTTGCTGAATGATAGTGGAGTTACAGCCCTTCATAAACTGATTCTCACATTTGATTTTGTTATCAGCAATGATCCAAGTGGAATAACTTTAGAGACGTTGCCTGTGCGTGAGAATTATAAGATTGACTTGGACGTTCTTTATCGTGCCTTGGAGATTTTGCTACAGACCAGTGCTGCCCCGCACAAGACGACCGGAGCGGGTCGAACTCCACTTGTGATCTTACTTACATGTGTTGTTGACGTTGATCCAGGTAAAGGTGCCCGATATCACGAAGGACTACTGAAGTGTCTGAAGTTGCTCTGTGCACATGGTGCTCATCCAAGCTACACGCCGTCTACTCATTCGACTGTGGTTACCATACTGGCGCAACACGGTCATCAGTGCCTGACACAACGGGATGATATCATTAGAGAACAGATGTCGCACTTTCTTGAACAGCTGTTGGTACTTCTACTGCAGTACGGTCTCGATTCAAACCACAGCAGCAGAAAGACAGGGCGACAACGTGATTCTGAGAGTCGGACTGGCAACATTCTTGTTGAGCTGGTGAGGCTGGCACAGTTTGTTCGTGAACCCTGTGATCTTGTGCACATTCACCGATGGGTTCTGACTTGTCTGCAATGGGGTGCCAATCCAGATGTTGAACCATACCCATCAGACCACATAATTTGCCACTCACAAAGCAATATTTTTCTCAAACCCAAGGGGTCACAGCCTTTCAACCAATACATGTATCATGTACAAGACCTGATTCAGCCACTTAAAGGAGGAGGGGAGGCTCGTCGTGTACTGATGTTGTTCTACAACTCGATGGGCCACAGCGCCCTCTACCAATGCCTTAACGCTGCCACATATATGTCGCGGTTTGATCCGGAATGTGATCGTATGCCTAGTTCTGTTTTTATTCAGGTGATTAAAAAGTTGGCTTTCAGGCCACGTTCCCTGAAGCAGATTGCCCGAGTGGCCATCTACAGAGCACTTGATAGGCAGCTCAGTATTGGTGTTCCTCAGCTTCCTCTACCTAACCAGCTGAAATCTTACCTTCTAGATGTTGAATGAAACATTTCTGTTTAACACACACACGTTTGCATGGTTCTCTTCTACATGTAATTTTTGTTTTGTTTTATAGCATATACAGCTGCAGTGAGTGAGTGACCATATAACTGATGATTGGTAGTACCGGTAAATATTGCAGTAACGAGTACTGTATCCTGTTACGTAAATGTGATTATTTGTTTATATTTTGTAATTATATGCAATATATTCGATGCAGTTGTACAGAATCTGAATACTTTGTGCAATGGTACTGTTACTGTTTTATTTTGTGATCTAGTCTGTACTTCTGTACACTCGATTGGTGAATGTTTATAAAACAATTTCTTAGTTTTAAGAAATTCAGTTGAAAGGTCAATGTTGACTTAGCTTTTTATTGCTTTGGTAATGTATATACCGGTAAGAGATTTACTGTTTGAGAATTAGAATTGACTGTTGCTGTGACAGTTTGAGCAGATGCAATTAATGAAGTCAATGTTCAAACAAAACTAGGACTTATCTGTAAGCTCTTTTGCATGTTTGTTCGTTTCCTTCCTTATTGAGTGCTAATTCCCTTGTTGCCACCTAGTATGGACTGTATGGATGCATATACTGTACTGTATACATGTACATTGTATTGTATCTACAGATTTATATAGCGGCTCTCTCAGAATAACTATTCAGAAGCGCTCTCAGCACGAAAACCCTTGGGGGAAAAGAAACGTCTTTAAAGAACGAGAGACCAAAGAGGAAAAACTAGTCATTAGTTTATATGTACAGTGTACATATGTCTAAGATGGACATTGGAAGGTCAGCTGAAGTGACTAAACCAAAGAGGTTTGGGTGACGTCAAGTGTTGTACTTGTATATTTCAGAACACTTAATATCTCCAACAGATTTATGTGTTGACCTTTAATATCTCCAACAGATTTATGTGTTGACCTTTAATATCTCCAACAGATTTATGCGTTGACCTTTAATATCTCCAACAGATTTATGCGTTGACCTTTAATATCTCCAACAGATTTATCTGTAGACCTGTCGCAATCTCGAGATTTCTACAGCACCCAAAAAGCGAGGTTGTGGGAACCAGCTTGTTTATAGGCGCTCAATCAAAATCGATCGGCAGATGGGTCGAAACTGGTTCCAGGTCAAGATCCAAAGGGTTAGGCAGATAGACCAACAGACAAGGCTAAAGGACGATAATGCCATCGAGTGCATCACTTCCAAGAAAAGTTGACTGTAAATTTAGTAATTTATGAATATGGTATTCAGAATAACAGCGGCATTTGAGCCAAAATTTACAAGTTCGCCTCTGTAGGCTGTGTGCCTGTAGGCTACACGTACTTGAGCAGCGATTAACAGATAGTGATTGCTTTGATCGGTCCTCTCACGTGTAATTTCATTCTTGTTGTTAGCCTACTAATGACTAACTGTAGGCCCTATAGTTAGTCATTACTGCGAACTGGCAAAACTTCATGTTCCATCTGTAAGTGATTATTTTATGAATGGATCGAAAGACGTAGGAGATTGCCTGTTGATCAGGTGAGTGCAAGATTAGGTCCCTATCACTTTAATTCGACAAGCTTCTCTTTAATCTACGAGCTTTGTCACGTATGAGACGGTATGACGCTAGGAAGAAAAGTTTGTGGGCACATCGGATATCGCATACATGTTAAGGGCCTATAGAAAAGGAGAGGTGGTCCGAGTTGGGCCTGACATATTCAGATAGGCGTTTAATGGCCTTTGTTCCACGACGTGCGATTATGCAGTCCGTATGAGTTCATGATTTTAATACATGTAGGGCTTGCCTGCAAACAGTTGACACATAGCCTAGACGATAGGCGTAATTCGAGAGCAGAGAATACGTACATCAAGCTGTGGTTTGTGACCTGTCCTTGGAATTAGCATAGGCCTATACACTACAAGTGCAATTACAACGTCGTGGCTGGGCCGGGAGCGCTCCTGAGCAGAGGCGAAAATCTATACATAACTTTGGGGGGGACAGAGTACCTACGAGGGCCGGATTTTTTTTGGGGGGGGGACAGCAGGGCTTAAGTCACAACTTTGGGGGGACTGTCCCCCTCTGTCCCCCATGATTTACGCCACTGCTCCTGAGTAGTTTCTTGAAGGGGCGCTATATAAATGCTCTGAATGAATGAATGAATGAACGCCATTTTAAAAATTAGTTTCAGTTTATAAGCCCAGGGGTGCACGCCTAAACTTTGCTTTTGGCAGGGCCGGATTAACAAATGTGGTGGCCCTGTTCGGTAAACCTGTGGGGGCCCCAACCCCACAGAATCACAACAAAAGGACACATAAAACGTTTTATAGGCCTATTCAACTAATCAACATTCGTCTATTATTAATTCGCACCTTCTTTCTTTTTGTAAAATATCAGTAGATCTTATTATTATCCAGCCTAGTGTTCAAGAATACATATTTTACGGTTTAACAATATTAGAGTGGCTCGTGGTAAAAGAATATTACAATTGCAAGTGTACCCATGCAGTGATCGATGGGCAAAAGGTAACTAAAAAGCTGCAAACTTTTAGTTTAACTACAAAAATTTAGTCAAGACAGAATTTAACTACTAAATTAGTTTAGTATAAACGAAAGTTTAACTAATATTTTTTAGTTATTAACTAAAAAGTGTAACTAATATTTATTAGTGATTAGCTAGAAAGTTTAAGTAACAAAATCAGCAACTATCTTCCGCAATGACTGTCATGAGTAACTGGCTTTATTACTCAAGTCAAGTGAACTGCGTTGCATTGCACGATTTATCATTGTTTGCATTAATTTAGTAACTTTCTTCGTGATTTTCTTGTATAACTGTACTAGGACTATGAGTCTAGTAGGCCTACACATTACATAGTTTGAAAGTGAAATTGTCTTTGAAGCTCTGCATTATTACAGTTTACTTAACGTCTGTCATTGTGAAAATGTTTGTGAAAAGTTTGTTAAAAACTTGGAAAAAGTTTAACTGAATATTTTTGGTTTAGATAACTTATTTACAAAATCAGTTGCCAACTTTTAGTTAAACTTTATAATTTTAGTTGAAAAAGAGTTATAGTTTAACTAAAAAAATAGTTAGTGCCCATCACTGGGCGTACCACAATACAGAAAATAAAAGTAGGCCTAATGGGCTTAGGCTAGCAATAGGCTGGTCTTAACTGATTAGTCACAGTGTTTGCAGCCTACATATTGTAACAAGACTAACAGTTAGAGAGTTAAAAGCAACAACAAATTATGGCAGACTGATTTGAGATGAATCTGCCTGATAATGGAAACTCCAATAGGGGCCCACACATATGCGAAAGTTGTGTATGTGTGTATATTAAAATGAGTAGTTTTGAATAATTTGTTCTGAGTGTTTTTGCTCATTTTACTATTAGACTTAGCAAATAATAATATTTATAAAATATTTTTAAAAAAAATTCTTTTGGATGTGTGGGGGCCCCTCAAGTGTGGGGGCCCCTGTTCGGCCGAACATGTTGAACATGCCTTAATCCGCCTCTGGCTTTTGGTAATCTAAACTACTGGTCCTCGATCGTAGCTTCGTTATAATGCTCAAGGCATCGGTCGATGCATTGTGCATACACAGTGCATGGTCAGAAATAGGCTATAGTAATCCATAGGAGCTCCTGGCCACGCAATACCGGCCTTAGGCAGTCAAAGCAGGCAGTTGCCTGGAGCACCAACATCTAGGCCAGTGCTGTCCAACCCGCGGGCCGCATGCGGCCCGCCGGCAGATTCTAAGTGGCCCGCCACAGCTCGCTAAATATTTGCAATTTCTGTTAAAATGAAGTAAAAGACAGTCACTGGCCTACTTGCATAGCTATTCGTTCGTAACTTGGCTTATCATTTGACAATGTGTACACAAAATCCAGTTTCCAAGACGCATTCATTATGATAACTCCATAATTAATTATAATACAGTTAATAATTTTCAATAGATTTTAGTCGCTGCTTTTGAGTTGACTGGTGCGGCCCTCGGCTTCAAAAATTACTTCTTCGGTGGCCCGCGGTGTCAAAAAGGTTGGACAGCACTGATCTAGGCCTATAGGGGGCGCCAGTATACATGTGTTTTAACAGTTTTATGTTTCTCACTTTTTAAGACCATTTTTCAACTGCAATGCTTATTTTCATTTGAATTCAAAACTTTCGCTTATGGAACAAATTTAAAGTAGGGCCTAGGCCTAATTATTGATTTCGTTACAGGGCCTCTGCGCAGAGGCGCGTTTACCAGTAGGCGAATTAGGCGCGCGCCTAGGGCCCCAAATCTTGAAGGGGCCCCCAAACGAATGAAAATATTTTTTTTCAATAATAAAAAAATAAGATTTTCAAATTTAGATTATTTTAAATATATTTGTTTATATTTTGTACAGCTTGGCATTCAGATAATTTCATAAAAGTAATTATTATTGTAATTGCAAAAGTATATTTTGTCTAATTTAGTAATTTATAATTGCTTTGTTCATAAAAAAGTATGGGCAGCAATTGGGCTAATAGTTCATTTTTGTGTAAAATAACATCAAACTTATTACCAACAAGCAGAAACCATGGCAGCGTCTGCTGCAGTACTATGTGTGGAAACCTTTAGTTTAGTCTGATAATTCCGTCATTTTATGGTGTTTAAAACTTTTATTAGTTTTGATAACCAGTAAGTAATAGTAGGCCTAATTGAAATTTTATTAATATCAAATATTTATTAAAATCTGACGCAATGAAACGTTGCTAATATTCTGGAGCTGCAAACGAAATAAGATAGCTCTAATGACAATATAAATCGGAATTAGTTGCAATCAATCAATCAATTTTCGTTTATCAAAATAAGTTGACAACAATTAACGCAACTTATACAAATAATAAATGCTGCGAAGAATAAATGCCACCAGCAAATTTCTGCACGATCAAAGGCCATGTTTGTCGAATTTGAATTATTTAATTATTTACCAATTTTGCTAAAAACGTCAGAGAAAATTTCCACAAAATAGAGACGGAGGCAAAACTGAAACATGGTATCGAAAGCGATTATGACATTGCAAAAGAAAACGTACTTAGTTTTTTGACAAAACTGCCTCGAATGACTTCATAATGAGAGGCCGAGAAAAATTCATTGTTGGCACCTTAAAAGGCGTGTGTGACAAAAACGGCTTCAAGTTCAACTTAGTAGGTTTTTGCACATGATAGGCTAAACCAGGCATGGGCAACTTCTTTTAACAGAGGGCCGCCCTTAGATTTTAAGGACAGCTCAGGGGCCGTATGACAATCGCGGGCTAATTTTTGTAGATTCATTTACCTCAGAAAATGAAACTATATTAATTTTATTCATACTAAATATTACAGAATAACCGCTAACGCAAATGTGGATAATTTTTATGATGAAAACGGAATCTATTTATCCTATTACATACATTCCTACAGTAAAAATAAAAAACAAAATATGTTTTATTCAGTCTTAAAAATGAATAAAACTGTTAGTCTGTACAAGGTAGGCCCCTATCCATTTGTTTTGTGTGCTATATTTAATGTGAAAATCTAGCACTTCTTCTCACGACACAAATAATTTTGCTTTAATGTTCAAAATGGCAAGTCAAATTTCAAAGGAGAGATTGTCATCTGTTAGTCTGCATTTGCTTTTGCATTTTGTTAGTGTCATCTTTAAGACGAACTGTTCAAATATCGGTGCACCGTACATCGAAACAGTGCAACCAGTTTCAGGATATGAAAATCTAGGTGAAGGGTTAGACTCCTGAGAAATGTAGGCCTACAGTTTGTAGAACTGAATCAGAGGTACCTCACGAAATTTCCTTTCCAACTCACTGTAGCATTGGAGTTCAACCAATTCCATTTGCATAGAGTTTGGTGCTGGATTACCATGAATGGAAAAGGGAGATCCAAACAATTTGAAGTCTAGTTCACGAGCAGCACACTGGAACTGTATTTTCAATAAAATTATTTGTTCAGTGCACTTCTTTATATTTGCAGAATCAGTAAAACATGGAAAATGCAGTGTTGCCTTTCGATAATTTTGATTTTCCTAGAGTAGCAACTTTGGTTGAACAGTTCTGATAGTTGGCTTCTAAAGTAGCGAACCTACCCACTATGTGGTCTTGTTTCATGCAGACAGTATACTACAATGATGACTGAGTAGTAAACTAGTTGACAAGACTAGAGACCGGATTATTAATAGGCTATTAATCAGAAACATATTTTAATGTCGGCCTATATACAGACTATTACAAAGATCCAGACATTTGTCTAGGGCCGGATAAAAGATACCCAAAGTGCCAGGTACAGTGCAAATTTAATAGACATGTCAAGGGCCGGTTCAAAGGTCCCCGGGGGCCGGATCCGGCCCGCGGGCCGTAAGTTGCCCACCCCTGGGCTAAACACCACCAGAGTTTCAGACTTCGAAGTTCAGAAGGGCCCCAAAAATATTTGCGCCTAGGGCCCCGTTTTCTGTAAACGCGCCTCTGCCTCTGCGATCTTCGACTCGCGGCTTAATGGCTGTCCCGCGTATGCGCTCTGCTACGGCCCACAATAATTGGAAACAGACTCACTTTATTGAAATAAAACCTATAAACTACAAACAATGCATACACCTTTAATTAAGTGCAATTTTACGACTATCCAGTGGCGTAAATCACGGGGGACAGAGAGGGACAGTCCCCCAAGTTTTGACTGGGGTCCTTCTGTCCCCGCCAAAAATGCACAAATCCGGCGCCCGAAAAAATTTGTCCCCCAAAGTTATGTACAGATTTTCGCCTCTGCGACTGTCATGCCGAGGGTGAAACTCATCCACAAAGGCATCCACGTTATTCGAAACTGCACGAACACATTCAACTGACCGTAGGCTATAGTGACGGCTTTGCTAAACCTCTTAGGCTATGTCTGCAGCACCTATATATAGGCCTATTGTAATAATATTGGTTGTAAATGGACCTGAACGTTGTTGTAACCAAAGCCTAACTTGCATGGAGATTTTCATGGCTAAGGTCTGCTATAGGCTACAATAGTGCAAAGGACTCAATATAGCCTAATCGTAATATAAGAAAGACTTGTGTTTTGGCGCTAAAGATTGTATAGGCCTATATACCTATCATAACAGTAAGCAAATGGTCAAAGAATTGTCCATTTAGTTCGGAAATGATATAATAAGTGGATGGTAGATAATAGTTGCCTGAACGCAGTCTGTGGGTACACATCAGAACGATGCCCCATAGTTGTATCTGCAGCAGTGCCCGAAAAGCGTCTGGGCATTTTATGAACACACTGTTTGGGTAGTAACTTAAGCCTACAGATCTCGAGTGCTTATAACTACACGACACAGCCATCTAGCGTCGCTGAGCCATTTAAGTTGCATTCACCGCCGCTCACCGGTTCATCTGTATATAATTCACTCTGTGCTTCAACCCATTCCAATTATAGGCCTAATATCAGAGTTTATCATGCATCATGTTTAAGCAAGTAGGCCTAAGTCATACCTTTGAAAATATCAAAATTAAATAATACCAGATTTCATAATAATATTGAAATAAAATTTGGAGGGGTCACCGGAGGGGGGCACAAACTCGGTTGGTGGGGCACTTGCCCATCTGGCCCCCTGTAGAGCCGCCACTGCTTTTTGATTAGCATAAATTTGAAAATAAATTTTTTTAAATTAACTAAATAAAATCATAGTTGTATATAAATATAATATCTTCGGTCTTACCCGCACTTTTATTATTTCAATTTTTTAAATATTTGTTTCTCATGAAGCCTGAAGATAGTTTAGAGGCCCGTGACCGCTCTGCGGCGTAGGGGCCCGGAATTTCTGTCGCCGCCTCTGACAATATCCCGTGCGTGAAAGTGAACTGATTGCTTAATATGATAATATATATATGAGCATGGCCAGAAACTTACGTGTATATAATGGAATATATAGGCCTACGTATAGTTACGACGCTGAACTATCGTCATCATCATAGTTCATGACGCCAGTCATTTGGCGGTGAACTAATACGAATAAGCCTATGTAATGTAATGTAACAGAATACTTGCATAGCTCGTCTTAAGAACCTCTCGGAGGCGCTGTGTACGTAGCTATCAGACAGATGGGAAAAGGTTTGTCTTTAATGTTCGAGAAAATGCAGTGCGGTTAGAAATAAGTGGAACTGAGCGAATTTCAGTAGGTAAATTGTTCCATAACGATGGTCCAATGACAGAAAAGCCCCAACGCGCACGTATAGAGGTGCGAGAGCGTGGAACAGCGATCGAGGTCATTCCGCATCAGTGCGGCATCACAGAACGAAGCATACGGCGCCCAACGGCTTGTGTGGATACCAGAACGCACAGGTCGCTGCTGTATTCTGGAGCAGTACCAGTCATGGAACATCGCACAATCAACGATCTTGTATATAGCGTATGCGATCAGCAATTGGCAGCCAACGTAGATTATGTCGTAGGCCTATGTGATCTGATATAATTATGTGCAAAACGAGGTAGATTGGCCAGTAGACGATCGAGCAGCTGAGTTGAGAACCGATTGTAGTTGTTAAATGCAGAAGAGTGGGAGGCCAGCCGCCAGCGAGAACGGCGTTGCAGTGATCGAGACGAGAGAGGACAAAGGAGTGCACCAGCGTGGTAGCAGCATCAAAGGACAGATCTCGAGTTCTTCGTACGACCATGACCTGCCTCAATTCGTAGTAGTTTGATCTGCAGATGTGTGTTCTCCATTGCCATCGGTCATTTGTCATGTCCAGTGCTCCTCTCAGTGTTAATCCAAAGTACTGTTAATTGTGTCTTCATTTATAATATTGTCTATCCAGCGTAGTCTTGGTCTAAGCCTATAGGGAATAGAGTAAGTGCTCGGCCTATCTTATAGACACTGGATGGCCTGTTAGTGTAGGCCTACGTATGTGGTATGCCAAGCTCGAGGAAAAGGCCTCGATCATACTATCTATCTACTGGTGAAAATAGAAGGCGGCGGTATCTATGACAATGCAGTAGACTTTCCTCGGCTGCATATATAGGATATTGAAACGAGAGCGGAACTGGAGCTAAGCATCTCGTGATATAGGCCGGCAATAGGTGTGCACAGGCCTCACTCGAAAGCCACTCCGCTGCATATGCTGGCACACTATCGCTGCGTAGGCCTCTACTAGCCTGCGGCTGGAGCATGCGCTAACAGCGGACTGGAGTGTGTTTTGTAAACAAATGGCTGGAGAACTCCGACGGATGGAGCTCACAAACAGACCAACGGATGAGGAAGGGCCCTATAGGCTGCTGCTGCGGCGGAGTACAGACCTCACGGCCGCTGCATTGGATGAGGCGGAGACGGTGGAGCATATGAAGAGTCTGCAGTCAAGCAGAGGAATCGATTAAACTTTTCGCGGAATGGAGCAAGACACGGTAGGCTATGGAAACAGTTTTCTGCGCCGATCATAACATACAGTATAGGGCCTCTACCTGACCTACGATTATTACGCAATGTAATGAAACTCTCAGAAATTTCACAAGTAATAATAATGTCGAAATGAATAACCTACGTTACTTCACTAGCTGTAAGCCACAATATGTATTGTAGCATATATTTTACTGAACTTTGTGCTGCAGTATTGATTCGCCTTGATAAAGCTGTGTTTATATAGTCTATTGGGGCTGTCTAGTCTTAATATCTTCCACTTCTAGCCCCTATTTCTAGCGAAATATTTAGCATTTTGAGATGATTAGACACCTTGCCAAATAACCATCCTCCTTGCCATGGAAATTCTAAGTGTGCCATCTCTTGATTTTAAAACAGTTAAAGTCTTTGATCGGCACGTAAATGCAAATACATAGTTGCTCACTGCGCAAGATGAGTCCTATATATATCTCCAGTTGTCTTTTATCTCTCGATCGAATCTGCGTAGGCTGTTTGGCTCTAGTGCGCAGTAATTTATGCTTTAATCTTATTTTAATGCGATGTAAATTTTCGATTAAGTTAATTGTAGTTTCGTATAGTCTACATATTGTGTTTATTGTTACTGATGCAACAGCAACAGCCAGAAGAGGAGCATCATCAGCAAGAGGAGCAGCAGCAATCAGAGGAGGAGCAGCAACAATCAGAAGAGCAGCAGCATCAACCACAAGAGGAGCAGAAGCATCAACAAGGAGAGCAGCAGCAACAACAGTTGGATCAGAGGCAGGAGGAGGAGGAGGAGGGTCGAAAGGAAGAGGGTCGACAGGAGGAGGAGGGTCGCCAGGAGGAGGGTCGACAGGAGGAGGAGGGTCGACAGGAGGAGGAAGGTCGACAGGAGGAGGATGGTCGACAGGAGGAGGGTCGACAGGAGGAGGAGGGTCGACAGGAGGAGGAGGGTCGACAGGAGAAGGGTCGACAGGAGGAGGAGCAGCAACATGGATCTCGTTACAATCAGGAGAAGCTGCAGCGAATGTTGGCAGACGTGATAACGAACCACTTTCCAATCGCCGATGTTCTGCTTCTGCTCAAGTCTGGATCCAATCCGAACGGTGGCGTTACGAAGGGTCTGAGGCCGCTGCACTACGCCGCCTACGAGAACGACGTCGCCTGCGCCCGAGTCCTTCTCGACCACGGCGCCAATGTCAACAGCTGTGACGACGTCGGATACACTCCGCTGCACATCGCCGCCAAGTACGGACACGACAAAGTAGTCCGGCTGCTCCTGGAACACGAAGCAGTCGTTAATTTCGTTGAAGGTCAAGAGGGAGGCGAGGAGGCGTCCAAGGTCCTCGCCTCTCTGACGGAACACCCGCTCAGTCTAGCCGCGGAGAACGACCATGCGGACTGCCTTGAGCTGTTGCTGCTGTACGGAGCCGATCCAAACAGGAAGACGTTTCTCGGACACGAGATCAACCTGATTCCTCTGGAGAACACTCGGTGTCTCCAACTGATGCTACAGTATGGTGCCAATCCAGATGCAGTCAGCAGAGGGGGGCTCACGACACTCATGAAAGCAGCCAAACTACAACAGGTAGCTGATTTATTATCTATATCGGCCTACTACAATCAGACAACAGGATGTAGCCTGTATCATCAACCTATATATATAAGGCTAAGCGCGGTCTTGCCCCCGAATTACTTAATGCACCTAGTTCTTCGGCCTCATTCAGCTTCCTCTCATCGTCCACTTCGCTCTTCTAATAGACTTGACCTTCTGGTTCCCCGTTCTAGAACTGCTTATGGCTCAGTCTCGATCTTTTGCTTCAATTGGTCCCTCTCTTTGGAATGCGCTTAATTTCTCCTTCAGCGCGCACTACAATTCTTTCAGCAGCCTCTCCTCCTCTTTCTCTTTTCTTAAAACCTGCTTCTTCTCTCGGAGTCTTACGCACCGGGAACGCTTCTGACTGGTTCATTCTGCAAAGGGCGCTTTATAAATATTTAGATACAATACAATACAATAATCACGCTACAAGACGTTCATTTTTCAATAAATTGATCGTAATCGGAATCTTAATGATCGTAAACTTCAAATTGTAAAGTGCTACTCTAAAGCTAAGCGCAGGGCACCAGCTTATTCACGAGCACTGTGTTCAGAGGAGAGTCTTGACCATCGTTGCCCGTTTGAATGGGTGCCACGCCTTTTACGGTCCCCGAGTAGTCCCTACGGATGGTGGTCTACGAACGTAAGCAACTAATTATAGGCCTACTACCAGGGCCGGATTAAGACTTTCGGGGGCCCTAAGCCAAGGGCCGGGTTAAGACATCCGGGGCCCTAACCGGAAAGCCATGCAAAAATTTTCTCTCCAGATTTGGAGAAAAACCATTGTTTATTACTTTGAACAATTTCTAATGACTTTTTTCCGTCTTTTTTCAGAAGAAAATTGTCAAATAGGACCTTTGTACCATCTGATTTTTGTATTTCCTGACAGTTGGGAGCCCTCAAAACGTTTGTACCATCTGATTTTTATATTTCCTGACAGTTGGGAGCCCTCAAAACGTTTGCACCATCTGATTTTTATATTTCCTGACAGTTGGGGGCCCTCAAAACGTTGTGGGGCCCTAAGCCATGGCTTATTTCCCTTATAGGTTAATCCGGCTCTGCCTACTACTTGCGTTTATACACACATTCACATAGATGCACTCTTTACACACAACACATGCTTAGCCTACTTTCGTGCTGTAGGTTTTGGTCTATAATCTATAAATACGTAATTCATCTTATATAGGTGTGCCGATAGCCTATAGTTAATCGATTACTTTGCCATTGTCTTAGGTGGAGGCGGCCAGAGTGTTATTGTCTCACGGGGCTAATGTCAACGCCCAGTGTCCACCTCGTTTCGACCGTCGAAGGGCCATTCACTTTGCCGCCATGTCCGGCCAAGTGGACATCAGTCGCCTTCTGCTGTCGGCCGGAGCGCTGACCAACCGCCCTCCAGAATACCCCTACACCCCTCTCTACGAGGCCATCGTCCACGACCAGCCAGACGTCGCTCGGGTCCTTCTCGAATATGGCGCCGACCCAGACGAACCGACGGACGACGGGTGCTGCCCTCTGCAGGTCGCCTGCTCCAACACCCTCAAACGCCAGAAGGAGATCATCGAACACCTCCTGGCCGCCGGCGCTCAGCCCAACTTCTGTCGTGAGTTCTTCTCCTACATCGGGCCCAGTCTGGCGCCGCTCGTCGAATACCTCAGCTACTCAGAGGACTACGACTATGGACTCGTGCGACTCTTCCTCCAGTACGGATCTCACATCAACATGCGCATCCCGACGCGTCTCCTGAAGATCAAGGACCCGAACGGAGTCCTCGGCCAGGTACGGAAGCTGAGGCCATACGAAGACATCTTCTGTCTGTTGGTAGACGCTGCCAGAGCCTTTGATGCGGAGGTCATCACCAGGGATACCACGATGTCCAACTCCCAAAGAACGATGCTACTCGATGCAGCAGTCACGCCACGATCCCTAAAGCAGCTCGGTCGAATCGCTCTGCTGGACATCATCAGAAAACCAATACCTCGTCACGTTGACAGCCTTGCGCTGCCAACGTACCTTAAGGACTACCTTCAGTTCAACACGTTTTAATGACAGAAGCAGCATCGTCAGGTAACATCTTCGAACAGACCGTAGGCCTATACAGTTTGATACCTTCTAAGGACAGCATATGTGGTCAGTTAAGCACATTTGTCTATGCATTTGTACAGTGTTGACAGGACAGCAGCTGGTCAAGCACATCCCTACAATGGTTGTGGTGTACCTTTAGTTAGTGTAGCGTCGAACAGGTTCAGATACTCGCTAGTATTCGAATGCAAACTGTGTGAATTGCTGTGTTAATATAATAGGCTAATTAGGATTATTGTGTCACATACAAGCAGACCGCCCTAGAATACGCCTCTGTTAGCCAGTAATTTTTTATTTTGTTCTGAACTACAAAGTTCCAACTCCTCATGTGTCGAATGCAGAATGGGCCTGCCTTGCCGGGATACCGATGTTTGCTGCGTTCGAAGGTAGGCCTAATGCAGTGACCATGGCCAGCTGATCGGAGTTCGGTTCTTTGGGAGTAGGTGCCCATATCCTGCATACTGTGGTATGGTACCCATTCTGGAATTATCAGGGCTAGAAGTGGAAGATATTAAAACTAGACAGCACCAATAGACTATATAAACACAAGCTTTATCAAGGCGAATCAATCCTGCAGCACAAAGTTCAGTAAAATATATGCTACAATACATAAGGTAAGGCTGGCAATACAGCGATCCTAAATGTGCCTTATCCGGGGAGAAGGCTATGTGTGGGATTCTAATTGGCCACTGTCTCTGGAACCCTACGCTGTCTCAAAAGTGATGTCAATCTTATGCTCTGTATAAGATGCACTAACTTCTGTTACCAAGCAATTACCTTTTGTTGCTAGTTTTAATGCCATACATAGCAATACTTTTACATCCTAGTTAAAGCACACCTTTCAAGCCGACAAAACAGGCAGATTTCAAAGTTGATACAATTTATTTTATGCACATCATGCTGAAAGAAACTAGAACATGCTAGAAATCTAATATGTGAACCAAGATAAACAATGTTCTCCTAAGTGCTACTGGAAAGCAAATACTACAGTCATTAAATCACAATCTTTATATACATGAAGCATTCACATGAATCTCCGTAACTTGCAAGTTGGTAATTACTGTCATCTGAGTTTTGAGTAGCACTACGTCATGACGTTGGAATTTAGTACCGGTAATGATCACAAATGAAAGGCCAAGAAAACAATTTTGCTTGATCTGTGTAAGTTACATCTTCTAAACATTAGAACAGTTTGCACTGCGGATGCTATCTGTATAATGAAACATGCTTCAATCTTAAACAACATACATGTAAGATGTTAAGAGCAGAAATGTACAAAACTGAACTTTGTTCGTGAAATGTCTATACATACAAAAGTCAGCATCTTTTAATATTGAAAGTATTTTAATTCATCTTTGATATAATATTGTAATCAATCTTTAATCTAAATAATTAACAGCACAACAGAATAAATGTTTAGCACCTTCGAATGGTTCTAAAAAATGCTATACAACTGTTGAATTAACTAAATGACCTCCAATGAATCTAATAAACAGATGCTTAATAAATATTGTGTATAATCTGTTTGTGATTTAACTGCAATTCATTTGAATAGGTTGGTCATATAATAATAATAAATATAAGTTGTACAGCGCCATAGCACAACCGAGGCCGAAGGAAAGGGCGCTGCATAAGAGTTCACAAAGTCAATGACAGTCATTATGATTGTTCAAATATATCTTGAGTTGTGATTTAAATGTCTTCACAGATGGCACATTCTTCACATGGTCGGGAAGTCCAAAGTTTAGCAACACTGATCATGGTTAGTATCTGGATGAGGAAAGACAGCACCACAGTGGGTGCTAAAATCTGTGAGCGACGCAGTGATGTATTTGCACTGGTTTTTCTGACTGAAGTCTGTTTCTTAATCTGTTAACCTAAAAGGGAAGTTGTGTGCTGCATCTGCCACTGAGAGTACAATCTGGTATCACAATATTTCTCTCTTTTGCCATTGTTCCCGAGTGGTTTGGATGGTGCATGGATAATTGTAATTATAATTAAGGTCTCGTGCATCACCATGGAATTATCCATCTCACAGCGCTTCAGCTGGAAAGCATCAGTCCCATTGACTGAGTCCTTGTATTGGTGCTGACCTTCCACAACCTATTGCTGGTTGCAAAGAAAGTTGTACAACACAGACCTGGTAATTGTAATTTCGAAATTTCTACAGTGCCTACAAAAGCAAAGTCACGGGAAACAGCTTATTCACAGGTGCTCAGTCAAAACAAAATCGACAGGCAGGGGGTCAAAATCTAGTCAGGCAGAGGGATGCCCAGACACAGCATTTACTACCACCTGTAAGGGACTGATTGGTGCCTAGGTTCGTGTGTTGCAAGCCTCGTCACCTGTAGTCACTTCTCATCTTCTTCGCTACAAATGCCAAAACTAAGACATGTAGCCAACTTTCTGGATATTAATCCATCGGTTGGGTTTGCATATCTGCAGAAGCTTGCCAGTAGTGACTCTTCTAGTTATCTGAGCACTATTCACTCACTTATTAAATCTTTGTTCTTAATTACTTTACATTATAGGTTGGCACAGGCAGCACTTGTGCAAGGTGCTTAAAAGGCACTATAATAAGTGTCTAGACACATACATACAAATGCAACCTTCAGCCTCATAAAATGTAATGAACCATACACAGTTAAAACATTTGGCTACATTGGGCATATCTATTTTCATAGGCATTCTGTTCTAAGGACTTAAAGATTTACTTTGGTGAGTCTGAGTTTCTCTACTCCTCAATACTTTGTTCCTGTATACCACTATTCATTTAAAACAATTAAAATAATTTAATAATCAGGTCCATTTTTCTGTAAACATATGCACAGTTACACACATAAAAGTATGCTGATATTTATCCACACATGCATTCATAACAGTAACAATAATAATTATAAAAGTAATAAAACATACTAATAACAGTATTTTCTCTGCTTGTAATCTTGGCCTAAGTGGCTGGATGAGGAAGGGTAGGGCTTTCTGATACATGATCAATGGATCACGTAAACCGTCTGTAGCCAGGTACTCGACACAAGAGCGATGTGGGTCTCTGGTGTGACCAGCAGTCAACCAATACCTATTCTATATCTATCCGGCAGTTAGATGGATAGCCAGACATGCATCATCTTCCACCAACAAGGGACTGCTGGGTGGTGGCGTTATCATGAGTCATGGATGCTACCACCTGTCGTCACTTCACACTATAGATGTAGCTTGCTTAGTACAGAGACCCTGAACATGATGTCAGATGAACAGACTCTGTTATGATGTCCTCTGTCAACTTTGGATTAGAATCTGTTGGTCATGTGTGCATGACTTCACCACTTCTAACTCTCATAGTTTTCTGTGTATTGCTCGGCTTAGTGATGAGCTTTCGTTTCGTAATGACATCTATTATCATTTACGCTAGCATATAGAGGGCCTCTGATCATTGAAGTGGTGCTATATAAATTTCTTTAATAAATAAGTACACATATACATGTAATATTAAGATAGCAGTGAAAACAAACAGAGTTACAGTAAAAGGCAACCGAGTCCTTGGAAGAAGTTACTGCGTGTAAAGGCTGGCAGCGAATACAATGTCACGTTTAATCATGGCTGAGGCCTCTTCCATCTTCTTGCTAAGGACTGGATCGCCAATGATTCGAGCGGCCTTGTAGACGTCTCGAAGCACTTCGTCCAGTCGCTGGATGCAGCGGACGATGATGCCTTCTTGGACGTCTGTTAGATCCGTTATTTTGGAAAATGGCTGAAGATAATTGAAGAAGACTAACATGTCATATACGAAGCATTCATTACAACATAACAGCTAGCTAGTTATTGCAGGAAAGTTTCATATTTGTTGCGAGATCCTGGCTTTAGATTATTTCAATACTGTTACAGAAATGTTTGCAGGCCAGAATAGTATACTTTAACATAAAATATATAACATACTTCTGTTCTTGCAAGGTTACAAGCTCTTTTCCTGGTGGCACACTCGATATAGTTTGTGAACCTGCATTATACGATTAAGAGACTCAACTAGAATGATGTCATGCACCAAACAGGAGATTTCACTGGGAAAATAAACAGGTCACTTACACTAAGAAAAGAAAACCGTCATAAATTACTATAAAAAATCCTTTATGTGCCCTAAACAGTGTATTAAACCTTACAACCAATAGCACATAACATCACCAACCAAGAAATGCCAACATGAAGCAGTGTATCAACATTGGCTGCATTTGGTTACTTCAAATAGTTCATTCATTCATTCATTTCAGATATTTATATAGCGCCCCTTCAAGATTTCTACTCAGAGGCGCTCCCGACTACAGCGCGGACACTGAATCGGAGTTTCACGCCGAAGCACATGAGCAATTACGAGTGAAGGACTTGCCCAGGGTCCCTACGCGGCGGCTTGAGGTGGATTCGAACCTGCAACCCTCCGGTTGCAAGGCACCAAATATACCCCTTGAGGTGGATTCGAATCCGCAACCCTCCGGCTGCAAGGCACCGAACATACCTCTACACCACCGCGCCCCATAGTTGGTCTAATCCTATAGCTATTCTGTTAACTAATAATTTCTTGTAATAAACACATAAAACTGAATTTCAGACAATTCAAACTGATGCATATTCAAATGAAAAACTGCATCGTTTCAAAAATTTTCATGAATGTCCAATAACAATAACAAACAACAAAAGACATGAAGATTTGAAGGTAAGAAGGCAATGGAGTTATTAACAGTGTCCTTACCAGGCCTCGCGCCCATTCAAACACTACTTCCATCAGACCAAAATTGAACTCTTCCGCTGCATCTTCCTTCTGTAATGGCACGTGATGTTTCTTCTGAATGGCGTTGATTCCCTCCGCAATTTCCAGAAACTGTTCCTTACACTAGAGATTTTAAACAAATTTAAAAGGAATAGTTTCTTACATATGAAAACGAGTGTTTTGATGTCCAATAATTATAATCATCAATGCTGGCCTTGAAACATTTTAATCATCACTGGTTCAGATTTTTGCACAGGTCATGACTAAGACTTGCAGCATCTACACCAGCACATATGTGCGCATGTTTGTATCTAGGAGTTCATTTTAGCTGAAAATTAACTTCTAATTACCCTAAAGCAAAAATTAATCTTCTAATAATAAGTCAAACCCACAAATCTGTCAGGACTGTCAAAAGATGAACTGGTAGTCTGCAGAATGCATTGACGTGGTTTTCTTACTAGTTTAAAAATAGTATTAATTAAATACATGCTAAAACTAGTATGATAACTTAATGAAAAAGCATTATCTAGAGTGTTAATACCTATTTGTTAATATTGTTTAATTCTAGGTATGAGAAGTCCTTACAGCTATTAGCTCCTTATTCAGATCTGGTTCACTGCATCTCTTCTGTTCAAAGACAACACATGAGAGAAGTGCAGCAATCTCGGTTGGATGAAGACCAGACAACATGTTCTCCAGGACCAACTCTGTAATGATCAGCTCCTGGTTGCTAATCTCACATGCTATGCGCCCTTTCAGCTGAACCACATTGTGACTGTCTATGTACTTCAATTCACGCAGAACCTAAAATATTCATCAAACAATGCATTTAAATCATTCTCGCATTCACGTCATACTGTATCTCAAACTAAATATTTCATTCCCGTTCAAGACTTCACTGCTATAATTACTATTATAATTGCCGCAGATTTACTTTGGTTTATGGCTAGACCGCTCTAGCAGAACCACGGATGCACTGAAGAGGGGCACTCTTCAAATTTTACCGAACCAGACTGATCTGTGAGTGATAACAACTGTAAAGTGAAGTGTTGTTCGCATAATGCTATAAATGGACTCCAAAGCAATTATATATTTTAATCTAAATATGATAAATTCAAATCTGCCAGTAAATACCACAAAAGAGTTAAGAAATGCTTTCAAATAGCTTTAAAAAAAATTCTGTAGCAGTATCTACCCGGTAGATTCTATTAATCAATAATGACTAACCAAAAACACATTAACAGAAAAAAACAAATTACATTAAAAAGTCCACCTAAACAAATACATTACTGGTATGTGCAGTTCATTGCGAACACCAAATACCTTTTTGAAAACATTTATATTTTACAGAAATCAAATAACAATTAAAACCTCAATTCGTTGTTTATATTCTGGAAGCAGCGCTAGATTCTGTTCTGACAATCGGTACATCAGTTCATTCAACTCTGTATCCATCTTCTTCCTCTCATGAAGTCGTCTGAGCTACAGTAACAAACAATTATAACATGAATGTTATTCAATTCAGTAAGTCAACATTTAGACAGTTTACCATGTTAGGTGCAACGAGCAAAATGCAGTTTTTCATTTAATTTTTTCATATTTTACACAAACAGAAGTCAAAGTTCATAACTTGCAGCAATTGTACCGATATTTCTAACAGTCTGTTGCTAAGCCACATAAGTCAAAAGGAAACGTGTTGCATCTTGTTTTATGGCTAGACTGTGCTTTGCATAAAAATGCAGTAAAATACATTCTGTGAGCGGCTACAAACTACAATACAACTGAAATTTTAACACCAACAACCCCTTACAAAGTTTGCTTGTGCACAATGAGGTCAGGTAGTAGGAAAGACCAACCGTAAACAGACTGGAATAGGTAAGCTTTGTTTTCAAAACAAAAGAGTTTCAGCAAGAAGAGATTAATGAAAATGAGGAGTAGAGTTCCAGCTTGTAGCTGCTACTGGGAAAGACAAGTCATGGTAATTTACCTTACCCTACAAAACCAAAATCCATTTTATTTATATAATAAGAAATATGTAAACTTACATTTTCCTGAAAACTGGGATCAAGAATGCATTTGTACGAAGGAAGTGATTCTTCTAAGAATTTCATTCGTCTGAAGTTCTCGACCAGATCAAGATCCTGAATATGTAGATCTTTTATTGGATCGACGGCTGGCAAACCACCAGGATTTGCTTCAACTAGCCGAAGAAGTTCTTGAGTGGCTAAGGTCGTGCTCTGACCTGGTTCCTCTTTCCTGTCAAGAAAGCATACAACATCCTCACAGAAATGTTCAAATATTGTAACAGCTGGTTACAACAACAGTGTTCTACTTTTACAACACAACTCCAATCTACTGGCTTTATCAAGAATAAAGAGGAAACACTAAAAGTGTCATGAAGTGTCTAACTTTGCCTCTAAGCAACTCTTACAACGGTGCTGTATAATTTGCTCTTACAATAGATTAGGAACTACTGTAAGATAGAGAAACTAAGTAATTACCATAGCTATGGTACTTATTTACTATATACTTGCATCTCTAAGACTGTATGCAAACCATTAAACATGCTATTTGTAGTACAATTCACGAATTTATGTATGTATCTATTCTATGTGCGATCATGAAGAGTACATGAAGGAGGCTCCAGTGTATCCATAAATGTCATCTCACCTAAATCTGGGCATTTCTCGTTTCTTAACATCATCGATGATCCTGTCTGCACTTATCTTCAGGACTTTGGATGTGATGTTTGCGATGCTGTTCATTCCGACTTCGAGAACTGCCTGTCCACAGTGACCAACTGGATGAAACAGATGACCGCCAACCAAATGCAATCCAAAGCCCATCCAGTCGCAGTTGTCTGCTGAATCATCCTCAGCCTTCTTTGCTGGCTGGTCATCATCATCCTTGTTCCGTTGACAGATTACCATGACCTTGAACGTTCGGTCCTTTTTGGAAGCAAGGCCGTGCTGAAGAACAACTGCTATGGCATTCCTGTGAACAGCTGTGTTGAGCACAACTACACGCCCAGCACTAAGCACCTTCAACCCTTGTGGCTGCAGAAATGCTCTAGTCTGCAAATAACAAATCAGGATTGTGAATACAACAGAATCTGATAAGCAATTTATAAGCAAAACCATAATCATCATTAACTGTATTATCAACTGCCATAATCGTCACCGTCATCTTTGCCAGTAATGCTTGAGAAAGCAAATCATGTTTTAACAGTGACAGGCGATACTTCCTTCGTACATGTTAATCATGAATGCTCAAACAATCGATGTCTGCTGTCCATCTGCTCGAGACCCCTGACCGCAAAGACTATATCACTCCACCAACAGAAGCCAACAAAGCGGACAATATATGTGATCAGGAAAGTCCAGTTAGTGAATTATGGAGCCAGAATTGGTCTTAAATTAGCAGTCACCACTCAGATACCTAACAAATCAACACGACCAAATGGCAAAGGCTCAAGTGGCCTAACTGTGCCTGAACTTTGCCAAATTAGTACTAGTACAAGTCTCTTCCAACAGGACTTCTCAAATGATATTCAGAGGACTCAAATGTCATTTAATAGACCCACAGCAAACGACTCAGTGGACACTCAGAAGGTTCAAAAGACAGTACGAGGTCATGACAATCAAAACAACAATCTCAGGCTTTTAACAAATCTCACAACTGCGTAAACAATGAAGAGAAATCAAGTATCATACAATAATGTTTTCATAGTATATGATGGGCTTGCAACTTGCAATCCACTTTTTCAAAAATTGAATAGTAAATTACAAATTGAGTTTCCTCTACATTAAACCACCTGTATCATTTCTTTCAACCTCAAATATTCATCACAGGCATCATAGTATCGTTCGAGATCACCCGAATAATCGATAATGCTCGGCAGATCTTCCCTCATTTTCGTCAGTTGCTTCAGTCTCTCCTCCCAGCGTGGCAACTCCTTTTGATTATTGAACTCTCCAAAACTCCTCTTGATCATGTCTTCAATTCGCAGCTGTTCCATCCGTAGAAGGTTAAGAACCATTGAATAGGTTATGCGGAATTGAGAATTGAGCAGAGTAGGAGTACCCTAGAAGTAAAAATCATTCAAAACTAATTTTTATGTCAGTCAATTGTCATTGCCAAGCTCAAACATCATTTTCTATTAATTCTGCTTTATTTCAACAAATTTGCTAATTCCAGGCAACATTTGCAAGATAGCAAAGAATAAATTTCTGCTTAAATTATTTAGTGAAAATCCAAATAAATAACACATATTAACTCTACTATAAAATCATGGTGATTATGACAACTGACTTAAGAGTCATAAAGTATCATCGTCGGTTTAACACTGTACTAATTTTAAACACAGAATTCTTAAAAACTAACAACTGTTTCTGTAAAAATCCAGTTAATGGCTAATCCTGAAAATACCATTCATGCCGATGATTGGACAATTAACCACAGGACATTGCCATTGAAAATTCCTTTCAGAACAGTCAATTTAGTGCACGCAACACTCTTAACACAGTAAAATTGATATGCCACACAAGACACATACTTCCTGTGCCATTTACACAAATCTTGAAATACAGAAAAGTAACTATTTCATGTCTTGATGAAAATTGTCCTGTTACAAATTTGTCTTGTGCTGAAATGTCCAAACACCATTAACCCTTTCTGTTCCTTATGACGTACGCCGTACGTCATGGTTTAGACGGCTGCGCTACCTTATGACGTACGGCGTACGTCCTATAGAATATGGACGCCTGCATGATGCACATAGCGCTGTGCTGCCTTTACTTGATAGGGCGTGCTTACTGCTTGTGTGCTGACAGCTACTGAATGAAGAAATGATAATGAAAAATTATTTTTTACATATTCTATGCTGACCAAACGGGTCGTGGTTATTATTGTATACTCATGGTCGATTGTACAGTATTGAGGGACGATGCCGTGTAAGAAATTTAGCAAAGACGAAGTTGTAAAATTTTTGTTAGAGTCTTCGACAGTGATGAAGAGCCTTCTACATGAAAGTAGCGATTTAGGTGATGCAAATAGTGATTCGGATAGTGATGAAAGTAGGCCACCTTGCCGACTGATCTTCTGAGCGTACCACACGCAAGTGGAGTAGCCTACTGTTGACTGGCCTGCCTATAATTACTGACCTGGTGTATCTTTTTACATCCGATACCATTGATTATCTGGCGAATTTGACTGATCTTACTTTGTATTTAGGCAATATAGTGTTGATATTTTCATTCGAAAGTTCTCAATAGTATCGATAACAATAACAAAAAATAGTCAAAAAAACTGTACTTATCAATAATTATACAGATGTGCATGACAAAACATGCTAGAAAGTAAAAAATACGTATTCGAAGTTTCAATGTTTCTAGACAATACAGGAGTTATATTGTCATATATGTTATGTCTATGAAAATCCGCCAATTTTGCCTGGATATCCCCGGTAGCGCAGGACTAAAATGGCGTGGTACGGAAAGGGTTAAGGCGACTTCTTACTACAACACTGCGTTGTGCAGAAACAATAACAATGGATATGATAATCATAAAAACAACATCAGTCATTCCATAATTTCTCCAGACTTTTTTACATCCTGAGCATCAGTTTTACCTTCAGTAAAAGTAATAATAATAATAAAACAATTACATCTCTCATTCATATTTACTCATACTTCTAGCAGTCAATATCACAGAAACAGAAGTATTGAACCGGACATGCCATCATCATTCTGTTGAGATCTGATATCTCAGGTACATCTTCTTTGCACAGCAAGATGACAGTGCCAGTTGTATCGAGGCCCCTCCTGCCCGCTCGGCCAGCCATCTGGATGTATTCACCAGGCAGTAGGTCTCGGAGCTGCTTTCCATCATGCTTACGAATAGAATCAAAGAGGACAGTTCTGGCTGGCATGTTCACTCCCATGGCAAACGTTTCAGTCGCAAAAAGAATCTGAAATCACGTCATAAAGCGCTAAAAACAAAATCTTTCAATTCATTAGAACTAATAAAATCAGCTTCCAAGGAGAAGCTGTTGAACAAGTAGATCAATTCGTCTACCTTGGAATGCTAATAACCGCAGATGGTAACAGCAAAACAGAGGACTATGGCACAAAACACAAGCATTTGGAAAAATGTACAAGATGAAGTGAAATTACAGTTCTCAGATATCCAAACAACTCTGTCAAACAAAGTTGTTCAGCAAAGACTCCAAAGGTTTGGCCATGTACAGAGGAAGTAACACGACTTGAACTAACACTGAGAGGAGCACTGGACTTGACAAATGACCAAAGAAAACAGAGATCATTTATTCGTATCCATCGCTGCCCGTTGGCTCGTGTTAGGAACTGATGATGATGACGTGTTTTAAAATAATAGACAGTACAAAAAGAAATGTCTCCATTCTCTACAAATTTTTCCAAAACGTACTTCTGAAGCAATGGAAGCATAGATATGTACGGCTAAGAGATGCTATAGTTTCCATTCTTTGCAAAAGGAAGGATGACTGTCTTTTGGTTCCATGTTGAGTTGACACATAAACTTCAGGTAACAGTATTCCCTTCTACTTTAAAATTTGAGCACACGGTTACACTGGGAAAATCCTTTAAGTTCATTCTGGACAAAAACTCATAACATTTGTCAATACTGTTTTTAAAAGCAAGTCTACAGAATTCCAACCAGAAACATATTTCAAGTGGCCCTTTTAATCAAATCTAATGAATTACATGTTAACAAACTATTCTTTATAACTATTTATGTATTATAGTACACTCTATCACTCCTAATTTAAACATGCCATTATACATAATACATATGACATATTTGTTACCTTAACAAGTCCTTTTTGAAAGAGCATTTCGACAACTTCTTTGAGTATTGGAAGAATGCCACTGTGATGAATCCCAATTCCTCTCTTCAGCTGATCACGCAAATCTACAACCTATGTAACAGAATCACACAGTGCTTTTTAAATCTACCAACAAATTTTGCAAACTTAGATACAGAGTTTAAAATAAAAAAGTTACATTTAAAATAGATATATCTTTACAAGCAGGTAATTAGTTGTAAATCATCTTTATTAGACAAACTGTAGTGTTAACCAGCCAGTTAGTTAGTCTACTACATTTGAATCCGAACTATTTTCAAAATGGTGTTAATGAGCTCCACTAAAGCTGGTCGCCCATATCCCATACTCAACTGTCTTTAAATTCTTAAATTCTTATAGTTGTCAAATGGAACCCAAGTTTGCAGTTCAATTTCTGGTTGAATTATTTGGTGAAATTAAGTAACAAACTTCATGGTTACACCCTACAACTCTGCTAAAGGTCAAACTCTCTCTTCATTCAGCATGTGCTGGAAAGTGTGTTGTTCCTGGTACATGTCTCATCTTTGCCGGCGTTCATGCACAGTTGCCGGTCCCTCCCTCTAAAACTCTCTACCTCCCCATGTAGGCAACTCTCCTACCGAGACTGTCTTTCGCTGTAAACTGAAAACTTACCTCTTCCAGACAGACAATCCAAAGTTTCAGAGACCAGTAGTAAAGATAAAAGATGTCATATGCCTCATACATAAACAGTAGCTATTGATTGGATGGTTCTCTAGTTTATCACCGACTTACCTGAGGCAGTTGTCGATCGGTTCCCTTGAGTCGACCGATACTTCTCTCAAAGAAGTGGTGAATCTGACTCTTCTCTTTCTGGTCGGTCAGATCAACGCTTTCCAGTTGGGCTGCTGTATCTCCAATGAGTCTCCGTGAGAAGATGAATGCAACGGCCGGCATCTTCTTTGTCTTGGTCAGCATGTCAATCACTGACAGCCAAATGTTCTTATTCTGATCAAAGAAACACTTCATGATAACAAAACGCACCAAAAATCGCAACCAAACGTTCCAATTGTGGCTCCCATAACCTCATGACTTTTTCTAATTTCAAAAAGGTCTTAGGCATGATGCAGCTGAGTTCTTTCTTGAAAGTATGATACACAGAGTTTAATTTTACTACATGTTACAACGGAAATGATCAAAGAATACAAATTAAATAATGATCAACAACATCCAGACACCATCAGTTATTTGAACCATCAATAACTAACACTAAAATTACTTTAACCCTTTAACGACGAGCTACCTATGGTTTCCCATACATTTTAGTACACGCTCGTCGTTAAAGGGTTAAGGGTCAAATAAAACCGCAAACCACTGACACATCTGTCATCCAGTGATCTAGAAGAATGTATAATATACACAAATATAATTTAGATACAATCTATTATGTATTCATTTACAGTTCATGATAATGAATTATACATAAAGAACAGAGAAAAACATAGACATTACCCTATATTAATGCTACAGAAGAGAAAACATATCTTGCCTGTTTCGGATTAACAGAATATCGAGGGCCTTTGCCACCAAAGTTCTGAGAGGATTTTGAAGCTCTTTCTGCCTTTGCCTCCATTGCCTTTTTATACCTAAATATGAAATATTGCATGCTAAACGACTAATATAATTGTGTAATAGTAATTGTAATCTGACATTTATAAAGCACTATTTCAAGAAAAAACTCATCAGTGGCGCTCCCGACCCAAACCTCACTGGTTTGGGTCGGAAGCGCCACTGATGAGTTTAGGGGTCAAGTTCCTCAATTTGTCTCTTCCACAGTTTTGCAAGCGCCTGAAGTCTGTATTTTTCTTACAGTGATTTCACTAATCACTGTAAGAAAAATACAGACTTCAGGTGCTTGCAAAACTGTGGAAGAGACAAATTGAGAAACTTGACCCCTAGCTCTCCAGAAAGGTGATTCCAGCTGGTGGGTCCAACATAGGCAAAGCTTAAGAGCATCAATTCTCAAGAATAACAAAAATTATTCTCTTGTTATCAATAATTGTTTCTTACATGTAATTGAGACCGACCATAGTCTGCTCTTGCCTTGACCATGCCAACTCCACGTTCCGTTCCCATGAAATAAGTCGATTGGCACTATTGCTAGTTTTGATTGCACACCTTGTTCGTGAATTTTCATAACTGGATCATATATTTGATTACATAAGCACTGTCCTTAATTTACTGCAATCACCATGAATGGCCAAAACACTGTTAATGCATGCACGATTAACACACAAGTCTGGTTTACATGCTGTGACACCATGCCTCTCGACGCCATCAGATTAATGGGAAGGCATGGTTAACATGCGGTAGTTTAATGAAAATCCCTTCTCTCTCTCATCGCAACCATTATTTGTGACTCAAGGAAACATTGTGCAGCTCTTCTCACTTTTGAGGTCCATGGTAGTATATTTGTTTTATTGATAAAAACAACCGGACAAAAATGCAGAAATGCTAACACGAGTGATAATGGATAATTAAAAGTAATTTTAAAATTTTAAAATAAACTAGTACATATTTTTATATAATGACGTCTTTGATACACCGCCTTTTGTAAAATAATTGTTTCTTTTCTGTTTTCTTCTGCATTTGCAGAAATGCATGTGTATTTGTACTTAGCACAGCAGAGGTAATTTTTAGCTAATAATGATGTTCCAAATTTGCCGACAACACATTCGTGCAAAGGTTGGCCATACATGTACATTACAGCTATGCCTAGCTGGTAGACTAGTTAAGACGCACACTCATAAATAATGCACCATTCCAATGGCAGGCCTCCCATTGGCTGTGTGTTAACGGTGTTTCACTGTACCAGTAGATATCAGTCAGCTGCATAGACCCCTTAAATTTAAGGGGTCAATGGGCAGCTGCAACATAATTACCCATTCTGTAGGAAGTTCTTGTTTGCATCGAGCAAGAGAAACAGTTCGACACTCGTCTTTGTGCTGTTGCCTGTGTAGAGGAAATGCTCCAGTGGAACGGGTCGTTTAGGAGTACTAATGACATAGACCTTCTTCTTCTTTATTCTCCTACACAGGTCATGTGATCAATTCAGAATAATCTAAGAATTTCTTTAGTCCCATTGTAATAATACTCAAGGCTTCAAAATCAATGAGAAACACTGTCAAGACAGATAATTCAGAACAACACAACATATTATGCAGTAAATGACCTTGATAAAATATACTAATGCAGTAATAATAATATTACAGTAATCACACTAATGAAAGTAATACATTATCCTGTATGCTTACAATGTGATTTCAGACTTGGAGGTAATGTAAATAATATATTTACGACTGAAAAAGCAACATAAACATTACACTCTTTAAGACAATAATATACACCAAGTTTTATTTGGAGCTTGGATAACAGAACTCTGACATTGGACAAAAACCCTTGTCCTTACCCAACCCATTCAGCGAACTCTCGTGTGTTTGGAACGGTGGCACTGAGCATGATGATGTTGGCATGTTTAGGCAACATGATCAAGACTTCCTCCCAAACAACCCCTCGCTACACAAGAAAACATAAACTAGAAAGATACACTGCATGCAAACAAGAACCATTCTAACTGCCATTTCAATGGAAATTGAAGCAAATAATGCAAAATTTTTGTACCTTGCATATTTGACAATGCTAACCCTTTGCATGTCATAATTGTGGATTTATGACCACTGATAGTAGGCCAATGATTAGTTATATATCTTCCTTAGTTAAGATCAATAATAAATGCTCCAACCTGCACAGACTCATCAGTAACTTTTATCATGCTGGTGCCTAATGCACAAGGCATCACCCGAAGATAAGCAATTTGGAAAAGACAAGTCTTAAGCAGAGAACAAAACTACATAAGCGAATTCAGGACCGAGTACCAAAATCTGGGTTGAGCAACAGAGAAAGCTCAATATATCAGTGCAGCATTGACCACAAACCTACCATCAGTTACCACGAACAAACGTCTGCTGCTTTAGTTTGGTACAAATATATACAAGAGCTTGCCAATGAAGACTCCTATTCTCCAGCAGATAAACTTCATTCTTACCGAACTAAAACATCAAAGAGGCTTGCACGAAATGCCTTTGAGAGGTTCTTAACAAGTGTTCTGCCCAGATAACTAACATTATGGGGTGTATGGGGCGCGGTGGTGTAGGGGTATGTTCGGTGCCTTGCAGCCGGAGGGTTGCGGGTTCGAATCCACCTCAAGGGGTATGTTTGGTGCCTTGCAGCCGCAGGGTTGCGGGTTCGAATCTATCTCAAGCCGCCGCGTAGGGACCCTGGGCAAGTCCTTCACTCGCAATTGCTCATGCGCTTCGGCGTGAAACTCCGATTCAGTGTCCGCGCTGTAGTCGGGAGCGCCTCTGAGTAGAAATCTTGAAGGGGCGCTATATAAATATCTGAAATGAATGAATGAATGAATGAATTATATTGTACTAAGTAAATTCTATCATTCCTCCAACAATCTTAATCTCCTTCACTGACAAAGTAATTAACACTAACTTCGGCATCATTGACATAATGAACTTCATCAAATATGACCCATTCCAAGTCCCGAACCACTTCCGAACCATTGTACAACATTGACCTAATCATATCAAAAACATAACCAACATTAATTAAAAGCTAAAATGAATACTACAAGAACAATTTGATTTTACTTCTGTTTGAACATATTTAATGTGATCCAAAATAAATTAATAACATGCATTACAATTCATTTCATATGTGTAAGATTATGGACCAGTACCTTGCCTGAAATGCTCCTTTTTCAAACCTTCCACAAACATTCAGAAACTCTGAACTTAACCAAAATGTACAATTACAGTTGAATGTTTCTTATCAGAAGCTGATATTCACTGGAAATGAATCGTCTATCAACAAATTATGCTATAACTGAACTTCTAATAACCATTCAATAATAATTGTGCAATAGAATGCATATTTCAACATTTAAAATAATTAAAATGGTCCATTTACACATTTCAGTACATATAAAATAACGTAGTGGATCCGTTCACGCCCCAGGCATTAGCGGAACCCCAGTACTACATTCACGCCCGTTGCGTTATTGGCCAAAGCATGTCACGTGAACTTGCCTACTTCCCGTGGAATTTGAAATGGCGGACACCTTGAGGGTCGCTTAGGGTCAGGTTATGCGTGGTGAGGGTCGGTTAGGGTGAGATTATGCGTGTTGAGGGTCGGTTAGAGTCAGGTTAGGCGCCGTGAGGGTCGGTTAGAGTCAGGGTTAGGGTTAGTGTCGTCATTAGAAAACATGGTGAACAACCTTCCACCGCAATCGGGAATGTTTATCGGTCGGTTCGTTTCACGTCCACAAAATCATGTGACGTGCATTGACCAATAGCTTAACGGGCGTGATTCTAGTCCCAGGTATTAGGATCACGTCGGGCGTGATTGTATCCACGACCATAAAATAACCCAAAATAAATAATGTTACACCAGGACAATAAATTTCAGACGACATAAAGCAAAATGTCTTTGAGTTTAACACTGAAACATATACCTCAATATTTCTGTGGTCATAATCAAGCAGCTGGCTTCTGGCTTAATCTGGACGTCACCTGTAACCAACCCGACATCGTCAAAACGATCCTTGAAATCTCTGAACTTCTGATTCGAAAGCGCTTTTATTGGTGACGTATAAACTGTCCTAATAAACATACATGTCTAAAAGGTTTAGTTGTTAAAAAAATCTAGTCTAGAATACATCAAACCATCTGACAGCCCAGTGCTGTCCAACAATCGGCTCACAGGCTGATTTTAAGCGGACCGTCTGAGCTCACTAAATTTGTGCAATTCTGTAAAAATGAAGTAAAAGACAGTCATTGGCTTACTTGCATAGCTATTTGTTCATAATTTGGCTTATCATTTGACAATGGCATACACACATGCTGTTATTCATTATGATTATTCCATAATAAATTTTAATACAGTGAAGTTCTCATTCAAGGAGCCATCGTCACCTGATCACAATCATGCCTGACCCACAAACCCTCATTCGAGAAATCCACTTTGTTACTGAGCCACAGGAGACCTCATTTCATCCTGTCGTCACTATGTCGTCCTATTCACCACGTCTTGTTCCACCCAAACCCTGATGTTCATGGAATCGTGTAGAATTTACTTATTGTATTATGTGTATTACAACAAACAGTGCTAAGAGCAAAGTTGAGGTTCTTTGGTCATGTCATGCGATCAGATGGATTGGAAAAGGAAATGATGTTAGCATATGGAGAGGGAAGGAGAAAACAAGGACGACCAAGGAAAAAGTGGATGGACGAAATACATGAAACAACTGGAATGAATTTGGCAGAACTGAGAGATGCGACGGCGGACAGAAGGAAATGGAGAGGCTTGATCATGATGGTCGCTAGAGTTCCAAGAACTGACAGCACAAGGTAACAAGGTATTATGTGTAACTGAACTGTTTAGTTGACTTTAAAAAAACTGCAATTTTTCTGGTGTTTTCTGGTGTTTCTTGGTCGTCCTTGTTTTCTCCTTCCCTCTCCATATGCTAACATCATTTCCTTTTCCAATCCATCTGATCGCATGACATGACCATTTGCAATATCATTAGCTGCTTAAATGTATAGTGTACATTAATTAATAATTTGTGTTAATTTGGTTCCTATCCTGTTCATTCATTCATTCATTCATTCCAAAGATTTATATAGCGCTCCTTCAAGGTTACTACTCAGGAGCGCCTGTTATAGTTTCCAAGTATTATTCTCAACTGCCTCATAAGTTCCAATTATTTAGCAACGGAATTTGATACAGACACACTTATAAGAGAAAGATCACCATGAAAATGTTGTCCTGAGTTCATAAAATGTTGTCCTTTAGATTAGAATGGCAAATTAAATAAGTTTTCTTCTGTACCGTGTCATGTGACGCTGGGACATGGCAATTGCATATTCGGCAACAACTGTCTTTCCAGCTGATGTATGAGCAGCAACAAAGACATTGTCATGATTCTCCAGACGGATGATTGCCTGTTTCTGGAAGGTATCCAGTTCAAACGGAAACTGCAACAACCAAAAGATGGCAGGAATTATAGACAAAGCACCAACTTGTGAAACCACAAGCAAACAAATTTACTCAAATAGGAACAAAAAGCGGCAAGTTAAAAGAAAATTGCCAAGTATAAGTCTTGATGCAGAAAGGACATAAAAAACTTTGGCTATTAACAGGATTTGAATTTTTTTTAGCCAATCACCTGTTGCTAAAGGAACTGATGAAACAATCTGAAAGGAAAAAAGCTGATGGTAACTGATGAAAGTAATTAGTGCAAAGTATGCCCATGTCTGGCTAGTTCACAAATGAGTCTGGCTTATAGGGCTCCTATGGGACTACCGGTATATACAGAATATATATAAATGAATTAATTGAACTTATGATACTGGCTTTGTACAGAATAATTCTTCTGCTGCAACTTGCATATGCTTAAGTACACAGATAGAAATCTTACTGTAAGAGCCATCATTGGAATTTGTTTGTGGAAGTCTTTGACTGGATGTCTGACGTCAACAACTGAGACCCAGTCTTCTTTGTCATCAGAAGAAGAAACAGAAGACACAGAGCCAAGGTCTGCAATCCTATGTTCCATCTAAAGACAATCAACGGATATAAGCTGAAGAAAACCACGGTTCATATAAAATTTGCATTCTGCTAAGCTAAGTTACATTTTCTGTATCTGAAGTTATGTAGACAATAAAATGTATAAATCTTACTGAAGATTGAAACTAATCTTAAATGTACAAGATCTGTTTATGAACAGCATTCATATTATCGTGTCATTCTTGGGTCACGATAACTGCTCAGCACCTTCTTGGATGTGGCAATAAGTGAACTCCTCAATTCAACATAATACTAGACAATATAGCAATAAAAGTGTTTATCCAACCAACAAACAAGTTCCTTTCTTAAAACATGCTCTCTATCATTCCTGCAGGTAAATATCACTGACAAGAATGGCAGGCAAGCAGTTAAAGCAGCAGATTTCTCTTCTGCAGTGGATCCTGATTCACACTCTGGCCAATTATAGCATAGCACAAATGTAAACTTCAATACTGGGACTGCTACTAGAAGGTTTTGCATGTGGAACAATGCCAATGACAACAGATGACAACAGCAGCAACAACAAATGACAAATTAGCAGAATCAACAACAAAACATAACAGTACAATTGCAGCTATAGTTATCACTGAAGAAATAAATGAATCTCAACTTACATAATAATTATAAGCACAACTGTAGTCATTAAGAATACTATATCGAAACAGAAGCAAACCTTTAGGACTTCTTCTATCACATATTTTTGAGCAATGGCTTTGTTAGATGGCTGAAAAAGATTTAAAAATTGCAAAGTTATATTCAGCATATGCAGGACAAACTAATTTTAACAGTTCAGCCATGTCTCCAATTCACCTTTAGTCGCATAACAGAGAGTTCTGTGACCAACTATACCAACTATGCAAAGTACACAGTGAAATACACATTACGTTTAGGTAACCAGAAGTCAACTCGAACTGCAATCTCTAGCAATTCTATACTCCATGTACTAAAGGGTCCGCAACCGCGTTATAAAATTAGGAATGTAATTAGAGAATAATCAACTTTACAAATACCACAAATAATATGTCTTGCAACTATCAAACCAAAACAGAGGGAATCCCTGCTTAGACAGCAGTGCATAAGTCAATTCCACTAGTAAAAACAGACAAATGTGATTTTATTAACTGAACACAAGGCAGAAGAAATATAACTTGACACTAATGCAGTTGGTAGAAGCTGGATGAGAAATCTTATTCTAGGATAACCCCTTAGTGTCTACTACCAGCTCTGGATGGGAATCCATTGGTTTGGTTCTCTGTCTGTAGGAGCTCACCAGTGGCAACTGTTTCAGTTATCTCAGCACTGTTTGCTTATTGATTATTACTTTTGTTCTTAGTGACTTTAACATCGCTTATGCTGGCAGAGGTAGTGCTTTAGTGAGCAACTTAAAAGGCGCTATAGGTGTCTGTCCATGTGTTGTTTTATCACTATGATATATATACATACAATAAACAAAGGCATTCTTACTAGAAAGCCAGCAACTGCTGAAATCACACTCAAGTATTTAGATTCTTTAATATCAAAGAATTTTCTATAAATGAATAATTGTTTTAACCTCTTCCTTTGTGATCTTCTCTGGAGGCTTTTCTTCAATTGCTTTGACCTCATTTCCCTCTTCAATTAGGTCAATCTCTTGACCTTGACCTAACAGATCACTGAGATAAACAACAGAGGGCACCTTTGCATCTAACATAAAACTGTCCATCAGATTTTTTTGGTCAAACGTCACTCCATTGGAAAATCCTGGTGGTAGGGTTGCCAAATCTGAAACAAAAAAATCTCAGTGCAGTACATTTAATGTATAGATCTGAAGAAAACACATCTCATAACACCAGTAGAAAATTTTAAGTTGACATATAAAAACTTCAGAAATACTGCATCTTTTAAGCAACACAACTCGATTGATCAGGACCATGTTATATCTAGGTAGCAATGGAGGCAGATCATTTCAGTCAGTGTTTGTCATTTCAAGTCAACTAGCATCACATGAAGTTGGAAGTTCTTTGTCAAGCCATATAAGTTGCAAGGAAGTTGGATTACTGTCTTGTTTGTGCCTCAACTAGAAAATCTGTCAACCCCAGCACACTGGACTAATGCTGACAGTCACATACAACATAAATGAGCGACTGTCTTAACTTACATCATTAGTTAAGTCAGCTGCTTTGATTGAACTGATTAACCCTTCATCAGTGTCTAAATTTCAAAGGCTGGCTATGAGAGGTACTTAAAGATGCTATATAAGTGCCTTGATACATATATACATAGTAGGATAGGCAGATAACTAAACAACATGACAAAGATAAGAAATGATATACCGGTAACTGCTAACAGATAAATGTTTGTCACTATAGCTGAATTACTTGCCATCACATGTGCTAGCATTGTTCATCAGCATTAGCCACCATAGTATGGCCGAGCATTTCATTTGGTGAGTCGTACTTTGACTCACCATGTTTTATCATTTTATGTTTATAAATTTCATTATAATTCAAATCTGCAAAGCAGCAGATGTAAGAACACAGTATCTGGGGTATCAAAAAACAACAACAGTGTCAGTTAGTTTCACAATTCAGTAACCGACAGGTCCGACAACAGACCGATCACTGTGAAAGTGAAATAACTTTTTATAATTATCAAATTCTGCATGTTTGGAGCTTAGGCTTCCACTACAAGGAAACCTCAAGGGCATAATTCTCAAAGTCTTAAAAACTTTAGTCTGCATTCAGAAGCACATATATGTTATACTTAGTGGATATAAAATTGTAATAAATTCATTTGCCAGATGATGCCAATCAGCTCACATTAGAGCTGCTACCCATTTTCCTGCATCTGTTCACACCCCTTTGCTTGACAAGGCAGAGCAAATAGACATAATATAATCTCAGGTCAATGCTAAAAGTGCTTTGCCCCAACCCTGCTTAGGGGCTCAGTACCCTGGCAAGCATTTGCCTTCAATTTTCTGACTAAACTTAGGTCTGCCCAGAGCTGCTTGATTTCCAGCAGAGGGAAGGAAAACAATATAGTCTTACCTTTAATAAAGTCAACATCTTTATTGATGGACTTTGCTTTCAACTCCTCCAAATTTGGTTCATCCAATCCACCTGTGTGAAAAACATTTCAACCCTGAGTTGGCTTGAACACAAACCATCACAAGAAACAGGAATTTTACCTATGCACAGACTGAATCAACATCTTTCACTATAGTAACAAACTGTCCATGTAACATGCTTTTCTGGAATTCAAACATTACCAAGAACTCCAATTTTGCGGGTCAAAGCCTTAAAACTCCAGCTCAATGATCTTTTCTAATTAGTACTGTTGCAGAACACCAAACTAGTGCTCACTTTGATTTCTAATCCTAAGGCCACTTTGGCTTCTAATTCTAAGGTCATTTAGGTCTTAAACCTACATGAGGTAATATTTGCTTTTAGCATGGATGCTAGATTTTAGAAATTGTAGCAAGAGTTTAGTTCCTTTCATTAACTGAAACAGTAAGTTTAATAGGACTTCAGGAGTATGATTGAACAATCATACCTGGCCAGAAAGGGTAGTTGGTTGTACTACCCCGAATACCATCCTGCAGTGACCCTGGAAGTCTGCGTAATGAGGTTGAATTCTTGGCTGATTTGCCAGTGTCTGGAAGAAACTCCTGGAGAAAATAAAAATTTAATGTTCCAGCAAAATCTCACCAATAATGCCAGGCAAGGTTAAGGCACGACAGCTGTTAAGTTATTCGAGCCTGTCTTAACAGTAGTCATCAGAAGTATTGTCTGGGCTCTAAAGGATTTTTTCGCTCAAGCATAAATCTATAATAGCAGCATTTCTATCAAAAGGATAACCTTTCATTATGGGTTGCTCGTACAAGACCAAGTCATCAGTTTCAGATTAGGGCTGTCAACGGGCCGCCGAGCCCCCGGGTCCCCGTTCGAAGGGCCCGGCCCGGGCCCTTAAATGAAGGCCCGAAAACCCGTCCGAATCAGCATATTATTTTAAGTAAATTTTAGAAGATTAAATACGGACTTTCAGTTGCGTAAAACGCTGTGGATTTGAAGATGTGTTGGCCAGCTACAGTGGTGTATTCGTAGGGTCAAGCCCGGGCCGTCAAGCCAATACCCGAAAACCCGACCAAAGAAGCATAATAACGGTATGCAGTAGGGTGGATCGAATGCATAGGCAAAAAACTTTTTTCTTAAATAACTAAATTTAATAGTGGGCAAAAGTTGCCTATTGGTATGACAAACACACAGTAAAAATTTGGTAATTATTGTGCATCATCTTGAGGGTCCCCAAGGACTGTGAAGTTTTGCTATATGGGGCCTTTTTGTGCATTGGAAATATTATCGATTATCGTGATTCATCAGACGTGACAATGTCTCGTAGGCTATTACATGTAACAAATCATAGAATACATATCACATGTAACAAATCATATAATACATTTTTATGCTTAACTAAAAAGCACAAATGTCTGGAAATTATAATACATAATCAGATTTTGTATTAAACGTTGGCATTATCAATCGAGATTCTAGCCGGGATTTGATAAAGCCATCTCGCGATTTTGCGCCACAAACCGCTGCTGGCGATTTAGTAACTAACTTTACACAGCGTTCCACAGCCGAGTATGACAAGGTAACTTAGGAAGGATAGCTATGGGTGGTTCACCGCTTGTCACAAATACCTTCACATGTTCCTCCGAAATGTCAGTCGTCAAGTGCGTTTCAATTATGTGTGAATTTTGCCAGTCGATCAAGTGGTAGTCATCTCGTGCGTCAAACCCGAGTTCTGTTACTTTGAATTGCCGCACAGCTGATGTTCGAGTTGACGAACATGCCTTAAGAATGCGACAAATTCCGAATTCGCGTACGTGCTGATAATTTGTCTGTAATCATGGAGAGCAGTAGGTTTTCCTGTTGAGCAAAATAGGCATTCCGCAGCGTAACAGGATCGATAATACGTTTCTGTTCAACTGTAAGATAACGGGACAGATGGACAGAACGGAGCAAATGTCTTGCACCATCTTTGCACAACGGCTTAGTCTTGATACTGAGCCACCTTAACTTGCTGTGTGCCAACAAGATTTTTCAATAAACGATTATACCACAATACGAAGTACGCTGCAAGAATCTGCAAGTTGGCTGACGGTTCAGCTGTTGTGATGTACTAACGCAGAAGTCGATTCGCAATTGTAAGCCACCTTGAGTGATTCAACTTTCAGGGGTTTCGTTCAGATAAGTCATGGCTGTCATGTGGATACTGGGCAGTAACCTTCGGAAAGAACGTTGGTTATTTCCCACAGATATTTCTGGTCTGTAGTGAGTTCCTTTATGTTGACATATGGCAAATCAACATTTATTTTGATATAGTTTGTCACCGGTAACTGTTCACATGCTGATAAACGTATAGACCTACCATCGACCCAATATACGTCGATGACGTATACCAAGCGGACCGGAAAATGCACACGGATCAGAATGTTGTTCCATCAAGACTCTGCAGTAAGTGTCCCAGAGGGAGTTCATTACCATTGTCACCAACTCTTTTCTTTCTTAGTTGTGACCTACCTCAAGAACTTTCCTTATCTCTACATATAAATTGCTCAACGACTTCTAACTGTTTAAGAATTAAATTGACACAGTTCTTTGAATGTTTCTTTCTTTCTTCAAACACAGTTTAATAACAACAACTCAACTCTTGCCTTACAACAACTGTACTACACTGTATTGTTCAAATTGACTGTCATCAGCAATTTCTAAGTTTGGCGCGCTAACTGCACGTGTAAAACAATCTACCGTCAGCCAATGTTTAGGCTACTTTAGGCCAAGCGCCCACGAGCCGACAGCGCAACTAAGGCCTAAGACTAAAACGCTTAACAATCGATACACATTATATATATATCAACCTAAAGAACACCTGTGCTCATTATATATGCAAAACACTTGTTCACAACCATGAAGCATGCAGATAAGCCACTGTAAGTTTTATCAGTTCTTGTTCTAACAACGTAATGACTCCTCCAAAGCTTCCCGTGTTGACATTTTTGCCGTTGCATCCAAATGCAATCAACTTTCGATAGATAATGTGGTTTTCACTCAGGTAGGCCTACTCAGCAATGTTCGATTTCAAGTACTCAGCTGAACCACCTTTGGATGTAAAATGACCAAGTTATGCCGAGCCTGCTTTTCTGATCAATGACAAATGGTGCTCTATAGAATGTCCTCAATGAAAGCGTGCGCCTTCTTTTCTAATGATCTTAGTTTTGTCTTTTCGCCCGTCACAGAATAGATAAAAAACAAGAAATAGGCCTAAATAGCATAGATAAAAAAATAGTAGAATACACTAAGTGCTTGCCAAACATATTCTAATAAATCTAGATTATACCAACTTGCACACGATGCAACAATTGCAAGGAATGAACAGAACTTAATTAAAAACTGCACGTGAACCGTTCCTTTTTGCTATTCGAGCGCAGACGATTTTTGATCTCGTTGGGGACCCTCAAGATGTTGTTCAAATTTAAAATAATTTTACACAGTTATCAACGTATACTAAAGGCAACTTTTGGTCACTATTAATATCTGATAGGAAAGGAAAAAAATTTTCGATCCACCCTAGTATGCAGGTGTAAGTTTTAAAAGCTGCGTCGTTCCGCGGTTGAATAACAGGCTGTCTATCGCGTGGGAAGCTGTGGAGTTCAGCATGAATGAGCCAGCTACAGTGGCCGATTAGTCATCGGCGGAGGGCGGTTGGCACCTGCTTGATTGCCGGCTATCATAAGACTAGCCATGGGCTCCTATTTAATAAGGGTTATTATTCAAGGACAACCTACCGGGACCCGCAAGTCAATGATGACAAACTTTGAATTAGGTCTTAGTGCAACGACCGCGCTTATATATATATACACCGCTAATATATATATATATATAAACATATATATATATATATATAACTAGACAGAGCTTCCTACGTTATGAAGCATCGTTAAATAAACATTACAACTGGTCCTAGGTTGAGATAAACGACCTCTTATGTAGGCCTATAAAGTATAAAGTGATGCAGTCGGTTTTCGTGGGAAGACCACCAAGAGAGACCAATTTCTAAAGCTGTGTCGGGTACACATTCCACGGCGGCGTCCTTTGAACAAAGGCGACGACCAATGACTCTACGGTCAGTGTATCTGTCTGTGTGTCTCCGTGTCTAAATCCTATTAGGTATCGCTCGCCTTCCCAATTTAGCGACTCTTGGTGACTCGGTCGTAGAAGCGTGAGAAAAAGACGGCAACCGTGCTATTTGTAGCTTTTGGACGACGGATGTAATCGAATCGCCAATTTCTATCCCACGCTTTCCCGTCGATACGGGACGACGAACTAAGTGGACCGTGATCGAGGTATTAGTACCGAAAATCGCCGTTAAACACACGCCACAGGTCTTTCAATCTAATTATTTTAATCAAATTTTATAACTTCGTTACACTGTGACTCAACTATTTTTGGCTTTCCTCAAGTGTTTTACCACTGACGGGCCTTCGGGCCCCCGTTGAAAATGAGCTCGGGTACCCGGGCCACGTTTTTCTAACATTTTGACAGCCCTATTTCAGATACATTAAGAATTGAACCAAAAGTGCAGAGGTGTAAAGGCAAGTGCAACAATTAACAACCTGCACCATGTCACCCAAGTGTGGCAACTAAAGCACTGGTACATTGATTGTTCTGAAGCTCAGGCTGTTTGCTGACATCAAAAAGCACTCACGTGGTCTACTAAGCTGATCTGAGATCTTCTACAGCCATAACACATAGGATATCAACTGATATAATGCAGCAATGCTCATACCTTCTTTAGCTCAGTTGCAGCATTGAACAGTTAAATCAAACCCATTTAACTGTTTCAGAAAGGCTACTTCAGTTCTAGTAAATACTTAGTTCTGCAAAATAAACTACTCAGCGATGACTTTAAATAAAATTAAATATACAAGTGTTTAACCCTTTAACGATGAGCTGCTTATGGTTTCCCATACATTTTAGTACACGCTCGTCATTAAAGGGTTAAGAAAACGCAGCTGAATTGTGAAAGGCGTTTAGGCAACTTTAAAAATGACAGTAAGAAAGGAAAAACAAGTCAAATGAAGTTCAGACGACAAGAGCAAAGCCGATGATACATGGTCAATGCAATATTTACATTTCATAACCTGACTAAGTCATATATACTGATGCAGATTCTAAGTAACTCCTCTGACCAATCAATGAATTTCTTATGAGTAGCAACATATAGGCACACAACCTCTTTGAAGCCAAGCAGTTTTCCAGTTGTTGCATCACGTTCAACCACAATCCCTGTTTGAACCGCAGTAACATCCAGCGCATAGCATGCCTCATAATTCGGTTCACGTGGCAAAAACCTAAACCAAGTGCACACTCAGTTTATCATATATCTGTTAAAGTAAAATAATTCTCAACACACACATAATTAGAAAAAAATTCATTCATGCTACAACTATTATGAATAAACTTATACTTCAAGTACTATGCAACAGATCTAATATGAAATAATAAAAATTGGAGATGTGGCAGATTGTGAAATGCATTGCCTGTCACCTCTGCATCCAGCGTTCAAATCCCACTGTATCATGTAAAATTAACAACTCATCAAGCCATGTATCTAATCCATAATGATAGGTTCTCCAGTTGTTGTGTCCATCTGTTGGTTGTGTCCAGTTGTTGAATTGCTGCTGATGCATTTGCACTTCAGCCTAAATATCCTTCAACAACTCAGGACCATGCATCAAGGACTAATGATGACAGAGGTATGCAATAAACGAGCAACTACTTTCCTTACCCTTTCAGCCAAACAAAATAATGACTATTAAGTGCCCAATAATTACAACAGAGCAAATAGTCTTAAAAAGATAAAGTGCCTGCATGGTTGGTTATCAGTTTTTGCAACTTCTTCATTTGTTAAATCTCTCTAAACAGTTTGGTGACCAGTCATAGTTAGACTCTTCATAGATGTCCTTGGGAAAATTGACAATATTGACGAAATTGACGATATCTGATGCCACAACACGTAGTTGAAGTTAGCTGAACTAAGTAAATAAAACTGGAATCATGTACTGGATCATCCTCAACTAATGTGAATGCCATACAGATGTAATGCAAATAAACAACTACAGGTGGCACAGTGGCAGATAGTGAACCTGCCTTTCACAGGTCTACATTTATGATCTTAGTGCATTATGTGAAAAGTATCATTTTTCTGCTGTGTAACAAACAGAAAAGGTCATGTGGTTGTTGCACCACTGTTCTCACTCATGCACTTCAGCAGAACGATTGTTCAGCCACACGAACCATGTTTCTGAGGACAGGTAGTGATAGAGGTACATAATAACTGATTTACCATATCCTACCCTATGCAAGTTAGGCATCATGATTAATCCACTAACTGGAGCACAAGAAAACCGAAAGCAAGTTGATGTGATGAAGAGATAATTAGTATACCGTAAGTAAGTGGGCCAGCAGGTATGCACTGTGCAAGTTGGACAAATTAGTTACATTTATAACAGATAAGTTAGGGCAGGTAATTAATTGCTCACTTACTGTACACAACACTTTATGAAATAGTCTCAAGGGTTTAAGGATGCTTAGGAAGAAGTGCAAATGATTGCAACAGCAATTTGACAAGTGAAAAACTTTCCTTATGAACTGCTTGTTGATATCAAAATGCCAATTTCACTTTATCAACAGGATTTGAACTCCAAGCAAAAAAGGCAAATTTATGCATTAACACTCGGCTTTTATTAATCAGAATAGAAGACACACGATAATACACACAGATGCACATGAAACATACAACAATGCTACCAGTCTTAGATATGCATAAGGAGTAACTAAGAAGAATGAATTAAATGATACAAACCTCTGTGATCGTTCAAAATTATGGATTGCAAGACATTCAGGACTAGTGAGGAAATGTTCAGGATCATCGGCTGGGTCAGACAAGACTGGAGGAAACCCAATTGGCAACTGTTGCAATAAATTCACACAACTGCATAAAACAAACTGCTTCTACAACTTAGTTTTCAGTAGAAATTGAAGATTAAAGCTTACTAGTTATTGCTAAACAATGTAAAGTATACATGAGAGATCCATCACTGAGCCTCAAACTTATTATTATGATTACTATAACTATTAATCAGCAACTTCTATAGTGCCAGTGTTTAATGCACAAGGCATAAACTGATGATGCACCAAAATCAAAAAAAGTCTGTCGTCTGAGACAAAAAGACAGCTTTTGATGGATAAGTAATTTGCAAAGAGATAAGTTCAAGTTGAGATGAAATGGCAAAAACGACTAAGCAGAATAAACAGATACGGAACAGGTCCAACTGCATGGAACAGTCTTCCCAACCATGTGAAGAACGTGCCATCTCTGGAGACATTTAAAGCCCAGCTCAAGACTTATCTTTTTAAACAATCGTATGACTGCCATTAACTTTGAACTCATGTACAGCGCCCTTTCCTTCGGCCTCGGCTGAGCTACGGCGCTATACAAATCGTCTTATTATTATTATTATTATAGAAAAGTTGCTATCATCAGCAATCATATTCGTAAATTCTAAATTTCTAAAGCGCTACTCTTAAGCTATGTGCATAAATAAATGAGTTATATCAGAGAGGTTGTCCAGATATCGAAGTCCATTGGAGAGCCAAGTCCGGTTGCCAGGAAGATCAGGGAGAAGAGGCAGAGCAGCTGCTAAGGTTTCGTTGAGGAAAAGAAAGCTTTGAAGGCGGAGGATTGGATGGATTAGGGCAGTAACTCTTGAAGAGGTGAGAATTCAATTTGGTGCGGAAAGCTTGTTGGCTGATAATTAGAGGGGTCTGAGACAGATGACAGTAGGTGAGTGGCAGTATTGTTGGAGGAACTGAGAATATGCGGAATTCAGAAGGAAGTTCGTTACAGAGTCGAGGTGAAAAGTTTTATATGGATCAGTTGGAGAACTTGAGGCCAGTAGTGAGTGGGAACAGGAGAGAGTGAGACAGGAGGATGATACAGTAGAGCAGGGTGGCTGGATAGTGAAGAATATGCAAAGATATGGTACTTTTGGCTGAGAGTATTGCAGGCAGTTGTAGGTTAGTGATAGGACTTCGAAGTCGATGTGTTCAGAAATTTTCAACCAGCCATACATATGCAAATCTTATTAATTTTCAAAGTCTTTCATAGTCAAGGTGTCTGACAGTGGGTAGCAGTATTCTCACTAGCCATCTTATCTCTTATTAGCAGAGTACAGTCAATGTACCCATACTCATTTTCTGGTCGATTTCACTAGATTATGCTAGCAAAACAGAACTGATCCTACAACTTCTGCGTTGATGGTCCAGCAAGCTCCTCACTGACCACTAAACTATATTGTAACACAAAGAGGACCGTTAAACTGCAACATATTTCCAGCTGTCGTGGACCTACATGCAAGTAAACGTGACAGTTAAGTATTGGCAAGATACAAGCAAACTTTTAGCAGAAATGTAAATATGTAAACAGTGAAAGAAGTAGGGTAGGCCTAACTCACAACTAATTCAAGGTAAATAGAATCATCGCCTTACCCTAACCACAACAAGAATAATTTTGCCTACATGAAAGTTGGTCAAGTTGCATTAAGAACTTGCAAACTCCACTCCACAATCGATTAATTAGGTTTTATACACAAGAAAAATGCAAGTATCAGTGTTACTGCACTTTCAAATTATTATTAATATGAAATTATGTTGAAAGATTTCACAAATACTTACAGTACCCAGAAGCAAAGAGTGTGATAGGGTTTTTAAATCCTTTCCTGAACTCATCATTCCAACTATGAACAACCATAAAAAACACACTAAATATTACTATATTACAAATACTTTTTCACATGCACAAATTCACACAGAAATTGCAAACCTGAAGCACAGTCAGTGGCCAGGTGAAGAGCATTAAGATATCCAGATGTTTGAAACACGATGAAAAACTGTGAGTTTTGAGATGTCTCCTGAGGGAAGAAAGAGTTCGAGGGAAGAAAGAGTTCGAGGGAAGAAAGAGTTCGAGCATTGGAGAAACACTGCCAGTCAGTTCAATTCCTTGGGGCAGCAACAAGAAACGCACAAGAGCCCATGACAATGCTGCATTGTGACTCAACCGAATGACCCATACCCTAAGGTTGCAGACCGTGGAGAAATGTAAAGAGATACTAGAGGTTGAGGGTAGGTATCAGAATGTGTAAGAACTTTGAAATTTGTAAATACATAATTCAGGAAATACATCAAAATTTCATGTAATAGTAAGCAAAGTTAAAAAAATCAACAATCAAATGCAAATGATGACACAAAATTGCTTAAAATTATATATCCCATTTACATACTGTAAGCTGCCCAAGCTGGATGGCCCATACTATTATCTGTGCAAATTTAACTTTTTTGGGAAATTTCCTGAATTGAATTCAGTATTTAGGAGATTGGCCATATAGTCCAGACTTTCGAATGTTTGGTATAAAACTTGTTTGGGAAATTGGGTCAATTTTGCATTTTCAGCACATTCATGGAATCAGGTTTTAGCGATTCCAATAGACTCAGCAACCTGCAAAATAAGTTTTAACCTGTAACAGTAAGATTAACTAACTGTAACAGTAAGATTAGCTAACTGTAATTGTAACTGGAAATCTATAAAGTGCCATTCAAAAAGGCTGGTGGTGCTCCCAAACTGGGCCAGTGTCATCACTGACAAACAGGCAAGTTTTCAGGCAACATTTTCTGGAAACAGTGCCTTTGCATTTTGACCTGAACATTGAGTCGTTTATTCGAAATTGGCTCCAATTACCACAGATCTGATTGCAGCTCCAAAAGGCCAGGCTTATGTGGAATAGATTTTTTCTTTATGAAGCCTTCTAACGGCTGGGAGATGGAGCAGAATATTGAAATAGTTAGAATGTTGAGTAATGCTTATGTAGCTGTCAAAATAGTTAGAGATGCAAGCATTTCTAAAATTTAATTGCAACATTTTAAAATAGATGTAGAACTGAAACTAGAGCTATAGCTACACTAAAATCGTTGGTTTACAGTAGAACTAGAACTAAAATGATTTGGAAAATAAAAATTGAACTGAAACTAAACTGATTGTGATTCTAAAAAATTAGAACCTAACCAAAAATGATCAGGTCTGAACTAAATAAAAATTAGAATAAAAAAAAATATCCTGAACTGTAATAACACTGCCTACAGACCGGAATCTCCACTAGATGTGCTTTGTGCATGCACCGTGACAATTCCGAAGCACCTACTTATCAGACGATCAATTCAACATGAGCAATTGGGGTGGATTTAAGTGGAGAATGGCCTGTACCCAGTGCTTTTTTTTTCAGCCGGAACGGTCCGGAACGGCGTTCCGGGACCTTTTTTCAGCTATTAAAAAATATTTTAATTAATTTAAATTTTTAATAAAAAATCATTTTAAGTTATTTAGATACTTTTATTTAATTTCAGTGCACTCATTGTTTATTGATACTGAAATATATGAAATATAAATATTAGCATAAACTATGCCCCTATTATTGTTCTGAATTTGTTGAGTTCCGGAACCTTTTTTGCTAGAAAAAAAGCACTGCCTGTACCACACAACAAAGCTGTAATCAGTCATCTTAAAGTGCTTTCTGTTGCAGGGAAATTGTCGAATCTATCTTTCCTCCAGCATTGCATTGAAAATTTCATTGCCATGGCAATTCCGAAGCACCTACAGACAAGACGATCATATTCAACATGAGCAATTGGGGTGGAATTAAGTGGAGAATGGCCTGTACCACACAACAAAGCTGTAATCAGTCATCTTGAAGTGCTTTCTGTTGCAGGGCAATCGTCGAAACAATCTCTCAGCCTGCACTGCATTGAAAATTTCATTGCCATGGCAATTTTGAAGCACCTACAGACAAGACGATCAATTCAACATGAGCAATTGGGGTGGAATTAAGTGGAGAATGGCCTGTTCAACACAACAGAGCTGTAATCAGTAATGTTGAAGTGCTTTCTGTTGCAGAGCAATCGTCGAAACAATCTCTCCGCCTGCACTGCATTGAAAATTTCATTGCCATGGCAATTCCGAAGCACCTACTGATCAGACGATCTATTCAACATGAGCAATTGGGGTGGAATTAAGTGGAGAATGGCCTGTACAACACAACAAAGCTGTAATCAGTCATCTTGAAGTGCTTTCTGTTGCAGGGCAATCGTCGAAACTATCTTTCCTCCAGCATTGCATTGAGAATTTCATTGCAATGGCAATTCCGAAGCACCTACAGACAAGACGATCAATTCAACATGAGCAATTGGGGTGGAATTAAGTGGACAATGGCCTGTTCCACACAACAAAGCTGTAATCAGTAATGTTGAAGTGCTTTCTGTTGCAGGGCAATCGTCGAAACAATCTCTCCTCCTGCACTGCATTGAAAATTTCATTGCCATGGCAATTCCGAAGCACCTACTGATCAGACGATCAATTCAACATGAGCAATTGGGGTGGAATTAAGTGGAGAATGGCCTGTACCACACAACAAAGCTGTAATCAGTCATCTTGAAGTGCTTTCTGTTGCAGGGCAATTGTCGAATCTATCTTTCCTCCAGCATTGCATTGAAAATTTCATTGCCCTGGCAATTCCGAAGCACCTACAGACAAGACGATCATATTCAACATGAGCAATTGGGGTGGAATTAAGTGAAGAATGGCCTGTACCACACAACAAAGCTGTAATCAGTCATCTTGAAGTGCTTTCTGTTGCAGGGCAATCGTCGAAACTATCTTTCCGCCAGCATTGCATTGAGAATTTCATTGCAATGGCAATTCCGAAGCACCAACTGATCAGATGATCAATTCAACATGAGCAATTGGGGTGGAATTAAGTGGAGAATGGCCTGTTCCACACAACAAAGCTGTAATCAGTCATCTTGCTTTACGACTGTCTTTAATGACTGATTTGCCTCCCTGTGTGGATTCTTTCAGTTTTGGTTCAAAGGTTGTGTAACAATTTAAAAAAAAGTTGAAATGATCATTGTCTAATCAGATCTAAGTTACACAACTTAGCTAATCCCTAGTGTTCTGATGAATTATTGCCTACTGTAGTTGTCGGTTACTCACTCCTGGCAGCTGCTTCTGGCTTTTTGATTCAAGTTGATGAATAGCTAGCTAGGTTCACTACTAAATTGATCATAGATCTCCCTACCTATTAGGCCTGTGTAGAATTAGTTAAAAACACTGATTAACTCATTTATTGACTTCCCGGACTAATCATATGTAATCTAATCTGATTATTATCAATGATGATGAATGGTTTAATTTTATATGTGCTTTCTGTTCCTGTCGATGGTCGTTGCCACTGGACTGTTGGTGGACGGCTTTGGCCAATTGGGCCCTTGAGTCTTTTTTTATTGTTCTTCATTTCGTTTTCTTAGTTTTCTTATTTAGTTACTGTTAGTATTAATGTATAGTTCACAGCAAATTAATGTTTTTACGAATTGTAGTATGTGTAAGTCTCAAATCCTCGCCAATAACACTACCTATACTTGCTCACTCTGTAAACAACACTTCCACACAACCTGCACATCTGATACCTTGTCTACGTCTGGGGAACCCTGGTGCTGTAATGAATGTAAAAGTTCCCTTACTCGCTACTCTGACACTCCCTGCTTTAAGGAAGACAAAGGGCTTATCTCGCTAACAATCCCGTCTTCTATACCTAATGTAAACCACACATCACATAAACCAAACAAGCTGGTCCTATTCGATACTGATGAAACTAGTAAACCACTCTTGAATGATAAAGACCTTGATCCTGATACAAACTTCTTTCCTCACCTTTTGAAAGAATGTAAATACTATAGTCTAACGGAGCTAAGTAATAAATCCCAAATGAATTTGTCTTCCTTTGCAGTAATGCATATAAATTCTAGAAGTCTTGTGCCAAAAATAGATGAAATAAGTCACCTCTTAAACCAAATACCCATTTCTATCCTAGCGGTCACTGAGACATGGTTAACTGAGACTACTGCGAGCCCTAACCTTATTCCTGGCTACGACTTTGTATATGAAAACAGAAAGACGGGACGTGGTGGTGGCCTAGGGCTCTTTATTATGGAAGGGATTATATACTCGAAACTTAATATCTTAACTAATTATTCTACTTTTGAGTCTTTGTTCGTTAATATCAGTCAACCTAAAAATCCGGACATTTTAATCGGTGTCATCTACAGACCTCCTGGCCATAATCTGGAACTGTTTAACACTGAACTCGACTCACTTATGGATCACCTCACGTCTAGTACCTTTAAAAAAACGTATCTTAATCACAGGTGATTTTAATATCGATTTGCTATCTACAGCTAACCATGCTCCTACTAACGACTTTCTCGAATCCATGACTGCTCACTACTTCCTTCCTTTAATTTTACAATCGACTAGAATTACTCCTACCTCAAGCACATTAATTGATAACATTTTCACCAACTCTGTTAGTGACATTATTGAATCTGCTATTCTAATGGCTGATATCTCTGACCACCTTCCAATCATAACCTGGATCCATAATAAACCTCACCAAATACTGAAGGGGGGTGGTGTTGATACTGTTAGAGAAGTCACTCATGAAGCCACCTCTTATTTTAAAGACCTATTGACTAATACGGATTGGTCGCCCATACAAAAATATTGCCTACAAAATGAGACGGACTTAGCTTATGACTCTTTCACTAAAATAATTGCTCATAATTACAACCTTGCTTTTCCTCTCAAGCCTAAAAAAACTTCTAAAAGAAACTCCCTCCAGCATCCCTGGATGACTAAGGGCCTACTAAGATCAATAAGAAGAAAGGAAAAATTATACGTTACTTACATAAAGAATCCTTCCAGAGAAAATAAGTTAAAATTTACAGAATATCGTAATAAATTCAAAACCATTCGCAATAACCTAGAAATAAATTACTACTCTAATGAATTTGCTAAATATACTAATGACATTAAAAAAACATGGCGGGTAATTAAATCGTTAACTAGAACTGAGAAAACCAGTACTGAACTAAATGAGCTTAGACTTGATAACGGCACTATAAATGATCCAGTGTCCATGGCCAATCACTTTAATTCTTACTTTACTAATCTGGCACATACCCTTGCACTGAAGATCCCACAGGCCAGTCAGTCTTATAAAACCTACTTGCCTCCTTCCTCACTTAAATCCTTTGCCACTATCTCTACCTCACCGTTGGAACTTGTCTCGATTAGTAAATCCCTTAAAGCTACGCACAGCTCAGGTTTAGATGAACTGGATCCCTATATTCTATCTCCATTAATGGATATTTTGGCTATTCCTCTGGCGGATATAATTAACTGCTCTCTTAGAAATGGTGAGGTACCGACTGATGTTAAAAAGGCCAAGGTACTGCCAATCCACAAAAGTGGTAATAATAATGTCATCTCTAATTTCAGGCCTATTTCCATCTTACCTTACTTCTCAAAATTTTTTGAAAGAATTATGTATGATAGACTTTTCTCGTACATCAACCACTCTAATCTACTCTACCCTCTCCAACATGGATTCCAGCCGGGCCACTCTACTGCAATGTCCTTATTGGACATTCAAGATAAAATTTCTAAAGCTATGGACAATAATGAGTTCTCCATTGGAATATTCTTGGATCTTGCTAAAGCATTCGACACAGTTGATCATAAAATTCTCCTGGATAAATTAGAGCACTACGGTATAAGAGACACTGCTCTAAAGTGGTTTAAAAGCTACCTAACTAATCGCTCTCAACAGGTCTTATGTAATGGCTCCTTATCTACCCTGAATCTAATCTTATATGGTGTTCCTCAGGGAAGCATTCTGGGGCCACTCCTATTCTTAATCTACATCAATGATCTTCCCAACTCCTCTACACTACTTCGCTATATTCTATTTGCAGATGACTCCAATGCATTCTTATCACACACCTCCTATGAACAATTGATCAGTCTGGCCAATAAGGAACTGTCTCTTGCAAGTGAATGGTTCAGGGCCAACAAACTCACCCTAAATCTCACTAAAACCAACTACATTATATTTAGATCCAGTAAAAAGCTTATCCCGTCCTCTGAAAATCAACTTATAATTGACGATATGATAATTCCTCAGGTTGACTCTACTAAATTCCTTGGTGTCTTCGTCGATCAGCACTTGAAATGGAATGTACATACCCATGAAATATCTAAAAAAATTATGAAAAATATTGGTATAATAAGAAGAATTTCCCACTTACTCCCCCCTTAATTTTGAAGAACCTATACTTTGCTCTAATTCAACCTTACCTAACATATTGTAATTTCATCTGGTCCTCTACTTACCCAGCTCATCTAACTAAATTAAAAATACTGCAAAAAAAGCAATACGAATCATAACTAAATCCTCATTCAATTCTCACACCAAATCACTTTTCTATGATCTTAAGATTTTAAATATTGACCAAATAAGATATGTGCAAACTTGTGAATTTATGTACCAGTATGACAACAATCTCTTACCTCCTGCTTTTCTATCTTTTTTTACTCCTGTCACGAAAGCTATAGCTACTAGAAGTAATCGAACTTATATGTCTACACATGCTAGAACCAACACCCGTAAATTCACAATGCAGTACCAGGGTCCTCTGACTTGGAACAACTTACCTAGGGATATTCAAGGTGTTACTAATCTATCTCACTTCAAACGACTTACTCGTACATACATACTAAATATTGCCACATGATCCCGTGATCCTCTGCTCACAGTCCTTACACTAGTACATGCTTAATTATCTATCCAGCCTTACATTAATATGTTTAGGCCCCTACTTAGCGGGACTCGTCCCTTCAGGTGTGCCTTTTGTTCCCAGATAATTTGCTATATAAGTTCTGTATTTACCTATACTTTTGTTTGCAGAAAATGCTTTTTCTTTACTGATTTGTTAAGTGTATTTTGTCTTGTTTTTTCCGGGATCAATAAATGAATTGAATTGAAATTGATAATCAGTCATCCTGAAGTGCTTTCTGTTGCAGGGCAATCGTCGAAACTAACTTTCCTCCAGCATTGCATTGAAAATTTCATTGCCCTGGCAATTCCGAAGCACCTACAGACAAGACGATCATATTCAACATGAGCAATTGGGGTGGAATTAAGTGGACAATGGCCTGTACAACACAACAAAGCTGTAATCAGTCATCTTGAAGTGCTTTCTGTTGCAGGGCAATCGTCGAAACTATCTTTCCTCCAGCATTGCATTGAGAATTTCATTGCAATGGCAATTCCGAAGCACCAACTGATCAGATGATCAATTCAACATGAGCAATTGGGGTGGAATTAAGTGGAGAATGGCCTGTTCCACACAACAAAGCTGTAATCAGTCATCTTGAAGTGCTTTCTGTTGCAGGGCAATCGTCGAAACTATCTTTCCTCAAGCATTGCATTGAAAATTTCATTGCCATGGCAATTACGAAGCAGCTACTGATCAGACGATCAATTCAACATGAGCAATTGGGGTGGAATTAAGTGGAGAATGGCCTGTACAACACAACAAAGCTGTAATCAGTCATCTTGAAGTGCTTTCTGTTGCAGGGCAATCGTCGAAACTAACTTTCCTCCAGCATTGCATTGAGAATTTCATTGCCATGGCAATTCTGAAGCACCTACAGACAAGACGATCAATTCAACATGAGCAATTGGGGTGGAATTAAGTGGACAATGGCCTGCTCCACACAACAAAGCTGTAATCAGTCATTCTGAAGTGCTTTCTGTTGCAGGGCAATCGTCGAAACTATCTTTCCTCCTGTACTGCATTGAAAATTGCATTTAACAGTGGCTCCAAAGAAGTTATATCACATGGGCTCCAAAGAAGTTATATCACATGTTTGCACTAATCGCAGTAGAGAGCGTAACTAATTCCGATATTAATCCAATCGGTCAGGTTCTGCAATCAATAAGAACTAGAAGACAAGTTAACAAATTAAAACCCTTGCAACTAATATAAAGGCAGTCAACTGTATTCAGCACCAGGATAGATTAAGCACAGCTACATAAGCATTACTCATATGCAGACGAACTTGTACTGTTAGAACTATAAAGTCAATAAGGCTGGCCAGAAGCGCTTTTGTAGGCTACTGATAAGGCGCTATAAAATGTCCAGATACATATTCTGTTATTATAGTCTATAGATAGCGCAGAAAACGACACCAAAATAATTAATGTCACTTCAAGTTTCTACTAAAAAACTTAATTACTGGACTCGCACAAATCCCAATTATTATATTAAGTGTTATGCATTAGCAGTAACAATACGAAAATTAATACTTCAAAGTTTCAACAATTACAACCAGCGTGCTGTTGTGGATAATAATATAATTATTAATTTATACTAGAGCCGAACATAGAACACCGGCATGCATCTTAATTTAGCCCAAAACAAATTGTATAGCGCTTCGATAAATTTGCACTGAACGTAATAATATTGTGCTAGTACATGTATTGAGCATGTAATTGCTTCTTTAACCTGATAGTGTTGCAGTTATATAATATAACTTATATTAGGAAACGTCATTCGTTAGTCTCATGTTTGTGCTAACGCCAGTTAAATTGTAACGTTGTCTGCCTTGTCGCTGCAATCGTTATCGTAAACTCAAAATATCGCTATAGCTCTCCTTAGAAGTCAAGGACCTATTATACACCTAATATAGATTCCTTGCTTAGAAGTTAATCGCAGGGCACCAGTTGATTATTCAGAAGCGCTGTGTCGTGTCAGAGGGGTCGTCCAAAGAGACCAATACTGAAGATGCCAGAAGACCAGAAATGGCCATACGATAGCCATAGAAAACATGCATATTTAAATATACACGTACGTTTGTAATATTTCTTTTAGTAATAAAGTTGCATAATTACGATCATCGATGTAGATGCGGGGGACACGGTAGCTCGTCTTGTAAGGCGCAAAGTTGGGGTCCAGCCTCGAAGCCCTCGATCCACTCAGACGGTCACTACGTAAGGACAGCGGTGATGAAGGATTCGGTTTCGAGCCTCCACTTTTAGTAATAAAGTCGCATAGGATCATCGATGTTCTGTCGTATGATTGTGTGCACTTTCTGAACTTTGGAAGGGGTGCAGTATCAGATATAGTTGTAGCGTATTGTATAGATTAGTCGTATAGCGCTACAACAACTCTCGCCATCAGGCTGAGGATTTCTTGACGACATGCATTCAGACCTTTCAGACTTCCTGGTTTTTGCGGATAGGTGGGGATTTGAAGTAGCTTCACTTCAGTGTAAAAAGGGTTTATTTCGTCTGTCAACTGATTTAAAACAATCTTTTATCTCCGTAAGGACCAGAGGTAAATTAGTTTTGGTGTTAAATTGTCTCATGATTGCTTGAAAAGCTGCTTTGAAACGCCAAACTCTGCATGTGATCTGGTCAGAGTAGGGCCTTCGTTGATATTCGTCAGATGGGAGGGACTTACTTTTTTAGCTGTAAAGGGGGCTTTGGTTAAAAAGTCAATTAAAAACGCGGTCGTTTTTATTATTTTGTTTGTACTCTCTGGTAGACGCCGTTCTTATTTAATTCGACTTTGAGGTCCGCTTATGCACTGAGCTTCCACACATGTCGCTGATAATATTATCGCACTGGCTACGGTACCGTCCGGACGGTACCGTTATTTCTTTTCTACGGTACCGTCCGCAAATAATCTATGGCCGATTGCACATATCTATGGCGTGAAAGCCTAACCATCAATAGCGCAGTAGTTAAGAGATGAACGAAACTAACCCTAACCCTGACCCTAACCGACCCTCACGACGCCTAATTTGACACTAAACGACGACACGAATACTAACCTGGCCCTAACCGACCCTCAAGTTGTCGGCCATAGAAAAATTCGACGCGAAGACAACAACTTAACGTGACAGGCTTTTGCCAATATTTATTTCAATGCGGATGTACACGCCATAGATATGTGCAATCGCCCATAGATTATTTGCGGACGGTACCGTAGAAAAGAAATAACGGTACCGTTCGGACGGTACCGTAGCCAGTTCGTAATATTATTGAGTCGAAATTTCCGTGAACTACCTCGATTGGATTATATAACCTGCCACGTTGTATTCATACTAATTTCGTATTTAGTATGACCTGATGTTTGTACACCGGAGTGCGAATCGTCTGCAACCGGTTCAATAAAGAATGCGTGGTGCTTCTGCGGCGGAAAATGCCGCCACGCAACCCGCGAAAATTTACTTCTGCGGCGGAATTTTTTGGATATTTTATCTAAAAACAACTCTAACCCTAACACTGACCCTAACCGACCGTCACAGCGCTTAACCTGACCATAACCGACACTCACGAGGCCAAACCTGACCCTAACCGACCCTCACGACGCCAATTTATAGGAAGTACCGCATTTTGAACAATGCGCATGCGCCGAAGGTTGCGCATGCGCAAAGCTCTTCCGCCGCAGAATTGTGTCGAAAATGTTACTTCTGCGGTGGAATTCCGCCGCAGAAGATTTATCCATAAAGAATATACTTGTTACTTACTTACGTCCACTGACTGGCCCTGTTTTGTAGACTTGCATATCACCTGCTTCTCCAGCTTTCTTCTCCTCTTACAGTTCCTCAGCTTCTGTTGTTCAAAGACTTCCTTCTGTTCCAGTCAAACTTCATTATTATTGTATCTTTGTAATATTTTCATTTAATCAATCAATAGTAGCTGACAGAATGCTGCTCATTTACATGTTATTAGGCTTAATTATTTAAATTTAGATGTATTGATTTTGGTTTGTCGTGCTTTTGATTCATCTCTGACCGTGGCAATCCCTCGGGACTACACGGCTATCCACAGACCTTCTATAATACCATTAACTATACATAGCTATTAGTCAGATGAACAATATATGTGTGTATTAGCTGTTCTGCTGAACGCATAGTTTTTTCCCCAAAGCTATCAACTTGACACGCCATATCGGTTAAAGTGCCATGCAAGAACGGCACTGTAGCGCTTAAAATTGGCTTTTACAGATGCAATGTTAATTAAGTCATTCGTACTTGTATGCTTTGTAGGGTGTAATGTAACATCACCCCACGTAGGGGATCACCATGGTGATCCCCTACTGGATTCAAACTGTTGCTCTTTGAAAAGGGTCACTGAGCCTGAGTCTCACTGAGTCTCCTATTTCACCATAGTTCGGGCCTGTTTGCCTCGAATTTGTAGACTGTTGTGTTGGCAGCCCAATTGATGTTGCTGTTGCCTTCGGCTGGCACACGTGAAGGAGAACCTGTTCAACATTTTGGCTGATTGGCAGGTGTTGCTGTCGCATTGAGAGGGTTATAAAAGTTTTTAAAGTAAAGTTTACTGATGGAGACAGTTGATCTAACTCCTATTCACTGTGAATTATTTTGCTATGCCAGCATTTACTGTCTTGTGAGAATTTGTTTACTCAATAAAACTGATGGTTGAATTATTAGTAATGTTGGTCAAGGGACTAATTGCATTAGAGTTTTGGAGTTGAATTATTAGGCCTGTTTGATTGCTTGGCAGGAAACAGAAAACAAAGTGCCAGTAACCGATAACTGATTTCAGACTGGTTTCACATGTTTGTGCCTGATGCAAGTGATGTAGAGATTTGAATTGTATTTCTTCTCTTTGTTTCATGTGACTAAGACCTTTATTTTCAATATCCTGATGTATGTTACTTGTACTTGGATGCGGTGTGACATCGTTAGATCAACAGTTAGATCAATTGTCTCCATCATCCAGAATGATCAATAAACGAAGATATATACAATATTATACATATATGTAAATCATATTTAATTGTGTGGTCATGTTTGTGTATAAGCATTCACGAGAGTTTAGCTTGGAGATACCAGTTAACATAGGATAAAACACTGACAATTACTGTTGGTCATAGTTTTAATGATGTGATAATATTGTTGATGGGCTGTCATAATACTCTTGCACTTTCAGAGGCATTGCAGTGTAACTCAATAAATCTGATCTCTGTCGGCCGGTTTCCTGTTTCCGACTTAGCCTCCCATCGAGCTCTGCGCTCTTGGCTAAAGAAGAGCTATTGGTCCTTCGGGCCCACTCCTCGGTCAGACAGCGAGCCTTCTCGGTTGTTGGCCCCTCCACTTGAAGTGGGTTCCTGATAGCGTTATGCTTACTGCCCCAGAATAATTTGCCTGCTTTCTACCAATTGCTAAATCCTTTGGCTTTGGCCGTGGCTGGACTGGGAGCACCTCTGAGTAGGCTTCTTGGAGAGGCGCTATATAAATTTTCGGAATGAATGAATGAATGAAGTAAAAAATATTGTCACATTTTAAATTGATGTTCATTTGCAAAACAGGAAACCATGTAAGCGCTTTAGCTTTGAGCTTGATTTTCATGCAGTTATATCTGTTCCTTCATTTTATCTTTCTTTCTGTTTGTCTTTAGGAAATCCCTAGAGTTGAATGTTGAACCTGGAAGACTGACATTTCAGTATGCAGGTGAGGTGTAGATGTGGTGAGCAAGATATTTAGTAATTGTAGTTGTTGACAAAGTGTTTGAAACGTATTTGAAAGACTAGGTTTGTTTAATATGATAACTCATGGTTAGTTTGTTTTATTGCTATTTATTATTTGTTTATTTATTTATTATTTGTTTATGCCAAAATATCATGACCATAATATATGTTTAAATAGTGCATAAGAACTCCTGTTGCATCAACAAGATTCATTTATGTTAATGATGCAGGGATGTTGTGGTTGCCTAAAGTTCCATAAACAAATTAGGAGTTGAAAGGTGTGAGTTTAATATTTAATTCTGACATGTCTTTTAATGACTGTGCTCACGCAGTCACGCTATTATGTGAATCAGCTCATTTTAGCTTACTGGATGCAGGTTACCTTTGGTAGTAAACTAATTGCTGTAGTGAGCTAAAAAGGCAGAGAAATTTTAGGTCAGAGTTTATCTACGAGACATGATGAAATTTTCCTATCAATATGAACAGGCAGCAAGTGAAAACATGCTGAAACCATCAGCACCCTAGTACTGTGTTTATACTAACTGTTACTACTTCAGTTCCGTTGGGATCGTCAGCTATTCACACATCAGTATAAGCATATATTCTTAATTGTACTGTTTTTAGAGTTCTTTCTGGAGTACAGGAACCGAGGTTATAGCCCTGTATAATTTCCATGGCAACTCACCAGAAGACTTGCCATTCCGACGTGGTGATGTACTAACTATCCTCGCTAAAACATCTGTGAGTGATTCAGTGAAAACTTTTATTTAAAATACCAAGAACTTTATACAGTGGCTGTTAAAGGAATATCCTCAGTTGTGCGCTGTGCGCAATATGCTGTGATTAAGCATTACACCAGTTTACACAATGTAATTTTACGGTAAACTTTGGTAAACCATAGGAACAGCAGCTGCTGACTGAAACCCACTTTTGTCTTGCACATCATCACAGCACTTGTGACTTTGGATGAAGTTCTGTAGCTGCAGTATACCATTACTTTACATTGTATTGTTACATAGGATCCCAACTGGTATAAAGCACAGAGAGCGGATGGCAAGACTGGAATGATGCCTGCCAATTATGTTCAGAAAAGAACTGAAGTCAAACTGCACACAATGCCGTTAAGTATTCTTACTGCAGTTTCTAGAGTAATTTTTAGAACTTTCATCATTGTGATGGGGATACGATGATTACAAGAATAATTATGCTAAGCAACATTGATTTGGGTTAGTTCTTGGGTCTGTGGGATACCAAGCCATCTGAACCAAATGACCCCTTCATGCCCCAAGGGTCACAAGGTGAGTTCTAACATTAAGGCTGGAGGTTAAACAATGTCCTGTTGTTAGATAGCTATGGTCATGTTTACATTTGAGGCAAGAGTTTTTTTACACTCTAGGATGATGCTCTGTGGAATTTTTACTTGTACTTTTTTTTATCATATTTTTTTCATCATAAATTCATGTACATCGTTGCCCTGATGTATCATGGTACAGTTCAGACCTGTTTACATGCGGTCATACCAAACCAACGCAACCGTGTGTTAATAGATCATGGATTAAGCAATACAGTAGTGTATGATTTATCTAAGTCTTAGTATGGCTAGATAGTTCAGACATAGGCTGTCTGAAATAATAGCATTTGCACTTTAATTTGCTATCAGACGATTTTGTACAATTACTTTTAAAGACCACTTTAATGTCTGCCTGGTGTATGGTATACAGCTGTTGTCACCTTGCATACTGAGACGGCTTACAAGCCTGTGATTGTATTAACTAGACTATATATTGCAGACAAGAGCACAAGTATGCAAGTATCTGGGCTACTAGCGGTTGTTCCTGTATGGTGTTTCAGGAATGGATGTATGTGAAAGTGTATCTAGGAATTGTATGGGTGATATTGCCTTGTTCCCACCAAAGGGTAGCATATTGGATATCAGTCATCCAAGTCGTGCAGTGTGTGCACTGATTTAAAGAAATTCTACCATGTAGCACTACATCAGCCATAGCGCAGGTTTACAGGTTAACAGGACTGCACTATGCTTATTTTCATCCCAAGGCACATGAAAGGCATCATATTAGCTATCCACACTTGAGAAAAATTGACTGAAACGAATCTATAACAATGATGGATACTGTTTTTCAGATGGTACCATGGCAAAATTTCTCGTGTTCAAGCTGAGGAGTTGCTTTCAAATTCAGAGGAAGGTCTTTTCCTGGTGCGTGAAAGCAACAACTTTCCTGGCGATTATACTCTGTGTGTTTACTCAAACCACAAAGTCGAACACTATCACATTATCTACAAAAACAACAGACTAACGATTGACGAAGAAGTTTACTTTGAGAATTTGCTCAAACTTGTTGAGGTACTACATTTCAGTAACTTCATAATCGTGTATTGTGTGTGGGTGTGTATGCGTATATACAGTGTGATTTCTGTTAACTGAAATAGAAACTGAAAAATGTTTTGAATTTCCGTTTAACGGAAACTGAAATTGAAATCCAAAATTGTTTGAAAAATTAAAACAAAATAGAACCAAAAATTCAACTGTGAAAAAACCCGAAATAGAAATAAAAACAATTAATATCTGAACTGAAATTGTTGAAAATTTGTAAAAAAATGTCTGTGCTTGTATTGGGTTATACTTGGATTAAATTGCTGCTGATGGAAATCTAAGTATTTAGGCAGACCATTTATTCTTAGTTTATTTGATATCTGGTCACCCAAAGTGACGTCGTTTGCTAGTTTGCTAAATTTTTAATAAGAATGACCTTATTGCAAAGTCTGTTAGTTGGACAGTTTTGTGACAAGTGACCATGCGACAGCGATTTATGGCAGCATTTTGTATATGATGATAAGGCGAATAAGAGTTGATGTATAGTAATAGTTGGATGAGAGATGAGCATAAAATTATGTGGACTGTAGCTTGCAGGCTAGAATTCAACTAGTCTGAAGGTAAATTTATTTAATTATATTAATTGCAGTTTTTATTCGCAGGACTGTGATGCACAAGGTTTGCTAAAGTTACGTGTTTATCATTGGAGGCTATGTCTTTTGTCTGCTATTAGATGCAGAAATTCATTAAGCTTTAGCGAGTGACATATATACAACTTTGTAGATGAAATGAAACATTTAATCGAACAGATAAATTTCTGGAGCAGTGCAAAAACGAAAAAAAACAAGAAGAATATGGCCATTAATTTGTAGCTCTACTGATGTGCTAATTGTAATTTTAAACATTTATTTCCGAATATGTGCTAATTAACCAAGAACTTGAACAAGCTGTGGTAGTCATCTTTCTACAATATGGCCACTTTTGGTTTAAGTCCAAATTGCGCTCTGTCATATGTAATATTTTCAAAGTCCTTTTGTTTCATTTGAGTCTGTCTGACTGTCTTTTGTTTCTACTTTTGTGCTCGATTATATTTTTACTTTTCTGTAAGACAGAATTTATAAAGCATCTTCTTAAGTTGTCCATTTTTAAATATGTTAAATGCATGTGTTTAAATGCCATTTTACATACACACATACATACATGCATGAATACATGCATGTCCACTGCTAAATGTGCAAAGTTGCCGCTTTATTGTGTAGAACAAATTGTGAACTTTGTTACATGCTCTATAAATGTGTAATCGCCTTAACCAGGCATGGGCAACTTCTTTTAACAGAGGGCCGCATTAAGGTTTTAAGGGCAGCCCAGGGGCCGTATGCCAATCGCGAGCTAATTTTTGGAGATTCATTTGTCTAGAAAATGAAACGCTATTAATTTTATTCAAACTAAATATTACAGAATAATCGTTAAAGCAAATGAAGATAATTTTTATGACGAAGATCTAATTATCCTAATACATACAGTCCTACACTAAAAATTAAAACAAGTTTTATTAAGTTTTAAAATACATAAAAGTCTGCACAATGTACCTATCCATTTTTTGGTGTGCTATATCTAATGTGAGATCTGGCACTTCTTCTCGCGACACAAATTCGGATTGTTTGCTTTAATGTTCGAAGTGGCAATTCGAAGTTCATTGGAGAGATTGTCATTTGTTAGTCTGCATCTTTGTTAGTTTCATCTTTGAAAAAAGTGTTCCGGCTTAACGACACTTTTTCATATCGAAGATGATTAGTGTCGGAGGCAGAAAGCAACCTCGTACTCCACGTTTAAATTGCGACCGAGCCACCCGCAGTAAAGATCCGAGAAATTAATCTCTGATAAACCGACCCGACCGGAAGCGAACCCGGGGCGCCGGCGTGACGAGCGGGCACCAACCCACTCGGCCACTCAGGATCTCTTTTCATCTTTGAGAAGAACTGTTCACAAATATAGGTGCATCGTGCATGGAAGCAGTGCGACCAGTTTCAGGCTATGAAAATTTAAGTGAAGGGTTAGAATCCTGAGAAATGTAAAGTTTTGTAGGACTGAATTAGAGGTACCTCACGAAATTCCATTTCCAACTCACAGTTGCATTGGAGTTCAATCAATTCCATTTTCAGGGAGTTTGGTGGTGAATTGGCATCAATGGAAAGGGAGATTCAAGCAATTTAAGTCTAGCTCATGAGCAGTAATCAGCAAGCCTGAACTGGAACTTTACTTTCAATACAGTTATTTGTTCTGTGTACTTCTTGATTATTTGCAGAATCAGTAAAACATGGAAAATGCACAGTATTGCCTTTTGATATCTGATTTCCCCACAGTAGCAACTTCGTTTGAAAAGTTCTGATAGATGGTTTCTAAAGTAGCGAACCTACCCACTTATGGTCTTGTTTCATGTAGACAGTAGATTACATTGATGGCTGAGTAGTAAACTAGTTGACTATAGACTAGAGGCCGGATCCTTAATAAATAAGAAACAAATGTTTTAATGTCGGTCTGTGTTAAGAAATTCATTTGTGTAGGGCCGGATAAAAGCTTCCCCAAACGAGGGCCGGATAAAAGGTCCCCAAAGTGCCAGGTACAGTGCTAATATAAAGGACATGCCAAGGGCCGGTTCAAACGTCCCCGGGGGCCGGATCCGGCCCGCGGGCCGCCAGTTGCCCACCCCTGGCCTTAACCCTTTAACGACGAGCATGTACTAAAATGTATGGGAAAATCTATGCAGCTCATAGTTAAAGGGTTAACAGACTATTTAGTGTCAGTGTTCATGTGGTCATTGTGCATTGGGTGCATCCTGCTTAGTTAATTTCTGTAAAAAAATTGTATCTAATAATTATGCGTGTACAAAAATTGTATCTAATAATCATGTCTGTACAAAAATTGTATCTAATAATTATGTGGTGGCCTTTGTAGTGTTTTGTTAGGTTGTGCCTGTTTTTACTTAAGTTTCTTATAGTTTAAACCTGTCCAACGAGTGCTGTCCTGTTTAAACATATCATAACAAATTGTATATATTTATTTCTGACGTTGTTCTGAAATGCATTTTGTTTTTCCTTAAGCATTATGAGGTAGACGCAGATGGTCTTGTCTGCCGTCTGAAGCAGCCGTTGACAAAAAGAGGCAATCTCGAAGTTGTTGTTGATGCCAATTCCTTTGTAACTTCTGGCTGGCAAATCAAGGTAGCGGATATCAAAGTAGTGGAGTTAGTTGGCAAAGGAGAATCTGGAGGTTTGTTGGTTCGGAGATTGTATCTGAGTTTCTTTTAGCAATGTAGTGTTATTATGTAATGTAGTTTCATACGTAATGAGATATCTAGGAAATATGATACTTGTACATGTGAAATTATTATTTAGATCACAGTGATTATTTTCTTGGAATAGATGCAGTTTTAGTATGAAGGTACATGTATGTGTCTACTCTCCATCAGAGGAATTGTTGCTTTAATTGTTTGTGTTGTTATTTTCAAGTTTATTTCTTAACTTTTGGTGTGTGAATCAGTACATTGTAGCTGAAGCGCTGAAGAAGTACCCTAGTTATGAAAATGTATGCAGAATATCAGCTGGAGTTTCAATGGGTTGAGATCTGTACTTGCTACTTGGTATTTTATGGTTACTTGATTGTCTTGTGTTTAGCAGTGAGTTTGATACAGTAGAATTACAATCAGGTTTGATATGATGGATATTCTATGTGTCAGTGGCTATTATTTTGTCTTTGTGCAGAGGTTTTCAGAGCTATCTATAAAGGCAGCGAAGTAGCCGCAAAGGTGCTGAGAGATAAAAGTGCCTTGCAAAGTCTGTTAACTGAAGCTTCTGTTATGACGTAAGTAGACCAATGATAATGTTTGCTCAGAACATTTTATACATTTATGTTGAACTCGGAAAAATTGTCCTTATGTGGAAGTCTGAAAAATTAGTGGCACTAAACAGGAGAATCTCTGGCAAGCTTAAAGCCTCTACTTTTCAGTCTGGTTTTGAGAATGAGTGTGTATCATGAATTCAGTGAAGAAACATTGTAACATTATTTTAAATATTTATTGACAAGTTTGACAAGATGCTTGAAGCAGATTTATTTAGGGTAAAGTGAGAAAGAACTAGTGCAGTTAGGCTAAAATACTGTTCTCACAATTCATATACATGTTGATGTATTATATCACGAAGCGTACATCACATCTGCCTCAAAATTCACACAAGTGCTTGAAACCTTCCAGTGTACATCTACTAGGCCTACTTATACCTTGTATATATATATATGTATATATAAGTAGATATTATATATAATATATATATTAGGGCTGCATTTCGATTAATTTTTTAATCGCGTTAATTGCACGATTAAAAAAATTAACGCAACGTTAACGCAAAATTAACGCGATTTATTGCACATTCATCGTCTTTTTATGTTTATTTTAAGGGTCTAGAATTCGAAGAATTCAGTCAAAATTCTAAAAAAAGTGTCTCAATCTTTAACTGTAGCAGTCTATAGGATGCTCGCCTTTTATTCAAAATAGCCCCGTAGACAGAGAACACATTCGGAAGGAACACTTGTGGCCGCAGAAGCTAGATATTTCCTTGCAACAGAAGCTGGGACTTTGTGGGCTCCAGATGCCAATTCCACTACTGCAGTGGACAAGAATCCACGTCATTCTCCAGCGCATCTTTGTAGCGAAGAAGTGCGTCTCAATTTGACTGAGGGTAAACCTGGATGGAATATAGGCATGCAGGAGAGAGAGAGTAGAGCTGAGTGACTCAACAGAATTGGACAATAACCGATAACCGATTATTTGAGAAATATTGATTATAAGAACTTAAATTTTTTATTAGACATTTTTATTTTAGACATTTTATCAAGAGATTTTTAACGCGCTATTTTTGCGTTAAAATAATTAATCGCAAAATTTTTTAACGCGTTAATCGCGGGCGTTAACGGCGATTAACGCGCAGCCCTAATATATATATATATTATATAAACGACATTCATAGTGGACGATTGTGTTAGCATTTTTGTGACAAAGCCGACTAAGGAAAACCACGGCGGACAGTCTAAATCAACACAGGTGCTGTTTGATAGGTATTGTTTGCATTATTTATTATAGGACTTTGAGGCATAAGAATCTGGTCCAGTTGCTTGGTGTTGTTCTCGACAAAACGACTTATATTGTAACAGAATTCATGGCCAAAGGCAGTTTAGTTGAATACCTTCGAACACGTGGCCGTGCAGTCATCTCAAATGCTGATCAGATCAACTTTTCCAGGTTCAGTTGAAATGTTTATTCTTCTTTCAATAGATCTATTGGTTTGCACAGATGATAAGAGTGCAAATCTTGACAGACACTAAATTAGCATTTCGTGCACTGGGTTGAAATGTTGAAAAAGGCAGAAATTCATAAAAACAGATAATTTTCTGTTTCTACTTGCATGTGTTTGTCACGGTGTTAATTGACCAAAATGAGAATATATTGTTTGCTGCAATATCATGATGGTTAGATGCATTTGAAAATCCTGCATTCATGTATGGATGTATGTTTGTAAGTAAGCATATTTAATAGTATATGTGCCTCTCAAAATCATAGATAATCAATGGTTTTTCTCTTGGAGAAGCATTAGGCTGCTAACTTTAATCTGGTTACTTTTGTTTAGATTGCTGATGTTTACTCTTTGAAAATTATTAATTATTATTATCATTAATTAGCATCATCTGTAGCGCTGGCCACTGGTGTAAAAGTAAGGTATAAGGCTTCAGTTTTGTTTACACATCATTTAATGCAGAGGATAGATGGTGCACCAAAACGTTTATGATATGTTAGGTTTGCCCAACACATAAATGTGATTCTCGTGTAAACTAAAATGCCTTTAGCAATTGGGATAATAAAGGATATACTTCTTATTTACTTAACTGATGGCACACCAAAATGAAGCCGTAATCAGGTCAATGTCCAGAAGAAATTAGGTTAATATCCAGAAAGCTAAAATAACATCTTGTGGGTGTGGGAATGGTTGAGTTTAGTTTACCTGTAATACATGTATATAGGTTTGTATTTGTGTGTTCATTGTACACATTTTGTTGAATTTTTTATTCTGTTATAAAAAATTATATCCATGACCGTAATGCATCATGTTTTGAGAAACTCTTAAAAGGCACTTTGCAAATGTTTGGTTATTGGATTACATTGGCTGTGTTTCTTAGTGATACCTGTGAGGGAATGGCTTACCTGGAACAAAAGGGAATTGTCCATAGAGACCTTGCAGCAAGAAACGTTCTCATACATGACGATGGAACAGCAAAGGTTATCATTTAGATGGCACTTAATCTTGATTTGATTTTATCATTAAATTTTCATATAATGATAATCTTTTATATTTGGATGATTTGTGTATTAAATATTAGTTAGTGCCAAGACACCAGAGAACTTACAGACAGCTAGCTACTGATTTTTTAATAATAAAATGCAGAATTTTAGGAGGTTTTCTTGAAACTTTAAAGTGGAAATTACTTTTACTAAAACTTCACAAAGATAAAAATTCTACTGATGTTGCAAGACTTCCTTTTGTCAGGCAACACCAACTGGGCATTACTTGAAACCCTGTTGGTTTTGTTGTCTGTGTCATTTTGTTGTTGGTTCAAGGGTCATGTGATTGTTACTATCACTTCTGTTTTCCACCAAAATGAATATCTTATGTCACTGATAAACCGACACAATGACGGGCCATGTGACAGTGTGCCAAGCAAGTGCTGGTGTGAGGGTGTTGAGAATACTGGTTGTTGCATGTATCTCAATATTCTGTTGGTCTCGTTTCTTAGTTTGAAGTACCGGTACATAGTAGCAAAACTCAGAAGCTAAGCTATGGAGAAACTGTTTTCAGTTGATGGGAATTGATCTATTAAGATGGTGTTATATGCATGTAAAAGGTGCTTTCTGTTTCCTACAGGTGGCTGATTTTGGTCTTGCACGGCCAGTCGATGCAAATCAGGCGGGAGGAAAGTTTCCAATCAAGTGGACAGCACCTGAAGCCCTGAAAGAAAATGTAAGTGCAGTTGTACTCTACTGGGATGTTAGTACTTGTTTGTCTATGCAAGGATGGACTTCAAATTTCTTCATCTTACGCTATGTGAAGAAACGTTTTGAAGTGTGAACCGTTCTTAATTTTTCTGCTTTTTCAACTTCTGCTATTTGGATACACTTAGGTATGTTTATACTACGCAATACGTCTTTGGAAAACTGAATAAAAATGATCAACAACCATCACTGGAACTGTACGAGTCTAAAACTCCTTTTTGTTTTGCAGAAATTTACAAGTAAATCTGACATGTGGAGTTTTGGAATCCTACTCTGGGAAATTTACTCGTTTGGCAGAGTTCCTTATCCACGAATAGTAAGCACATTTAGCATCAACTGTCTGTTTTCCTCTTATTTGTCACTAGATGGTCTTAAATGTTCATTCTGCACCTCCCTCTGTTGCTGTGGTATCTCTTTTGTTTATCTACGTGGTCAATTGTGAATAAATATTTAGATAGTTTGCAACATATGATTTTTGGGTCATTATTATTTTTGGGGAGTAGGATATCTTAATTCATTTGTTCGCTTCATACTGAGCACTTGCCACATTCATAGCAATTCCGTCCTTCGTATACTTAAAGAACAGTGTTCTTGTTAGACGTTTCCTTGGCCTTTCATACACGTTATTTACAGGATATTATGTTTGGTTTCTGTGTTTGATTTACAGTGCAGAATAAGATTAATTAGTAAGTTTATTTACTTTTTTTAGCCATTGGCTGATGTTAGTATCCACATAGAACGAGGCTACCGTATGGAAGCGCCCGAGGGATGTCCTCGTGAAGTTTACGAAGTAATGCAGAAGGCCTGGCTTGAAGATCCCAACCAAAGGCCGTCTTTTGCAGACATCCGAGGCAAACTCAATTCCTTGCGCTCGGCCACTGTTACACAGTTATAATTCTTTGAACTGAGACATCCTAACATGTATGGTAATTTTTACGAGCTGTGTGGATTTCTACAGCCGCTTTTGATTCCATTTATTTCATATTTCTTGTTGCGCTTGAAATCTTCCACTGTACAGATCACGTGTTAGGATGCAAACCGTGGTTTATCGATTGTGAAAGCAAGTTTTTTTAAACGTGTGCTGAATCTGTTTTGGTATGGTGTTGCATTTAAAAATAACTTGTAACAGATAAATGAAAAACCTTAGGTGATCTCACAAAACATGTAAAATAAACTACTTTCTTGTTACAATTGCAGGTTTTGATGTGATGTTTTCCTTAGCTATTAAATATTTACTTGTACAATAATTACTAGTTAAGATTAAAAATTAACACATAATTATATAATCTGCTGCAAGAAAATATATATATATATAAACATATATATTTTATGATTATGCTTTAAAGTTGTATATTTGGAATTATTTAGCATTGAAGGTAAGGAGTTTGATTGATTTAATTTGTTGGAAGTTTCTAGAGTTATTGTGAATGGATATACACAGAATCGCAGTCAGGTGTAAAAGGCGCTGGTCGCCAGTGAGATGAGCTGGTGGAAAGTGCCTTTAAAGTTTAACAGTGATAGTATCAGCAGTACCTAGATCCCAACATAGTTTAGGGGTCATCCATATAGTACGTACGCATGGAGGGGGGGGGGGGGAGTAAACATCATAATACTTTGTCTGTATATTGGCCTTCCTCCAAATGAGTGCCAGTTCAGTGATCAGGCAATTACTATAGGCAGGTAGGGTTGTGGGACAGGATCACACTTGTATGTCGGTTACCTCTGATTGCTATTAACTGTCTTGCAGCTGTGCACTAAGTCCCGACAGTTTGGCCGCCTGCTCTATTCAGTCAGGATACAGTCTGGATATCGACCATTTTATAGGATTCGGGGGGGGTGATGCGTGTCAAGCGTACGTGCGCAGGTAGGGGCGCTAAAAGTACACATGCATACAGGGATGGGTCAATTTTCCCCGCATTTATGTACTAAATGAATGGCCCCTTAGGCGTTGTGCATCTTGACCAATATTATGACCAACAAAATGGGGAGTTCTGCTGAAAGTAACCATTTCATTCTGGAGCCTATACTATCTTTGAACACTTTGAATACTGTTCCAGAACTAAGTGCTGTGATAAAGTGCTGTATACTGTAATAATGTAATATCTACTGGTTTTTTATGGTTCCATGTAGTTATGGCAAGCATCATGGAATAGTTGCAATGCAAATTCAAATATAATTGCTGCCTGATATAGTACAAGTTATACTGCATAAATGTTTATTTTGGTACAAGCTGAATGTCAAGGGGCTGTCATAACTGCTAAGAGGTATAAGTGATGCACAAATCTTCTCTTGAAGGAAGCAACTACCAGCAAGTACAAGTTACCACTACCAGTGAATCAAGTGATGCAGTGAGTTTTATAAGTAAGGACAGTCACAAAGGTATTATTTTATGCATTTGAATATTATAAATCCTGTAAGAGGTGAAACTGTTTAAAATATTGTTACATTTTCTGCAGTGAATCTATATTTTTACATTGAAGACTGTATTTTTTTGGGTCAGTTGTGTTAATTTTATCTGAATTATTCTGGCGTGTGCCATTTATCATGGCCGGAGAAGTGTTTATCACCAAAAACCAGTTTTACAATACTAAACTTTATGAAATTTAAGTCACTTGCAACTCCACCTGCAACAGATTATCATTTTGTACAGTAAGAATTTTTTAAAGCATAATAATGAGAGGCAAAATCATGGGACTTTTATGCCCATATGGCATGCCTCTAGCTTTAACCGCCAGTTACCATACATTCCTCACTTAAATTTAAGTATGTTTATATTTTGTTTGTTCATAAGTGGAAATATTGTAGGAAATCCACAATTATGAATATGCACTTGGTAATAAACCCGATGCTTTTACAGAACATAGCAAGAATTTGTACATAGGCCGACATAGGATATTACTTGATTAAGATACCATTTACTCTAGAATATCGGTGTTTGCAACTGTTGTAGTACTTGGTAGCTTAACACTTTAATGACGAGCGTGTACTAAAATGCATGGAAAACTAATCCATCATTAAAGGGTTAATGGCAAATAATTTTATCAACCTCAGTGTAGTGCCTTTGATCGTGTGTTATTTTAAATATGGTCACAGTGTAGTATATGATGCAATTGTTTATGTTCGTTCTTAGTTTTTATGAAGAAAATGAATATACATAAGTGCATAAGTGAAACATGAGAGCCAGCCATTGTATTGTAGGCATTATTATTTCTGCTACGCTAGCAAAAATGCTAAAAGAAACAACCAGTTTCAGAAAGACTAGACAATTTCATGACAAGAATGTAGTCAACTTGAACAATTAACAACATATTGAATGTAGGCAACTAACAATGCAACTTGTCACTTATTCTGTCTGTATTTTTCTAATAAACTGTTTGTAAAAACTATCGGTTTATAAAATAACTAATATCTTCAAGCACCATTTAACTGGAAATGCAAGTGTCACTTAAAAACATCTGCAGCTTGACTTTTCAAGAGAACCGGTCACTGTGAAATATAAGCAGTCAACTGTCCAAGAGTATTTGTTCATACAAATCAGAGCCACATCTTCCAGTCATAGTTCTTGTTAGCCGAATGTGTGAAACAAGGCAATCCTGGTGACACGAGTTTCCACTTGCCATCTGGGTTCTGCAGACAGCAGGACACGGCACAGTATGGCACCTTGGAAACGCGCTCCCGGAAAGCTGGCAGCGTCAGTTTGGAATTGCCAGTAAGCTGCCGAATGCAAACGTCAACGCTTCCTTTGTGACTGACGAGTAAAATATTACTACCTGAAAAACAGTAACAATGGTGGACATAAGATAAAATTAGAATTTACCAAGCTTTACAGTTTTGAATCACTACCTACATACAGATATACAGATTCTATTATATAATAAAACTATACATGGCACTTGAGGTGTGTGACTTTTGCTTGGTTTTTGTTAATTTAATTAACTTGGGATTCATAGAACGTTTGCTAGAACAATCACTACTACAATTCATTAATAATATTCCAATCAATTTTCATGTGGAAACTAAAAATAGCAAGAAACTGGTCTTTTCAGCATATCCAACCATACCTATAGTGAGTGTCTGATGTCTGTATCTAGATCCTTCTAGCATTAGTTGCCAGCATAACAGTTTCTCACTTTTCAAACTAATCAGAATATCATTGTAGAATTATAGAGACAAGCCATTTCTTATTTAACTTAAAATGTATTGGTTATCTGGGAGAAATAACTCTTGTGAAGGTTGAGCACATGAAACCACTGTAAATACCATCATTATGGTGTCTGTCTGCAATGGTGCTGGTGGCTTTGTGACATCGGTCATAATAATCAGAAATTGTTTCCTTGATGTCAAATGTGTTCCATATAGGCTGATGACTACTGTCGATGTTATATCCTGCTGAAACCAACTCCTCTGGCGTCATGAACACTGGCAGCCCGGTCTGATGCCAAGCCATCCACTCAAAAATGCCTGGCTCAATGTGTATGGCTCTGCTGACGCCTAGGCCTAACAGAACAATCAACGAGGACTATCATAATTATTATAATTATTGTAAAAACATTGCTGTTTAAGAATGAGTGTTGCATGCTTTACAATTCAAAAGTACAGGTTAAGCAGAAAAATTAAGGCCCAAGTAAAATTGGTTTACAGATCCTACATTTGGCTCCAGTCAAAGCAGTCCTGTGGCCACATTTTATGTATAAAGAACTCTAGATTACATTTCCAAGACAGTAACCACCTTCAGAGAGGTTACAGTAAACCTGCACATGTACCATATGCATATGTTACATGGCAAACATCACACCCATTGTTAAACTTGTCAATGTCACTGATAATTGTCAAAGAACCTCTTCCCCATTTAACATAATGCACAGAGGTTCTTCATTTATTCAAAGGATTTATATAGCGCCCTCCAAGATACCTACTCAGAGGCGCTCCCAGCCCAACTCCGGCAATAAACAACCATTTCTTACTATTTTTATATTTTTGCTTCAATCTGCAAGGTATGAAATCTTTAAAATAATCTAAGAGATTTTCTGGAATTCTTCAGAATCAAAGTCAAAACCAGCACAGAAAACATTTTGAGCAGATAAGTTAACCAAGAGAGTCACAAAGAAGCACAGAACCACTGATTGGTGCCAGTAGAAGACACAAAATTAGTTTACAAGTAAACGATGCAGAAGCACGTGTACATAATTACCAGATAAGATGCTGTCAGCCGTCTGAATACACCGTAATGCTGGTGAGCAATAGACATGACTGAATGTTATCTTCTTTTCAGACATAGTTTCACCTAAGTAAAAAATAAATCACTACCAGTACATAAACTTACACAAATAAGCTTACATTACAAGTACACATATAAATGCATTCATTCCAAGTATTTATATAGCTCCCCTTTAAGTAGCCTACTCATAGGCGCTCCCAGCCCAGCCACGGCTAAACAGAGAAGACTTAAGCAGTTGGCAGACAGCAGGCATATTGTTGTGGGGCAGCAAACGCAGCTCAAGCGGGAGCCCATTCCAGATGGAGGGCCCAACAATTGAGAAGGCTCTGCATTGTGCGAGAGATTAACGGGCCTGGGGGACAAGAAGCTCTCCTCTGGCTGAGGAGTGCAGATCCCAACGGGGGGCCAAATCAGAAACCGAACAATAGAGGTCAGAAAGGTAGGATGGAGCACAACCAGCAGGCACCACCAAACTAACGCTGCTATCCTGTAAGAGATGCGCTGCAAGGCAGGGTGCCAGTGTAAAACATGTGCATATAAACAGTGACTAAGGCGTACTTTGGAATCCTACAACCAATAAGCGGGGCAGCTGAACCGAGGGCCCAGTCAAGGTGCCCTGTTAAACCAGATGGGAGACCAGCAAGAATTGAGCAACAGTGATCAATTCTGCTGGTAAAAAAGGCATGAACAAGAACAACAGCAGCATCATGGGAGAGAGCGGAGCACAACATGCAGCTGGCAAAGCTGGTAGTACCAGATTCGCGTTAACAAGCTTACGTGTTGCGGAAAACTGAGCTCTTGATGAGTGTCACCGCAAGGTCACGAACAGTAAGGCCAAAAAAAAATAATGGTGTGTTTCCGGTAACAGAGTTAAAAAAAACTGGGTAGGTAGGTAGGAAAATAATTTTATTTTGTTAAAATAATTTTATGCAGTGATTTCCCAAAATTACGCCACTGCCCATTTATGCACAGCAGTACATGCTGCACCAAAGTATATATTTTCTATGCGAGTATTAAAAATGCCTTTTTGCAGAATGTACCTACAAACTGCTGTAGAAAACAATCTTATTTATTTCATTTTTGCTGACATCGTTTTTCTTGCAAGGTGAAATGGAAGGGGCAGGCAGTGGCTTCTATCCCCCCTAAACAACCGGGCTCAAACCCTCCCCTACCCACCCCCCCGGGCAGAGCCGGGCCCCCCTCTCCCCCGGATCCCATATTTCCAACGTGAGTTTTAGCTCATTTTTCATTAGATAAATGTGTCTGCAATTTGTAGGTTTCATCTGCAAAAATTTCATCAGTCCAACTTCTATTTATGCGAAGATTTCTTTCACCAATCCAGCTTCCATTTAGGCAAACAATTATTTTCATCAATCCAGCTTCCATTTTAAATTTACCATATATAATGGATATCAATGCAAAATAATTAAAGCACCTAAAATCTAGGACTACTGGTAAAGTTGTTCAATGTTTAGCCTTAAAGCATGCGAGTCAACGGGTGTGAATGAAGTACATTAAAATCTCACATTCGCAATTGTCGAAATGCAACAAATTCATCAATCTACTCAACTCGCAACAGCGATATTTATATTTCGTGTTTCCACGCGGCATAGTATTTTAGTTAATGAAATACGTAAGTGAAAGCATATATTTTAAAGTTGAGACCAATGTAGGCCTATATGTTTATATTTGTCACAAACTAGGCTAAGCAGACGATAATGTCGTGCGATTAAGTACGAGAACTCTATAACACATTAAGTAGCCTACAGTGTGTTAACAAAATGAGCGACATAATCGGACGATGTCACCAGTTCACACTAATTTATACAAGAAAAGTGGGTCTTTCACAGGACTGTGAGTGAAGACTGTATGTAACTTGTACAAAGTGTGATAAAAAATTGAAAAAAACATTTCCCCCCTGTTTTTCACTGGGCTCAACTTGCGCCCGCCCTGTATAGGGATAGAAGCCCCTGGGGGCAGGGGTGGGGAAGGAATTATGGATTATTTATATTAAACAATAAACGTGTAGCAGACAACGGCTCTTTAGGAAATATGCATGGGTGGTAACGTGAGAAAATCGCTGACTTTTTGGTGTCTGTTATCTCCTCAACATCATACATGTGTGTAAATTGTCCATGGGAAACATTGAGCCCATTTATTGTTATAATATTATTAACGCTGCATAGAAAGAAATATGGTTCCTAACGTCGTCTGCTAAGCAGACTGCTTGCTACGAAGATTGGATGCTATGAAGACTGGTTGTTAAGGAGACTAGTTGCTAATGAAGGCAGTTGCTAAGCAGGACAGTTTCTAAGGATAACTGTTGCTAAGGATAACTGTTGCTAAGGAAGGCGGTTGCTAAAGGGGCCAAGTCTGACTTTGAAACTGGTTGCTAATGAAGCTGACATAGAGGCTGCTTGCTACAAAGCTTGGTTGCTAAGAAGGCTGTTTACTACGAAAGTAGAATGCTACAGAGGTTGTTAAGTAGGCTGATTGCTATTAGGAGGCTTTACTTTTATAATGGCACGATACGATAATAGGTATTTCTGATACAATGAATATGGGGGTCAGATTTGTGAAATAACCCTGTCAAATTACCCTGAGAAAATCCACCACTTTCGAGTCTATTACCTCCCTCTCCCAAACTCCACACTTTAGCCCTTTTATTGCTGTAATTTACGGCACCATTCTTTCCATTGAAAGACCGCTAGTTTCCGAACGTCTCTGCTTCAGTGAATGCACCTATAATGTCGCGATTCTGCATCACCGGCATGCAAAGGCTTAATGTATGTGAAGTGGGGAAAAAAAATTTTTTTAAATTTTTCTGAAAAAAAATTTTTGTTTACAAAATTTTCCGAAAAAAAAAAATTTTTACAAAATTTTCCGAGTCGCGGCAAAAAAGTGAGTCGGTCGGGTTACCGGAAACACACCATTATTTTGTTTTGACCTAAGTGAAAAAGTGACATGAGAGAAGGTCTCAGCTAACAGGTGTATGTCTACACCGGCCAGCTGTCTGCGACTGCCAAGGCAGATAAACTGAGTTTTGGATGGACTGCTAAAACATGGTGCTTCTGTCGAAATACCCATCCGCCCTGCAAGCAATCTTGGATCCCTAATGCTCCTCCACAAACGCCTTTGCTTCACAGGCAACAGCCAACTGTCAGTAATTAAATAGCTAGATCGTAATTAAGCAGGTTGCATTACATTTCTCATATTGATTTAATAGTCCAAGGGTCACCCGTTCGAACAGACACCCGGGCCTCCAGGTACCCGATGACAGCCCTAAGTAAGAGTGAAAAATTAGTGGGAGAGGAAGATAACATACCACAAGACGGCAGGGAAGGATAAATTGAATGAGAAGAGTTTGTTGTGCTTTACACTAGAAATAGGAAAAGCGTTGGGGAGAAGCGGAGAGAGGGAACACGTAAAACATTACAGTGCCATTACTTTACTGTTGTTAAGCTTACCGAGGAGTTTAGCCTGGAAAAGTCCTTGCACAGTCAGTGGCGAATCATCCACAAAACTCTGTGGGCTTCCCTTTCTCTGTGGCAGTGACTTGGGCATGTTCATATCAAAACGACAGTAGTTACCTGCAATCAAACAAACGACATAATTTTGCATGCACATTCAACTACCATGTTTCAAGCAGTGCATTCCTTTTTCAATTTCACTGCAGAAAATGCTGAATTCAGGTAGTAAATTTTCATTTTCAGAATCGACTCTCAAAAACCAGTAAATATTATATTAAACAATAGATCTCAGATGGTCAATCAATCTCTTCACTGTTGGTGGTCAGTCAATCAGATTCCAATCCCAGCTGTCCAACCAATCAAATAAAAAACAATGATTTAATTAACCAATGACTAACAAATCAACATACTTGCAATTATGACTAACTTCATGCACCAATCAAGTGAATGTCAAACAGCAGTTGACTTACATTACTGTATTTATTAATGCAACATCAATGATTCAGTTGCTGATGGTGAGGAAAGTCTAGAATTTGCACCAGAATGCTGACTGAACAAACAGAAATCTAACCTTGATCATCAAAACAGCGTTGAATCCAACCTGCTCCAAACGTGAAGTCCACCCGCTCACCATGTCGGACCACAAAAAGGCGTTTTCCATTGCTCTCCACAACCTCAGGTGGAACAGACTTTTCCAGTGATAAGTTCCTTGATAAGTTCTCCTTTCGCTGAGATCTGCTCTGTCTAGGCTTTGAGAGGGCTTTGCTTAAAAGCAGCGACCCTGTCCTGTGGGCAGAGTCCGATTTAATGCCCTGTGTCATTAACCTCTGCTTCTGCAAAGAAACTGATATAGAAAGTTTGTTCTCATTACCAGGATTCATAATGACAAGTTTCACATGAATTTCAAATACCAGCAAGTAGAGCACCAGACAAGAAATATGGTCTGCACCTGCCAAAAAACAAAGACAATTTACATAAGTACTGCATTTCTAACAACAGCTGAACTTACAATAACTAGAACACTTGAAAATCACTTCTACTACACTTCCATTTCTGCTCATAATCAGTTATATTTCCAGTGAAGATTAAATCTGCATTTAAAGTCATACAGCTGAAGCTGAATGTCTTCTGTCAAATGTATTCAATGGCAATTATTTTGGCCCTATTTAATTTCCCTCAACCTTCCTACTGCATCCTGCTCCCTTTTCTACTCATTGCCTTCTTTTCCTCCATCCTTGGAAGCCCTTTACTACTGTTCCCTTTAATCGTGGGTGCGGGCCGAATCCCCGAAACCCCAAAAGGAATTTCAGTCGAATCCCAAAAATTAATTTCTTAAGTCTGACCCGAATGAACATCATTAACAAATACATATTTGAATAGGTAGTATATCGTATACATCAAGGCCACGCTAGGTCTTTGTCATGTTTACAATTTAACTTTGAATAGTTCGACCGCTTTCTAGAAAACTGTTTTCGGGAAATCGGGCTTTTATCTGTTTTTAACGTTTTCGGAGATTCGGGCTGACCCCTTAATCATAGATGTTTCCTCAACAACCCATTTCCTGCTTATTTCTATCCCTATATCTATCTGTGCCCTGCACATCTACAGCACTATCTCAATCTTCCTCAAGTTACCTGGTGTAAATAACTGACAAAGATAGGAGAGTTGTGAGGACTGGAGTGTGTTTGTAAGGAAGTTGTAGGTCTACTCTATTCGATGATTCGATCAGGTATATTAAGCCAGTTATATTAACTCGAGAACAGAAGTAATGTGATTGGGTTTTGGCGACAGCACGAGCGACAGCATTCTGGATAGCTTCAATGCGGTATCTTGATCATAAAATATAGGGATAACAAAATACTCAGTTTCTCTCTCGTTCTCTATTTGACTTTACTTAGTCCAACTTTAGTCCAACACAGCCTATGCACAGTACGAACTGGCGATTAAGAACCATTAATTTCAATCCCGTCCATGAACTAGGTGCAGGTAAATGTAAATTACATAAAACAGAATTCAAGTATATTTCACCGATTATACGTTGGAAATCGACATAAACGCCGTCTCTAAACATGAAATACGCGTCGCCATCTTGCCACAATTACCACGGAAACTTTCTCCAACGCCGAACTAGAAACAACAGCAGTACTATTAACTTTGGGATAGAACTTTCCCCATACACCAAATATTACTCTAGAATCGGAAACCGGTTATTTTCATTGCGCGGACACCCAAACCAAAACTGACAACTCACAAACTTTTGTTTCGCAGGAGTACAATTATAACTTGACTATTACCTTTGAAGAGATCAATATGTAAACAATTCAATGAAACAGTGTTAAATGAAGGATGGTTAAAATCTTTCAACAGTCCTTCAAGTAACTACTCCACAACAGCTTCTTAAATTTGGTGTATGTGGGTGTGAGGATTGTCTGACCTTCACTTCTTTTATTATTATTACGTCTACTACTACTACTAATTATAATAATTATTATTAGTAGTAGTAGCAGTGTTATTATTTTTCCTCTAATAACTTGTGATCATCGGTTCATACTACAAATCGTAATCATCCTGCGTACTTGTCAGTTTGAAACATTGAACAAAGATTATTATTATTTTTATTTTACCCAAGGTATATAGCTATATCAGGATTGCAGACATTAGGGAACATTGTTCTACAGTCCAGGAACGGAGACCTTAAATGACATGGCACCCATTTCAACGGGTAACAGTGGTGAAGGGTCACTGAAAACTGAGCAGGTTGAGGACATACGGTCGCTATATAAAAACGTGTACCTTTACATTTCGCTGATGGTTTTATCGGTGGAAGGTGCTGCAAAGCGCAACTGCATTGAAAGCACTGGATGGCTATAGAAAAGCACTGATAGAGTACTTAGTATAGTCTCCCTATCAATTGTCTCCCGAACGTTATTTGAGCAAGAGCTAGGCCATCTTGATTTATTGGGCCCAGAGTAACAAAGGCCACGGGCATAAAAAAGTACGGTCATAGGCATAATTTTGGAGTATGAGAGGTACTGGGACCCCTCTCTTTGGATTGGGGTACAGTACCACCCCCACTTTTCAAACCCAGAAGAAACAATGCTCACTATTTTCTCAGATGAAGGCCTTTATTAATTTGAGCTCTCAAAACAATTACTCATTATCATCATCGTGATCACCACCATTATTGTCATCTTCATTGTTACAATTATTATTATTATTTTATTATTATTATTAGTCCATTACAATTATTTAACAGGCGCAAAAGGAAAGTGGGAAACGATGCAAAATTTGGTACCCCCACTTTATAGACCAAAGTTACACCGCTGAGTACAGCTTTCTCGGCAGTATCACCTCGACCACGGCTGATTGGGCACAGGAGATTCAGCTGGGATGTCGTTATTGGTGGTGGTCCATGCGAGGCAGTTACCACTCTCCAACTACACGAAAGTCACGGCATCTGGACATGACCAATCATTCGCTGGTCAGTGCGTTTGGCTCTTTGTAACAGGAAAGCCGGCTTTGGTGAGGCCATGCTGGGTGGTGTCATTTAATGATATAACAAGGCATATTGGCAATTCCCATTTCCAGCTACTGTGCAGACAACTGTCGTGAAGGACCTCATTTCTTGTCCACAGATCATGCAGATCTAACTCTCTATTTTCACTTACGAGAAATCCACTCATTTCTTCCTCTACATAATGCTGCTTTTCCATTCATCTTTTCCGATTCTGTATCAGACTCAAATACACCACAGCGCAATCAGCATGTTTCATTCTTTTAGGCCACTAAATCTTTATGCAATTATGCAATCGTTACATGCTAATTTGTCCTATGCAACATCTTTAATAGAATGTCAGATTATGTCACATACCACTAAACACTAATCATTCTTTGCTAATCCTTTGTATGACATGATATGTAATGTTCCTACACAGATGTTCTCATGTTCCATTATTTATATTATCGTCTCCGCTTCATTGCACCGTATTTAACACTTCAGTACAAATAAAATATGAACAGTGTTTTTCTTCCGTTTTGCTTGATCTATACAATTATCACTGTTATCAGCTTCATAAGTAAAATTATTTGTCGTTAAACTCGTCTGTTAAATTTTAATAATTCCAACAGACCTACACGACACTTAAGCACATAAAAACACATATACAAGTCACATAATAGAAGAGGGTGCCAATTTATTTAAACACATATATAAATGCCTTGTACATTCAGAACTTACTCGATCCTTGGATTAGATAATATATGCAAAGCCAATTTTTGGTAAATATCATGCCGTTAGTTGACAAAATGAAACTGAAACACTAGTCACAGACTTCTAGATGTCTGAACAGAGCCAAAGGCTTCTTAAATATTTCTAATCTGAATCAGCCAGGAAATTTACTACCAGTACATAAACTATGAAAGCTGGATTTACTTAAATAAGAAAGTGTGCAACATAAATACAGTACATCTTACTGCACTTTGAAACATACTGAATGTGAATTTGGCATATATCAGACAAATTTATAGCACAATGCAAGACCAAGAATTGTCGTGAAACAAAAGCGACTGCTGCCATCACAAAATCCAGTCAGGTGAAAGGACACAATCCACTAATTTGTGCAGTAACTAAAAATTCAATCAATTACTCTGAGGTTGACATGGCAAAGAACAATAAAATCTCATGAAATTAAACAGCAGCATTTTCACTTGGAGCACACAACAACTGGCCCAACAGAAACATATCAGATTCATTGGCATGACAAGCCTTCTCCCAACACATTCTGTGGTCTGGGGCATCAGATGTCCATCTTTATGCTGGAGTTGATAAACAAAATCAAGATTAAGCAAATTCCCTAAAATGATAGCCTACATCAAAGATTAAAACAGACCAATGTCAAGTAAATCTGATTTAATGAAACAGCAATGCTGTTGACTAGCAAAGCAAAGTCCTAAAGAACTAAACCAGACAAGGAATGGTCAGAAACCAGGTAAAAGTCTGAACTAAACAATCAAAATATTAATTAGAAAGAAGCATAAAACTAGTAAAGGTGAGAGAAAAAGTAGATGACCAAACAGCAGGTGGGCTATAAAGTATTACCAAAAATTGGACACAAGAGAGTTTAACCATATAAGCACCCAACAAATTCAAACTAATGATGGATACCTGTTTCATAGATGAGCATTGCATGTAATGTTTACATTCACATAGCTGGAACTTGGCCGCTAAATATGTCTTAACAGTAACTGCATATGTAAATAAATAAATAATGCATAAACCTTAACACAATCCCCTTATACAAAATTAAACCCTCCTCAAATCTAGTATTTAGAGGCTTGGATGAAGTATACTGCCATTGTAAACCACCTCAAACTACAAATTTCTAACAGAAATAGTCTGCACCCCAACAGTTTTATCTGAAGTATGTTTTGCAAAATCTTTTTACATTATAACACACAATTTGATACACAGTGAATTGTAACTGTCTGCCTTATTACATTTGCATTAAACGTTAAAAGGGTGAATGCAACAGCATTCTGTAACAGCACTGCAGTGCAACATCTGAATTTCTCAGTCACAGCCAACTCCTAAGATTTGACAAACAGAAAGGAGCATAAAGGACTTTTATTTAAATTCATAACTACATCAATACAACAATGAAATAAAACAACTTGGACATACTAAAACAAAAAATTTTAAATGACCAAAATTCCCAAATGATTGTGTGCGCAGATGTGAAAACAGAGTTAAAAAGACGATGTACTGGTAAGCATGTGTATTTGTGAAAACAGAGTTCCAAAAGTGTTTTCTATAGAGCTGTCTGCATCACAAGCATTGCAGGCTATAGAAGTGCAGTGTATGCAAGTCCAAAGAAAACACACTTTTCCATTAAAAGACACAGCACAGTATATATAAACCACAGCTCCATTTACAGTATCAATACAATGGTATTAAACTTACGTGCAGAACGAATATATTCATCAAGTTTTCAGTGACAGGTGAACTATTCAGAGAGTGACTAACTGATTGTGCTATTCCTCACGATAAAATTCCAACACAATTCATTCGTTAACCCAAGTGCAGTAAGATCTTACAAGGAAGCAGAGTCACATGTATCTCATGTATCTTGTCCTGTTTTATACTCTGATTACTCTACCGTCAATCAACAACATGTTGATTGTTTATTCTTGATATTATTTATTATTGCAAAAGCAAATTGCCTACACAATTGGCTCACACTTTTTGGACCATCAGGTATATCACTGGAAAAAAATTGTTGTTCTGAATGTGCGTTTAATGGTATTACTTAACAATATAAATAACAATTATGCTTATTAACAACTATATATGTTACCTTGGACAAGAAAAAGGACCACTTGTCGCTTACTAGATCACCCAGTAAATGGATTTTTACCTAAAACCACGATTATTGATTTTTACGTTTAATTAATGATTTCCTGCCAAATGATTGTTTTATATTTTCATTTTAAAAGGGCATAAATTTTGGACCAAATGTTCTGAAATTTTTTCCATGACTTCCTTATAATATCAGCATATGGAAACCGTTAATAAGTCCATTACCGACAAGTGGTCCCTTTTCCTCGCCGCGGTCACATACATACATACACACACCTACACACAGTGGGTGGTCCAAAATTACATTGAGAAAATTTTTTTTGTATCTCCCACTCCCATCTGGTGCTCCTGCAATAGAAACTTATTCATGCAAAAAATTGTTGGGATCTGTGTACATTTAGGGCAATGCACTTTTTTATTGTCACTATCTGAATTAAGCTGATATGTACAATGTTACGGCTTTCTCAGGATACTATAATGGTCAAGCAATTTTCATAACTAGTTGGTAGTAACTTACTATACGTGTATAAGGAAACAAGTGTGACTTATGTATACTGAATTTCCAATACACACTCTTCTTTTAACTTACTTATCAATTCATTTTAATGAGGTGCACAGGCACATAACTATGTGGGGGTGTCTGCTGCCATTTTGGCAAAATTTATTTTCTATAAAGAGGTCATCTACTGAGCTGGTGGGAGGGTTTAAATTTCAAACGCTAAAATTTTGGACCACCCTAATATATCTATATATATCTACAGGGTATTATTTGAGATGTGACTTAACAAAATCGTTTTTTTTCACTTTTTATTCCGTTACATGTTTTTGGACCATCAAAAAACAGTGGGTGGACTCACTAAAAGTGATATAACTTTTCTCCTGTTTGAATTTCTTTGGTGAAATTTGGCCTTTGTACGTAAATATGAATTACTTTTAAGCCTATAAAAACTTAATTTAAAAATTCTTACTTTTGGCTGAAATATTAGAAAAAACTTATAGGGGTTACTTTTTTGGCCCACACTGTATATCTATATATAGCTATATACTTTAAAGCACATTCTTTGATTTTTTCTGTCATGTTCCTTTTATGTTATACGGCATAGGCTTAAAAGCTGGCTGGAATAAGGAGGCAAGTTTATAGTTGCAGCATTGTCAAATTAAACAATATGGCAAATTTTTTCCCCAGAATCTGCTGTATTTGTGAGGTACTTATAATGCACTATATTAAGTGTCCTGATACATACACATATATATACAAACAAATACAGCGAAATCAGACTTATCCTGTCTGAAAAAGCAAACCATCCGATTTAAGCCAGACAATTTTCAACTGGCATACAGCCATACTTTCTATAGGACACAATGATCCAACAAAATTGTTTAAAATAAACACAGCAAAATGTGAACTGCATATACAGTATAACCCAGAAAAACAAGATGTAGATAAATGTTTTAACTGGAATATTATAACTTTGCAAAGTAGCAAAGCAGTCCAGAAGCAAGCACAAACAGAAGCAGACCCCATGGAGACATTGAGTTTATTTTTACTGATAGGTATACGAGTTTAATACTGCTGTTCTATTTCAAATTGTAAAACCAGTAATGTCTAAAACTCTTTTAATTTTAATGGACTACACAAAGCTTAGTCACCACTAGATATTTGATTTTTTCCACTAAATGTTTTCATATTATTTTTATTTCTCAGAGAACTATCTGCAGCATTAACTTTAACAACGAGTGTGTACTAAAAGTGACTGGGAAACCAATGCAGCTCGTTGTTAAAGTGTTAACATATGAAATAAGCACACCGGAATACTAAAGTCATACTCTGTATTTATAAATTAATCACGTAACAATACTATTCAGCATCTTAATGGTTTCTCAAAATTCCAAAGTTTTGTGGGTACACGCTTACAGTTGTTTATCTATTGATAGACAATATGCAAGTTCAGACACTGAGGGAATTTCTGGAAGAATGCAGAAAAGGGCTTGTTATTTGCCCAGTATCTGGCGCATTTGTCTGTTCTGGTCTCGGATCTTAATGTCTGCTCTTTCTGTTTTTGGTATGATTCGTTCCTCGATCTGTTCGTTCTGGGATGTGATTTCATCGCCAAGACCGGTCGCAAGTATCTTCAGCTTCGCCACGCCACCAGACATCAGATCTGCAAATACAGACACATGAATCAATCAGAGAAATAAACCAATTTACAGAAATTACCTAGAAGACCCTTCCTAGAAGATGCCACAGACAGTTTTTTGATTAGAAAAGCAAATTAATGTCAGTGAAATAGGTTATTCCATATACATCTCTTCTAACTTGTTTGGTCTTTCACAACCTCTGTGCCAATCTCCACAACTCCCTCCATGACCCATGACAGTTCTCAAACTCAAACTTCATTTAGAGATCAAGGGCCAAAAAGCTTTTACGTGCTTATTAATCAGTCTTCCATCAGCATTTAGGAAAATCATTGGGAAAATTAACTTGGTCTACATTGACCTATGTCGCTTTTGTTTCAATACTTTCATTCTAAAGAAAAGCTATTCAGAGCAATATGCGCCGCCAAATAGTCCATTAAACTAAAATGCATAATTTGACATATTTGAAGAATCTCTGAGAAATATATTTCTGCATAACATGGCAACAGATCACGTGTTTGGAACACGTTCCTTGTGTCACTGTTATGTTAATCTCAATACGTTCCTGTAATGAACCTGAAACATCAGCTGAATCAGTTGGTATGTTCTCAAAATCTGTAAATCTGTGTGTGAAGTTAGCCTAGAAGTTCTACATCTCCTTCACAGTAATACCACGCCAGATATCTGGCAGACATTAAAGTTTAAATATTCAGTGAAGATGTGAAAAAGTAATACTACTTTTGATCCTAAGGTCAGCGTGATCCAAAGTGATTTGCTACTTGAGCGTAAGGTAGGGGTTTATTACTATTATTTTTATTATTACCGTTATGTAATAAACATGTTGTTGTTTTTTACAATGCATTCATGTTGATTTCTTATTAACGATTTCAATAATGATGAAATTGTATTACCGGCCTCTTTATCCTTATCAAAATTGTGATGAGCCTTTCATCCACAAATGTTGAACACCCTTGATGTATATCATCAGGTTTACATTACATCAAATTATCCACTGAAAGTTTTAAATAACACACAAACCGAGGTTTTTGCCGAGGTTTTCCTCGTATTCCCTCCACTCTGCTGATTGGCTGCTCTGTTTCTCACTCTGGAAGCCAGTGGCTGCAGCTTGTGGCTTAACTGTTGATGTAGAAGAGCCTGCCACTTTCTGACCACCATACCCAGTTGTATCACTTGGATTGAATTCAACAATGTCTTCATCATAAAATCCTCTTACATCACCACTGCGCAATCGGAATGCTGGATGGGTGCCTGTATCTCGTTCTGCTGCCAATGCTTCACTAAGTGCAGCTGACTGTTTTTTGGCAGCTGGCCCTGGAGGTGCCTCCTCTTTCTTTCCGTCACCCGTCCACCAGTTCTTAAGTCCACCAAAAATGCTCTTGATGCCGTTTAGGTGGCGTTGCGAAGTTTTAGTGTCCACTAATATTTTATCTAGTTTCCTCTCAACATTATCGAGCTGTTCACCTTGAGCCAGAAGTTCCTACAAAATAAAGAATATAAAAAACATTTAAGATTTGATTAGCTGATTGTTTATTAGCTTATCAGTTGCTTACCAGTTATTTGATTTATACATGATCGCAAACTCTGATTGCGCTTGCAAGAAAAACATCATGATTACCATCAATACAAGGAAGAAGTCACATCATATTCCTAAAACTTAGTCCTAAAAATGAGAAAAAATTTCATATCGCATAAGCAAAAGGAACCATCAAGCCTGAGTTGAATGACCATACACTACATGAAAATTCGGCCGTAGAATTACTATTTTCAACGGCGGAAGAGCATGCGCATTGTTCAAAATGCGTTACTTCCTATAAATTGGCGTCGTGAGGGTTGGTTAGGGTCTGGTTACGCGCTGTGACGGTCGGTTAGGGTCAGGATTAGAGTCGTTATTAGATAAAATGTGAAAAATTTTCCACCGCAGAAGTATTTCTTCGTACATTACGTGGCGGAATCTTCCGCCGCAGTACTACGCTTTACTAATACAATGTAACGTTACAGACGACTGTGATTGAATCTATGTTAGAAAATAACCTCTGCTGTTGCGACGCCAATTCGCTCTGAGTCGTATATGCTAGCCAAGCATCGGTTTGTTCCTTCCAGCTGTCGATTCATAGACTGTTGTTTCTGTTGTTGAAGCTGTTCGTATCGCGACATGGACGGGTCACCAAAAGGATCCTCGTTTCGACGCTCTCCTCTCTCTCCCGATTCATATCGATCAAAAGCCCTCGTTCCGCTTCCAGATCTACCACCACCGAACGAAAATTCATCGTCGGCCTCGGAAAGAAAGGGATTCTTCCCACCCTGATAAGCCGTCATTTTATTCTCAGCTGATCTTAGAAATCACACGAACAGAAATTCAAGTCTACCCTTATGGTCAACGAAATTGGTCTCTGACTTTGGTAATATAAGCGGAACAGAGTATATATTTCTATAGAGTTTACAGTTAACGATACTACAGACAGTGGCTGACACGGATAAAAAGCGCCAATCAGTCACCGATAAGTTCCGCAAGCTGTCTTACGTCACAGCATCATAAATTGTATTCTAAAGATGCTTCCATAGTTTTTCAAACATATCTCAGCTATTACAACCAAACACAAGCCAAAACCAGAGCTGCAAGTTTCTGAATTATGTCTTTTGCGTAACCGACTTTGTCAAGGTTGTGACGTAATTGTTCGAATCCATAGTTGAATCTGCAGAGATCGATCGTCTTTGAAAGACCATCTGATATAAATAAGCTTCCGGGTCTCGTAACTGCGGGTTAATGCGCATCACATGATTACTTAATGATGACTAGATATCACTGATACACTCACTCTGTGGCATACCTAGTGTAGCGACACATCCGTGACGCATCTGTCATTCTTTCTTTTAACGTCCTTACTAATGACTAAATTCACGAAGTCACGGTAGCCGTGAATTTCTACTATCCATTATTTCTCACTTGTCATGATTTTGGCATTTGCCGTGAATTTCCCAAATGCCATGAATTGACATGGTTTTGGGTAAATTTTGTGAAATATTTAATGCAACACCATTATGTTCAACGAAATTGGTCTCTGACTTTGACGTTTGGAACTGACATGTTCGGCTCCAACGTCAAAGTTTTACAGACGAGAACTTAATTGGCGCTAAGTGTAATGCTGGTATACAATAATAATTTGCAGAAACTATATTTGCCGGACGTTGACTAAATAATTGACACTTCGCGCGACATTACACAGCGATAGAGCGTCGCTGCATATTTGCCGTGAATATTATTTCTACTAGCCCCCCACCCCGCACCCCTATCCATAATCTTGATCACCAAGTTTCATATAGGCTCTGCAAGTGCCCAGACAGCCATGGTTATTTGGAACAAAATTGGTCCGCATTAATTAGTTTTTAATTAAGCGTGTCACTTAATTGTGGCAACTGCGGGCCCAGTCACTACTCGAAGTTCTCCAACCGAGCCATATTCCACTGTACCTGGGACTATTAATAATAGTCCCAGCTGTAACATGCGCGTTTCTAGAACGATCTTCTTCCTGAATTCCATAAATTTTCGGTTCCTTCACCATCACTGCCAATCACACACCATCACCTGCTTCAGGTGCCTCTGTCTACTATCCTTTGGGCTTTCTACTCAAAACTGAAGTCTGACCTCTTCAAGAATTCATACCCCAACTCACCTGATCCTCCACCTTCCAACTCTAAACGTAAACGACACCTGCCGTAACAGGTCAGGTACTTCCCCCCCCCCCTTTAACTCTCTGGCAACTGAACACGGACCTCCTTTTGACTACCCTTTGGAACCCACCTTAGCTGGTACTTCCCCCCCCCCTTTAACTCTCTGGCAACCGGACTCTGACCTCGTTTTGACTACCCTTTGGATAGCCTCTCCGCTGCTTCTGAATAAGCCTCTTACATTTCAACAAATGTGCTGTGCTTGCTTTATTTCTACAGTTCAAGGTGCCGATGTTTCCAGAGGCAAATCTTCGGGGGAATTGTCCATATCCCCAAATAAACATCCTGCTGACCTTCATGGTCAGGATTTCAGATACATTTTCCCTCAGTAAATAAGGCAGGTTTTTAAAGTGCACAGTTAACGCCATTAGACCTGTTGAACTTACTAACCGAATGCAGTATTTCTGAGCTATTTCCAAATGCTTACGTCAGCTTTTGTATGAATACTGTTAACAATTCCAGCAACAGTATAGCCTCTCAAGAGAGATCATTCAGCAAAGTTGAGCTTATTTATGATTTTTTAAGGTCTACAATGTCTCCAAAGCATGTTGTAGATTTCGTCAGGCCGACTATTGAGTCAAACATTGCCAGAACAATTAATTTTGATACTGTCATAAGAAATTTCGCAGAAAAAAGCCAGGAAAGCACCTTTGTTAAAAGTAATTAAGCCAGTTAGGTCTAAGTTTTTGGAAGGGATGAACATGTTCTTTTTTGTGGCTGGGTGATGGTGGGTATTTTTTTCTTTATAATTTGAGTCTTAATACTTCCATTTGAACCTCTGACAGCAGACTATATACTGTTGTTTTACAAATGTTGCATTGTACTATAACAATTTACAAATGTTGCAGTATAGACTTTGTATTGTAATAGGTGTTGCACACCACCTCTTACGGGCCTCGCCCAACAGCCCTTCTGTTTTCGTCCCAACACCTAAAAAAACTCCTCTCAGTGGCCCTGTGTATACTTAGGTAATAGCATAGAATGTGCTATTAGTAAGTTTTAAATAATAAATTGTTTAAATAAAAATGTTGGTTTACTGGTCATTATGGAGTAGATACCAAGAGCTTAATGTTTTAAGTGTCATAAAAATTTCCAGTTAACACTTAAATGACGAGCTGCATTGGTTTCCAGTCGCTTTTGGTACAAGTGAACATATGGCAACAGAAAGTACATGCAGTGTTCAACACTTTTAAGTTAAGCTCACTGAAGATAAATCTCATGCATGAATATTCATATGAGCATAGTTACTCAGATAGGAACTTATTAAGCACTTTGCCCGGTTTGCGAGTTCAAGTATTTTCATGATTTCAATGCACCTCTTTCATGCAATGCAAAACCTTGTTTACTCAGTGCAAACAAGTAGAGCTGGATCACAGATTTCTAGTGGGATAAGGTAAACAAATTGTGGGATCATATGGTAAACTCACCTAGGAAAACATTAGTTCACACAGGTTGGAGTGGCATGTGTCTTATGTATTTCTGTAATCAATGTCTTGTGAAATCATCACTGACTGTATTCAGGAAACCAGTTAAACAGTGGTTATTCAAATCAAGTTCATACCAACACGTACCAATTTCACACTGATGTTCAGATTAACCGTGGTTTAATTTCACTACATAGTACATATAGAAAAAAACATAGGCCTACGTTTATCCTCTTCCGACCAGTTGTAAGAAATCCTACAGAAATACAGTAGTAAGCTGTGAGTTACTAGTGCATTGTGTCAGCAAAATGAGCTGAAAAGTAAGCACATGTCCAGTGATGTACTGAACTGGATTGACAACTTTGGGATTTGCCTGTGGTTATGTGTGTGGGAAGGGCATATGTGCCGTTGCAAATTTATGTGCATCTGATAATCCTGATATGTACATTTAAAACACATACAGAAGATGAAACTGACTAAAACATCACAATAAATTGGCAATGTTCGAATGAATAACTAGCACTCACTATATGTGTACAACTGTACATGTAACGATATGTTTATATATATATATATATATATATATATATATATATATTTATATCTCAGCACTTATATAGTGACTTTTGATAACCCCTGAAAACATCTCTTGCTAACTTAACACTTTAATGACGAACATGTACTAAAAGTGACTGGGAAACAAGTGCAGTTTGTCGTTAAAGTAGTGTTAAACTCCTGTCAGAGTTCCAAATGAAAAAACCAAGTTCAGCTGTACACTAATGATGTCATGTTGCTGAAAGGCAGCCACTGACAGTCTCACAAAGACATTTAGGCACTGACCAACAAATTCCCATCCACAATTGACATCTGGTACGCAAACAGTTAAAGCCACTTCATTTAAGAAATTTCTTATTTGTAGATTTAATAGATGCTACAACTCGTTTGATTTAAAAGAAATATTACAGTGATACAGAAAAATCTAATTCCATTCACACTGCACCAACAACTAACTTATACATGCACTTACTCGGTGCTTCCATTACAAAAGAACAAATTTACGTCAGTTGGAAACTCCTATGCAGTTTCATACACAGTCATTGGCAGAGATCTTCACCACAATATTACATACCGCTATTGCATTAGACAAGAATTACTAAGACTACTTAGATCGACAGCCTACAAAAAGCCTACATGACTTGGATACAATTTGAAAAGCCTTCCTTTTAAATTGTATCAAAGTCATACAGGCTCTACTTGCTTCAATATAACATTTCCACCTATGTTACTCACAAATCTCACCCTTGTTATTACACCTCAACTGAAGCACCATTTCAAACATTCAGACATATTTAAGCAAGGAACATGACTGAAGGGATTTAACTAAGCATTGATCACAATCTTAGAAAAACAAAAATTCTATTTAATTCTTCATAATTGCCACATTTCAATCAACTACTAGCAAAAATCGACAACTGCAGCATTCCTTGTGCTTAAAGAAAGACCAATGCTGACCTAGTCTTGATTAGTTTGGCTTTTTGGAAGCTTATTTACACAAAAGTGATACAACTGCAATCATTGAAGTAAAAATATGCCTCAGTAGTCGGTAGATGTCACATATCTCTGAAAAATCCATTTTCAGAGTTCAATCATATAAGTTTCACTTTCAGTTGCAACTTGCCTCATCTTGATACATGACAGTAAGTGGCTGACATGTAATATCATGAAACATGACAAAGTGGTTGACAAGCAAGGTCTTCAAACATGACATATTCGACTATACCTCATCCACGAATTAATATCACGTCTGTATATCTGAGCAGTTCTAAGCAACTTCTTCAGGAGTAGTCTATAGGTCCGTTTCTCCTGAACCTGATGACTTGTTCACTGCAGCAAAGGCTGGCTGCGGAGGAGTGGCCGATCCCTGATGGATGTGCACTGTGGCACCTGGCTGCGTTCGGACATGAACTCTCAGTCTTCGTGCCTCTCCGGGCGAAGGTGGAGGCTGCTGAGAGACTGCGGCTTTGCCTGGCTTTGAAGGTATAGCAGGTTTAGCCTTTGTTGGTGGAGGAACAGGTTTGCTGGCTCCAGCAGCAGCTGCCCCTGCATCGGATGACACTCGATACTGCTTCGAAATGGATACACGACTACCCGACTCTTCGACGACTGATTCCGTTCGATATTCACGTGAGCTGCTGAGAAGTTCACTATTTTGCGATACATTCAGGTTCTCCCTACTGGATTTTGTGTTCTTCTTCTTCTTTCTTATGGCACCTGGAATGTTGGCATCACCTTCCACAGAAATATTAAACACCTCTTCATCACTCTGTGAATAATCTTGGTACTTGGTCTGTGACTTGTTAAGCAGCTCTTCTCTTTCCATGGCATTCAGATTTTCAGAGCTGGAATCTAACGTCTTTTTCTTCTTTTTTTGCCTCACTGGATCTGGAATGTCTGACTCATCCTGAAGATTAGCTGCCTGTAGCTGCTTCTGGGTGGTGGCGCCATAGGGATCACCAGGGCTCTGCATCAGTCCAGCCTTTTTCCCATAATCTGGGTAGTCTTCAGTGTAGTTGAAGCTCCCAAAGCGCTGACTGTCTGAAGAATCTGGTGGAAACCTTTCAGTTTGTGGTGGGTAGCTGCCCTCCAGCTGAGAACCCTTCATGGTAACAACTGAGGTGTAACTTTTTTGTCCAGATTTGGAAGCACCTTTTGTGCCTGGAAGCGAGGATGCTGACTGATTCAGGGTTCTGAAAACAAAAGAAAATCTCAAAAGATCTCCCAGTGAACAAGGAAACTCTTCCTTCTGTTAACAAACAGACAACTGTTTATTTATCTAATAAACCAGTAACTGAAAAAGTCTGAAGTCCAACCACCCATGAAACCAGCCTACTTATCCAGAATTACTTTGAACAAAGAATTCTAGTGAGTTTCATAGGATGAGTAAAAAACCAGTTAAGCCGCCATCTACTACCTGATGATATTCATAGACTACCTGCTACTAACTCTGCTTTTTGGACTCAAAATTACATTTGAATTATGTCTGCTGCTATAAGAATGGGGCAATTCTTGAACACAGTAAGGAATAAAATTTCAAGCCAAATTTTTCATCTTGTTTGAAAACTTGAAATAAATTAACCATTGTTATAATTTAGGCACTCTGTTAGGTGACTTGCATTTGCACATATTCTGTAATTTTACCAATGTCAGTTAGGAATTAATTTTAGATTCAGCCTATTAGATAGAAGTCAAAGTTTTGGGATTTGATCTAAGATTCAAATGTAAAAAGCTTTCAGATTTGAGACAAAGATATGATTTCGGATTTGCCCATCACTGGTAGCTAAGATTTGGGTCTCTTTAACCTCCGACTGGATGACTTCTGGGGATTATGAACTGAAGTTTCACTTCAAAGCAATCATTGATTACCACTTTAACGATGACAGTGCACTAAAGCAACTGGGAACCCAATGCAGCTCGTTGCTAAAGTGTTAATATCTTCAGCACTATGATTTTGGCACTTTAGAAGGTCTAGGACTTGAACAGAGTATAAAGGCAAAGGAGAAAATGATGTCCATTCGAAATGGTAAAAAACTATCTGATGACCGTCAGGTTCGTAATTAAGTATAAAAAGAAACAAAAACTTGCATAGTATTTCAATAACACTTATTAGCACAGATGCTTTGGGATTTCATATGAGGAAAGGTATTGTATAGTGGTTAACACACCAACCTTATGAATAAATGTGCAAGAAATTACTGCAAAACTAGTTGTATTGCAGACAATTTTGTAAGCAACTGAAACCAGAATACTCGGTTACGAAAATAATGATTGTTTAAATACTCACATCCTTGACTGAGCCAGATTGTTGACTGACTTTGCCCATCTCTTTCTCTCCTTTCGATTCAGAAAGCAGACGAGGAACATGCCGCATATGAAGAGAGCTCCTCCAACGGACAGTAGGATTGGTCCAGCGATCTTCAGCGGGTTTTCTCCGATTGAAGTACTTCCCGGCCAGTGAGCAATGACGGTCATCGTTAGGCCGATGAACACCATGCCAAGCGACATGACGAGGACTAGGATTGAAATCGGATTGCAACGGGGAGGAGATGCTCTTCGCTGAAGAATTGCCATGTACCTCATCTGGGCCAGCTGGTCGGCATCGGTAGGTGCCTGGCTGTACATTATTGCAGCTTAGAAGTGTATGACAACAAGAAGTCGTCTTTTGTATCTGTAGGAAACAAACAACAATGAACAATCAATCATTTATTTCTGTAACCATCAGAAGAGAAAAACTAACAATGAAACAGTAAGGCAACGGTTTGACATGTACTGGCTACAATGCAGTCATGAATGCTATCACCCGTTGTTACTGAACACTTTAACGATGAGAGTGTACTAAATGTGACGGGGAATCCAATGCAGCTCATTGTCAGTGTTAATATTATCAATGCAGTTGGTACAGAGAGTCTGAACATTATGCCATCAACTTTGAACGGGAATCCATTGGTTGGGATCCACACGCACTCATGAGCCTGAAAATGGTGACTTAGCTGGCTGTGCATTGTTTTAATTACTGATTAAATGTCTATTCCTAATAACATTTAAGATCATTTAGGTTAGGGTAAAGAGTGCCTCTGATTAGTGTTTCTTGAAGTTGCACTATAGAAATTTCTAATTACAATTAAAATTTACAAAGCCTACATCTGAACCCTATCATAACTGAATAATGAAATGTTGACTACAAGAAGTTATCTGAATGAAACAAATGACAATGAAAGAACGTTCATACAGCTGAAACGATCCATACTAAAATGTAATAAGCCTTAGGCTACCACTCAACATTCTTAATTCTTAGCATCAGAAGGACATAAGGCAAGTTTTGCCTTTCAACTTCTTGTGAAAGAGCTAAACTTCAGTGCTTCAAGAGCCCAGGTCAGAGAGACAAAAGCCACAACAATTGGTTGTGCGCAAACCATCATATGCGCATGCAATTGTGTTACACATTATCTCCTGGCATCGAGTATCTAAGCCTCTAACTTATATATACTGTAAGGTTACAGACTTAATACAATACAAAACAGATTCTCAGAATATTTTGGTATAAAAAGTTTAGCTTAGCACTTCGACAATGTTCCATTAAGTATTAGTGTTTGAATAGTGAGACTCCTAAAGAGGGAAGTGACAATTACACACAGGTTGTTTGTCAGAAGGTTTTCTCTAGTGTGAATACAACACTCTTCGATTCTGAGGTTAGTGGAGTATGTCGAGTGAGATTTATAAACCAAAATCCACACAAATTTCAGAACAATTACAATTATGTTATCGTGACAACATAATTTATATTGGGTTGTGATTATCGAGGAAATGGTTTTTAACTGGTCATAGGCAAAGCCATATACTAGCAACTTAACGTCTGCCGAATCCTTAAAATTTTCTTGACTACTTTAATAATTCATTTTTAATATAAAATCCCCGGTAACATTTTCTACCTTTGACAGAATTGTCGGTGACTTAATCTTCCTTCAGATCCGGGTTTTCTTTCTTCAAATCTGCCGCATCCGTATCAAACCCTTGGATGCGGACCAGTGGAGCGAGAAAATGGCCGAGTTACCATACAGGTAACACCATGCACCGACCGGTTCCCTATACTTCACGAAACAATATCCTTTAAAAGGTTATCCTTTAATTTTCGAGACAGTAATTTTATGAAATTTGACCGAAATCCGCCTCAGCACACCTTCGAATCATAACAGGATAAACCATACACCTGGTATACGCATACCTGGTTGTTCGCGGCCAGGTAAACTGGTACAACACAAAAGCCTACGCTACTTCGAGTACCCTCAATGGCTCTGATCATACAGGTGTATGGTAATTTGGCCGTGCACTGATCGCCGTGCTTGGCCAATCACTTTCTGTTGTAGATAAAAATGACAAAGTCCAAACGTCGTTCAGTGTTGACTAAGGCTGAGCGCCAGAAAGCAACTTCATGTCTTGAGTGTGTCACTGCCATGCATAATAATTAACGCGGCATTTAACATATACATAGGACTATGCGTTGTCATACAATAGATCCGAATACAGCTCGGCATTGAAATTCTAGCGCAGTGTAAATGTAGGCCTACTAATGATAGCGTGTAATGTATACGGTATAATGCCCAAGGCCTAAGTGTAATATGATGATGACAACAGATCTAAATGGCCATTTAGATAGGCTTGCATAATTATATTTAATGACTTTTTGGTTGAGGCTTATGCGATCGGCAGATTTGCAGACCGATTGGTTGACCGTCATGTGGTGCTTTATTTGTCTGCACTAATCCCGGCAATTCCCTTTAAAGGAAAAACAGCTTCTGTATAGCATGGTCAAAGATTCTGCTAGGCCTACCTGGCAGCACCAGCTGAATTGTGTTGGGGAGGAGGTCAAGCCCATTGAGGTATAATCTCATTGGTCAAGACATAGCGATCAATCAAGGACCTATTGGGGATCAATATTATGAATGAACGGGTCTAACTCGATTGTTTGTGAAATAGAACTGAAGTTGGATCGTTATAAGCTCAACTGTTCCACAGCCGTCACCGCCGATGGCTACCCGAATGGCTTAAGACCTTTATGTTTCAGATCCTCTCTGATGCTATAGTTTGTAATTATTATTATCTTTCAGTGTTTATTATACCAGCCTGCCCACATGGAGCTCATATTGGACCTAGACGTTTATTGATGAGCACCAATTGTAAGTCCCATTATATGTACCTGGGTATATGGAATTGCTTGCTGGGTAAATGTTTGAATTTTTAGTTCTGTTGCAGACAATAGCAAAAAGGTGGCAAAAAACTTGACCAAGATTGTTACACCTGCCTCTGATTGGACTTCGCGGCAGGGCTAACAACTGGCTGGTGCACCGTAGCTCATTATGCATCACTACATGGCCATCGAGCTTCAGCAGCGTTTTAGAGAAAGCCTAGTTCTCTTAGCTGCAATCATCAGCATACTAGTAATGGATATTAGTAATGGATATCAGCAGTGCTCGAATTACTTCCAAAAAGCAAGGGGGCCCAAATTACTTGTAGTTTTGCACATTTTCGTAATATTTACTTTCATGGTATTGCCAATCAAACACAGGAAATCCGTCTTAGATTTTGTATTGTGACATGTGACCAACATTAAAATTGTGAACCGGCTTTATAATTACCCAACTAATATTCTTTAAAAATGAAATAAAACAATTTTTGCAAATGAAATGTATTTTACCCATGGTGATTACCCTACTTCAGCATGACAAGGGAATAAGTAGGTCAACATTCGATGTTTGGTTGATCTGGACTTGGCCCCGGCTTTTAAGACATCGACTGGTAATGTCATTCTGTCAGCCACTTTCACACAAACGGTTTCCAGCTTCAAATCTTAGTGGTGGACCATTGAGCTTTATGACAAGCAGGTCACTTATTGTGTCTGGTAATAGGCAGCTGCGTTTGACAGTGGCTGTACTGCTCATGACAGATAAAGCCCAACTCACAAGTTTAAACACCATCTAGCAAGTTGCAGAGATGGCTTCCTGGCTTCTTGCCATCCTAGCAGTCGTTGTAATTTTCAATGACTTCTTGACCGGACAGGTGCAGATGCTTTCTTAGTCTCCAAACGCTTGCCTCTCCATATAACACCCTCTCATCTTCACTAGGCCAACTCAATGATCTCAGAACGCATAGGACATTGAATAATGTCGATTCGGGATCAGGGCAACAATGCTGCAGGTCGTCGATAATGGCATAAATAAATTGTTGTGGTTTGACTGCAGCTTTCCTATGATTCATGTGGATGCCTTTGAACAAAGTCTCCAGTTGACCTTTGAGGACCTGGGCTTTCTGCATCGATTTGCTGTCTCCAGATTCTTTGATAGCCTTGATAATGGCAACTGCCTTTTTCAACACTGTGCTCCACACACACAGACGAATGGCTTTTCTGCAGCACCAATAATGTACTCCTTAAATCTTTCATCAGCGCTATGTCTTGTATGAAGTTCCCCAGCACTGTTTGGTCTGAAGCAAATCGATTACGCATATTCAGTACAGCGTTAATCAAAATATTCTATTGGCATAGAGATGTAATAGCTCAGCTATTACATCTCTATGCTATTATAGCTGTGGCAATCAAGGAATTGAAAATGCAGAATCCATACAACAGACCACAGATGTTGACAGGATTACAGCTTGGTTTGGGTGTGCCATTGACTGATGCCAAATGCAGTAGACACTGGCTTTACAAATTGCTAATTAACAACAAATAACAAAATCGCTGTTCTCTGAAACTTTGAATATTAGATCCGTCATGGTCAATTTCAATTATGACAAAGAAGCCCCATGTTGACAATAAAATGATAAACCTCATTAAAATGTTACTTGGTGCAAAATGTGGTCTATTAAAAGTCATTTAAAAACTGGATTACCAATTTGCAGAGCCTTAAGCCAAAATATGATTTCAACAATGACCAAAAACAAGTTCCTGGTATGAAAATAACAAAAGTCAGACAAGTGTGAAACTCCACAGGAAGACAATAGGAGTTTGTCGGTGATGTTGAAGTCGGTTGATCTCAATCTGCAAGCAGCGATGTCTTTCCTAAGTCACATGAGTCAGGTAATACCTAAATATTATGAACTCAAACTGTTGGTGCAGCCAACGTCCCATTTTCTTTGTGAAACTTTTCAATCTAGACATTAACACAATACAACATGATTACAATTAGAAACAACAATTAGCATCCAACTGAACATCACACAAATAAATGAACTGGGACTCGAACAGATGAAAAACAATGACTTCCACAAATGTGTACATAGGTGAAAAGACAAGTGTGACGTTTGAAGTAGCAAAATCGACAACAGTTAGGCCAAATTTCTACACCCCATCATCACTTACAGTCTACAGAGCCCAAAACTTTGGGATCAAGACCATTTGGCTTTACACTCTATAAGGACGAGCATGAACTAAAAGTCACAGGGAAACCATCATATATATAATTATATAAGTATACTCATGTATCTAAACACATAGTATAACGCCTTTTGAGAACCTCACAAAAGCAGGCCACTGCCATCCTAAACGATGTTAAAGTCCTTAAGAAAGAAAAGTCAATATCAAGCAAACATTGATCAGAAAACAAAAAGACGTTGTGGCAAGCACCCGAGTCCAACAAAAGGATTACTAAAGGCCAGCAACACATGAACCCTAACATCAAACAGTCCCCACAGATGGTATTAGATGCTGTGTTGGAACATCCCTCTGCCACCAGGTCTGTGAAGGAGAACGTCTTTGCAGCCAGCAATTGGTTGGAGAGTCAGCACATAGAAGGGTCAGCATCAACCCAAGGACTCCTGTTTTTTTTCAAATGGAACCTGGCAGCATAGAATTAGTAACCTGAAGCCTCTTAGGATGGACGACTCTATGGTGGCACACAAGACATTGATAACAAATGTCTGAACACTGTCCTTAAATTCCTGAATCCATATAATTTAATTAAAGTAAATTGCACTAGCACACTAAAGGCCTTTTAACCACTGTCCCCAAAGGGGTAAATATTCTGAACTTAGAAAAGTAGCACATCTCATACAGACAATATTTGTACTACATATTCTGAAGGTCACCACTTTATTAAGTTTGTTTTAAAGGTAAAAAAATCCCTGTACTTCATTTGACAGAATCTCAGATTTGGATTTCCATCAGTTAGAACCATAGCAGTTATGTTGCCAGTTTCATAGCTTTTCATATTATGAATTGTTTGATCAAATGAATTTGAACTTTATAATATCTTCCTTTGTTTGTTCACTTGAATTACATTATCCTTTTAATTTTAGTGCATCTGCAAGTTAGGACTTTTATGATTATATTCAGCATTTTACTGACTCTTCTGTTATCCTACCCAACTGTTCATTTTGATTTTTCAAACTTGTATCTTTCAGATTTTCAATGATTTCTCTCAGCATCTTCATTTTTATCTCATTTCTAGCAGTTCAAGCAACTACCCTTACATTTAAAATATTGCAATAGTCACTCTCAATGAAACCGGACTCAACCAAACAGTTCCTACTAGAGAACATCCTTGTTTTGTGTAGTAAAGCAATCTTTATCACTGGATCTCACTTCTGTTCCAAACATTTCCTTTTCTTATTCCTCTTACATATTAATTTCAAATCAGAAGAACAAAACTGCATTCATTCTAACTAGAAACCAAGGTTCTCATAAAATATTGCTTGGATATTACAGCCATGCATTTTGAGTAAGAAAATGTTCCCAAACTTTAACACATTTTCGTGAAAGTAAATGGCTTGAAAAATGCCTCATCGTTTCATGCACACATACAAATGTTCAAACTCAAGTTCACGTAGGTCTGATTTCACTTTCTCCAGCAATGCAGAACAAGTTCTTAAACTGACCAGACACCAAATGACATATAAAACGGTGTGCAGTCGAACTCGGTTCATTGTACAGCGGCTCCATAGAGTGAATTTGCTCAGTTACATTCCAGTCATCAGCAGCAGTATTACAAATTTTCATAGTCAACATTTCTTACCATTGTTTAGGGCATGCTAATATCAGTCTCGTAAGATTCTTTAATATCTCTGAATTTTAATTCCAGGGTTCTCATAAGAAATTATTTGGATAATACAGCCATGACCAATTGACCATAGAGGATAAAAGTAGATTATTCAAAATGATCTATTCACAGCTTTTAGTTACACATATTAAATACATAATACGCAAAATCAACACACTACAAAATTCAAATAACATCAATATACAGTTGATTCCAAACAAAATAGCTATTTACACCTAATGATTTTAGTTTGCCATTTCTACAGCTGCCAGAGACCATTTAATACCCAGTCTTGCATTAGAATCACATTAGGGCAATAAATGCCCTTCACCAGTTATGGACTAGTACTTACAGTCTGCTGAACAATTTCCAAAACTTTGCTATTAACTGGTCCTCTGCAGTTTTCCCGTTGATACGGAGGCGAAACGGTTATTTCACCCATAACTATAATGTCCTTTTCATTCCATTCACTGTCTGCATATCTAAAAAAATAAAATCTCTCCGTGTCTAGTATAGTCTTCACACATCAAAATCATTATGGCATCTGTCTGCTCACTTTATCCGATTGAACAACCACATTTTCTTATTGGCCATGTTATGAGAAAACAGCAAAAGCCAGTTATGCTAACTTAGTCTTAGTCTATATATATTATATAAACCATGCAAGGTTACTCAAACAAACTACCATGACTTAAAATCCTACTAAATTCTTAAACACACTTAAACAGAAATCTCAATATCTTTCAAGTAGGGCATCTTGCTCATTTAGTTGCACTGCAAATAAGCCTTACATTAAACATTACCAATTAGCATCACATTAAAACATTACCAATTGGTATAACAATAACATTTCAGACACAAAGTTTTAAAGTGACCCTGACTGAGGTTAAACCTAAGCCGTACAGCTATTCAAGTCAAAACAATCAGCTGAAATCTGAGTTAATCCACTAGTTACCATAAGCTATCAAACTATCAAACTGCTATTCCAATCTAGAATAAGCACTGGGCAACATTGCTTACAGAAAATTGTCACTATGTTAGTTTCATGTTTTGCATTTTTCCAAAGGAAACAACAGTTTCTTCAAAACAGCAGCTTTCTTAAACCTACACTGGCATAATTACTGTGTATATAAAAACTTCATATGCATAAATTTCTGTCATATAATATACTAATTGCTCATTATTACTATTGCAATTATATGTATCATGTAAAAGTCAACACTTCAAGTTCAGTTTAGTAATGGCATTTGTAAATTCTCTTACAGTTGAAATAACCATGGGACAAATCCTTAAATTCTTAGACAGTCACTGCATATCAATACAGTGCATTTTCCCAGAATTCTTATTTTTAAATTTCATAAAGACATGATAAAGTCGTAATGTAATAACTTCACATACAAAAGTGAATAAATTTACTTCTAGAGTTTGAACCTGTGAAACACCAAACTTTACATATGTCACGAGTACTCCTCACCCTGCTATACAATTTCTATTTACAAATAGAGACTATCATGAAAACACATTTGTGGGCAGAACAAAGACCAAATATGTTGTGTCACAAACACCTATCTATACATTACCAAATAGTTATTGGCTCGTGTAAAACTAAATGCATTGGCAACTAAGACAACAACTTAAGACTGACAATCTACAGATAATGTAAAAATTCCAAAAAGAATCAAATTTACACGCGACTTATTTGGGACATCAGGCTCTGTGCTGTATCCGTAACTCCATCTCCCATGTATCTTGCATCAGTCATTTTTTTATCGATGTTCTTCTTTTTGCGGACTTCCAACTGTTAAAGCAACAGTACCAAAATCACATGTTACTTCTATTCACTCAATCTAAGTTGTCTACTCAGGAAACAATGTTTAAACTTTACTTATTCATTCCATAACCCATTTTAGGCCTTACATTTCTAGCAGGGTATTAGGACATCACAGGTTAAAGAAAGACTTCATTTTTAAATGGCCGATTACATAGCTTCATATTACATCAAATACGCAATATGTAGCTTTTCAAAAGATTCCAACTAGAGTGGAAACCTGTTTATGTGCATGCAACCCATTTATGCACAAATCCTCTTAACATGCGTTTATGCCATGGCTCCCAGTGATAACTATTTAACACGCAAGACACCTTAACATGATGTGCAAACACTTGATGTGTAGCTCTGCATATTGCTCATCAACTTAGTCACATGGATATACCATTGGAAGTCTGGAACAGAAAGAAACTCAGGCCTACTGGTGCTTGCTCTTCATTTTGACTATGGTACCAACATTGGTAAAGACATATCAAGCAACTCAGTCATTGTCACACTAAATAGATATAAAATCAAAGTTTCTAAGATTTAGTGCATCTTTAATGTTTTTTTTAAATATTTTTCTTTATTCATCTAAATTTATATCTTTGTATAGCACCATTATCAGATAGGTCTGCCATTCTCGAGACCTGCATGTCAGGAGAGGATTTAGATCAACACAGCTGGATACATGAAATGCAGAGGATGTGGTCATATATTATGGTACGTGGACACAGCGATCTATGTTCTTCAGTTAAGACCCACCCAATCTAGAAATCATGACTCATCATAATGTTGATGTACTTTGCACTAAACGTTAGCTACAATGTCACTGAACAATACAATGGCAAATGCATATAATGACAAATATTCTGATTATGTGGCATCAAGACTGATAGGAAATTTAACATATTCTGTACTTTGCTGAATCCTGCAAAAGTTGTCTAGGGCTAAGATTCTAATGCAACCTAACTAAAACTATCTAGACTTAAACGTAAGCTCCGCTTTGTCAGAAGATAAACATTTCATCTTGAAAACAATTAAGATGTATAGTCTTTAAAATATTGTGTAAAAACAAATACTTGTACGTACGGCTTCAAAATTGATGTTTGCCAGATGCTTTGGTGGTCCAGTTGCTTCCTGAACAACATTGAATGAAGCGTGATCCATGTTCAGAATCTTCACATCACACGTCTTTGTTTGCTCAACCAGACGACTCCCTAGCAAACTTGTTAAAGAAGTTTATATGACTCAATTCCGCATGAATTCAATGACTTCACTAGCATCAGCTCTAATAATCATAGCTAAAATCAGATACAGTCAGTTGTTTCCTGCCAATACTGGGGCTACACAAGTCATGTATTTTTGAATATTTACATAACATTATATCCTTCCCCTCACCCTCCAGACAAGATTAGTTTCTCTTACAATGGAAGATTGTAGGCCAGTCAGGGGCAGTCACATTGAATTATAGAATAGAATAGAGTTTGTTGAATGGTCGGTCGCTGGCGGGGTCAACCCGAATCCCCGAAAACGCTGAAAATAGACAAAAGCCTGATTTCCCGAAAACAGTTTTCTAGAAAGCGATGGAACATTCAGAGTTAAATTGTAAACATGACATAGACATGGCGTGGCCTTTATGTATATCGATATACTGCCTATTCACATGTTTATTTTTTGTCGGACTTAGAAAATCAATTTCGGGGATCCGGCCGAAATTCGTTTAGGGGATTCGGGTTTCGGGAATTCGGGCCGCACCCGTTGGCGGCCATACCGTCCATACGTTAGAGTTTATAGGTTATTTTCGTCGTGTGCGGAGGATGAGGACGCGCTTCGGTGATCGTGCTTTCTCGGCCGCCAGTCCTCGATGCTGGAACAGACTTCCTCCTGCTATCCGATTGACCGACTCATTGGACTCTTTTAAATCCATGCTAAAATCACATTTGTTCGCCAGGGCTTATCCCGACTGTTGTTAGTTGTCTTGTAAGGCGCCCTTGTAACGGCATGGCCGTGTTACGGCGCCATAGAAATTGTCGTAATTATTATTATTATTGTTTTGAAGATGGGTGCTAATTAGCGATTATTATTCCAAGCCCGTCACTCTCGTAACCACACTCTCACCATTTTATCAGAGTCTTGACAACGGAGTTCCCTTAATGATAGGTTCTACTCGTCTAAATAATCTGCTGGAGCTACATAATCTGTTAAACGTTTTTAAAGCTGTGTCTCAGCGGCAGAAAAGATACTGATAACGACGAGCCGGCACTGGATGTCGAAGGCCAAAACTTCGCCTTCAAACGACTCTCCAAACTTATCGTTGCCAGAAACCATGGCTCCGACGTTCACTTTCTCCCAATCAGCCATATTCCTCATCTTGATACCCAACCAAAAACTCTCTGCCCTTCTTCGACGACGACTTCCTCCACCACTGATTACATGTACCGACCTAGATATCGCACTATGTATAGCGCAATGTATGAATTGCTTCTAGCGCCATCATTTCTCAACGTCAAACTCCGCCTTTCTAAGAGCACAGAATGCTTTATTATCTATTCTGTACTAAGAGGCTATAGGCAGCGTTGCTAAGAGGCTAAGCAGCGTTATTAAACACCGTGATGGTTTGAATAATATTCATCTCTAGTATTTTAAAGAAAAATCTGAGAGACGCTTTACCTCGATCGATCGAGGGTTCAGTCGTGAAGTTTTGCCTCAGCATTGTGATTTTCGGCCTCGATGGGGTCTTACTGAAAATGTCAGCAGCTTCATGGGTATCACACTGGAATAAATCAGAATATGGGTTTTATATGGGCTCCATGTGGGCTTGCTGGCAGATTAGGCCCAGCCAGCACTCCTGTGGCAAATTTTGGGGTGTCCGCCATTTTTCGGCATTTGGTCTTGGCATGTCGCCGCCGGGGGGAAGCTTCGTAGGCCCAGTCTCTCTAGGCCCAGCCTCGTAGGCCCAGCCTCTCTAGGCCGAGCCTCGTAGCCTCAGCCTCGTAGGCCCAGCCTCTCTAGGCTCAGCCTCTCTAGGCCGAGCTTCGTAGGCCCAGCCTCGTAGCCTCAGCCTCTCTAGCCCGAGCCTCGTAGCCTCAGCCTCTCTAGCCTCAGCCTCTCTAGGCCGAGCCTCGTAGCCTCAGCCTCTCTAGCCCGAGCCTCGTAGCCTCAGCCTCGTAGCCTCAGCCTTGTAGGCCCAGCCTCTCTAGGCCGAGCCTCGTAGCCTCAGCCTCTCTAGGCCGAGCCTCTCTAGGCCGAGCCTCGTAGCCTCAGCCTCGTAGCCTCAGCCTCTCTAGGCCCAGCCTCTCTAGGCCGAGCCTCGTAGCCTCAGCCTCTCTAGCCCGAGCCTCGTAGCCTCAGCCTCGTAGCCCCAGCCTCTCTAGGCCGAGCCTCTCTAGGCCGAGCCTCGTAGCCTCAGCCTCGTAGCCTCAGCCTCTCTAGGCCGAGCCTCTCTAGGCCGAGCCTCGTAGCCCCAGCCTCTCTAGGCCGAGCCTCTCTAGGCCGAGCCTCGTAGCCTCAGCCTCTCTAGGCTCAGCCCCTTCCCTGCCTCGGGGAGGGTATATATAGAGCGCCGCTCTTGTGTAAAGTTTGCGTTGGTGATTGTTGAGGCGTTGGTTTGGTATGTTTCTCTGTGTGATGATCGCTTGTTGAGATGAATAAAGATTGCCATTTGAAACTGTCTGGCATTACTTCCCTGAAGGGTGACATTGACTAGGTAGTCGGCTGGCAGAAGCGAAACCCTTCGAAAGACGACGGAGGTCCTACTTACGCTCCCATCCTGAGCGACACGCGCCTTCCCTCGCCATCCTGAGAGAAGCGGAAGACGAAGAACCCCGTTTTCTTTACACTCCCACGTTAAAACATATGTCCTAGCCTCGGTATACCAGCATGTACATAAACGTCTGATGAGGGCCATAATGTATATTTACATAACATTATATCCTTCCCCTCACCTTCCCTCGAGACAGGATTAGTTTCCCTGACAATGGAAGATTGTATAATTATATATGCCAGTCTGTATCCACTCACACATTCATAGCAAATTCTCCTGTCCGCAACCTAGGTGTGACTTTTGACCAGAATCTTAGCTTTTCCGATCACATCACCCATCTTTCCCGTTCTTGCTTCATGCACATCCGTGACCTGCGTAGAATCCGCCCTATGCTTGACTTCAAAACCTCATCAACAATCGCCACATCAATAGTTCACGCCAAATTAGATTACTGCAATGCTCTCTTTCTCAACATAGATACCACTCAAATTAATCGCCTCCAAGCCATTCAGAATGCCCTCGCCCGTGCTGTCACCAAAACCCCCAAACACCACCACATCACACCTGTCTTGAAATCACTTCACTGGCTCAAAATTCCTGAACGAATAGAATATAAAGTCCTATCCCTCACCTACAATACACTTCAATCCTCTCAGCCCTCGTATCTCCGTCAGTTGTTCTCGGTCCAACCTCGAGCTTCGTTCAACCCGTTCATCTTCCACCCTCACACTGCTCCGCCCTTCCGTCACCTCATCGCTTAAATTTGCAAATCGTTCCATAGCCATATAGCTGTCCCACCTCTTTGGAACAAACTCCCGCCTGTGCTACGACAAATATCCGATCCATCCTATGAACTCACCAAAACCTCACCTCTTGCTATCTCTCCACAGGTCTTCCACTCAAAACTGAAAACACTGCTTTTTCACAAATCCTATCCCGATTCCTTCTCTTCCCCTCACCTTCCTCGCCATTTCAACTCTAAGCATCATCCACCTTAGCCGTCTGACTGTCTGCCTGCCTGACTCTCTGGATTTTGACCCCTGCCTATCGATTCTGTTTTGGTTAAGCGCCTGTGAATAAGCTGGTTCCCGCGACTTCGCTTTTGTGGGCGCTGTAGAAATATCGAGTTTACGATTACGATTACGATGGGACACTATTATGTATAATGTCCCGTATTTAATAAGGGGCATAATATAGGCCTAGTGTCTTATACAAGAATATATGACTCCAATACGGGAGGTGCACGTGAAGCTCATTCCTGCGAGACACGGCCCGGCAAAACGAAACGGAAGGGTATAGCTCCTCTATTATTTGATCTTCAAGAATTTGAACGATATGAGAAATTACTGTTACGATTACTGCCTTACCAGACTACTCGGCGCTATGTGAAAACAAGTCCGCAACTGCCAGGTTGTTTAGTCCGTTTCGGTTCTAGGTCAAAATCCGGAAGGTCAAACCAAAACGACAGCATGCATGGTAGGCCTACGTGCTACCACATCTTTGGTGCTACGGTGAAAATTTGTAATGGTGGTGGTCATGGGGTCCATGCATGGTGCTGAAGTTGAACCCTGCAGGATATTATAGCTTGAAGATATCGGTTTTCAGTTCATGATTATGATGATATGATGATAACTTCTGTGTCTTTGTCAAGAAACACTGCAGAATTCAAGAGAGTCCAGAGTTTTGGATGAAATAAACATCCTTGAGGATTGCAAAGAAATGCGCTACAGAATCATTTGGGGAGAGAGACCGAAGTTTACGTACTGCGTCCATGATTGCGCATGTGTCTTTTGTGTGGAAGTAGGCGATCATTTCGTTGCGAATAGTCGGCATAGTTTGCATCATATATTCCGTTATTTGTCTCTGGTAAGGTTCTGGACTGCTATACAAATTTGAAACTTTCGAAACTCGATCTACGAAGCACTGCAGTCACGCTTAATGCCTGGCTGCTAATATCGCGGCCTTACAATGGAAGTGTTCTAGATTTTCTATCCTTGGGCCACGTGCCGGCGTCTTTGCCCTTCAGCCTTTGACTGGCCCAAAAAGGTCGTCACAAATGGTTTATGTTGCACATAAAGCTATAAAACGATATAAATAACTAATTCGCCTTCATTTACAATAAGCTGTCACACCTGGTAATATCTGCGTGTTGTGTAATGAAAATGACGGGATTGGGTATAAATTAACATTTTAAATACATCGAAAGGTGTAGGGCGGTGCTATATGGGAAAATACGTTTGCATAACTAGAAATTTAAGCATTAATGTATAGCAGGCTTGTCCAACCTTTTTGGGCGAAGGGCCACATTGCCATTTTTCTAAGACTCCGGGGGCCGAAGACAAAATTTCGTCGATAATTAAAACAGCGCATTGAATGCATACTAACGAAGTACAATAATTTTACAAGTCTGTACCTCACGATCAGATACCACATAGTCTATTAACATTTTTGCTGATTTCTTTGTACTAATGAGATAATTGACACTGTTGGCAAATGGAGAACTGTTTCAGTGCTCATGTATTTTTGAAAAGCTGTCACTTTTGAGAAAATGCACACTTCAAGTCTCTTAACAAGATTATCTTGAATGTTGGAAGCTAAGTCATCAACCCGCCTTGCCACTGTTTCATGCAATAGACTGGTATTTTCTACCATAGAAATTTTATCTGGAGAGGCCGTCTTAATAAATATATGTACCCTCAAGCAGTCTTATAAATTCTCCATCAGAAAACGGGTTTCCTCTCTTTGCTATAGCTTCGGCTATCAGAAAGCTCAAAGCTGACCTTGGTTGTTGTTTCAGAATTACTGCTTGCAGCTTTGACAAAAATCTGTTGTCTAGTTAAGCTTTGATTAAGAGAATTCCTTCGGTCAATTTGAATTTAGCCGGACATGCAGTCAAACTCTGCGCCATGTTTTGTACTAGTAATAATAAAACGATTTCGTCGATTTATATTGCGCCGTAGCTCAACCGAGGCCGAAGGAAAGGGAGCTCTATAGGAGATCAAAAGTCAATGACAGTCATGTGATTGTTTAAAACGACAATTCTTCAGCTGTGATTTAATTTTCTCCATAGACGACGCGCGGAATAATGCCGCTAATACTATATTCCTCGTTGACTGCTATATTCTCTCGACAGATCAAACATAATAAACCATCAGAAAGCTCAATGACAAAAAATTCCTCAATCCACCTATTTTTGAAAACTCTACATTCGGAATCAATTTTTCCTTTTCTACTGGCAGCAGCTGCTGTCGATGCCGCCATCTTCATATGACACTGAGAAAGAATATAGAGATCGAGCCTGTGTTATGCACCAGAGAATTAGCTACCATTAGGCCTAAAACTTTGATAACTGTGAAGCAAAGAATAATGGGAAATTTTCAAGACCTCTCTGCTAGCAATTTCGTATGCAATTCACAATTTTACACATACAAAAAAACCACAATTTTTAAAGGTCCGGCGGGCCGGATGGACCCACTCGGAGGGCCGGATTCTGGCCCGCGGGCCGTAGGTTGGACAAGCCTGATGTATAGTGTATCAGTAACATAGCTAAGTGTTGCTGTGCTCTTGATGAAGACAGTAACACATGTGAGACTGTGAGTGTGAATCAACCAGCCACGTGGAGTTTTATGATAATGTCACCAAGTTGCTTGCATCGCCTTTGTAATCAGGGCTCCGTGGTATATGCCTTTGGTGCGGCTCACCAAATTTTACCTGTAGATGCCTATGACTGAAAGTAGTCAAACGCGACTATTCTTGTCTTCTGGAATCGATCCACAATTTTATACACATTTAAAAAAATTGTATCTATAAAGTTGCACTGATAAACAATGACAGAATGCACTCAAATCAGCCAGGGGCGCAACCACGGTCCAGAAGTTGGGAGGGACCTACTAGAATGTCTGAGTGGGGAGGGGCAATTGCGAGCGCGAAGCTGCGATTGCCGAAGGCAAGAAGCACCTAACGACTAGGGGTATGGGGGAGTGTCGTAAGATCCCCCATCGGGGTCTGGGGCGGAGCCCCAGAAGCCGACGCAATTTTGAGCATTTGATGTCAAATGGAGTACATTTTGGACTCTAATTTATCTCAAATTTTTCACTGATGATTTCGATATAAAAGTACCTAAACCATCTAAATATGTGAAAAAATATGAGTTTAGTAGGCTATGTGAATAAACTGAGATTTTAGGTTTTAGAAGAGCACCACTTGCAGTCGCATCATTAAAAATTGAAATGGCCTCCTAGTCGAATTTTAAAAATCGAGATTAGTAAAGTTTTAGAGTGAAATTATACCGCAACATTCTGCACTGAATTCTGATAGACTTGAATTTTGCCTGATCCATTGTTTTATCGGCCGCGATTACGGAAGACAAGAAGCTCCTAACGACTAGGGGTACGGGGAGCGTCGTAAGGTCCCCCCATCGGGGTCTGGGGCTCCGCCCCAGAAGCCGACATAATTTTGAGCATTTGATACCAAATGGAGTGCATTTTGGGCTCTTGTTTACCTAAAAATTTTCAAAAGTTGGAGGGGACCGTCCCAACCTGTTCGAAAGTTGGGGGGACGCGTCCCACAGGTCCCATAGGGTGGTTGCGCCTATGACTTCAGCAGACCTTAAGGTCTTCAGGATGGAATAAGCATCCACTAGATGTGATGCGAGTTCCTGGAACACTTTTTATGGGGCTGAGCATGATATCATGGGCTGATTATTTACGACTACAATAGTCTTTCTGGTTGCTTGCGGCACGCTAATCTATCTTGCAGTATAGGGTTGCCACAGTATTTACAAGTATGGCTTTTTAACATTATTTTTAGTGTTGTTTGCATTATTTGACTTTTAGTCATTTAGCAGTTATGTGATGTTTGTCTTAAATAGTCAAGCAACAAACACAATGTATCGTCTGTCAAGTCGATTGGTTCCTGCTGTGTCTCGCCATCTGCTTCGATCCCAAGCAGCGGTTGCTCCAGCTGCAAACAGAAACTATGCAAAGGAAGTGAAATTCGGTGCAGAGGCAAGGGTAGGGCTGCTGCGCGGTGTTGACATCTTGGCTGATGCCGTTGCTATCACCATGGGACCAAAGGTAAAATCAAGACGCTGTGTGCTAGGTTTATTAATTTAGCCAATTTTTGTACAAATATAAATGGCTATTAAATTTAATTGCAAAAGTATTGATTGCTTTATAACAACCTTTGATAAGTTTCTTGATATTGCATTAAGTTTTAACAAGCACCAGTTGATGCCCTTGCTACAGATTAACTGTGTTTGATATATTATCTTTGGCGACCAATTGCTGTGACACATTATAACTATGACTTAAACCAATCAATAAATTCTTTGATTGTTCCCAAAGAATAGCCAGAAACCATATATTGTGGAATAGTAGTCAAATACTGAATACTATGAAGAATTTTGTACTTTTCAACTTTTGGACTGATGCATTATTATGGAATATTGAAAAATATCGTTTAGTTTATTGGAAGGCATTCCTTGAGATCAGAGGACTTTAAGTGGATGTAGGCTGTGGCTGCAAACTGTCAAATGGATTTCTCATGATCATGAATTTTAAATCTTGGAAAAGAATGCCCCGTAGTGTAACAAGTTGAAGTCTTTTCACATTGATCATGAGTCAGAAGGGAAAAGGCTATAGGGGTGGTTTGTGGAATACAATTTCTGTAGTCTTAGAAAGATTAAGTAGGTCAGTCTATTTCATGAGGTTCAATACTTGATATTAACAAATTCAGTTTCCAGGCTAACAGGAAAATTTGGTGGGCAAGAAGATTTGTGCCATCTGCAAATTTAAAAAAATGAATGTCAGTTGGAAAGACAGGTTTAAAGTTGCTTTCTATAAGAATGTTGAGACTGGATCCAATGCCAAACCCTTCAATAACACTGTGATTAATGGAGGCAGAATCAGAAACTATTTAATTGCATTTGAGGGCTTGAAATGTTTCAGTTAAAAAGTCAGAGTCCTGGTTAGATATTGCAAGTATTGTGTTTAGAACCATAGCTTTATAAATTAGAATAGAATGGTTAACCACATCAAATACGTGAGAAGTCAACTTATAAGCATCCGACATGAGAGTTGCTTTGCAACTTCAAGAGATACTATCCAACATCTGACATGATATAGGAAGTAAGTAAGCACATTGGTACAACTTCAGTGGGTTTGAAACCAAACTGGTCCTTCAGAGCTTTATGAAGAATTTTATGCCTGAACAATCTAGAAATTAAATTTTTCCTGCGATTGTAAATAACTAAATAACAATTGTCTGACTTGTTCAGTATTTTGTGCCCCTTATTGAACCATCTGATTGAAGTGCAAATGCATCACAGAAAGCTGTATTAAATGTTGAATGCCATATTTACTTTTTTGTAGGGTCGTAATGTAATTATTGAACAGAGCTGGGGCAGTCCAAAGATCACAAAAGATGGTGTCACAGTTGCCAAGGCAATTGAGCTGAAGGACAAATACCAGAATATTGGTGCCAAGCTTGTGCAGGAAGTGGCTAACAAGACAAACGAAGAGGCTGGAGATGGAACAACTGCAGCCACCATTTTGGCAAGATCTTTTGCTAAAGAAGGCTTTGAAAAAATCAGCAAGGGTGCTAATCCCATCGAAATCAGACGAGGTTGGTGTAACTTGAAAATGCAATACTATTTTTTTACTACATTGCACTTTATAATGACTGAACTAAATATTGTGCTAAATATAAATTTACTGCACAAAATATTGACTGTATGAAATGCTTTTGTTGCTTATTAGTCGGATTATGACCCAGTCTCGAGTTGTTTTGTGGATGGGCAGATAAATGGCTACAAGACTTTGCTGCTGTCTGTCAGAATTTGTTGTTTGTCTGTATTATAATCTTTCATCTGTCTTTCTGCTTATATCTGTTTTATGTTTCTCAGCATGCCTGTTTGTGGCACTGTACTCCAGTCTCTGTCCCTATAAGAGACATAGATGTCTCCCTTTTTTCTTTTGGCTTCATATGCTCGGTTATTTCACTTGAATGTTTAGTTAAAAGTTATGGATTTGGGGTTTGATTATGGTGGCATTAGTTTCCGGAAGAGTTTGCATGTATCTGCATTATAAGTTTATATTTTCTCATGTGGGTTTATCTGTAATTTCTGCATAGGTGTTATGATGGCTGTTGATGCCATTGTCGACCATCTGAAAGCCATGTCAAAAAAAGTCACAACTCCAGAAGAAATTGCTCAGGTGAGTGCTACTGCACTAATAGTTCTTTAAAACAGACAAAAGATCAGTGTTATTTCTATTAACGGTAACTGTAGCTGAAATAGCAAAATAACTGAAAAATGTTGGTCAGTTAACTGTAACTGAAACTGAAAAATACTGAATAACTGAAACTGTAATAGTAACTGAAAAACGAAAACTGTATAACTGAAAAATAACAAAAGTTAACTGAAAAATAAAACATGAGTGTTTTCTTACTTACTTTTGAATGGTAATCCTACTCTAGTCTACGGTCAGTTTTCTATACTCATTTCACTTCTAGTTTCGTTCAGTTTTCTATGCTAATTTCACTTCTGGTTCCTTTTCAGTCTTCTATGCTAGTCACTTCTGGTTACTTTTCAGTTTTCTATATTCGTTTCACTTCTGGTTCCTTTTCCTTTCGTTATGTTGTCGTTGGCGCTAAACCGTAAATTCGTAAAACAATCCACAACTACGAGAATAATGTTTAAGCCAAGTAGTGGTCGAAAAGTAGAAAGTGGTGTGTAGGAACATTTTGTTTATGAAGCCGCAGACGACAAAAAACGATGTTGTGTTCGCACTGTTGCTTTAAAGGATGCTGAAAACAACGAGTGTGGCACGCTAATTGTCGGAACAGAGCAAGTGTTAATCTGGAACGTCCTGTTTACTTTAAAGTAAACCGACAATACGTTGATTTGCTGTGTAAATATTTCTGGTAACTGTTCAGAATACTTGTGGTCAGTGCGTCATTAGTCATGACTTGTGAAAAAAATAACTGATACTATAACTGAAAAATAAAGAGAAATAACTTAAACTGTAACTGAAAAATAAAACAAATAACTTTTAACTGAAAAATCTGATTTCAGTTAACTGTAACTATAACTTTAACTGAAAAATCATAAATTAGATAACTTTAACTGTAACTGTAACTGAAAAACCATAACTGAAATAACACTGCAAAAGATTCAATTGATTAGGAAAATTTAACATTAAATTATGTCTAGCTGATGCAGTTGCCTATTAGCGATGTGGAGATTGAGTACTTTGAGTGTGTTATATTAGCTTTGTTAAATGCAGGATTATTTCTTATATTGTCATGCTGCAGGTGGCAACGATTTCTGCCAATGGTGACAAGTCAATTGGTGAAATCATTTCAAATGCAATGAAGAAGGTTGGAAAAGATGGGACAATTACTGTCAAGGTAACCAATAAACCATCAGTAAATATTTTTATCATAATTTGATTACTGTATCGTATTGTATTGTATTCAAGCATTTATGAAGTGCCTCTAGTAGGGTGAACTGTTTATAAGTGCTCCCAGTACGCAAGGCCACGAGAAAAGAAATAGGTTTTGAGAAAACCTATTCAGCAGTAATATGTGTTCAGCATTAGAGTTGCTTCATTTGTATTTTGCAAGTTTTTCTAAGCATGTGATGTGACTAAGACATGCAATTACTGTGGAATTTCTGTAACATAATCAAACATATGATTTGCCCTTTGTCTGCCACAGGTGCAATTTTGTGACAATAACTTTCTGCCACAGGTTCAGATGTGCAGCACTATGGTTGTCCTTGTTAAAGCTGTTGGATAATAGAAAACAAGCATTCAACCTATGTTAATAACTTATCGATAAATACAGTTTACGTCATTTTATAAAAGTTCAGTCCATCATCAACAGTTCAATTTACCTGAGGTTTGATATAAGTGGGATATTCACGTCAAGCTCAATCCAACTCTGCACGAACTGAAGTCATCATAAACTTGTAATACATATATACTGAAATGCATTTCTTGGTGATAAGATGGACTGCTATAAAATGAAATAATTATAAGAATGAAAACATCATAAGTATATTTTAGTTATAACTTTAACATTCCCACACAATTGCAAGGCTGAACAGGAAAGTGTTAGAAAAGTTGTTAAAGGTAGATTGGTACTTTGCATTTGTTGACTTGTCATGTATGAAAAATGCAAGCACATACAAAATCAAATGACAAGCTTGTTCAGAATGGTTTAAAGTAAATTTCATGTTTATTGTTCAGAATTGTTTAAAACAAACTTCATGTTTATGCTTAAACTGTTTCAAGTGGTTGCTGAAATATTATGTGTTTACTCTTGAGGTGTGAAATGGGATCCGTGAAAATGTTTGGTGGGGCCAGGTTATTGGCTGCAATGTCTGGGCAAGGGCATATATGGGATGGTTGGTCAGAGCTTCTTAGAATGACATTTGCTTTTGTAGGATGGAAAGACATTACACGATGAACTGGAAGTTATTGAAGGAATGAAATTTGACCGAGGATACATTTCACCATACTTCATGAACACTGCTAAAGGTACAAAGGCTGATTTGGCTTGTGCTTCGTGTGAGAGATCTTTCAACTCGGGACCAGTTCACAAAGGCTGTTTAACACAACTTAGGTTGCATTATGTCTTTGCAACTGCTACTTGCTGTTTAATTCATATACCTTTACTGTTCTGTGACTTGTAGCAGCACTGAAGTAATGTGCAGTTCATCAGTGAATGGTTGAAACAAGCCAGAATTAGGGTTGATTCCGGGTGTGCGATAGTCTTGTCTCTAGTGGTTAGTTTGCTGGACTGTCAATCAAGAGGTCAGAGGTTTCAATCAACACCATGGCAGAAATTTGTTTCAAGATTTTGGCTCCACTTGTGCCCCCTAGCCAACATAGCTATAATAAGTACAGTTAACGTACACTGTCAGTGGGGATGAGATGGCGAGGGAGAGGACTAGCCATCTGCCCTCATATGCCGAGGCGAAGAAAATGAAGTCGCTGACACTAATACCTATAGCTGCCTCTCAGGCTAGCTTAAGGGTCTGTTCTTCAACTTTAGAATTAATATGCACTTGAAGTGAGTTCGATATTTTAAGGGCAACACCAGCTGAATAGACTTGCAGGAGCCATTCAGGAAGGTCAAGGTACAACTGAAAGAATGTTGAAAAAGTGGTAACAGCAGCTGATGTCAAGTTGAGTAATGGTTGGATTTCTGTGATAGTGCCCTCTCTATATGACTAAAATTTCTCGTAATGTTTCCAAAGTTCTTACCGTGGTATTGATTTGAGTGTTTGTTGGTGTGGTTGGCAGGTGCAAAGTGTGAGTTCCAGGATGCACTTGTTCTGTTCAGTGAGAAGAAAATCTCCAGCATCCAGTCGATTATTCCAGTCCTGGAGTTGGCAAACGCTCAGCGTAAGCCACTGGTGATAATTGCTGAGGATGTTGATGGGGAAGCATTGTCCACTCTGGTTCTCAACAGGTCAGTTCACTGAAAGAATGATGTCTTTACTGCTTGTTGCAAACGGTGATCTTGAGCTCAAGTGCCATTTGTATAAGGACTACATAGAGGCTCAGTTTTAATATCAGTTTGTTGTATCAATCAATCAATCAATCAATCAATCAATCAATGAAACTTGATATAGCGCCCCTTCAAGATATCTACTCAGAGGCGCTCCCGGCCCAACCAGTCAGTCAATTAAACATGCATACAATCTTGATGCAAGCATGTTGTTTTAAATTGTTTAGTATCAAGTTAGAAAAGTCGTATATATGAATGCATCAAGGCATTTCTGTAGCTCCTTTTGAACCTCTCAAAGACAGTCTCTGCAAACCTGCATAATGGCAATGTTTTGAAAGAAAACACAAAGCTTATCTGTTGTTGAATATAGTTGTTAAGGGAATCTCAGTTGTTAGTCTCTTGCAGGCGTGTAGAGATCATTGCAAAATTTCATCCATTGTTGAGCGGTGATGGATGTTAAGAACCTCTATGTGTACTGTGTTTATGATGGAGAATGAAGTGTACCTTAGTATCATTCTCACTGACCAATCATTCTCAAGGTAACAGCAAACTACATTCACAGGAGGATTTGATGAGTGAACAGCTGTTGGAAGTTGCAGAGACCTGAAAAACTATTTGCCAATTGTGCATTCTCATGCTTGAAATACTTTCACACTGTTGACCTGTTTTCTTGCTTTGCCCTACTAACCTGCTTTCGAAATTAATATAAATTTACAATTTGATTTCAGAATCAAGGTTGGACTGCAGGTGTGTGCAGTCAAGGCCCCAGGATTTGGTGACAACAGAAAGAACACGTTGAAGGACATGGCAATTGCAACAGGTGGTGTGGTAAGTAGTATTTTGTGATAATGTTGTGAATTTTATTTTGTATATTTGATTTTAATTTGTGCTAATGTTCGAATATTCAAATGTAACTGAACTGTAGCTATGCAGACAACAAAGTCATTTTATATCTCAGTCTGTTTGCCCTGCTGTGTACATTTGGGACCAACAGTTCATCATCATCATCATCATCAATGGTGTGCCTCTCTGCAGAGTGTTTTCGTTTCCATGGCTCTTTGCCAGTTGTCCCGGTTCTGGGTTTTGTGTAGTCTGAAGTTCAGTGGGTGAAGAAGATCTGCCACTGCTGTTCAGGTGCACGTGTATTTTGGTCGTCTGACTGGTCTCTTCCAGCTCCTTAGGGGACCAGAAATCAAGGCTCAGAGCACCGTTGTCTGCCTGCCATCATGTGTGAAGTCCCAGAGTTCCGGAATGTTCTAGTCTCAATCATCTCAGCGATTGCACTATGTTAAATAAAGAATTCCTTATTTATTTATGTAAGAAACTGCTTAAGCCAATGTCACATGATTTGAAATAAATGCCAAATTGTTTTGAACTACACAGATTTGGATAACATACTTTTAATTTCTTTTTTTATATGCAAACCGCCTAGTTTCTAGGCTGCTGTAGCAGACTAAGAAACATTTAATTGTTTAATTGTATTTCTATCTGTTAATAGTTATTTGGTGATGAGGCTGACCTGTACAAACTCGAAGATGTTCAGATTCAGGATCTGGGTAAAGTCGGAGAAGTGACCATCACGAAAGATGACACACTAATGATGAAAGTAAGGAATTCAGAATAAATGATTGTTTTCGGCCTGGATTCTGTGCTTTGGGTGGCAGAACAAGTAAACTTAAAGTGGCAAGTTGGCTGTTACTAAGTCAGTTCCTTTGACAGCTTTGTGGATTGCACATTAGTCTGCCAGTGCAATCACGTCAACCTTCCATTTGTTTATAATTTTTATAAATCCTAATTTGCATTACACAAAGGTTTTTGTAGATGTTAAGTCTTTCTTTGGAAGACTGAGCTGGTATAAACAATCTTATGCTGTTGAGTACAGCCATTCATATTCATAAGTACTAATTAAGTTACAGTGATATTGGTTGTAGATAGCGAGTATGTTTTTCTTTACCCAGTTGCTTGTAAGGAACCTGTTGTTGTGGCTAACAGTGACAACTTCTTCTGGAATGATATGACTATAAGGGAACCTTTTATTTGCATTTTGAACGAGTATAAAAAGTTTGGCCAGTAATGTGCACAACATTGAAAAAGAAAATGCTGCTTTGTCAATTAAAACTGCACAGTTGATCTTTAATTTAAGGGTAAAGGTGAGAAAGCTGATGTTGAAAAGCGAATCAACGAAATTAGGGAAGAAATTAAATTGACGACCTCTGAATATGAGAAGGAAAAGCTAACAGAAAGACTGTCAAAGATGTCAACAGGTGTTGCTGTAATCAAGGTAAGCCATATTGCATCTTCAACTACAGTTTATTTTGAGTCATAATTAAGATCTTTGGAGAGGTTCTGTTAAAGGCTTTTAAGGCTGTTAATGTTCATATACAGTTATGAGTGTTTCTACAATAAGTGTCCATTTTGCTGTCCGCGGTGTTTAAAATATTTGTTAAAGCTTCTGTGACAACATATGACAATCTGTAATGCAGGTTTGTTTCAGACAACCCATATAAAACTAAAAGAATTTTTAAATTGGCACGATCATAAATTTTTTAAGTGGTTTTATTACCTCACAGTCGAAGCATTTCAACAGAAACTGTGTTGTCCCAGAAGTGTACCGAAGTCGGGAAAACCTGTTTATTTCCAATTGTGCATATAGCCAAACCGAAAATTTATTATTCATTTTCAGTAACATATTGTTTACAACATAAACCATGCTTAATATATTGAGTTTGAGTTTATTTGAGTGAAAAATTAAATTTTAATGGAGCAAATTCCAGTGTCCTACATCCAAATGTCAACTCCATAACGTCTACAAAACTCGTGTCCAACTTGTAACGGCTAGTATTTTTTACGGTGTTTAGCAGCTGATATATGTCTTTTGTCGTTGCCAATGCTGCTGGTAAACATGAGAAGTTTATCTTGGGTTTAATTTTTTAAACAACAAAAAGTTAACAATATTGTTGCACCGCGTATGTTTAATTGATGTCAACTCCGTGACGTAAATATTCAAGAATATATAAATAAAACTTTCAATGTAATGTGTCCTTTGTGGATGTGATAGAGTCCTGTCTTTGTTGCAAACGTCATTTGAAATTATTTTATTTCGCAAGTGCCGATTTTTGGCGAAAATTAAACGATTTGTCAACTCCGTGACGGTCAACTCCGTGACGCGCGCCCACGTCGTGCAGTCGACAAATTGTCACAGAATCCACATTTTCAAAAATCTAGCAGCATCTAAATGGTATATATTTAGTGCCCTAACAAACATATGTTTCTGTATTGTAGTCGTCATTTCATCATCCATATAAGCATCGATATACAATGAGTTGAACTTTGATAATGATAATGTTTCTGGTACTGATCTCATTAATACTTCATGTGTTTTATGCTCCCTCATTACTTCTCCCATTTAGGCCATTTTGCTGTTTTTTGTCCTGCAATTATGCCTCCATTGTCAGTAGGCTGCGAAAGTGTACCTTCAGCTGACAGTGACTGATTATATATTTCTCATTGTTGCATGAAGACTCTTAAAATGTGAAAGTCAACTGTGTGACGCGAACTCCTTGACGCTTGTCAACTCCATGACGAATTTGGAAAAAACACATTTTCTCAATTTTTAACAGAAATATTGAAATCTGTGCATTGCTGCCTATCACACATCTTGATATTATTAATATTAACAGATTAGCACTTTGAAAAGTAAAAAAAATCGTAATTGAATTTTTCTTAAAAATCCGAGGCAAAAGTGCCACATATTGTAGAAACCCTCTTATACCAAGTGTTCTGTTGCAATTACAGTAATACTTGGCAAACATTTTTAGTAGGGCTGTTGTTGATTAACTGCAGTTAACATGTGCGATTGACAGATTAATTTTGTGGCACAATTAACACAATTAAGCATTTAATTATGATTAAACTTTAATCGCAAACTCTGTTTTGGATAGGGATTTACTGAACGCTGTAATACGTGAAGTACCGCTTTTGTGCTGTGGGCTGATGCTATCAGCATCCTCAGTTATTAACTGTCTGAGTGCACAATAGTCTAGCTGTTAGCAGGATGGACTGTTTTCAACTGCCCTCATATGCCAAAGCTAAGAAAATGAAATCAGTAACATTTCATACTCATGGCTGCCTCTTGGGTCTAACATACAGGACTGCTTAAAAAGTATTTGTTTGCATTCCTGGCCAATTGTTTCCTATTTATGAAATTACATTTTGTTTTTCTAAAATTATTTCTAGTCTTCCTAGCTTAAAGCTGCACTGAATTGATTACAGGTAGGAGGTCACAGCGAGGTTGAGGTTAATGAGAAGAAAGATCGCTATACAGATGCCTTGAATGCTACACGTGCTGCAGTTGAAGAAGGAATTGTTCCTGGAGGTGGTGTGGCCCTCATTCGGTGCCTGCCTGCCCTCGATGCTCTTAAGGACTTTAATGAGGATCAGAAAATGGGTAAATGACACAGATTCAGATTCTGCTTTTTTTCAATAGCAGCATTCTTTGTAGAGTAGTGTTCCTCTTGAATAACTGTTTTCACATGTATTTGAGTTCAGAAAGCTTTAGATAACACAGAACAAGAATCAGTACTTAAGAAGATCTGAGTAGAATAATCTTAGGCAGGAATTATTATCTAAGAGTTGGCAAACTTATTACATAAGATATTTGCTTAATATCATTCCTGTTTAATGTTAATACTGGTATTCTTTTTAAATGTTTTAGTGCTGTTCCCAAATCTTGTTTATTTAGTCAAGCCCAAAGACCTTCAGGTTTTCCTTCTTTCACTTCTTGGCTTTATCTGCTTATCTTTCTTGCCATTTAGAATTGAGTACCAGTTGTTGAAGTCTGTTTTTGTGCTACTTAGGTTTAAGTTACAAACTCACATTACATTAATTCAACCGAGTTGTGATGGTTTTATTTTGTGTCTGTAGGAATCGATATCGTCCGTAAGGCACTCCGCATTCCATGCTACACGATCGCTGCAAATGCTGGTGTCGATGCACAGGAAATCGTGACAAGAGTCATGCAGGAGAAACATGACGTTGGTTATGACGCCATGAATGGAAAGTTTGTTGACATGATGAAGTCTGGAATTATGGATCCCACTAAGGTCAGTCCCTCCCTGTTTGTGCTGTCCTCTTTTCTGCAATTTCCTTGCCCACAAAGGATCACATGTGCAATTATCCTCCCCATTTCACCCTTTGCTGATGTTGGTACTCCAGCAGAGTGCTAAGAACTAGATTAGGCTAACCTGTTGACCTTGCAGAGCTAACTGTACTATGATGACCTTGATGCAGAAGGTTGCATATAAAACCTACAGTTACATCGTACTTTGATGATGCTGTCACATCCGGCAAAGGGGCTCTAATAAGATTGAATGCTGTATTTACTGTCTGCTGTGTGACTGAAGTTGGTGAGTGAGTCACAGGTTGTAGTGAAACCATGTAAAGTTCTGTAGTACCAGATTTAGATGCAACCCTCTGCATCAAGGTCATTCTTTGAGGGCATCCACAAAGGGCAGAAGGGACGAAGTGAACACTCAATATGGACAGGGGGAGGAGGAGAGACAGCTTTATTAATTTGTTTGAAGCCTGTCAGTCTGTGCATTTTTGCTTGCCATTGGCTGCGCTAACATCGTCCGTCCAACTGTGATAAGTATTATTTTGCGTTGCCTTGTAATTTAGACCAGAGCACAGTGAATCTCAGTTGCTTTACCTTGTAATGCACGCTGAATCAGTTGATTCCTATGCCTGGGATTTTTAAGGCAACAGGCAAATAGTCTCTGGTAGTTAGAAATTGATGGTTTCTCTTCAGGTCAGAAAATGTATCTATGAAAGATGTCTAAAGCTACATCTGATCACTGATCTCCACCTATATATTTGTCCTCTTGCGTTTATGATTGCATCATGTTTGTCCGAGTTGTTGTGTGGGTGAATAATCAGCAGGAAGAAACAACATACCTGTGTTTTTGGCTAAAGCTGACTTGTTAGACATGCTTTGTTGTTTTCATCTAGGTTGTTCGAACGGCTCTGATGGATGCTGCAAGTGTTGCTTCTCTTCTGACAACTGCAGAAGCTGTGGTGGTTGAAATTCCAAAAGAAGAAAAGTCAATGGGCGATATGGGAGGCATGGGTGGAATGGGAGGTATGGGTGGCATGGGAGGTATGGGTGGCATGGGAGGTTTCTGAACAGATAATTAACGACTGGCTGCTTTTCAAATCATTTATCTGCCATTTCATCTGTTGCAATGTGAAGGACTATGACTCACTCAAACTGAGGAACAAGTTTATACAAATTGCCATCACTGGTTTGCGTTCACAATTGAGCCAAGATTTTATAAGCAGTATTGGAAGTCTGGGAAATGGCCGTGGTTCAGTAGGGTTTTAAGATGACTTTGCTTGGACAGAAATCATGATAGGGTGATTGGCTGGTCATAGGCAGGTGATCATGATAATTCCAAAAGTTTTATAACAGATCAAATAAATATATTCACTCTGTAGTCTGATGTCTCGTTTGTATTTGTGGATTTGTAAATAGGTGAATGAGTTCACGATGTATTGACTTTCTACACTTAAATGTGGGTTTGACAAATCTCGAAATTCTTCAAATGAAACTAAAGCTAGCCCATGTACGAAATTCGTTCGATTTTCGCCCATTCCTCAGGCTATACGAAAATCACTTTAAACAAGTGACAAAATCATGGCATACTTTAAAAAAATTGCCAGATTCACGGCACCAATTCAGTCATATTGTGTTCGTAAAACACCGCACTGACAAGGGGTCATTGCATAATTACGTAACGCCGAAAATAACCGTTTTTCACCCACCCACCCACCCTGTAACGCTTCGTAACGTTTCCCTGGACCCACCCACCCACCTCACCCAGCGTTACGTATTTATTGTTAGGTCTCCGTACAGTTCTGGCATATGAGTAACTTTACTTTTCTTGAACATGTCAATTGTTGTCTAAAAAATTCAATTTTTCTTTAAATTTTTACAAATAAAACAGATTAAATTTCAACTTTTAATTTTAAATAATGCTCAATAAATGCTTGCTTCATACTATTGCGTGTTTTAGTTAGGTTTTAAATCAATGGCACGAAGTTTGAACTTCGATCACATCGTGTACGTCATTAGTGTCATTTGATGTTAATTCAAAATTCATTTATAACTAAACTGTTGTTAAAAGCGTTACGTAACGTTCAGCTCCACACACCCACCCACCCACCTAACGTTTCGTAACGTTTTAAAGGACCCCACCCACCCACCCTGGAGCGTCAGAAGTTGGATGATGTAGTGAAAGCGAGGAAAAACGAACAATGAAAACAAACGATGATACGAATGAACATAAACTATATGTATAGAATAGTTATATTGTGTTGATGTAACGTATAAATATAAACCTAAAGACATGTATACTTAGATAGACCGAGTATGGAACTCGAAATGCATGTAACTCGGGGTGTACGCTGACCGCAGACGCCTGCACCCATTGCGCAGTAGATTTGACCATATTGATGTAAACACGTGAAGGATAATTGTATACGTGAAGGACACTTGTACTCTGATTAGCCTAGGGTTGAAAACTAGATCATGTAAACAGGGAAAGCCATGTAAGCAGGTAGGCCACGTGCATTTGACCATTTGGGCAGAAATTGGTGCACGGCAGACTGACCTTGTTGACATAAACACAAGGACATTTGTACCTATATATTGACCGAGGGTGGGACTTAACTAGGTCAGGTAAACAGGGAAGGTCAGGTAAGCAGGTAGGACTGACCAATCGCGAAGGAGCAGGGCTGACCATGTTGGGGAAAAGACGAAAGATATTGCGCAGTTAGCATGACTTAATTTAATTAGCAGGGACTTGAATTGCGTAGTTATAAACTTGTGGATGTAAACAGGAAGGGGAAGACGTGCGGAATGGAAAGTAGCGTGATGGAAGAACGACGCAAAAAGAAGGAAGCTGGAAAGCAGGGGAGAAAGGGAGAGTGAGTATATAAGCGATGGAAGGACAAAGCACGAGGACTCTGAGAGACGGCAGCGACGCTCAGAAGAGACTTAGTTAGCCAGAAGGTTTCTCAGAGTACATGAACGTTGTATGACGGTCAAGTCGATAAGCTGTAGAATACTGTTGATGATAAATAAAATCGTGAAAAGGGAACGAGTGTCGTTTGCTGGAGAGGTCGTCAACGAACAGCCACGCAACAGGAAAATCCCCCGAAGAGACGCCTGCTATAGTACCGCTGCCACCAAGCCAGTTTTTCATCTGATGATTGGTGATAGGTATTCAGTACCGCGCCAATCATCGTTTAAAAACAGTACATTGTGCCAGCGCGCAGAGACGACGAAGCGAACGGCACAAGGAACAACCGAACAACGGAGGAAGAACAGCGGAGTCGACGACTGGTCAAACAACTGAACGGAACGGCGGCAGATCCCCTGCACGTAAACAGACCGAAGACGAAGAATCATCCGGAGGGTGTCGGAGAACGAGTGTTGGTCAACAACGGGAAAGAGCGACATCTGGTGACGTGTAGAGGCAGACCGCGGACGAAGAATCAACCGGAGGTCGAACAGAAACAACGACTGGCATCGACAACGGAAAAGAAAGCCATCTAGCGAAGTATACGAAGGCGAACACAGGACGAAGGATCAATCCGGAAACACGATCTGAAGAAAAACGATCGGTCGGGTGAGCAGATCCTGGTTTGACACTTTAAAGTAGCAGATGTGCATTATATGCTAGGAATATCGGCTGTTAAGTTACCGATTCCTAAGCATTATTGTGAATTGTTTGTATTTGCATGCTAATAGAGTAAATAGTGAAAAGAACTCTATTATAGCAGTTGATCTTAAGAAATGGCGAGTGGAAGCCTACTTAAAGATTTTGAATCGTTGAAGAAGAAAGACTTGGAAGAAGAATGTGTATTTAGAGGTATACAGCCAATTGGGCTTGAAAGGAAAGAAATGATCAGAAGATTGAAACAGTATGAGAGAAGGCACGGGAGCGAAGAAGGAAATGATGGCATGTCTGCAGAGGAAGAGGAAGAGGTTGTAGAAGACAGAGAAGGTGAACAGGTCGAGATCAGCGATAGCAGAATAAGGCTTGAACTGATCCGAGCTGAGGAAAGGAGATTTTTGGCGGAGGCAGACGCTGCAGAACGTAAAGCCAGAGCAGAGGCAGACACTGCTGAACGTAAAGCCAGAGCAGAGAGAGAGAGAATGGAAATGGAATTGACGTTGCTTAGAGAAAGAGCACAATTGGGTTTGCTTCAAAGAAACTCAAATGAAGACGTCAACGTCGAGAGTAGAGTTGAAGCTAGTAGAGCCAAGACAATTAGCGTTTTGCCGAGTATGCACGAGGATGAAGATCCAATTTCTTATTTTCATTCCTTTGAGAAAGTAGCTCGATTGCATAACATAAATCAGTCTGAATGGCCAAAACTACTTCCTGCTCTACTAAACTCAACTTTAAGGCAACACTACAATCGCTTGTCCTACGACGTTTGTAATGACTTTAAAAGAACTAAAGCCGAAATCCTAAGTGCATGTCAAATGAATCCCAGGTTTTACTTGGACAAATTCAGGACAATGCATCGTGTAGGGAAGGAAACATACGCTCAATTCTTATGCAGGTTGATTGATGTGCATGATTATTATTTAGAAGCTAAAGAAATAGCAGATTTTGACAGCTTTAAGGATGACGTGATAGCAGAAAGGCTTCGTGATTCGCTGCCAAATGAAATCAAATTCTTTGTTGAGGCTAGGCGCCCTGCAAACTCAGCAGAAGTAGCTCAGTATGCGGATCTTCATTTTGAGTGCATGCAAGAAGCAAAACGAGGTGTTGCTGCTTTTGAACGCAAGCCTTGGAATAAGCCCAAGCCTGCAACTGCGGAGATTAGCATAAACATGCAAAACACGCATGCGGTAAAGGGTAGAGGAGATGGTGAGGCGCAAAAGCAAACTAATGGACAAAGCAAAACAAACAATGGATACAGTAATGCTTACAGGTCAAACCAATGGCAGAGAAATGGGAAGCCACCGCAGGGATACTTTAAATCTGGTTCGATATCTCATGGCACAGGCAATGATAATGCACGGGTTAACTTTGTGTACGACTTGGCAAAGCTAAAGAACATTGTTGAATATCAGAACAATTTTGTTGTACCTCTGTTACTAAACGGTGTGGAACCAGTATCTTGCCTTCGTGATACTGGTGCACAGGTCACTTTGGTGAACGCAGATCTTGTAAGAGGTAAAGCATCTGCCAAGCAGGACTGCATTAAAGTATTAAGTGCATTTGGGGAACCACAGGCGGTGTCCATGACCGAAATTGAAATTTCATCCCCACGTTTTGGTACTGACAGAAGTATTAAGATCAAGGCAGGGGTAGTGGAAGGATTGAATGTAGGTGTCCTCCTTGGACACGATGTCTTCCTGGAAAACCCAGATATTATTGATCCTATCTTTGCATTGGGTGAGGTAAGGCAAGCCGACCAGCATGACAAGCACAAAGATGCCGATGGGACTGACGGAAACAGTCAGGTACCTCAATCGTTGATGGTTACCAGAAATAAAGACTACAGTAAACCGCAAGTGGAGAACGAGCAGATTCCACAGGAAGTGAAAGAGAACGAACAAATGGTTGAAATAACACCAGAGAAGAACGTGGAAGAAGAATCAATCAATAGTCAACCGAGTATCAGTGATACTGACTTAGGGATCGACACGATTGAATTCAAGCAAGAACAAGAAGATGACGAAACCTTGAAAAGCATGTGGCATCAAGCCAGAACGGAGAAAGCTCCATACATAATAAGCAAAGGCCTATTATACAAACGGAAAGGATCAGTGTTAACTGAAAGTGCAGATGATTCACCAAAGACTCTAAGATTAGTCATACCTGTCAGATACAGACAGAAGCTTTTGGAACTTAGTCATGATTCAGAATGGGCAGGACATAGAGGAGTAAAGGCTACCACGGCGTGTTTGAGAAGAGAATATACATGGCCTGGAATGGATGAAGAGATAGCCAATTATGTAAGATCATGTCCGATTTGCCAAAGAACAGCAAGTGTGCCGAAAAACCACAGGGTTCCTCTTCAAGAAGTACCAATAGTGGAAGTGCCATTTGAAACTTTAGTAATTGATCTAATGGGACCAATCATACCCAGCTCAAGTAGCGGCAAGAAGTATGTGCTGATCATAGTGGACCAGATGACACACTGGCCAGAATTTATACCGCTAGGAACCATGAAGGCAGAGAAAATTTGTAAAGCGCTAGTTGAGGTTTTCTCCAGAGTTGGAATACCTAAATACATAATATCAGACAATGGAACACACTTCAAGAATCAGCTAGTGCAAGGCCTGGAAAAGTTATTAGGCATCAGTCCAATCTTTTCCACAGTGGATCATCATGAGACAGCAGGAAGCGCGGAACGGATGATAAGGGTTGTGAGAGACATGCTGAAGAAGGTGACGATAGAAGAACCGAGATCGTGGGAAAATGTACTGCCGCTATTAGCATTTAGCTGCAGACAGATTCCTTCAACAGTGACAGGATTTTCACCGTTCGAGCTGCTGTATTCTCATGACGTCAGAGGACCATTGCAAGTATTGAGAGATGCATGGACAGGACAGCTCGAAGGACCAATACCGAAAAGAAGCGTCGTTGATTATATCACCATGACGCAAACACACATGAAGAGATGTGCAGAAATAGCACTGGAGAATGCTAAAGAAGCAAGAAAATCTGCGAAACAATATTACGACAAACAGTCATCAGAACGACAGCTGGACCCAGGTGAAGAAGTATTGTTGTTGAGGCATGGAACAGAAAACAAATTGTTAGCTAAGTGGGAAGGTCCATACACAGTTACAAGAAAGCTGTCGAACGTAAACTACGAGATTGAAATAGAAAAGGGCCGAAAGATCTATCACATAAACCTTTTGCGAAAATGGTTTAGAAGGCCAGGAAGTGGACCGTTGCCAAGTGTTAATCTGATTTTAACTGCAGATCCACCAAGCGAAGAATATGAGACTCTGCCAGTCATAGATGATGAGAGTGGCGACAACTGGGGAGGTGTTGAGCACCTAACACCAGAACAAGAGAGCCAAATAAAGGACCTGATAAGGGAATTTAAGGACAGATTTTCAGAAAGACTAGGACGGACAGAGCTCATTAAGCATAAGATCAAATTAACTACAGAGAAGCCCATTGCACCAAAAATGTACAAAATACCGGAAAGTCTGAAAGACAAAGTGCATGAGCAGCTAAAGGTGATGCTTGAGGATGGTCTCATAGAAGAGTCCACGTCACCGTATGCTAGCCCAATAGTATGCGTGACCAAGAAAGACAAATCCATCAGAATTTGTGCTGATTTGAGAGCAGTGAATAGCATCACAGTACCAGACGAATATCCTGCCAGTGACATGAGGAACATCTTAGAACGAGCGGCTGGAGCTGTTTACATCACAGGTCTTGATTTACAGCAAGCGTTCTATCAAGTCGAGCTAGAAGAGGAGAGCAGACAATATACAGCTTTCAGAACACCGTTCGGATTGTTCCAATACACCGTCATGCCGAATGGCTCAAGAAACGCGAGCAAGTTATTTCAAAGGTTAGCAGATCAAGTGTTGAAGGGAGCTGAAAACTACGCAGCCGCACATGTCGATGACATAATAGTTTTCTCAAAGACATGGGAAACGCATCTTCAACATTTACGAGACGTCTTGACGAGACTGCGACAGGCTAACCTGACAGTCAAACTTCAGAAGTGTCAATTCGGAAAGAGATCAATTAAAGTCCTAGGGCATGTACTGGAGAAAGGTTTGATCAAACCTGATCCAGAGAAAATAACAGCCATTAAAAGTTATCCTATTCCGAAGACAAAGAGACAAGTACGTGCAATCTTAGGATTAGCAAACTTCTACAGGCGCCATCTGGCGAACTTTGCAGAAATAGTTGCACCATTGACAGAGTTAACACGAAAAGACAAACCCGACCGTGTGAAATGGACTCAAAGGGAAGAAAGTGCTTTTGACTTGCTGAAGCAAGAGCTGACGTCAGAACTTTTTCTAATCCCACCAGACGTACGAAAACCATTCATCTTACGATGTGATGCCTCAGGGACAGGTTTAGGTGCCGCACTACTACAGAAAGATGAACAAGACATCGAAAGACCCATCAGTTATGCCAGCAGAAGGCTCATTGATAGAGAAGCTAAGATGAGCACAGTAGAAAGGGAATTGCTCTGTGTAGTTTGGGCCCTTAATCATTTCCAACAGTACACCTACGGGGCTAAAGTACATATATATACTGACCATAATTGTCTTAAATGGCTTCAGACGATGGCTAACACCAATCCCAGATTGACCCGCTGGGCACTGGCCATTCAAAGATATGACATAGATATTAACTATGTGCCCGGGAAGCATAATGCCTTAGCAGATGGCTTATCTCGAGCGTTCATGGACGAAGCTATGGAAAATCATGCTAAAAATTAGTATGAAATGTTTTCAATGTAGAAGTAGTTGTTAGCTTTCTAGCTTGATATTACCTATGTTTGTTTGTGTTACGTTTAAGAGATTATCTAACGCTATGATGAAAGCCTGGTGACCGATGAACAGTCATCTGTGCTACTGTAACGTATCATCGGAATACTCATCCTCGAAAAAGCCAAACTTTTCATTCCATCTGATTGCTCGACCTGGAGCCAGCAGCATCAGAAGTTGGATGATGTAGTGAAAGCGAGGAAAAACGAACAATGAAAACAAACGATGATACGAATGAACATAAACTATATGTATAGAATAGTTATATTGTGTTGATGTAACGTATAAATATAAACCTAAAGACATGTATACTTAGATAGACCGAGTATGGAACTCGAAATGCATGTAACTCGGGGTGTACGCTGACCGCAGACGCCTGCACCCATTGCGCAGTAGATTTGACCATATTGATGTAAACACGTGAAGGATAATTGTATACGTGAAGGACACTTGTACTCTGATTAGCCTAGGGTTGAAAACTAGATCATGTAAACAGGGAAAGCCATGTAAGCAGGTAGGCCACGTGCATTTGACCATTTGGGCAGAAATTGGTGCACGGCAGACTGACCTTGTTGACATAAACACAAGGACATTTGTACCTATATATTGACCGAGGGTGGGACTTAACTAGGTCAGGTAAACAGGGAAGGTCAGGTAAGCAGGTAGGACTGACCAATCGCGAAGGAGCAGGGCTGACCATGTTGGGGAAAAGACGAAAGATATTGCGCAGTTAGCATGACTTAATTTAATTAGCAGGGACTTGAATTGCGTAGTTATAAACTTGTGGATGTAAACAGGAAGGGGAAGACGTGCGGAATGGAAAGTAGCGTGATGGAAGAACGACGCAAAAAGAAGGAAGCTGGAAAGCAGGGGAGAAAGGGAGAGTGAGTATATAAGCGATGGAAGGACAAAGCTAAGGGACTCTGAGAGACGGCAGCGACGCTCAGAAGAGACTTAGTTAGCCAGAAGGTTTCTCAGAGTACATGAACGTTGTATGACGGTCAAGTCGATAAGCTGTAGAATACTGTTGATGATAAATAAAATCGTGAAAAGGGAACGAGTGTCGTTTGCTGGAGAGGTCGTCAACGAACAGCCACGCAACAGGAAAATCCCCCGAAGAGACGCCTGCTATAGTACCGCTGCCACCAAGCCAGTTTTTCATCTGATGATTGGTGATAGGTATTCAGTACCGCGCCAATCATCGTTTAAAAACAGTACAGACCCCCAAACGCTTTTCACTCTGTTTACGTCAGCGTAGACACTGACTTAGTAAGTAAAAATTATTGATGTCACAGCTCCAAGTGAGAATACAATGGTTTAATTTACTTTTGGTGACATCTGGCAGTTGATTAAAAATGCCTTCGTTCTTGGCCAATTTATTATTCATGATCAAGGAGGTCGTTTTAAGTCCAATTTTTTATGTTTAACATCAGACATTTATGGATTTCGACACAAAAGTACAGAATATGTAAAAATCATGGCAAATGATGAAATTCATGTCAAACATCAAAATTCATGGTTTCTGTGAATTCGTGATTTTCGTCAGTCCTACTCGTGTACTGTATGTACTCCCACACACTGCATTATTTGGTTTGTTCCATGTCAGTTGCTATCAAGTATGCCTTGACTATAGCCAATATCAACTAAATAGATTTGATTAGCGATATGGAATTTAACCTGTTAAAAATGTGCATTATCTTTTACAGTGGTAAAAAATGCTAAATGCTTCAGGTTGTCTTTGATTACACTTAATACATATCAGAATGAATATTGTCATCATTTACAATATTCACTTTAATTGTTGTCAATGTTGGCTTTATTCACAAGTTGGTAGCAACTCATTAGAAGCTAGGTGTTGCACAGAATGTACTTTTGCTTTGCTAAAATGAATAGCTAATAATTATGCTCTTCGATGTCACAGGCTAACAGTTGCATTTCAATCTGTGACCAATAATGTAGGATGATTAATGGGCTCTATTGAATAATAAATACTTAGTTACTTCTTTCAAAATTTGAACTTTGTGCACCAATTTCTGTAGCAAATCCATAAACTGTATAAGTGCACCCAACATTATTGGCAAGTAACAATATTTTTGTAATAGACACATACACTGGTGTCTACGGTTTCTCAAAATACTACTTACTAGTACTTTCTTATAATAAGTTGTACTTTCTTATGTCAACGAAAACTGAAATATACCAATTAAATGTATCAGAAGTCTGAGCCACTTATGATAAGACAGTCATTGCAATTCTTGACAATGAATGAAAATTGACATTGGAATAAAATATATTGTTTGGAAACAAACTGTAGTTCTACTCAGCAAATAACAATCCAACACTAGGGCAACGTTACTGTTCATTTCAGTATTTTACTGCAATTCAGAAATGGCTAAGCATAACAGGTGTAGGCCATAAGCTGGATATGGTATTACTTATATAATTTGTTTACCATATTTAACATTTAGACCAAAAAAAAAATCCGAATTTTTCACCACAAAAAGATGTTATGTGTACCAGTAAATTTACATCACTAGACCTAGGTGGCACGGTGGCCGACTGGTTAGAGTGGTTGACCTGTAATGAGGAGAGTACGGGTTCGATCCTCGTCTGGGGCTGTTACTGTGTAGAGACTGAGAGCAAGTCCTTCGCGCACAATTGCTCTGCAATATAATTGCATCTGCGCCGCCGAGGCATGTGCACTTCTGCGCTTTGGGCCACCTTTGGAAGAGGGCGATATCAAAATGCAGTTGTATTGTAATTGGGCGTTATTTACAGGCGGTTTCATGTGCTGAATACACGCTGATCAAAGCACAGGTTATTTGTATAAGAGGCTAGTAATTCACTAGACTTTGGATTGGTAATAGCCTTCTCGTCCCTGGCTGTTAATTAGGCAGGTCTAGTCACCGAGATTTGCATCATTCTAATGCAATTATCAATCGATAGATGATTAAAACTCCATTGTCACTGCTTAGTTATCATTGGTGTGGTTGGCGAAAGCGTCGATGTTGTCAAGGATCATGTTGGCCGGCGATGGAGAGGAAAGCATCTCGGTCGTCGACCTTGACCGGTATTTGTTTTGAACGACCAATCCCTTCGACTGACGCCGTCTTCTCCAGTGCAACGCAACAGCCAAACGAACCTACATCAAACACCAAAGCCAAGAAATCATACACTCCGCGGTCAAAAACTGAGGCTGTTCCGGTTTTAGTTAAATTAATAGCCATATTATCCCATATACTATTTAGGGCTGCTGGCAGAATGCCATAATAATTGCATTAGCCTAACGTTTGATTGATATTCTGCGCGCGCCAAGATGACCGCAAGTCATTCTTGTTAAATTAGCTGGTCTCACGCGTATTTTGCTGGATAATTCGAACTTTGTTTGTTTGGATGTCTAAAATAATATGTACGATCGATGAACTCGTATGCATTCTTTGCGATTAAGAAAAGTTCTTTCTGGCTTTCACCGCAATTGTTTCTGAGTGACTTTGCTATCGAAGTTTCGCGCGTAAATATAGAGTTAGGCCTATAGGCTAGACTCGTTCAATAAAGGGTCTTCAGTTTATCACAGCGTCGAGCTATTTTGAAGGCCAAGTCCATGGATTGGTGCCGACCATTCTACTGCGGTGACGCTTCAGTACGAACAATTGCCGATTGTGAGGAATATAATTGTCCTACGCAGATCCAGTGGCGTAGGATGCACGGACTCTGCGTTTTCTACCATATGAGATGGTTCGGTTTTCAGGTTCGAAGGCTGCGAGCCTCTAATTCCTCTGTCGTCGCTCCTCTTTTCCAGCAAGGCACTGAGTCACTGACGTTTCCCAGCGGATGTTGATTGGGTGTTTCGTTCATGCCTCGTGTCCTTCTGTACTTGTGATTGCTCGCTCACAGGTTTTAGGCTCTCGAAGTCGATGTTTTCAATTAGTGGAAGTCTGATCGAAATGGGGTCCATCTACAGTTCTACAGTCTTTGCATTAGACACTGGCGTCATTCTTCCAGTAGGCTAGGTCACATTGGGCGTCAGACTGTTTGGTTGACAAGATGACCATCATCTGATAGTGCTATCTTATTCAACAATGTCCGTCTTTTAACGGAACAAGTAGACCTACTAGTACCGAAACAGGAACTCGGAACAGTTATTGAAACTTGATTTCACATCATTTCTGGAACGATAGTGGCCTTTTCCCGGGAAGGGGCTAGCGATGTAACGTTGACCAGAATGACTTTAACTGATTCCTATGATCCTATCCATGTTATATCCGGTGAGTATACGCGACTGTGGTCTTTCAACAGGTTTAAATTATGTAACGATCCGGCATTGGATCTTATGCCCATTACTTTAGTTTTGCCTCAATTCTGACCATTGTTATTGGCTAGACAGATTGGCAAAAAAGTCACTGAGCTTTTCAAATTTAAGATATTTAATTATAGAAAGTCAGACGATATAAACACATAAGCATCAACTGTACACATCAAATGTAGCATGAAATCCTTTAGGTAGGCTATGCCTATACTAGTCACTCGTCTATAAGATTAAATCTTAGGCTACCTATATACCAGATTATTTATTTGATAGGCTAACTAACCTCCCCGCTTCAGCTAATTTTTAGGCTTTTGGATTCTTTAGTTTTGACATGGTGTAACTCTGACACTGTACACGCTTCTTCTCGCGATGAATTTCTCCAAAGATGTTCACAGTTCACCAGTTCAGCGCTACCTTTTCCACCTAACACCATCACCCAGATATCAACCTGGATGACTGCCAACCTCCTATATGCCTATACTGTTATTCCCTTTTTTACACATCAACTCTTCTCAAATAAAAGGCCTGCAAACAGTCCAGAACGCTCTTGCCCGCGCAGTCACCAAAACTCCAAAACACCACTACATAATATAACCTCTGTTCTCAAATCACTCATGGCTAAAGTCCCACAGCGTATCCATTACAAAATTGTATCTCTTACCTACAACGCCCTTCAAACCTCTCAACTCTCTTACATTCGCCAGTTATTCACCATCCAACCGCCCGGGTCTACTCGCTCATCATCATATCTTTCTCTATCTCGGCCTCCAGTCTCATCCTCTCTGAAATTCTGCAACCGCTCCTTAGTCTAGCCTATATGCTACAACAGCTGTTTGGAACGGACTCCCAAAAGACCTCCCAAAGCGAGTTCATCCTCTTATCTCTCCTCTTAATTTAACCTCTGCTCCGCGTGCACTCTCCTCTTCTGCTTTCCACTCGCGACTAAAAATCGAACTCTTCAAACTATCATAGGCCTACCCTGATTCTACTCCTGCGCAAAAGCACGTCTACAATTATTATCACCGATTACCGTCGTAGCACCATATGCTGTCTCCGCGGTTTGACCTCCTCGGATTTTGACCTGGCACCGAAACGAACAGGCTTTTGCGTTGGCCCTATACTTGATTTGATACAGCGCCGGTGAATAAGCTAGCTAGTCTGTCTGACGTGGCTTTTGTGGGAGCTGAGAAATCTTCGAAGATTTACATTACACAACATAAAGTTTAGTCGGTAACTAAGGTACGGTAGGTTATGAAGAGGACACAATATGCATGCTGTCTATGCTAGTAGGGCCTACGGGGTAGCTAAGGGAAGACAACGGCCACAGAGTGCGTCACAAAGAATACTGTAAAATATTACAATCGTCTCATATTCATCTCCCAAAGGTGAGTTAAAAACACTCAACAACGATTTTTTCATTCAGCTTAATTAGAAGCTTTTAGTTGTTATTCTGGTGGAATAAGCAAACAGGTCCGCTAATGACACACGTCGTACCATCAAAGCGGAATGTTATATATGTATACATTCGACCAGGATTTCCACTAATGGCTGCGTATTCTCATTTGATGCAATTAGGGCCTATGTTTACATATTTTTAAGCCCAATCATTATCGTCACCTTGGAAACGACCTACGTGCTTTATGCAACAACTAGACTAAGTGGTGATCGAGCGATTTCGACTGAAACATACAATCCACAAAGCAGCAGCGAGGAGACATTTGCTTAACACAGCAATACAATCATTCACGAAATGATCGCCATCAGCCACGAGACGTACTGGAAAGTTTAACGCTTCTTGAGGATTAGTGAGGCATACTGTCAGCAAATGACATACTACAGTAATATTTGGGTTATTGAAGAAGGCATCCAGAGTGGTCATCTATTCAAGATGGGATTGTAGATTGCATTAAACAGTAAAATATAGCCAAAACAAAACTAAGAAAAAGTATGAGCAGGTTTAAAATTCATCCACAAGGAAATAAGATCGTCGAAATGCAAGCAGCACAAGGTGGTTCCACCATTAAAGAGAATTCCATCGGAAATCTTGAACAAGGGATGATTCAAAGAGTTCTTTTGCCTCTTACTGTCAGTATGCGAATACTCGGTTTATACTTCGAAAAGACAGACAGACAGAGAATGACGCAGCAGTACTCTCGCTTTTATTGTTTATTCATCGTAGTAACAATGTGGTTGAACGCTATCAGAATGTTCACCGTTTTTACGGGAGACGACAAATTGCAGACAATTTTGGGAAATATTAATGACGTGATTTGGATGGCAGGCTGTGCAGTCATATACACATCATCCTACAGAGCAAGCCTTAAAGGAAGAATACCAGAAGTGTTGCAGACCTTCAACAAAGACACGAGCTCTCAGTGGGCTAAGCACCTCAAGGTTAAAGTAGCTTTAGGCGCTGGCATTGCCTGGAGTTTCGCAGCGTTTACCTTTATTTCAAACGCTTATATATCCTTCAGCGATTACGGGTATACTAATACCATGATCGCTCCTTTTAATACGATTATTCTCAATTCGAACCCTCTAACTCTTCAAGTTCTGAGCGGTTTGCAGCTCGTTTTGTTATTTTATATGGCAGGCACAACGATATTTCCTCTCGTATGGAACTACTTAATGTCTTCAATTGTCAGTCATGAGTTTAAGAAGTGCACACAGATGCTGCACGATATATGTAAGGATCCTGAAGCTGCTAAGAGGAATTTAGAAATGGTACGACGTCATCATCAGAGGCTGTGTAGAATGGTGGACAAGGTTGATGGCCAAGTTTGCATAAACAATGCAGCATACATCGTCGGATTTATTTTTGTGATTATTCTTCCCTTGTACAGTCTGATGTGCCATCCAGATCTGAGAAAAAGCAACCTCTCCTTTCTCTTTGTTTCCGTTGTCTGGATATTCTCTGGCGTTCTCGGGCTGACAGTAGTTGCACGCGGTGGAATAATGATCAACAAGTCGGTAAGAAACGCATTACTTCATCTCCTAATTTCAGTCCTTGAACAATCAGCTTACCGTGAAAGCTAGCCTACACTACTGAAACTGCTCTCGCCTTTACGCTGGACAACAGCTTCTCATCTCTTGATAATGGAAAGGCATGCCTCTCAGTATGCCTCAACCTCGGTGCTGCTTTCGACACTGTCGACCACCATCTACTATTATCTAGACTCCGTAAATGCTTTTGGTGTCTCTGGAACTGTCTAAACAGGCTAGCTTCTTACTTCTTCAATTGGTCTCAGCAATTGGTCGTGGGTTTCGGTACCGCTCGGCTGATTCCTCTTTCTGCACTTCTGGTGTCCCACAGGGATCTGTTCTCGACCCCCTGTTATTTACAATCTTCTCTTCACCAGTCAGCCGCGTAGTCAATCACTTTGGAAGTTACAGCAGTATGCTCAACTTTACCTTGCTCTGTCACCAACAGATCAATCTGACAAACTAATACTTGAAGAGTGCCTCTCTTCAGCGCATGCATGGCTCTGCTTCAAAGTTCTTGCCATAAATCCTGGTAAGTCTGAGGCAGAGGCATTCATATTTGGTTCATGTCAACGACTGCGCTCTTTCCGTTCTCATTCCAGTGGCACTGTTGTTCCGTTATCAAAAATGTCGAAATTCTTGTGGTGACTCTGAACAGTAATCTCACTCTGCAATCCCATATAACAAACCTTTACAAATCTTGTTTCTATCATATCAGAGCAATACCTCACATAAGGTCTTCTCTTACCAAGAATATGTCACAGACCATAGAATGCGATCTTCGGATAGGCCTATGGCTCTTTTCGTTGAGCCTCGTTGCACTGTGAATATAGAGCTAATAGTTACCAATACCACTGTTTTATCGCAGGCTCATTCTCCATTACCGCGGTATTACCGCGACAGTAAACACATTACCGCGGTTAATAGACCGAAATTATTGTCCCCAATACCGCGTTATTTATCGCAGTTACCACGGTTTTACCGCTGGAAAATGACCGCATCCCTCTCCAGGCCTACTCCAAACTCTCGCGCTCCTGCTTCGTGCACATTGTTGACCGTCGCATCTGGCGCTTGCTCGACTTTAAAACTGCCTCCGCCATTGCTACTCCACGGTTCTCTCCAAGCACGATTATTGCAATTCCCTCTTCTTCATCCTTGAATCCACCCAAATTAAGCCTATGTAACCTATTTATGTGTATTTTGTATGCACGTGTGTATCAGGAGACTTTATGCAGCGCATTGCAAGTACCTCACAAACGCGCTGAAAATTTGTGTGTGGTAGTTATAAAGTAACCTTTAATAGGCCTATGGCCTTTTCGTCTGCGAGCGAGGTTTTGTTATCATCTGTTTTTGGATGTTCAGATGCTGTTAGCAGCTTTTAGCAAGGACAACGAATCAACGATGCAGTCTACTTTGTGAAACACTCGTGCATTTATGTAAAAATGTTTGCAGAATTCCAGTGTATTTCTGTTGTTTAAGGCTCACAAGATCTATGAAAGAATTCACGATATCGACCTGACCAACCTGAACGCAGAAACAATTGGACAGGTAGAGACCGCTCCTGCCATCTTGAAAATGTTAATAATTCGTTCAGTGATTCACTGGGTGTAAAGCTTTGCCAATGTGTCACATGGGCGTACGTAGGGGTGGTTTTACAGGTTCTTCCCCCAAATAAATAATTGCAGAATTTTAAAAATCTTTTTACTACTCTGCGACCATGTCCAACAAAAACCCGCGCCTGAAATTGTAAACTCCCGAAATTGTTTCCTGGCTACGCTTCTGATGTAATTGCAATTAGCAACTTCTATTGCGCCGGTGTCTAATGCACAAGGCATCAACCGATGGCATGTGTCATGTATCTGGGCATTTCTATAGCACTTTTTATAGACTCTCGATATAATTAGTTACTTTTGGCTTATGGAGTCATTAATTATCAGGTTAATAATGATTTGACTGTAGCACACGCTGTCAATCAGCAAGTAGGCCTATGCTAATTACTGCATTTTAAAGATCAATACGTTTCTCAACCGCTTACATGGAGAACCGATTGGTTTTACTGTCTTGAGAATATTTGTCATCGATCGAAATACAAGTCTAACGGTAGGCCTACGTGAGACTAATCGAAATCTCGTTTTGCTACATAGGCTAGCTTTGTTTTCATATATTTCCTTCCAACTCATTTTTACCAATTTGAAAATCCTTAATGTCACTTAATGTTTTAGTGGTTTGAAGCAATATAGACCGTTTCTGAGTTACTAACGCCAGTTTCGGCTTTAATATGTTTCATAAGAATATGTTTCATAAGCATCTATAGACTTTCATATATGGAACTATATCAACAGGGTCAGCTAACCATTTCTGTAGCTTCGAATAATTATTGTCCCTCTTATCTGTCTCATGTCTTTTGTCTCATTCTCTGTGTTACCTTTATTCACTTCCATTTTCCTGCTTTGCTGACTGTAACTCAATTTACGGCTCTGAATTTCCGCTGATGAATGCTTCTATAGGCGCAGTAGAGCCTGCTGGCCTACTGTTGTTTGCCAGTCTAATCCAATCTAATGTACTGACTTCTATAGCGCCATTATCATGATGCCCAAAACATCAATCAATGGTCGATCAAGTGACAACGCAATCAAAACGACAATCCATTGGATAAACCAGAAGCGTATAATATATCTACATGGAGGCAAGAGGAAGCAGTTGCCTCCTCTTGCTTTTTTATATACTGGAGCTTCTATTGACCAATGACCCCAATGACCAGGATTTTGCCAGTGGTCTGTGAAGTTGCCTCCTCTTGAATTGTCTCGTTACGCCCCTGGACAGGCTACGGTGGGTAAGCAAGTTGAAAGAGGTGAGTCTCAAGTTTAGATCTGAATGACATCAAAGAATTGACCACACGTATTCCGCAGCGAATTCCAGAGCATCGGACGGGCGAAATCCCGAGAACCCAACAAGTGTTCGGGTGCTTTACAGACGAAAGGACTCCTCTCTTTACTTGGACGAAATCCGCCTATTTCAATTTCCCTTAGACCTGCGTCACTCCTCTTTATAATATTCAATCTTCTGTTGATATAAGTGAAGTCATCTGTAAGCTTATGCTGTTTCTTGATAGATTCTTGGTCTACTGATCACATACTTCCTCCTGATTGTCCAAATGTTTCCCCCATCGCCTAGCAATCAGTGGAACCCACAATTATCGCAAAGAACCTTATCGACTGCACCACCGACCAATTGCGTTGTCAACAATTCGACGGCTAATCTCTGCTAGGATTCAAGATCCAATCTATCGTCGAAAAGGATTAATTTTTGAACCAAATCAGGTAGCAAAACGAAGTAGAAAAACTTTATTTCATTGCATCGTTGCGACAACGGTTCCAGTTTCCAGGATCTGTTCTGTTTAACTTAAAGTTAGTTTGTGGAGGGATATTGTGTTGTTTGAAGCGGAAGAAACTAAATTTGACATTTCAAATTTTGCAACTGGTCTCCGTTAGAACGCTTATGGCAATCGCGATCTTACACATCAGCGTAACCAATTGGTTGCGGCGACACACCATGCATAACATATGTGGGCTTTTGACAAGTAAATCGATAACCTCTTATCAAGTTGACTTCACACTTCAACAAACTGTTGTTACTTAGCCAAGCTTTTTTGAGGGGGCGACTGTGAAGCCTGGCAGCGATGGGTCTCTGCGGCGTCAACATCCCAGTAGGTCTAGCCGGAATATCAAAGACGACATCGCATGAAAAACGCCTTTTATAAGCTGTGTGGAACAGAAATAACTGTTGTGTCACATTATTCGCGTGAATGCTGGTTATTAGTCTGCAGTAAACCTGTCATACAAGGCCTATGTAATATTTAACCGTTTCATCGTCTGATGCTGTTGATCAATTAGATCATAGATATTGTATAGAGGCTTAATGGATTAGTAGCCTATAGTAGGTCTTAGAAGTTGTTGCTGTACAGTTTGTTTGAAGTGTTAATTGTTATTATACTGATCATTGATGTCCCAGAAGGCATATTCAAGGTATGACTGAAAGAAAACGAAAGAGTTTATTCCGCTGATTATAAAGGTTGGCATCAAACAAATCAGGTATCGCAAGCGTAAATCAAACAACGTCTCGCTAATATTGTGAATTTTGCGTAGTTTAATAAAGAAAAGTTTCTTTCAAAAGTTCGGTCTCAAATCCAAAACTGGAGTATTTCAAGCTTAAATCACTGTTGCACTTTTGCGGCGTGATGAACATTCTCCTGCAACAATATCATTCTATGAACCGACTTCTGACAGAGTAATAACGATGACGTAGTACTACGTCTAATAATACAAAAATCGTATACCCAAGTGAGCGCTTGTGGTTTGGTCACAGATGAGCCAGGAACACTCGAGGACACGCCATATTTTCGAAGGATAGGCTACTAGAATTATGGGCTCATGTGGGAACATCATGTAGCCGGACATTGACTTACTTGACTTATGGCCTTGGCGATGCTCCCGCACGCATAAGCCGCTCGTTTATGGAAGACCTCCATCCCTCTCTGTTGTATGCCCGATGCATAGCCTCCTGAACCGTCAAATACACAGCTGGGCATACACAGTTTCAGATAAGGGTACCGAAGGAAATACACGAACCTCACCAGTAAATATGTCGGATGAAGGGCTCTTACTCGAAGCTACGTCTGCTGGCTATAGGCCTATAGATTAGCTCTCGTTTACCCTTTATGTCTATAAAATTTGCCTGATTGTCCGTTCAATTGATTATCTTAGATTTGCAGAGGGGCTTATACATAGTAGGTTTACGTGAATTAACTTTGATAACATAATGTTTTTTGTGTCAACTCCTGCGGTCGTCTTGTGCTATGCAATAGAAATCAATCCATGAAATTTGATAGCGTCCTGTTGAAAATCATACAGAGATACACTGCTACTAGTATTCTGGTAGGCTATTCGTGTACTTGCCTCTGCATTGATGAAGCAGTAGAAGACGGAGACGAAGAATCCTTGAAAGGACGAGAAGAAGAACGCCGAATACGACCACAGGGCGAACTGGACAGGGCGATCGAACGGTGGCTTCGTCATCGACAAGATGTTGTTGATGCCGAGGAGCGGCAGAAGAATAAGAGTCGCTCGTGCAGCCTTCCTGCAGTCAACAACGAGCTCTATTAGAAATATTAGTTGTCTATTTTATTTTATCTTATCTTTTTATCATTCTTTTATTATTTATTTAATTATATTTATTTTATTCTGCCGACAAATTCTGTCCTGATTGTACCATCGAATGATGCTGTACGTTTTAAGATAACGGCGATATAGAAGTTCTTAGATTACTTTAGAATAGACTAATGGCCACTTCCCTGTGTACTGTAACGCGTTACACATGCATAGAGTAATTAGTGAAACGGATATCCAGCAATCGTTATTGCAGAACATGATTAGTGTAATCATGTCAGACAACAGTTCTGTGTGACCATAAGCCACTTTGCATTGCGAAGCACCATAAAAGATATAGGCCTACCGGGTAGCCCAATTATAATAGGCCTTGACAGTCAGGTTATCTCTATTTTGTTTCCGGATAAGGATTTCACTTGAAGCGACGACTATGGTTGGTGCATTGAGCATTTTGATGACGGCGCTATAGAAATCGTTTGATTAGATATAGGAAGTGCTCCATAAAGCTATTTTAAGGAGGCAGATTGGAATTGGAAGATAACTTGCCAGGCCTGACAGGCTTCCGAGGAATTGTTGGCCTTCAATTTGACGATAAGTTCACGCACAATGCTCAACAGAAAGCAACCATTTATCTGCAAAGGAACGTCACACACTGACTGAATGAACTCAAGATGTTAATCATATCCAAAGCTATAGGCTCTAACATGCATGCATGACTGCCTTTTAGTGGCTATACGCATGCATATATGCATATATGCATGTATGCATGTTTACATGTATGCATGTTTACATGTATGTTTGTGTGTGGTGTGTGTGTGTGTATGTATGTATGTATGTATGTGCGTATGTATGCGACCGAGAGATTCACTGACTAACTGAACTCTATGGAATAACCTTTGATCACTTCGAATGAAGACGGTGACAGTTTATCATAAATCACGCTCCACACTGGCGTTATTGAAATTGTTTATTGGTAGTCGAAACAAGTCTATTACCAAAAACAGAAAATCTCTCAATGTCAGTGACTTTGGTGCGATGATCCGTGAGCTAACCATAGCTACACTTGATCAAGCGATAACTAGATAAATAAGAATTCTCCACGGTTTATCCAACCATTTCTGAAACCAAATAGTCTGACATTTACAAATGAGCCATATAAATCTGTATGTCAGAGTGTATACGTACAATGATGACAACAATTCTTGGTCCTTCGATTATCCAATAGCAATTGTGAAGTTGATATAAAAACCAACATCTGCAAATCACATTAAAATTCAGACTCTGTATAGTTGTAGGCCATATAACAATTCATGTTAAAATCATTTACACATTTTACACAAGGGCAATTCCACGGTATTTCAAATGTTACGGACTCTACATTCAGAAGACTTTGAACCGTTCATACAGACAGATGACTACTGTTTAAAATATTTTGACATTTTTCCCTGATGCCGCTTCAATCACAGATTAGCTCAATATTAATTAGACTGAGTTGGCCGTTATGGATCATGTCTCTTTGCGTTACGGACTCTACAAAAAAGAGCCATCAACTTTTTGATTGAATGATCTATCTTGATTTTCTGTTAAACTATTATATGAAATAAATTTTGAAACACCATTCTTGAATTGCCAGGTATTGCTGTTGATTTAGTCATAATTGCAGTTTGTTATCATGATAAGTATTGATATTGTGCATTCACTAATGTACACACTGTGCGTTACGGACTCTACGTTACGGACTCTACCGTATGGACCTTAAACAAAAACTGGTTAATATTCGTGAAAACGGTTAATTTTTTTCTGCTACTTGCATCATTTAAATGTTCACAAGGTGTTGTACAAGTAGTCTCAGAGCTCAAACTAAAAAATAGAGTGAAGTTTCATTGTAACGAACAATTTATAGAACCTCTTGTAACGTTTGAAAATCAACATTGTCAAGGCTCTTAATGTTTCACAAGTCGTTATTGAGCTTGGATCAGACTGTAGCACTAAACCAAAGTTTCTAGTCTGAGGCAAAGTCAACATAATACCCTAAGCGCAAAACTAGAACTATCTATCTATAACAGAAAATTATTAATAATTTAAAATTCCAATATTTTGCTTTGACTTTTCATGGACTGCAATACCGTGGAATGCCCCACAAGCGCTATGTATTATCTCTGCCAAATTATGCGACGTAAGTAATATAACCGGTGAAAACGACAAAGCTGGTGTTCATCATGCACCTTCTTCGACATGCGAGTCTAACGCTGCTCAATGATTCTTGCATGTTCGTTTCTGCATTCGACCAAACAGTATGTAACGTTGAGAAGAGGTTGTAGACCAGAATGCAGACTATGAAAACGGAAGTTTTAAGTTAGGGGTCGTGCGGTGGAAATGGGGTAGTGGTGAATCGAGACAGTGGCTCAGGTACTTTTTCTAATGACGTATAGTGTACAGTGGCGTAACTAGGGGTTCGTGCGCCCGGGGGCAAGAATTTCCAGAAATTTTTTTTCTCAGTTCCGCCAAAATTTCTGATGACCTTTTTTTTTGCTTTTTCTGTTTCTCTGTTTTTCAACAAGAAAAACTTGTCAAATATCATTTTGCGCCCCCCTTACCCGCGCCCCCAGACTCACGTACAAAAGTTACTTTTTAAAACTATTTTTCTATTTTACCTGGTTTCTTTAACAAAAAAACACATTTTCAGACCTAATTTTGCGCCCCCGTCCTGCGCCCGGGGGCGGCCGCCCCCTGCCCCCTCGTTACGCCACTGATAGTGTAACGAGTTAGTTTCCATCTGTAGTCTCAGAAATTTCATAGATGTCGATTTTATGAGACAAATGGGAAATGTACTACCAATATGTAGGCCTACTGCCGTGTTAGGTGTCACTTGATTAAATACCAATTGTACCTGTTACGGTTTTTGTGGATGTTGACGGCGGCCCAGATGGCAGTAGGAATCATAGCCAGTCCTGAAGCAGAAAGACAAACAGGATTTAGCTGTTTGAGATGAGATCAACATTAGGGGTTTAATGTCCCAGGTTGCGGTGTGCCAACCTGTTTTGCATAATAAACGAATATACTATACTATTAAGGACGTCCGTAAAGAATGGGGGAGGGCCACCAATATGTGGACAATTGCGGTCAAGGGAGATATGTCAAATGTGAATGTTCAAATGTATTTTTGATAGGCCCTACGTAGCGTCATTTCAGTACAGCCTCTACCTTTAATACCAACTTCAGTCAGACAGCGGACAGTCTGTACTGAGTTTAATCTAATTAGCTTTCTTTTCCTGGACGCGGCAGCATCAAAGTGCCCCCACCTCGACCACAATTCAGCTACCCTGCAAGATTAATCGATCGGGAAGCCTAACCTATGCTTTAGTATGCAGTTGGAGTGCGACGTCCGCAAAATGGGATGGGAGAGTAATGCCAAATGAGGACAAATGCGGACAAGGGGACGGGTCGAGGAGTCGAGAAGATCATCTTTTGCGGACATTCTTCATGGATGGACGATCCCTTATCCCAGCGCAAGTTCTTTTAACGTAAAAAGTCAATATTGGTTTCTACTAGGCTATGTGTAGGCCTGATGCTTATGTAAAGACCAGGTCTAAAGGATGGGCTTGTCCAACCATGTATTAACTGTCCCATTTGACACCCAATAATAGACTGGATTAGTGATTAGTGACTAGCTGATGTAAACTCAGTTTTCAGCTTTGCTGATAGCTGAGTAGATTGCCAATTCAAAATACTGACGATTAATTTCGATCGTGAAATTATTGTGTTACAGATTGTGTTATATTTAAAAGCATCGGAATAGAACGATATTGCGGTACTTATTTGTGATACCTTTACTTTTAATTGATCGATGTGACAATGTATGTCAGCGGTCCATCTTAACCTTGGCTTAGCACTTAATCACTTAGGAAGCTTGCAGAAGACCCCTGCTGCCAATCTCTTCACAGCCGAGGAAGACGTTACTTTGGCCTGGGGTCAACCAGCAACGCGCGGAAAATCCATCCCTACGTTTATTTTGTTTATTTATTTTCTTACCCCAACCGATGATGTAGAAAACGATGTAGTTGGGGTTTGAAGAGTAGACGGCGACTACGAGGGTATTGTGGAGGTAGACGCCCTCCATCAACATCCACATGAACGTCACTGTCTTCGTGTACTCAACAAGAACGCAAAGTATCTCACAGATAGTCGGCTGCAGAGCAACACAAAATATAAAAATCTTTACATTCTTTATGCATACAATATTCTTCATGCTTATAGGCCTCATAATATGAACATTCTATAGGGCAGAGCAAATTCTAAGAGAACCAATTAGATTCAAAGTTTGCTACTTCGTATTAAGCAAATCAGTGATCAATGTCTTCTACTAGAAAGGGAGGATCATTACTCGGTCCACTTCATTCTAGTCTGAGGGACAAGCAACGGGCTCAACTTGCCCCAACCTGAACTGCGGCTTGATATTATATAGACACGAGCCTAAATGAAAAACAGAACCGAAATATCATCAGTAAAGAAAAAAGTAAACAGAAAGCTAGAAGAGGCGAGCCCGCGCACGCACATGTGGAGCCCAATTAACGGATTCCCATCAAAAGTTGAGTGGGAGCGGCATAAGCTGTCTAAACTATTAGCCACACCGACAATAATTATTATCGTTTTCTCGAAATTATTATTGTATAATCATTAGCTACACAAACTGGACTTGATGCGTTTAGCAAGCCTTCTCCACAAGCAGGAATATATTTTATAGCTTTGAATATTTCGATCTGGTATTGGCTAAATTTTATCATCTTTGGCCAATTGGATTGTTGATTAATGAGTATAGCGATCCGTTCCCTATATCGCGCAAAAATCATGGCTCGGAACTGCACCAAGTCGTCTATAGATAAAACTGAAACGGGATCCACGCACCGCTGCGCTCTGCAGCGCCCTCTGTACTTGTTCCGCATATAAAACTGGACAAGTGCAGCTCTTGTGCGTGATTTAGTGGAACTGTGCCAAGATTCATCCTTCCTTAAGGAAACAATAAAGCACGGAAATCGAATGCGAACGCTTATTCAGATTCTGTTCCCCGGTCAATTGCATCTGGTCGGCCGTTATCTTTATCTTAGTCTCGTGCTGTGTTTTTCAATCTGTTGTTCACGTTTAGATCACACAGATATATATAAGAAGATGGACCAGAGACAAGCCTTCCATCCGTCCGTCCGTCCGTCCGTCCGTCTGTCCGTGCGTCCGTCCGTCCGTCCATCCGTCCGGTATAGGCGCTAGGTCATTCTCGGTGATCGATGGATCGAGATGTAATTTACGGTACGGCTATTCATTTCTTGTTGAACATATTTCATTCTGTTTCTGAGAAATGGACATCTGATACCACCAGTAGCCCTCCCATGTATAATTATGCGAAAATATGCGTTCCTTTCGTGGTATAAGCCGATCTTCTTGGCCACACGGCTGTTAGTGATTAGATTGTCCGGTTGCACTCGGATACAGAGAGAGAGAACGGTCACTGGACACAAACCATAAATCTCATGTATGCGCTGAATAAAAAACGTCGTCGTGAAGTCATCGCTGGTTCGCATGGAGTCGTGATTGCCCTTTGCCCTTGACGCCAGGCGCCTTCCATGCAATCAATCGGACGGACGGACCGACGGATTAGACGAAGCAGTAGCAGCGGCAATCGTCCTCTTCATCTCCAAACAATTCGGAGACGACAGGGTCGGTTCCAAAAGCAGAAAAACGGACAAATATTCTTCCACAAGGACCACAACCCACACAGTCAATGTTCATTATTCACGTGCAAGATGTAAACCCTTTGATAGTCAGAGGAAATGCATGATGCTGCTGAATCATGCAGCCTGTAAGTTATGTTTATTCGGTTATATAGAGAACATTTTCATGCGACAACTTCTTGAACACCGCCGCTCCTAGGGCCTGCAAATAGTAAGCGGCTATAATATGAAGAAGTGCCTGATAACTAAGCGATCATTATGCATTCGTGCGACAGAGGATCTATCGTTAGCGAGCTTGGCCTGTAACCTAACGACTGTGGCTTCGAGTCTGCTGAAAGTACTCCGTGTAACAACCACGGACAAATTGTTTGGTTATATTTGTCTTTGTCGTCGACCAGCATGATTTGGTGCAGGCTGGGAAATGAATGGCAGGTCCTCTGATATGCTCATTTGGAATTCGTCCATTCCCGGCAAAGGAACTGAAGAGCGAAAAATAAGCGCCTTCCATACGTTCCACTACGTACATCCCAGCGTTACCATTAAACTAACCTTATTATGAACACTGCGATAGTAAAAGCCTAACTCTAGATGAAGACCAAATTTCGGAGGTACGTACGGTAGCATAGATTGTTCCCGGCGCAGAAACCAACGCCCCGGCAACCACGTGGCCTGACGTCAAAGCAATCATTTGATCGATGTGTACTACAAGCAAGATGGCGTCATGTATCAAAATGGCGACAAACAAATTCCGGTGCATGCGCGTTCGATCACATCTCAAGTTCCTGATTTGAAAGAATAACAGAGAACGCTTTCTGTAGTTACAAAATGGTAGAAAAAACTGCCAGTTCAAACTAATTCACATAAATAATATCCGCAATGATTAGCAATTGTGAAGACCATTCAATGTGTTACATAAAAAAACTTTTATATTCTACACAATGAAGATGATTGATTATTCATACGAGAGACAATGAACGCTTTAGTGAGTTGCCTATTAATATTATCTACTGATCAATACTGCTGCAATATTCCAGGAGTTGTTTTGACTCTCTTTTAGGTCAAATCGAAATGTAACAATCGCATGAATAATTCATCCAGTTGAAAATATTTTCTCCTGAATCGATAGAACTCTTTTCAGTACAAATCGACACGAGACTTAAATCAACTTAGAATTTTTACATAGCAGCCATGAAACAGAAATTTCTCAAAATATCACGAGAACGCCGACGTCTTCACCGTCTCAATACCTGAAATAGCAGAAGATGAAAACGGATATAATGAGCGTGACGAAGGAAATCGAAAGACCGACGATTTCCATCAAACGAGTTCCGCGAGCAATTGTCTTCATAAGCTAAAAACAAAAAACAAAAGCAGAAGACATAGTTGTTAAAAACGGTAAAATCAGAATAAAAAACGGATAAAAACGTCGTTTTATTAAAAAAAATAAAAAACGGAAAAAACGAGAAAAAAAACGGAAAAGAAAATGCTTTGACTTTGCTGCATCTTTTACTGCATTTTAAAATTTAAAAAACTTGTTTACACAATTTAATTTAAATCAGCAAATAACATAACTCTATTTGTAAACACCAAGTAACAGTTATCTACAACAATTATTTTCTTTTTCATAAGTTTGGTTTTATAAGAAATTGAGAAATTAAAAATATTGAAATCTTTTCAAATTTCAATTGTGTGCATAAGTCCACATAAGTCTTGTAAGTATAGAGTGTAGGCCCTACTTAATTAAAAATTGTAGGTCTACTTACAATTCTGACTTATTTAAGAACTTAATATGAAGTAATATCCATCAGCTTATCAGTCAATCAGAGATTATTGAGTACAAAGACAACATTTCGCATTTTGGATAACTTCAAATAACTTTTATAAATTTTATTTCCTGTACTGTGCTGTTTATTTCTCAACTGATGCCACTAAATAGTGACATAAATTAGATGAATCCTTGAAAGGACGTAGACAACGTAAGGGATATCAGACAAAAATAAAATTAAACAAATAGTAATAGACAGTAAATAAATAAATAAAGCTAAATTAAACAAATAAAAAACGAAAAAAAACGTTACGAAAAATAAAAAACGAAAAAACGACGTTTTTTGGAAAAAAATAAAAAACGAAAAAAACTTTTTTTACAACTATGGCAGAAGATATTATTGAGTCCTATATATTATTCCATTGTTACATTGATCGTGATCGTAACCGTAAATTCTAAATTTCTAACGCGCTACTCGATAGCTAAGCGCATGATACCAGTCTATTCACTAGCGCTGCGTCGTGTCAGAAGGGTTGTCAGACATGTCGTGGGAAGATCCGACAAACATTGACACAACTGAAGTCGCGAATCATTTCTAGGACTATTTTGAGACAAACGTCTTCTATTCTAAGACCTTTTCTAAGGACCTTCTAAGACTTGTGCTTATGATAGTTATGATACTTAATTTGAATTTTTGTTGCAAAACGACGAATTTGTAACTGTAATTGTAATTGCAAATTTGTATAGCGCCTCTTTATGGGAAACTCCTCAGAGGCGATTGAGTGTGTAGGAGTAAAGTATGCAGAAAAGTAAAGTATGCAGCAAATAACATAACTCTATTTGTAAACACCAAGTAACAGTTATCTACAACAATTATTTTCTTTTTCATAAGTTTGGTTTTATAAGAAATTGAGAAATTAAAAAAACTGATGAAGTGACTCACAGTGGATTGGAAAAATACGGAAAGTTATGAGTACAGGTTTGCTCACAGATGGCGAGGTTTTGTTGAAGATCATCAGATAGACGTCACGTGATTCGCTTGTGTAGCATTCCGAGTAGTCTGTGAAGCCGACCGGATGTTGGTCACTCACTCCGGCCCAAGACCCATTGCTCAGACATTCTCTGAAACTGTACTCTATCATAAACACAATAGTAATACAACGTATACAATCTGTATGTTAGGCTATGTATATATGCACGTATGTATGTATGCATGCATGCACACATTGCACAGCATGCATGTAAGTTTGTATGTATGCATTCATTTCTGTATGTATATAGCCTATATATGTACGTACGTGCATGCATATGTACATGCATGTATGTATGTATGTATGCAAGTAAGTATTTACTTATTCATGCATATATTTATGTATGTAAGCTATGTTTGTATTGCATATATTATGTATGCATGTCTGTTTGTAATACTTTGTATGCATGCATGCTTGCATGTATATGTGTCTCAATAAAAACTGTGCTAAATTGTTTCTGTCAGAACTTCGTCAAATTTCCACCAATTTTAATAAGTTTTGGTAGGTAGATGGCAAAATGGCTGAAATTTTATGCTATGCATAAATTTTCCACCTCACCTGACTCATATCACCGCACTACCTTGTTAAACACAGATGTACCAATTTTCATATAACGCTTACATTTTAACAAGTAGAGTGCTCAGATTTTGTTCATCAGTTCGTTAGAGGGCGTCAAAGTGAATGGGGCATACTATCGCGACAACCTTCTTGCCCAGAAGCTACTGCCAGACATACGCCGGATATCCCAGGGCGACTTCTTTGGCTTTCAACAAAATGGCGCCCCGGCGCATCGAGCACGCGACACTGTCTTTTCCTGGAGCGAGAAACGCCCGACTTCATACCTCCAACACTGTTGCCGCCGAATTCACCGGATCTTAACCCAGTCGACTATAGCATATGGAGTGTGCTGCAGGAGAAGGTTTAGGCTACCGCTCCAGAATAGCCAACGTCGACGAACTCAAAACGCGTCTGATCGACGAGTGGGCGCTCTTTGACCAGTCGATCGTTGATGCTGCTATCGGCCAGTGGCGTCACCGTCTAAGCGCTTGTGTCCGTGTAAGAGGGGCACATTTATTGTTATGACAGATCTGTTTAAAAGTGTTAAAATTGGTGCTCGAAATGTGCCCGGACACAAGCGCTTAGACGGCGACAAAATCTGAGCACTCTAATTGTTAAAATTTAGGCGTTACATGAAAATTGGTACATCTGTGTTTAACAAGGTAGTGCGGTGATATGAGTCAGGTGAGGTGGAAAATTTATGCATAGCATAAAATTGCAGCCATTTTGCCATCTACCTACCAAAACTTATTAAAATTGGTGGAAATTTGACGAAGTTCTGACAGAAACAATTTAGCACAGTTTTTATTGAGACACGGTGTATATGTATGCATACATGCACTTATGCATTTTATTTATTTATCTAATCATCTTATACTATGATGCTAATTAGCGCATTGTACGGTGTTGTCATCAATTGTATTGCTCTTGCTGCCTTCCTGCGGCTGTCCGAACCTGTGCCAGCTGACGACAACAAGGCGAGGTCTATTTGCAGCGGAGACTTTGTATAGTTTGGTTGTATCTTCGTCTAGACACTGTATAGCAATATACTACTGTAGTAAACATTCAGTAACGTCGCGTGTATTGTATTGTATTGTATTTATAAATTTATAAAGCGCCTCTCACAGTGAACACCAATCAGAGGCGCTCCCAGTGCGAAAGACTCCGAGCGAAAAGAGTGATCTTAAGACAGCGAAAAGAAGCGTGTATCTCAATTCCATTCAAAACGTAATTCATGTGGCCGGTCATTGGACAGCAATTTGTGAAAATTGATGCCGACATTCGCTTTCATCGCATGTGATTCTTCACGTTTGTTCTTCACCAAGAACTGACCTTGTCTCTGCTGATTACCTCTGTAGTTTAATGTCTGTGACATTGGTGTACGTCTTGACGATGTGTATTTGCAATTGTAATCACAAATTTGCATAGCGCCTTTAAAAGAGAAAATCGTTAGATTTGCAGCTGCTGTGTAGCATTATACACCGGCAGTAAACAACGATTTATTAGAGGCCTGTAATGAGCATCAAGCATACATATAGCTTATGCAATAATAATGTATTCAAGTTAAGTATCTTGCTTTATATATACATAGCCTATATATAAGACTATATATATATAATATATATATGGTATATTAATATATGCTGCATGCTGCTGCTGCTAACTGTCACTGCAACAGACAGACAGGCGGACGGACGGACGGACGGACGGACGGTAGACGGATATGAAAGCATAGGCCTACTAACAGCTGGATACATAGGCCCAAGTGGTGAATTCATGCAAAATCGGACATCAGGCAATATCGGACAAATTTTGTAGCAAACTATCATGCAGAGGAAACGTGGAGAAACAAGCGACAGCCGAATAAATTATGTTTACACAGGACCCATCTAGTGAATGAAACTTATTAATCTTCAAAGATTGTTTCCTACAGTTTAAAACATTGAGTGATTTTATGCATCTAAATGTTTTTGGAATTTTTCAAGGCTGACATAATGAAATTCTTGGCGTTTAACGTATTTAGCTTGAGCGCTAGTTTCACTTATTAACCGGAGATGTTCGTTGTCTAACTTTGCCAACAAAAGGCATAAGTCGGAGTCGGGTACATTTTAAAACCCTGCTGAGGTGTGTCTGACTTTGTCAAAATGAGGTTCACACGAATCCTTCATATTTGTTATTTCTCTTTCGCGACAGCTACGGCAATAATTATTTAGTAACCAACCATGGCAAGAATTCGAAATGTTTGAGAGAAATGCTAAACGAGGAAGAATAGAAAGGCACGGAAAACACTGGCCTGTCAAAACAAAAATCATTATCCAATTAAAACAGCATGCAGGAAGGCAAAAACACTTGAACAGATGGGGTGAAGAAAAAATGAAATTAACCATAGGAGAATTTAGAGGGGGAAATGTTGGAATTAGATCATTAGATAGAACATGGGCATCCCGAAGTCAACTTGGTGTGATAGACTTAAAGGCAGAGTCAGAGGTTTCAAACACTCCTCTGGAAGGAAGACGGTTCTCTCAGAAATTGCTAAGGAAGCTTGTTAAACTGATACGAAATATGTTTCCAGTGAAAAAATGCTATCCATTATGGATAGCAAAGTTGGATAACGAACAGCTCCGGAAGATCATGAGCTTTCTTCGTTGCTTAGTTGTCTAACTTTAATGTCGTTATAGTGCTAACAATAGAAGTACAGTCTTAAGACGGATTTGTCCCAGTTTACCAAATAAAAGGTGTACAACGTTAACTACAAAATTTAAAAAGTCAATTTTTGTCAGCTTACTGCTCTGGCCTCACTCCTGGTGTATTCTAGTTTATATGAAATTAGCCGAGTTTAACTGATTCGCTTAGTTTACTGGGATGGTATACGCTATATAATACAACTTACCTATCGCACATATGATATTGCATTACAATGTGGCCTCGGTCAGAACATAAAGCGTCCAACTTTGTATGAGTTCACGTCTATATATACACCGTGAGGCATAAAAAAGGAAGCCCTACAAAATCGTTATTATTTTTAACAATATTCAAACAATGTCAATGAAATTCATTAAATATATAGCTAAATAGCAGGCGATGTAAAAGAATTTACAATTTGTACTCAAACTGTCCGCCTTCAGCTTCTACGCATGCGCGAAGTCGCTTGCGCCATTCACGCACCGCCGAGTCAATAATTCGTTGGTCAAGATCGTTCCAAGCTTGCATGATTCGCTTACGAAGATCTTCAAAATCACGGACCTTTGCTTTGTACACCATTTCCTGCATGCATCCCCATATTTGATAATCTACGGGATTCAGATCTCGGCTGTTACGGGGCCATAGTGTTGGAATTATGAAGTCAGGAGTTTCATTCGTCAGAAGTGCAACCGTTTCTCGAGCTCTGTGCACTGGAGCACCATCTTGCTGGAAAATGTAAAATTCAGAGAATTATCGAATTTCAGGTAGAAGGTCTTCCATGAGTAAAACATCTCTGTAGTATTGGCCGTTGATTTTTACCCCCGGTTCAACGAAGTGAATTGACGTGCACCCCAGAGAAGAAACACCGACTGACACCATCAGGGATTTGCTAAACGTCGGACGTGTGCGTAAAAGGCGGTCGGCTGCAATATCACTCTTTCGAGTTCCAACTGCTACATACAGACGATAATTTTGAGCATTGCTAGGAGAAGCAACTGTGAATAACTTTTCGTCAGTAAACCAGATGAAATGCACTAGGCTAGCTGGGCAGCGACGCAACAAAAGGCGACTGCGGTGCGTTAATGGTGCAACCGACTTGGCGCATGCGTAGAAGCTGAAGGCGGACAGTTTGAGTACAAACTGTAAATTTTTTTACATTGTCTGCTATTTAGCTATAAATTTCATGAATTTCATTGACATTGTTTGAATATTGTTAAAAATAATAACGATTTTGTAGGGGCTTCCTTTTTTATGCCTCACGGTGTATATACGCATGCACACAGGAGGAACCCACACAGATAAACACAGGCGGACAAGCAAACAGGTAAGCAAACAGACAAACAAAGAAACAGAGTGTAAGGTGCTTACTGGTCTCGTCGACTCCTCTGGACATAGGAGGGCATGGTTGCTTGACCGTTGTACCAGCCGCAGATGCAGGCCAACATAAAATTGCGTCCCAGGTTCCATTGCAATGCAGTGCACCTGAATTGCAAGAGGAAACATCTCGGATGCAAATCAACGCAATCAGACTCTACCTAGCACAACATAACCCCAACTCAAATTAATCTGATCGGAGGCAATCAACTGTTATCTCATGAATCTTATTTATTTTTACCTATATTATCTAATGTAATCTAACTTATTTCGAATCAAACAGCTGCACGAACATTATTAGCCACTGTAGGCCTACATGCACGACATGTTACAGAGGTATGCGGCGGATAGACCTACGTTGAGCCCGACTGTAGCACAATTGTTCAAATTCTTTCTCTGGACGTAAATTTTCTGAAGCTGATAACCTTTATCAGTTTTAGGGTTAACATATTCATAGACCGGGTTTACACAAGGTAAAAATTCTTCATTCTCCGTGCAAGTCGCCGCCGAACTGCGTTGCTGAAGCAGCTCTTGATTGGAAATATTAAAGCTGTCACACTCTCTCATTCGAGCGGATATAGGCGCAATTCCGTTATCGTTTGACCCCTTTGCCAATACGTTTGCACTCTGCTGCTGCATTAGCTAATCATATCGACGGGGCAAGATTGAATCCAAATGATGACGACGTCGTAGATTCGTATCAGACAAATGCGTAACTCAAAACAGGGGTCACATCATTCTGCGCGGTGCGGGCAACCGCTGCCACTCAATTTCCATGTTCTACATACCGCCACCGATTCAACGAGCACAGCAATTTGTTACTTCTGGTCGAGTGGCAGTTACTATTTGAAAAAGACTGCAAAGTAGATGACGAAACCTAATAAACTCCAGGCTTTGTGACTGTGACCTATATAACTTTATGCGGACTGTGTGAATTCTAAACTGGATAGGCCTACCCTTCTCAGAAAAAGTTACATTTAGATAACAAACTCCAGATGGCTAAGTTTTTGCAATATTCTTTCGCACCCGAGTCACATACTTGGAATTTGGGCTACCCTTAAAGCGTACTTCTGTTTTCACATTTATTTTGGGAAAGTTTAATATGCATTTAAACTCTCAGCTTATCTATATAGTAGGCTCTTTATTCTTAGCTATGATGCTGAAAACAATTTTTCGGAGCTTCTTATCAGTGTGTTGATTTGAGTCTGCATGAATAACGCAGGGGAAAAGGTCTGTGTCCCATACAGAGGATTTTTTAAAACATGTTGGACTGCGCATTACATCTAGGTTCAAAACAATGTCTCGTAAAGGCATACACTTGTGTTGCCCGAATGGCCATCGATGCAAGGATATGAAAGGAGTCGCAGGTCTACTTGGGGGCCGTCCATAAATGACGTCACGCACCTAGAGGAGGGGGGTCGGAAATTTGTGACGATGTGTGACATGGGGGTGGGGGGTCTGAGTAGTGTGACGTCACACCAGGTCTATGTTATTAAATTTAACAATTAACAACAATTTAATTTTAATAATAACAGCACTAATTTTGAGGATTAAATTTTAATTATTTTTTAATTATTTTAATGTATACGGGCACCATTATTAATAATTTTCTAATTATTTCAATATTTGGTCACCGTTAGATTTTAAAATATTCATGCTTTCGCTATTTGTTCCATGAAGGAGCATTTTGCTTTGCCATGGAAATTGGTTTTAGGGGCGGGGGTCAGAGCTTTGTGACGTCATTTTCAGAGGGGGGTCTTACTTTTTGTGACGAAGTGTGACGAGGGGAGAGGGGGTTAAAAATCGGCCAAAATAGCGTGACGTCATTTATGGACGACCCCTTGATCTACTGTGGCATACAGCCACCCCTTCGTGTAAATAAAACACTGTACATAGCTAAGTACTAAGTAGCTAAGCTAAGTACTGCAAAGTGTCTGAATGCCGTGCACAGCAACTGAGACGCTGTCGTCATTCTGGCTATAGACTACATTTAGGAAATAAGCTGATGAATAAGTGCATTTATCCAGAAGCCAATAGCAGCAAATCTTACTGTGGGTGATCACAACTACATACATATAGGATTGTATATACGTTAGAGGCTTTTCGTTCACTGGCTGATGGGTAACAGTCTCCTCAGAGTTCATGAAGGAGACCCACCAAGCATCCAGTCGTATACCCATGTGCACCAAGCATCCAGTCATATCTCTTTCCTATATTATGTCGTCTCAATTCTCTGTAGAAGGTCAAGGTTCATCTCCAAGCTGTTTATCTGGGTCAGGTCAAGCGTCAGCATCCATGCATGACAAAGACATTCATCTAATCTCTTTCATAAAGTATAGAAGGGAGAATGCTATAACTTCAGCATATATAGATATCGTAGTGTATAACCGATAACCTTTAATGGCGGTATATAGGCTGTTTATGAGACCAAAGGTGTTCCTTTTATTATGGGTAAATATTAGACAAAACTCATAAATCATACTTTGGTATATTGCCTCTGGGGGTGGGGGGGGCTGTTGTCATTATCTATGCGATTATCTAGTCCAGCTCTATAGCGTAGGCTACAAAACAAAGAAACTGTCCATAATACACCTACGATTGAGCTTTTACACTTAAGAACGTATTCTCCGCCTTTCAAATACCGGTTTACACAGCTGTAAGCAGAACAAGACACTGTCTTTTTCACCTGCAATGCATGCTTGACTCTATTGTTTGAACTGAACACTTATCCATAAAGTTCACACCAGAAAACATTATGATTTAAAAACATTCTGCTTACAGAGTTCACTACATGTAGGCCTATATGCGCTGGTTTACATATGTAGCTATTACTAGGGATCGTTGATTGAATGTGTGATTTCTATGCTGCTTGCTTAACCGATGTCAAACCGGAAATGGTCATAATTTTGGACCATGGATGTGTCATTCCATATAAAGTGCTTCAGCGTATTTAATTGAATATGGTCTATATAATGCCGGGTATGTAAAGTTCATTGACAGCTTGGGATACTCATAATGATCTAGATTCTAGAGCTACTCGGTTTCTTAGCGATAGGAAAGACTCCTAAATGTACTGTCTATTCTATACTGTGCTTGTACCTGTGGCCTTCAAAAACGTTGGGTTCAGGCAATCAGCCACGGAAGACAGTAGAACAACTAGCCTACATGTATATTTCGGTTCTGGTGCTTATCTATAGCCACACAGCGATTTAATTAAATTGCCTTCCACGGCACTTTCATGGAGTGTGACGTTGAAAGTTATAGACCTCTCTTATCAAACCTCTCTGTTAATTGTTTTAAGTCCCACAATGAAGATATTCTCCTTTGGGTGAAAACAAAATGTAATGGTAGTGATGCTAATAAAATAATAAAAATTATACTAATAAAGCACAGCATCTCATAATAGATTTTGTTATTTTTATTATTATAAAAACAGCAGTATATGTAGTAAGAGATGTTTTAGTAATAGTGGCAGTATTAATAGCAGGCCTGGTAGGCCTAGTGGTAATAGTAGCAGTATAAAAGTAAAAATAACATTATAAAGGTATTATTAAAAGTACTTTTAGTAGTATTATATATAGGTAGGCCTAATTGTGTTCGTCAACTTGAAAATTTCAATACAAAAGCTAAGCGCAAAAGCTTATTCACAAGCATAGGCTTATAAATTCACGAACGCTATGCAGCAATGATTGCCAAAACATAGCTAATTCAACACAGCTGGACTGCAAATGGAGAACTGACAATGCTGCTGTGGATTTAGTTTAGAATTGGCTTAGATTATAACTGGAAAAGGCTTGTTGCAGACATTATTGAAGGCCAAGTCCAGTCTAGGATAATTCTATCGGCCTGCCTGCACCAAGCTCGTTTCTCTCAGATGTCACCGGTCTATTCAGCTTCTCTTTCAGAAAGATACGAACTACAGAAAGGCTTACTGCAGATTTCCTTAACGTACGGCGATACATTTCTTGAAATCGACTTTTAACCATTAATAGAAAAGCATTTAATGAATTTCTTTATACCACATTACATTGCATAAATCATTATATATAATAACAAAACCTTTTAAATGTTTAGCAGTCTGTGATTGCCTGACTATAGACCCGACTGATGAACTAAGACTGAGTATACAGCTAGAGGCCCCTAAAGGTGAACTCTGAGTAATGATAGTCCTTTGTTGAAAGGACAAGTGCGCCAAGTGCTTTATTTGAACACCCATTTTTCAGATGAAAGTTCTTAGACTGACGAAGCTTCCTTAGCATGTCTTAGAAGCAATAATTAATTGTCCAGCAGCTAATTACGTATAGAGCCAACTGAGTCTTTTGCGCTTAATCTAACAGCTACTATTTTTATAATCGCTTTCAAATACCTTTACCGAGAGTTAGCAATAATTGCTCAATCTTGCAGGTTTAATTATCAGGCTTACAAAGCAGACATTTTATCAAATGAAATTGACTACTGCACTGGTAAAAATGGACGATCTTTGCGAAAAAACTGCAGCAATAGACATATTAAAAACACCCTTCAGTGTATTCAATTGAACAGAAATATTCGCTTGTAAGACACAGTTATTGTAATTTGTAACTGTAATTGAGAATTTATTTAGCTCCGCTGAAAGGGAAACAAATCAGAGGGTCGCCTAAAAAGCGACGCTAAATTTAACTGTGCTCTGACAACTGGCAAATTATACACATGAGCGTTCTATAGACAGACCACGTTAAATCTACAATTAATTCATTTATTCCTTTAATTCATTCAATCATTCAGAGGACTTAAATAGCGCCCCTCCAAGATAACCTACTCAGAGGCGCTCCCAGCCCAACTCCGGCGATGAAAAACAGTTTCCAGATAAAGTGTACATGTAGCGTCAATATACCTAGCTGTTTAGCGTAGGCTTTATCACCAAGATAGCTGAGACAGGCGTCCGCGGATTCGTGTTTCCACGACTCTGTCGTGTCCGATCTGGACGCCATCGGTGCGTGTGGGGTCGTCCACGAATGGATGGACTTGTCGCGGATGATGGATCAGTCGAGGAATTGTAGAGAAGCAATGGTTCGCCGGACTATTGATTCTTCCTTCAACCTATAAACAGCACGTTTGAACACAGCCATTTATCGTGAATATTAAATCGACAACTGTCAGAGGCACATGTAGTACTCTACGTAAGTGCAGAGATTTTTTAAATAGAAAACATGGATAAACCGGATAGTACTATAATACTGTCGCCTGTCGACAGTCGACAGAATAGTGGGATATCACATGGCTGAGCTAGGATAGTTTTCTTGTAGTTCGTTCAAAATTTATTCGCTAAGGAATTAATGGCCATAGGTCTTAGACAAAGCATAAAGTTATCAATTTAATAACGGACTAATAATTAGGCCTAGTTAAATTTATTTTAGTGACTGTTTGATATCATGACTGTGTACGGCCTCAATGGACCTAGGTGGTAAGAATGACAACAGTGGCCCGCATGTTATACGAAGCCACGGCATGGTGGGTCTTTGCGGAGCAGCAAGAGCGTAATAGACTGCAGTCCATGATAGACTGTTTGGTACGACAGTATTGTCCCCCTAAGGACAGCCCCACCAGCAGTTGGTCATAATAAAGAATATAGTTACTTACTTACTTACTTTAAAATGACAAACTAATGCAAATGACTTTCATTCATTCACCAGAGTGCTGTTTGGCAGTTGGTTATATTAAAGAATATACTTACTTACTTACATACTCACTTACTTACTTGCTTTAAAATGACAAACTAATGCAAGGCTATGCGGTTTTCGGTAGCGTGATATCCAGCTTCCACATACATGAAATACAATCCCTTCTAATATACGTATGTCTAACAATTTGTTCATCTTTAAAAAAAGACTACGTACACACCTTTTATCTGTGTAACATCCATACATTACCGTGAATGGCATAAAGCCGCATTTAGTTAAGTTATTAGTTAAGATTGTAGTTAAGTTTTTCTTTTCATCTAATGATTTGATTTAATTAGGCCCTATGCTGTGCAATTATCCTTGAGAAAAGCGATACTGTTACTCAGCCATACCTATATATCTCTCTTTTTCACAGGCCATTACTGAATTTAGGTCATAGATTACAAAGGCACGGTCGCACCCTACCTTAGCGGGACTAACATCCCTCTGGGTTTCCCTTTTGCTACCCTGGTTTCTTTCTATTCTCTTCATGCTGTTATATGTATTGCTATTATGTTTTTGGGTTGCAAATAAATTGATTTGATCTTGATGTATTGTATATTGTAAAAACTGCTGTCATCGGCCATTACAGTTGTCATCTTTTTGCTACCCCATAAAAGCGCTGCGTGACTATTCTTCAGCATTGCTTCTGGAAGCTTGAGGGATTATACCTACATCGGGTGAAAATTTAGAAAAATAATAACGGCGATTTCTATGGCGCCGTATCACAGCCATGCCGTTACAAGGGCGCCTCATAAACAACTAGGCAACATAGGCCTTTAGAAAACAGACAAGTTCTAACATCTAGTAAAACTGTCGTGCATTCACAAGCTACACTTAAATATTAAATATGATTAGGCCTACTTCCATCACTTTGTGATGGAAGTTGTGTGTGTGTGTGTGTGTGTGTGTGTGTGTGTGTGTGTGTGTGTGTGTGTGTGTGTGTGTGTGTGTGTGTGTGTGTGTGTGTGTGTGTGTGTGTATGGATGTGTGTGTGTGAGTGAACAGTTCCTGCTGTTCTCAACCGCTATTTATTGCAATTGCGTTCTTCAACATTTTCTGCATATCTAATAATGCGATCTCTCTGCCTCGCTCCCTTCCCTTCCCTCCCTCCGCCCGTTCGTCTCTTTCTATTGGTTCATACCACACTTAACAGAATGATAGAGCACCTGCGCCCAGAATACGACTAAAGAATAATAATTATTATTCAAGCGGTAATAAGGGCGGACAATGGCAAAGATATGCACGTGTGTGTATATGCTTATAAGACAGGTTTTTATTGGCATGGTCTGCATTCCTATCCCATAGATCGTTAGGTCATAACGTTTCAGCAGACGCATTGACATTTTTCTTACATAACGATACTGAACTAAAATTGTTTTTCTTTTATACTAATATCTAATGGAATTTCAGTTTATAGTAATATCTCACATGCCTAGCACTCCAACGTTCTACTTCTTTTTTTTACAAGCTATGCACATTCTTACCAGTGCTCCAAGTTCACCACCTAGGTGTGACTCTTGATACAACAACAGCAACAAGAATGCTGCTGCTGCTGCTGCTGCTGCTACTACAACTACTACTACTACTACTACTACTACTACTACTACTACTACTACTACTACTACTACTACTACTACTACTACTACTACTACTACTACTACTACTACTACTACTACTACTACTACTACTACTACTACTACTACTGCTACTGCCATCACTACTACTACTACTACTACTACTACTACTACTACTACTACTGCTGCCACTGCTACTGCTACTACTACTACTGCTGCTGCTGCACTACTGCTGCTGCTGCTACTGCTGCTCACTGCTGCTACTCACTGCTACTACTACTACTAACTACTACTACTACTCACTACTACTACTACTACTACTACTAATAATAATAATAATAATAATAATAATAATAATAATAATAATAATAGTAAGAAGAAGAAGAAGAAGAAGAAGAAGAAGAAGAAGAAGAAGAAGAAGAAGAAGAAGAAGAAGAAGAAGAGGAGGAACAAGAAGAAGAAGAAGAAGAGGAGGAGGAGGAGGAGGAGGAGGAGGAGGATGAGAGGAGGAGGAGGAGGAAAAAGAAGAAGGCAATCTGTATAGCGCCGTAACTCAGCCGAGGCCGAAGGAAAGTCGCCGTAGATGAGTTCAAAAAGTTAATGACTGTCAAATGATTGCTTAAAAGATAGGACCGAAGTCTTGAGCTGTGATTTAAATGCCTCAAGAGACGGAACGTTCTTCACATGGTCCGGAAAACTGTTCCATGCAGTGGGTCCGGAGACAGAGAAGGAACAGTGGCCAAACCTCGAAGCCTGACATTAGACTCATATTACCAACTTCAACGACTCTGTTACTTTTACCTGAGGCATATTCGACCCATTATTCGTCAGTCTCTAACTCAAGATGCTGCCTCTGCTCTTTTCTGTTCACTTAATATGTCAACATCACTCCTGGACAATAATTGCAATTTGCTACATGCCTCTCTTCGCCTTTACGACTTCTCCTTACAATCGACTCTGCCCAGCAGCCACTCGCTATGTTCTTCGGATTGGTTATCTTTTCCAGTTCAAGTCTTCTTAGAATACAATAGAATAGAATAGAATAGATTATGCGGTTATTCTTTAAAGCTGATGTCGTTGCATACAAGATACTTCGTATTCTAGCATTGACATTTTGAAGATTTACATTACACTACATTACATTGAGTTACTTTGCCGCATTCCACGTAGGCCTACGCTTAATCTTACCAGTACAAGTTGAAGAAAACGTTTCGCTTTCCAACTTTTTATTTCAACTTGCCAATCGTTTCACACGCTGGTCCTCATCTATTGAATTCATTGTCATCCACTCTGAGGAACAATGTCTTTCTCTTATTGAATATCGCAATTAATACTTACAGAAGTTTGATCAATTTACTCGGAGTTGTTTTGTTTCTTTTAAATAGGCCCATGCGTTGAGAAACACTTTCATTTATGCAAAGCTTTTTTCAGCGTTCCGGGACCTTTTTGCAGCTATTAAAAAATAATTTACTTAATTTAAATTTAAAAAAATGATATTAAATTATTTTGATGCTGTAGTTTAATTTCAGTGCTTTCAGTGTTTATTGATATTGATATATATATATATATATATTATATGAAATACAAATATTGCCATAAAATATACCCCTATAATTGTTCTAAATTATTTTAGTTCCGGAACCTTTTTTTCTAGAAAAAAGCACTGCATTTATATAGCCAAAATAGATCTCTTGGTACTTTGTCTTTAAATTAAAAAAACACTTCCGGAAATGTCTCCATAACTCATTAAAAGGTCCAAGAGATGCAATCGCTTCGTCGTTTACTGATAACTGAGTCGTTAGCTCTCTGCATAATTTCGTTCAACCGACAATATATAATCCGTCCTCCGTCCATACAAATGTCCTCGAGAATTCCTTCCTCTATCCATCCATCATCCATTAGTTCTTTCGTCTATCCATCCATCGTTCCATCCCAACCAATTAACCGTACATTCGTGTGCGTCCATCCAACCTTCCATCTATCCTATCCTTCTATTCTAATCACTCCATCCATCCGTCCATCCATCCATCTCTTCTTTCGTTCGTGCGTCCATTCAGAAATAATTCCGTCCACGACCTGATTAATTCCCGAACATTTTCGTGAGCGCGGTTACACTCTATCAATATTTATCGCATTCTGCAGGTTGCAAAGGGTCATATTTCTCATCCACTTTCCACAAATTGCACTATCTTCACGCATTTATATCCTTATATATACATTAGTGGAGTATACAGATGTATTCGGAGGCAATGTGCGATATATAAATTGCACTTGGTGACACCCAAGCAAAACATGGCTTTCGGATTGCCTTCCGAATGGACGCAAATTACAATAACGAATTGTTGTTTAGCTTGAGTTGTTCATTGTATATACATATATTGCAATTTGCGTCCTCATTTGTCGCAATAAAGCATTCGAAGGCGATTCTGTAATGCTGTAGATATACTGATATAGCGGTGTTGTCGAGTGCATGTTTTTACAAAACGACGAGACAGAAACTCCTTTAAAAACTAATAGTATTAACATCATCTATAACATAATAGAAGATAAATGTCATGAAGTCCTGAAGCGAACTTTTTGTGGTGGTAGGTGGCGCTGCCATCGCACTACGCGCTAACCATCGCGTAGATTCAAATTTACGTGTAATCGAAGTTGGGGTGCGCGATAGCCTTTTGCCTTGCTGTCCAACACGCGGCTCGCGTGCATGCGGCCCGCAAGTGGATTTTTCAAATTCTTTTCAACCGTCTTAGTACGGGCAAAATCTAGTTATTAATAATCTGAAACTTCTAACGCCACCTTCATACTGCTCAAGGCATCGGTCCATGGTGATAATAGGCTAATCTGACATTGTATGACTAAAAACACTACACTCATTCTAAACTTTCCTATTACTATATGTATCAGATAGCGGTGTGTCTACCTGTTTCATGCCAATTAACGAATATATTATATGGTCGCACTAAGCAAAATCTTTTTGCAGGCGAAAATCCAGGTAAAACGAAGGGGGAAATCGGAGAAGACACGAAAATTGAATTCAAACCTTGGCGAATCGTGTGAAGTGGCAGATGGCTGTTGAGCGATTCAACCCTTATCTGCATATTTTACAAAATTCTCTGAATTTCGTTGGAAGATCCTTCATATATATATATATATATATATATATATATATATATCAGACTACGAACGCGATTGATCTGGTCGCATTCGACGGTCGTTTTAATCGCCAACTCCTAAAAAGTTTGATCCGCAACCGAATCGATTACTGCCACAACTCAGCATTATTCGTCCTCAGGCGGACATTAACGCCTCTGATCGTCTGACCATTCGAGTAAAAAAAGTTCGACCACATCACACCCATGATACAAAGTCAAGCTTCAGTGGCTCAGGATCGGCGTTCTCAAACTTTGAATAACTGCGCCCTACACGTTATCTCGCAGACGACACCAAGCCACCAGCTGACCACACCAGTTGACTGAGGTTGTGATCATCAAGGTCCGACGATGTATAGGCTATGTGCCAGCAACTAAGACAAAAATGTGAAATTGGGCCTTTTGGATCGCTAGCCGCCCCCCCCCACCCCCGTGGATAGCTTGTGCAGGGTCTGAGAGTGCGCTTTGTTCCTGTACACTGAACAGGTCTCTGGGGTTTCCGGGAAAGATTCTGGATCTTAAAGAGAGCTTTGCACCAAGATAATGAGCGTGGCACATATGGACGCCATTTATGATGAAGATAATGTTGATGCGTACTGTACATAGGCCATACAAACATACATACATGCATGCATACATACATACATACATGCATACATACATACATACATACATACATACATACATACATACATACATACATACATACATACATACATACATACATACATACATACATACATACATACATACATACATACATACATACATACATACATACATACATACATACATACATACACACATACATACATATATACATACATAGTATTACATACATTATATACATACATGCATGTATCATACATAGATGCATACATATATTAATAATACAGTATACACTCACGTATATACGGCATACCTACTACATACATGCATGTATACATACGAACATGCATACGAACATGCATGTAATATGTATACAATACAATGCACACATACATACGTTCATATTCACATGCATACATCTATACATACATACGAAATACATACATTCAACTTTGCGTTCAACTATATATCGTAGGTCATGCGAATAATAAATCGTTCAACTTCAGTGGACACTGACTTGTAAAGATCTAAAAGCAGTTTTCTGTGGCTTTGTTAGTTGCTTCTACTAGCAGAAGACTTACTTGGTTAACACACACGCCCACACACACGCCTACCCACACACCCACACGCGGGATATTTCTACCAGAGTACATGACCATGTATCACAATGATTGATCGCGCTGCGACGTGCAACTAGCATAAGAAATGAAATTCTCGTCAGACTGTTTTCCGCTTAATCTTTCTGTCCACGTTAATCCTGCATTAAATCATCATGATTTACAACAGAACAGGACAATAGCTTTAGAGTCTCTCAGTTTGATCATCATGGCTAATATCAGAGGAATTGTATTCTGGACAGTCTTCCTGTCTTCGTTCACAGGCCGACTGCGTTGATTCATCAAGTCCAGATCTGCATGGTCCTCTGCAGGGCTGTTATTCCACCTTGAAGGGGATGGGGTGGAGGGGGAGGGGGTAACGGTTCATGGTGAAGTTTCATTCAACCAGTAATTCAATGATTGCATTCTGGTCAAGAAGACTGAAGGGACAAGCCTTTTCTTATGATCCACTTATCAAATCTCGACGGAACATCTGCTAGGGATTATGAATATAGCTACGACTGCACTTTAAGCGACTATTGATTACTGTTTGATGCATTATAATAACGGCACTTTAGAAGCCACTATAGATTAGATTAAAATCCATACTATATTTTCTACACATGCATACTGTCTCAATGAATGCCTCTAAACTTAAGCGTAGACTGCGTTTTGACTTACGCTTTATTTGATATCGTGCTTAGATAAGAACCAAATGTGTTCTACGTCATTGTTTTCTCCAACCTTCCCTAACCGGAAACAAGGGTGGATCTAAAGGGGAGAAAAACGGCTCTACCCCTCATTCGATTTTCGGGCTTATCATTGTACAAACGAGTCGTATAATAGTATGATGACCAGGAAAGAGGGTTAAGCTGTCGGTAACACGCAACCCACAGCACTTGCGGGAGCTCTTCTGCTCCACCACTCTCGTCCAGCGCCGCTGCTCTCTCCGTTCAACCGCACAAGCTGAACTTATTGTCCCCGCTTGCGGATTGCTATCAGACAGCGTCGTGCCTTCTCCGTGGCTGACCCTTCGACCAGGAATGGGCTCCCTACTACGCTTCGTCAAATACCTATTGGTCTTGTTTTTCACTGCTCTTAAGACTGGAAAGAAGATGCATAACTTTAAAGTGTTTGCACCTAAATTGCGCTATATAAAAACTGATTAAAATTACAGTTGTACATCCATTATCTGTATTTCCAAATGTTCTACTTCGTTCAGTTCCTTATAATATATAATCCATATAATCAACAGCGTTGTTTGCATGTAACCATATATATATGGGAATTGTCGACATAATATTCCAAAATCAGGTCGCCAGTGTGGCTAATCTTACATAATCGTATTGTATTGTATTTGATCGGTTATTAAAGTAAGTTAGTATACTCTATTTGCATTTGACAGGCGCACATACATTGCATTCTATAGAATAATCACAGACGTTTTTTAAATAAACTATAACAGGAGTAGATTATAAAGCCACACATGCACGACTAAATAATCAATATGACTAAAGATGCATCGATTAGCAAAACTACTTTTAAACAGTTTAGATGTAACAATAGGCAGCATGAAAGGATGAAGTGAAGTGAGTACTCGTCCTCACGAAGAGGTTGCAGGAGCTGATGAATGCAGTGGCTGAGGAACTGGAAGAGCTTTCTGTTTGCACGAGTAATCAGCTCAGCTGAAGACTGTTTGCCAGCTGTGAGTCTCTTTCATAGCTGCATTAATGCGCGCGATATCATGTGAGGTGAGAAAACCAGCATAGGCAGGCTGTATACATGATTCTTCAAATAAGTATCACTTGAAAAATTACGTCCAGCTTCGAGATATGTAGGCCCTGCTGTCTTAACTGATTGAAAAGAAAGTATCGTTTGTCTATTTACAGATGTAGTTAAGGTTTATGTTTTTCGCAATAGGTTTTTTGGTTCGAAACTGAATATTGACTCTAAGCCCTTCCTGTTGTTATCATGTACTGCGATAATAGTAACTTAGGTGACCCTATAGCTAGCGGGACTATTGTCCTTTCGGGGTTCCCTTTTGTGGCTAGTGATGAAAAATAATCTTGCTGCTACTGTGTTGTGATGCTAACAATGGAAAATAATCATGTTACCTTTGTTTCACTTTAATGGCTTCAATAAAAAGAATTGAACTGAATTGAATATTATACTAGGAATATAGTTAGCATCGCTTGAAAAGAAAGGTTAGACTGTAGGATAATTACAAGCAGCTTGACACTATCGAGCTGCTCAATATCGGGTAGGAGCAGACAGTGGTCTTATCTTTGGAGACGTTAATGATGATTTTATTTAGGATGCCCACAGCTTAATATCGGCAAATATTGGCAGAAACCGATCGCCTCTCATTACTCTACCCTTGCAACGATGCCAACGGTCGCTTTAAGCTAGAAAATCGACATACACTGAGCGAACTGGGATAAATATTGTGGCGAAAGCCATACTTGAGGCGTCTTATTTCCTCGTTTCGTGTCTGCTGTAAGCCCAACTTGCTAAATAAGATGATAATCAAATACAAAAACAGCTGAAAGAGGATGCATGCATGCAGGACTGAGCCAATAAAGAAGGGAAGGAGATTAATACGAAAATTAGAAGAAGGGAAAGGAGGAGAAGGAAGAAGAAGAACAGCAGGAGTATAGGGTATACATACAAAAGGAAAGTGACGGAGGCATACAGGGAATCGGTATAGAAGAGAGAAAATACTGAAATCAAATCAAATCAAATCAAATCGTTCTTTATTGTTTCTCAATTTTAGTTACAGTCTTTGAGAACATCACAATTGAAAACAAACAATTATTAAAAAGTAGGTACAAATTAGTTGGGTAGAGAAACAAAGGGAGATCCAAAAGGGACCTGAGTCCCGCTAGGTAGGAACCCCCAAGCAGTGATATAGGATCAGTTATACATGACAATTACCAGTGCTGACAACAAAAAGTTACAAAATTTTTAACGAAATATTATAGTGATACGTGGAGTCAGACACCATGATGTATATTTCTAATCAGAAACAAAGACCATTGAACCGAGTTCTACAACAATTTCATGTTATTCCTAACTATTCTTAACTAACAACAACATACCTAATCATTAGACAACAATTAGCAGGAGGAGGAGAATTAAGTGAATAATCAGTAGGGTATAGGCAAACTTAGAGCAGGTATTTGAAAGGTACACGTAGTCGAGGATAGAAGAATTTAGTACAGCTCACATTCATTTCAATTGCTAGTTAGTAGGTGCATTCTTAAAGCATTTTTGAAGGAAGCTAAGATTTTCAAGCTACGTATCTCCCAAGGCAGATTATTCCAAGTCACAGGACCACTGTGCTTGATCGAGTGTTTCCTGTAATTTGTTCGAAATCTGACTGGGCAAAGATTTTCCTTGGTCCTTGTGTTGTAATTATGTATCTCATTTAAAAAAGTGAAGTAATCTTTAAAATTCAATGGTAAGGCTTTGTGAATATATCTGAACATAAAAATACCAGTCTGCAATTTGTTTATCTTTACAATGTTCAAGATTCTCACTTGTTGAAATAGTTCAAAAGTATGGGCATAGTACTTACTTTTGGTAATTACACGAATGGCTCTCTTCTGTAATTTCATTAGTCTATCTAGACGAGTTGAATAATTCGAAGCCCAGCTTATGTTGCAGTACGTCAGGTATGGGTGTATTAGAGCATAATAGAGTTTTTGTAATATATGAGAGGGGAGCAGATAGGAGATCTTGGTCATAATGCCCACATTTTTTGCAATTTTATTTTTAATATTATTAATGTGGACATTCCAAGTAAGGTGTTCATCAATATGAACTCCTAGGAATTTAGCTGACTTTACTTGTGAAATTTCTGAGTTTTCAATAGACAATGAGTAGTCTGAGACAGGCAGGCTCTTTCTGCTCGATCTGAATAGCACAAAATTTGTTTTCTGAAGATTTAAAGATAAACGATTAGCCTTAAACCAATCAGCTATAAGAGTTAACTCATGATTAGCAATCATGAATAAATTTTCAATCGATTTATGGGACAAAAAGATATTAGTGTCATCAGCGAATAATATTAGGTTAAGTATGGATGAAGCATTCGGTAAGTCATTAATGTAGATTAAAAATAAGAGAGGTCCAAGATTTGACCCCTGAGGGACGCCACATTTTATTGTTTTTAGTTTAGACGTGGCACCATTACAATTGACACACTGTAGCCTTTGATCCAGATAATTTTTAAACCATTTAAGTTGTAGTCCTCTTATCCCATAATTTTCAAGTTTATTTACAAGTATGACATGATCCACAGTGTCAAAAGCCTTAGCTAGGTCAATGAAGATACCTAAAGAAAACTCATTATTGTCAATAGCCAGTGAAATTTTATCTTGGAGATCAATTAATGACATGGCAGTAGAATGTCCCGATTGAAATCCATGTTGTAAAGGATATAGGAAATTATTTTGACAAATATAGTTATAAAGCCTTATATACATTAATTTTTCCAAAAGTTTAGCAAAGTATGGAAGGATCGATATAGGGCGATAGTTTGAGGCTTCTGCACGATTACCCTGTTTAAAAATAGGTACTACCTTAGCCATTTTTAGTGCAGAAGGTATTATGCCAGTCATAAAGGAAGCATTGAATATAGCAGCTAGTGGTAAGGCTAATAAGTTAAGGTAAGGATTGGCAATGCACGGATCAATATCATCCGGCCCAGAACTGTGTGTGATATGCATAGTCTGTCCAAGTTGAATGATTTCCTCAGGTGAGGTGGGAGCCACCACAAATGAATTACAAGGACTTTTACTTAAGTAATGTTGGTAGGATTTGGACCCAGGAGGAATTTTTTCAGCTAATGATTGACCTACATTTATAAAGAAATCATTGAATTTATTTGCAATTAAGTTAGAGTCAGTAACCATTATATCGTTAATGAGTAAGCCTTCAATCCTTCTTTCCTCAAGTCCAGATTTGATTATCGATCTTATTATGCTCCATGTTTTTTTTAAGTTTTGACTGTGTTTTATAAATTCTTTTTCATAGTATAATTTTTCAGCTTTAATACGTACTGTTTTAAATTTATTGCGATACTTAGTGAATTTTATTTTATTAGTCAAATTAGGCTTTTTTAGATAATTAACATATAATTTTGTCTTCTTTTTGCAGGATTTCAATAAGCCATATGTCATCCAAGGTTGTTTTAATTTGACTCCTTCCATCCCATCCTGCCGAGTCATGGGAAATGCTGTATCATAAGATATTTTAAACTGATCAAAGAATAGGGAGTAGGCAGCATTTGGGTCTCCTAGATTACAAGCATCCGTCACCTTGGACCATTCAGCTTGTGTTAACATTTGCTGAAATAGAGCACTTTTTGCTTCATTGACTTTCCGAGTTTTAGTAACATATTTTTGGGGGCTAAGAGTATCCGAATTGATCCAAGTTATTACTGGCAAGTGATCAGATATATCACTAATGATAATTGAAGAATCTAAACATCTTGACCAGTTATTAGTTAGAATGTTGTCAATTAAAGTACAGGAGTCCACTGTTATTCTTGTGGGCTTGTAAATAAGTGGTAGAAAATGATGAGACAGGATTAGGTTAACAAAATCATTAGTCATTGGATGATCCCCAGATTTGAGTAGATCAATATTGAAATCCCCAGTCAGGTATATTTCACTTGAGTGAATGGACAGGAGAGTTAATAAATGACTGCATTCTTCATTGAAGTCACCCAGGGATGATCCCGGAGGTCTGTAAACTGCACCTACTATTGCATTCGAACCTTTGGCTAGAGAGATTTTCACAAATAGGCTCTCATAAGTTGCATGTTGGTGATCTGATTGAGGGACATCCAGTAGCTGATAACTTAAGTCACTTTTTACAAAAATGCCAATCCCCCCTCCCCTTCCCACGGATCGTGGCTTACTCAAGAATTTGTAACCAGGAATATTCACTAATCCCACTAGGTCCTCTGTTAACCATGTTTCTGTTACAGTTAGTATTTTAACAGGTGATTGGGCAAGTAGTATTTTTATTTCCCCTAATTTTGGTAAGATGCTTCTTGAATTTATATGCATAATCGTGAGAGTATTTTTTAGTTTACAAGTTAGCAGGCCAGCCTCCGTGGGAGTAATGTATTGCGAGGTAAAATTTCTATTTATGAAGTAATTTTCATCAGGGTCCAAGTCTTCGTTATTAAGTAAATATTTTTTCCCAGCCTCATCAGGGAATAAGTTAAGTGTACATAGGAAAAACCCTCTCTCTATCAAAGCACCAGTCAGAATCCATCCTACTGAAATTGGAGCTGATTTCCTTTTCATCATAATTGCCTTTAAATGGAAGTAGTTCAATCAAGCACAGTGTACAGTACCACGGTTTATCCCTACCATAAGTTGTATATGTTAGACATGCATCCTCGCAACAATCAGTATGATAATACTTTTCACATTGTCCGCAAATCAAGTATGTTGTTAAATCGTTCAGTAAAATGCCGCATGAACCACAGATTGATTCATCATCTATCAACCGCTCTGACTCCATGAGTCCTAGTAGCACACTTAGAAGAAAGGACGAACGTGAGAACGTGATTGCGTTGCATATTGCATTCATTATACCAGCCTATGCTGATTGTTTGGTGACAGAAATGTTGAAAGAAAAGACGACAAGAAGCCAACCCACACAGGTCCATGTTATAAGCAGAATTACAGGAACGGTCGAATCAGCACTTTACCTGTGAACTGTTCTTTCTCTTGGGTGAGAGATAAGAGTCCGTACACGTCTTAGCAGTTAGAATTCCTTCGGTGTAAAGGCTTTCCTGCAGCGGCGAAAAGGTCGCCAGTGGGAGATCGATATACGCTTGCTGTGTTAATCTGAGACAGTGTTGGGTCGTGCGTTCATAGTGAACCACTGAAATAGTACAGATAGGATCAGTCACGCCAGACAGCTTGTCGTCAACGGACGACAGCCAAGTGCATTGCAATAACTTTCACTCGCTTACGGTGGCCATATCCCTACGTCTGCAGTCAGCATCAACAGCGAACGCAACAGCAGCATTAACCAAAAGAACTGCATAATCACATGAGCAGCGCTATTCCTATGACCGGGCATACTATCACTAAATCGTAAGACGTTATTATCGGAGGGGTCCATAGTGTAGTGGTAAAATCACTGGCGTGAAGAGCGTTAGGTAGCGGGATCGCTTCCCGTACCCTCCCAAAGGTCCACTCAGCCTATCATTCGCGAGATGGCGCGTTGGTACAATAAGATGTAGGACGAGATGGGCGCCTTGCATGGCTGTCGTATACAGTTAAATTCGACTCCTGTAATAACTTGTGATCATCCGTTCATACTGAATTGTAATAATCCTGCTTAATTGTCAGGAGGCGATTCTGTAATATACACGCTGACGGACAGGGAGCCAATGCAGGACCTCCAGCCCGGACCATACCTGCTCACGGGACGGGATTGACACCAATCCACTTCGACAGTTCCTGTCGTAAGATTTCCAGCCATTAGAGTTTCAATCACTAGAGTTTTAGTCGTTAGAGTTGGAGTCTTTAGAGTTCTAGTCGTAAGAGTTCCAGTCGGGAGAATCAGTGTCGTTGGAATTGCAGTCATTAGAGTGTGAGTCATTACAGTTCCAGCCGTTAGGTTCAGAGTCGTTAGAATTCCAGTCGGTAGAACCAGAGTCGTTAGAATTCCCTCCGTTAGAGTCAGAGTCGTTAGAGTTCCAGTCGGTAGAACCAGAGTCGTTAGAATTCATGTCATTAGAGTCAGAGTCATTAGAGTCACAGTCACTTGCCATGCTTACATTCTTCTGTCTATTCAGTTCAGAAACGAAAAGTAAACGAAATCAGAAAGTTCTGAAAATGAGGACATTTCACATGTTGCCAATTATTGGTGACAGAAAGGCTCCACTCGTCATTCATATGCTTTCACCTTAAAAATGACGTTTCCTAAGAAAATAATCGCCGTAAAAAATACTCGGAACATTTTGTTGGACAACAGTTGATGCCAATCATAAACTGTACAAGACGTTGGCGTTCTAACGTCGGTCAGTTGAGCCGTTCACGAAAACAATCTTGAACTAGAGCTGATTCTATTGACATTATGGAGATCCTGAGAGCGAACAAGAAGGTATTGTAGTGCTAAGATAATTTATGACCATCTTTGGTTTCAAATTACAACAAATATGGCGCGACATCATATCGTTTCCTTCCGAAAACAGTGCTAGAAGGCATTACATCGTTGGACCATCCTCATATATATATATACCCTTAATTATAAAATTATATTATATATGTATTATATATATATACATATATTATATATCATATATTGAGCTTGCAGCGCACTCTAGACAAATGCATTTATTGTTTAATATGAAGCCACGTGACTGTTTATTTAGATCACCTGATGCTATGATCTACCTAATATTGTACTAGATCATTCATTCATTCATTTTGAGAATTTATATAGAATTTATATAGCGCCTCTTCAAGAGACCTACTCAGAGGAGCTCTCTGCGCTGGCCTATTACGATGTTAAGTGTCATATGTTAAGTATCATAACGAACGAAATTATTACATCAGTTGGCAAAACAAAGCACAGTCAGCTAGAAAAGTCACCAGTGGCGGGCCCACGCAAACACGTAGAACCAACCAACGGATTCCTGTTGAAAGCTGATAGAGTGGACGTGGATGTCTGCAAGTTCAGCTATTCGTCGAGGCACAAGGAGTACACAGAACAGGCATTTGTCGTGTGCCTGGCGGAGATTGAAGCGCCTCCAGTGACTGAGGATCGAGGTCACTCCAATGGTCCGCGTCGGTCGTCCTCCACCGAAGCGAAAACACTCGGCTACAGGCGGCGTACACGGTCGTTGTTTATAGTGAAATACAATCCAACGTGGCATTTATCAAGCGCCTCTATAAACAAGCATCTGCTGAGTTTGTAAGAAACTGAGACTGAATTGGCAGTTAAACGAAACCATCGGTCAACCTGAGCCTGTCTCTCCGTTGTACTTCGATCCCATGCACTAAAGGAAGAGTATACGCGGAGGAGAGAACGAGGAGGAGCAGGATAAGGAGGAGCAGGAGGAGGAGGAGGAGGAGGAGGAGGACTCTCTGCATTCAACTCTGCCTTGTCGTTACCTCTTGGTCATTGCATCGTTCACACTCGAGCAGCTTGTTTGGAACGCTGTATTTGTAGGCCTAATCTCGAATTTATATAGCTCCACTTCAAGTAAGACAAATCAGAGGCGCTGTTAATCTAAAAAAAACAAGGGTACGATCGAATAGCATTGCTTTCAAACGCTCACGGAAATGTTCTAGACCAGTGATCAGTTTGACCAGACATATTTGTCAGACGCAGATGTGTACAGTCGTTAAAACGCCTTCTGAAAAGCTGATAACTACAGCAGGAAATAACTATTAAACAACACAATGTAGGCTACAATGGCCATAATTTATTACGAGGAAATTGACGTCACTAAGGTTGGATAATCAATGTACTTCATTGATTGGCTATAGGACAAGTGTGCCAAGTCGTCATAAAATTGACTCCACTTGGCAACGGGTCGCGTGTAGAGGCCTCTCAAAGGAGCGCAATCAATATCTGTAAAGAGTAGGACTCCCGGAGAGCAGGGAATTGCAAGAGAGAGACGACGAATTTGCCTGCCAATCAATCTCCTATAGCGTACGCGCCGTAGCAGAAAGGTCTGCATCCAAGGAAGCAGCTGGAGAAGTCCAGATAGCCATCACACCGCTTGGGATTGATAAGGTCTCTCTATCCAAAACACCGCTTGTAAATCCTATTTCTAAATGGAATTAATATCTCGGAGATATAAAACAGTTTTGCATATACCACATAACATGATCTTCTGGCAGAGGCAGTAGACCAATGGTGAACATATCATATTATTGTTAGAGATTTGAATATAACAAATTGCGTTATTAAAGAGTCACCAAGAACATTTGTGCATAGACTGAGGTCAGTATTATTTTACAAAGAAGGAAAAAGATGTGTCTAAAAAACCTGCAATTTGCAATTCTATGTTCAGTTTGATTTAGACCCGTACTATAGAATGTGCTTACTATCGCTTCATCTGCTCGCGCAATTGAACACTCTCGTAATTACAATAAATACGAAATATGCAAAATCGATAATTAATAACGTCATCGATATCTTAATAATAATTTTCAGTTATCGTCTGATTCAGTGTACAGTTGGCGTATTGCATCACATTCAGCATTTTGCTGCATTTTACAGTTATTATTGATTTGTTTTAAACTGGGTCACTGCAAGAATAGATTAAAGCCTGTGTGCGTGGCGGACAGTCGTGGTTGTAGCATCAGAAGGATATAATTATCTTCCTTTGTCAGCTAGAGGATCTCTAAGATTTTTTACTTGGTTTCCGCCAGCAATTCTGATTGGCTATATGTGAGAAGCCACATGAAGACTGTTCCATTCTTTAATTGCAACAGATGGGAATACATTGTAAGCTGCCCTGCTGAGGCTGGTAATGGACTCCCCTTCAAGGGCAATTAACATCACGCAGTGGAGAGACGTAAAAAGACCTGCCCTGTCTAAAGTTCTCGAACACACAGCACAGAGCTTGAACAACCTGCCTAGCGTAGGCTACACGTTAGGCTTATATGCAAGCAGAATGGATAGCAAGTCATTTTGGTTCCCAGTCTGCATTACTACTAAGTAATTATTATTAAAAGTGCTAAATGAAGCGCTTCCTCTCCCTTGCTCCTCCCACATTCTCCGGCATTCTTTCTCGCTCGATATTCTCCATTTGCTAAACAATAAAGCTCATAGTGGCGTATAGCACAGTGCACGTATGGTGATGTTTCTAAGACCACACTGAGTGCCTGGTACCTTTTTTCTCCACGCTAAATCAAACCTGCACTATTCTTGCCTGAGTAGACCTAATTATAGTTAAGTCCTGTCCCTTTATGATCGAAGCCTACATTTATTCAATTTTTTATGTTTAAATTGCTAGAAACTAAAAAATTGTAGGCCTAGCACATAGTTGAGAAGTTTGCATAATTTTGCACCGAATCAATTAATTTAGTGAAAAAATATGAAAAACGACAAATTAAAAAAGGTTTTTCTTTTCTTCTCAGCCAAGAATTTAGAAAAAACTTTGTAAAGTTTATAAACTTCTAAATTAATGCATGATTTTACAAACAAAGGCTTGAGATTACAAAAATAGCAAAATTATTCAAAAACTGCATGAGTCACGCTTATTTGGACATGAATTGCAGCATTTAGCTGTAAATGAACGATTCAAAAGCGATACAAATATGCAGATGGTATAAATCCCATTTGGTAGTTTCACCAGGTTAAACCGATTAGGATTCTTGGGTAAGCTTATACGGTTTCACTTGAAGCGACAATCCATTGATGCCGGGTGAATTATCATAATGGCGCTATTATAGGTTTAATTGGAATCATTGGATACGTAATATTAACTGATTGGCACTTAAAAGTCTCGGCTGCAAATAGTCGCAACGGAAAGCACCTGCGTCCGTAAAATAAACGAGCTACGCAGAAGAAGATAGGATTATATTTCGTAACTATTAATTTTGTACTTCGGGCATTTTCAAAGTGCAACCTTTGCTCCTTATTAAGGATATAAAGAAAGGGCAATCAATATCTTGGACTAAGCAAAAGATAAAACTACAATTAACGCCGATCAATAAGTCAATTAGTATTCAACGAAGTTTAAATACTTTCTCACGAAGTCGAAACTGTCTGTTTTTCTCTTATGTAGAAACCCATGATATTATGTCTACAGACCTATAATAGGCCTATAATTCAAATTATAGGATGAGTATTCAATTTAATTTAAACAGAATAACCATAATTACTTAATAACGACGTGTTTGATCAGCGGTTGTCATCCATCGTAGCCTATAGCCGTAACATAAATGTGATTGTATATAATAATATCTTTTCTTTAATAAGCGCCTGACAAACGCACTGCGCTGTACATTTACATGTTATGCAATTCAAATCTTAACTACTAACAGAACAGACAGCCTGCAATACAACGGCGCTAATAGCAGCCTACAAAGCATATCCGCCCAACGGGGGCTCGAACTCGGTACCTCTCGGTCTCTGTGCCAGATGTTATATAATGCGCCACGGGCTAATTAAAAAATTAAAAAAGTAGAATAATCTAATCTTTCGATTTTTATCTGGAACCAAATATTATCTGCCTATCGATTTTGTTTTGACTGAGCGCCTGTGAGTAAAATGGTTCTCGTGTCTTAGCTTTCTTTAAGCGCTGTACAAATCTCGAGATTACGATTACGAAATACGATTACGATCAATTAAGTGCTAAGAAACAAACGAGAACTTACTTTACAGTTAAGAGACTTGCTCTCACTCAGACGTCGGCTGGCCAACAGTTATCGCTGCTCTCGGCCTCAGTGAGAGAGAGAGTGAGTCAGTGATTAAGTGAAATGGCATTCGGTCGTCGTCGCAGCCAAGTCCATGACTCTTATTAAATCTCTCGACTGTTCGCACTGAGAAGTATTTTGCGTTTTCAACGGCAGCAGCTGGGCGCAGCTAGTAAGAGCCACCGACCGAGCGCAGCTAATACATCGACAGCCGGCGAAGGCGCAGACAATGCCCTGCTGAGTCCCACTCCATTCGTCTTATTCAGACGACGACGACATAGACAGATCTAAACGACGACTTCTCCATCCTTCTCTGTGCATAGTTACTGTAGTTGTAAGTAGTTGCTGTTACTTAAAGGAACCTGACATGCCTCTCGTTACTTCTACTTTGGCGATATTAGTCCTTAAGGGCTTCAAATGCATAGACACTCCAGGTCATATTTATAACTACTGTATGTACACTGTACATTAATGTACGGATGCATGTTTGTATATATGTACTATGTATATATTAAGCCTGTTTATGTATTGTGTATGTATGGTGTTAAGCATGCATGTTAGTTAGTTAGTTTTATAGACATTTTAATATAGCACCTTTTCGCTACTTCACAAAAGCGTTGTCATCGCACGTCTAAACAATCTTGCATCTCTATAACAATCTTTCAAACGTGCATCCGTACATTAATGTATAACACCCGGCTGTTTTCGGCTGTTCTTGGAACATCAGGACATGTCCTCCACGGGTTGCTCCCCCCCTCCAGCGAAGCCAACGGTGTACTGTGTACAGCCTACGCCCCAGACGCCATGACCGGGTGCTGCCAAAAGCTGACAATCAAACGAGGAAAACATTTATAGTCAGAATGTTGTTCGCATAAGTTCTTACTAATTAGATTTGTCATGGATAGATTTTGGTGTTTATGTGAATTTATATTGCTCGTGCTTGTTTACCAGATTGCTGTTTGGCAGCTGGTTATATTAAAGAATATACTTACTTACTTAAATGTAATTAAGATCAGAAACTAAGTCATCTCGCAAAGCAATGCAGAGATATATTGAGTTCCAAACAAACAAACGGATTCCTTTCCAGAGCTGAAATATGACGCCGTGTATGTATGTATGTATGTAAGTATGTACGGTCTGTCAATTTCGAAGCAAGCCGCCATTACTTATTGAAACCTGGCATGTCTCTTGCGACTTCTCCTTCGACCATCTGGGTCCTGAGGGCTTCAAGTGCAGACAGTCCAGGACATCAGTCATCTGATCTGACTCCAGAGACTGAGACAGAGAGAGACAGACAGACAGACAGACAGGGACAGATACAGAGAGAGAGAGACAGAGAGAGAGAGAGAGACAGACAGACAGACAGACAGACGGACAGACAGACAGACAGACAGGGACAGATACAGAGAGAGAGACAGACAGACAGACAGAGACAAAGACAGACAGACAGACAGAGACACAGACAGACAGACTGACTGACAGACTGACAGACATGGACAGATACAGAAAGAGAGAGAGAGATAGACAGACAGACAGACAGACGGACAGACAGACAGACAGACTGACAGGGACAGATACAGATACAGATACAGATACATAGAGAGAGAGAGACAAATTTTTAGCACAATAGCCCACGTCAAATTTCAAGTCACTCGATTCAGCGGTTTCGGAATTCAAGAAATTGAGATAACCAACTTTCCTCTGGTTAATTCTTATTCCTACGATATGTGACAATAGACATGGAGTTGCTCTACGGTGACAGCATTTGTTCATACAGAATGTCTTGCGTTCACCAAGACGACAGCCTTTAATAAATTGATCATAGAGATTAGGACATGTGTACCCACTCTAATTCATGTGGTTGGTTTATGTTGTTTGGCAGACACTCGCTAGGTGGCGACAGTGAACAACAGAAGTCGCTGTTTCGTGGTAGCACTAATGCAGAGATATAATAAATTATTACATATAGCATAATGCATACATACATGCATTAGTCTATCCTGGTACATACATATGGGCACACATATCTACAAAGTTCAACAGACATATGTACTTTACATTATAGATGTAGGCGCTACATTAATAACCAACTTTCCTGTAGCCTAGTTAATTCGTATTCCTACGAAATGTGACCACAGACATGGAGTTGTCTATTTTCTTTGCAGAATCGAGTAGCTGTTTAACAAGTGCAATGTCAATGTCCTTACGCTGAAAATATTTTGATAACGCAAAAATGCTGCCCAAAAGCTTCTGTAAAAAGAACACGAGAAAAAGAAATCAATCCATTCGCACATATATCTACGAACGCAAGTTTCAAGCAGTGGTTTAGTAGACTATTATGCAGTGGCCAGGATTGCTTGTGTGCGGGGTGCTAAAGGTTTCCTTTGAGGGGCGCCACGTTCTAGGTAAAAAATAGTAAATAAATTAATAGTATATTTGAAATAATGCCATATGCGCAATAGAACACTAGTAGGCTTACATTATCAAACATGATAACTTTAACCGGATGAGTTAGGCAGGGTGGTGAGTTTTTTCTTTTCGGATATTTCTGATGGTTCAAGACAATAAGAATAAGTTACTGTACTGCGAAAAATCAGCAAAACGTTCATCCAACTTTGACAGAAGTGCATCCAAAATTGTGAAATACACTTCAGTTTTAAATCGTGATGATGGATCGTCTAAGCGATCATCGCTGCTTAGCTCGCAAGTCATAGCCTACATGTCTTCCTGGAAACGCGCTCTTCTTGAAATTCTGTTTCCAAATCTAATTCAGAGCATTCTTTGTCAACAAACAAATTTGACTTCTAAGGTTAAATTCTCAAAAGCTTCATTGCTTCTCATATCGGCGAATCTTTTCTTTGCAGAGTCGAGTAGCTGCGTAGCAAATGCAATGTCAATGTCCTTACACTGAAAATATTTTGATAACGCAAAAATGCTGCCCAAAAGCTTCTGTATAAAGAACACGAGAAAAAGAAATGAATATTCATTCACTAAAAATTCATTCATTCAAAAATGTATATAGCGCCCCTTCAAGGTAACTACTCAGAAGCGCTCGAATGAATAGGCCTATGTTTTCATTACAACAGAGAATATGGTGTGGTGCTGTTAGCCCTCATAGCCTGCAGTCCTGCACGTTATCAAACAACAAGAGATTCTCGTTTGAATCACCTCCGACACCAGGAAGTACATCATGCACAGACAATCGTCCGCGTATGTGACATATGTGCCAGGTGTGGAATGCGATGTATTCCCTTCAGACATCATTGTTGACTGACATTCAGCATCGCATCCGAATGGTCGCCATTCAGTGCAGCCATTGACAAAAAAGTCGATTTCAAAAAGCATTTAATATAAGCCTTTAATTAATTAGAAGCTTTTAAACGATCCGCTAATCTAGAATCAATAGGCCTAAAGGTTCAGCAATAGCGGACCTGGCAACAAAGCCTACATGGATGGTTTCTATGGTAACGATAATGATTGGGTTTCACGTGTAAGAGTAATTGCACCAATATACATTACTAATGTGTGTGCTTTCTCCTTTGACGCAATTACTGTTACACGTGAAAACCAATCATTATCGTGACCATGGAAACCATCCATGTAGGCTACAATATGCAAAGCTAGACTTGCAGATCGAGTTATGTCCAATGAAGCACTGTAAACCACAGACCAGCAACGATGGATATCTTAGTCAACACAACCAAACAACGATCACTCGCGAAATGATCGCCATTGCATCACATCACGACGACCTAGCATTCCAATGTTTCAAAGAAGATTGCTGCAGCATAGGTTATTCTGAATCACACACCATTATCATAAGGCTTAGTCAAGAAGCAGCACGTTAACCATATCTCGGAAGTAAGGATTTTAGTCTTCAAATAGCAGTAGAATAGAATCAGAAATAAGAAGAAGTATGAGCAGGTTGAAAATTCATCCACAAAGAAATAATATCGTCGAAGCAGAGCAAGAAAGTTCAACCGTTACAGAAAATTCAGTCGGAAATCTTGACCAAGGAATGATTCACAAAGTTCTTTTGCCTCTCACTGTCAGTATGCGAATACTCGGTTTATACTTTGAAAAGACAGACAAACTAAGACCGACAAAGCAGTATTCGCGATTTTATTGTTTATTTCTAGTAGTAATAATGTGGTTGAACACTATCAGAATACTAACCGTTTTTACTGGGGACGATAAATTGCAGATAATTTTAGGAAATATTGCAAACTTGGCTTTTGTTGTTATTGGAACAGTCATATACACATCATGCTACAGAGCAAACCAGAAAGGAAGAATATCAGAAGTGCTGCAGGCCATCAACAAAGATATGAGCTCACGCTGGGCTAAGCATCTAAGAGTCAAAGTGGTTGTGTGGGTTGTAATTGCTTGGATTTCAACAACGTTTCCCGTCGCGGCAGCAGCTTACGTATTATTCGGCGAATACGGGTTTTTATCTGGCGTGATAGCTCCATATAACACGATTATTCTCAATGCAAGCCCTCTAACTCTTAAAGTTATGTGCAGCCTGCTTATTGTTGTCGTGTTTTACATATCAGGCGGAACGATTTTTTCTTTAATATGGAACTACTTATTGTCTTCAGTTATCAGCCATGAGTTTAAGAAGTGCACAAAGATGCTACACAATATTGTTAAGGATCCTGAAGCTGCTAAGAGGAATTTGGAAATGATCCGTTGCCATCATCAAACACTGTGTCGAATGGTGGACAAGGTTGATGGCCAAGTTTGCATAAACAATGCAGCATACATCGTCGGATTTCTTTTTGTGATTATACTGACCTTGTACAGTCTGATGTGCAGCCCTAATGTAACGGGTAGTGGTCTATTTAATCTGTTTTATAGCTTATTCTGGATATTGTCTGGTGTGCTCGGATTGATCTTAGTTGCTCTCGGCGGAATAATGATCAACCGATCGGTAAGCGTTCCAGAAATAGACCCATTCCATCTCTTATAGTTAGATGCACAGTCACCTTCTACTCTGGGATTTTTAAGTCCCTTAACATACACCATTCATATAGAGGGATCTTGTTCTATCGTCTTAGACAATCAAGCCTTAATTGCTCGACTATTATATCAGCAGAGTCTTAGGCTACAATAGTTTATTTGAAAAGAACTTTGGAAGGTGAGAGAAGAGAGATAGCACTTGCACATGATCTGCGGATCATATTAATTAGAAAGAAAGAACTGCCAAACTCTCCAACTCTCATAAATCTCAGCCAGGTATTTAACTACCTAGAGATTCTTATTCAGGCTAAATTAATTAGATTTCTGCGTTGGAGACAAAGAAACCTTATGCTATTGTCCATCAGGTGTTCAGTATCTCAAAGCCAGCTTTTTGCGAGCGAAGTCTTTCCTTTATCTGCTTGTAAGGTTTTGACATAGGTAATGATAACTGTCGCAATCTACCTTTGGAAACGCCTGCTGGTTTCTGTAAAAATGTATAGAGAACTCCAGTGTATTTATGTTGTTTAAGGCTCACAAGATCGATGAGAGAATTCACGATATCGACCTAACCAACCTGAATGCAGAAACAATTGGACAGGTAGAGACCACTCCTGCGGCGTCCTGCCATCTTGAAAATGTTAATCATTTGTTTAACGATTATTCTTTAATCTAAGCAAGTTGAGTGTTTTATGTAGGTCTATAGGCCTACTTGGACATAACTTCAGCGTTTTTATGAATTCTCGCTATTTTAAATACTTTTGGCTAGTTTGGAGTTATTAATTATTAGATTTATAATTATTTCGCTGTTGTACAGTTAGCAATTATGCTAATAACTGTGAACTTTACAGATCAATACATTTCTCATCCGCTTACGAGGAGAACCGATTGGTTTTACTGTTTTGAGAATCTTTGTCATCGATCGAAACACAATTTTAACAGTAAGTAAGATCAGTCATGATCTCGATATACTAGCCAGGTTCTCACCAACGAGATAGGTTCTCACGCATGTTTTTCTTTGCAGCTGATTATGCCAATTTAATCGATCACGAGTTTAACTCTTCTAATACTTGCCTATCATCATAAACATCATCATCATCATCATCATCATCATCATCATCATCATCATCATCATCATCATCATCATCATCATCATCATCATCATCATCATCATCATCATCATCATCATCATCATCATCATCATCGTCGTCATCATCATCATCATCATCATCATCATCATCATCATCATCATCATCATCGTCATCATCGTCGTCGTCGTCGTCATCATCATCATCATCATCATTTAAGGACCGTGATTCTGCCAGTCATCCCAGTTTTTGGCTCGTCTTCAGGCTGCAGGCATGTGGCCAATAGTTGACGGCCCCCAAATATTTTGCGGCCCTGGGCGGTCGCATAGGTCGCATTCTGCCTACGGCCAGTACAGACCCAAACATGCGGAGGAGCCTTCTACTTTCGATCGCAAACACCACTGTTGGAGGGCAGAGAGCTTCTTCTCTGTGACCACCAGAAGCTTTCAGGTCACAGCTTCATAGCACAGGCAATATGTAAACATGCGAGCTGTTGCTAGCTGAATAATCAAAATTCACGATTTAGGCTGTTCATACAGTACGTCACTCTTGCCAGTGATCTGGAGACGAAGCTATATGCCCTCCAGCGGTGTTGTCTGAGAAAGACACTGAGCATGCCATACACAGCGTATGTCACCAACACGAAAGTATAACGTACGGCACACGATGCACATCCCAGTGTCGGAGATGATTCAGGCTAGTAAACTCCGGCTGTTTAGACACATCGAGCACTGCGAAGGTGACCAGGACCATGCCAAGGCCTTCCGAGAAATGATACCGGCCCTCCCAGAGACTGGAAAGGACCTGCTGGGGCCCTCGCCCCACATGGATAGGAACAGCGGAAGCTGACCTGAATCCACTGAACTTTGGGTTGCACACAGCCTGGAGAAGAGTCCAGAATCGAGACGGCTGGGTGAACATCATGGAAACGGCAACGCTCCGGTAAGGAGCACGTCAAAGATGATGATGATGATGATGATGATGATGATGATTATGATGATGATGATGATGATGATGATGATGATGATGATGATGATGATGATGATGATGATGATACAGTCGCCGGCGATTGATATTCGCCGTCTGCAGACCTCTGACTTTCTGTTGTCATCAGCCTCGACGTTCGTCTTTAGGTAGGTAAACCTCCTTCCATTTCCACCATGATTCCCTTCCAGCAGCCTGTATAGGATTTAAAAATCTGAGGAGGCTCCACCGTTGTTTGATTCTTAGTTTTGATCCAGTTATTTCCATCCCAAACTGTATCTCCAAGAACATTTTCCACTCTCCTCGCTAAAGAAATGAAAAACTACGTTATCAATGACGATGTATACAGTGCTTATTGTGTCGGATGAAAAGCTGTCATATTTAAGTTCCACCAGCTTCTGGGGGAAATGCAGGAGACAGGAGCAATTAGTTGCTTAGAAAACCAATAATCTGCTGTATACTCACGTCTTTTGTCCTCGTATATCGTCAATTAGGAGTTGTATCTATAGCTAAGCTTGTATTTCCAGTTCAGTTATCTAAAGGAATCAGTTTTCCTCGGCTGACATAAGCGAATTCTTTTACAGTATGCTCTGTATGTTGTTAGATTCTTGGTCTACTGATCACATACTTCCTCCTGATCGTCCAAATGTATCCCCCATCGTCTGCCAATCAGTGGAACTATGCACTGTTGAAGAAAGCGTCAACGAGTCAACCGTCGTACACTGGCGTCGTCAGCAATTCTACGACTAGTTTCTTATAGGATTCCGGATTCAATCTATCGTCGGAAGGATTGTTTGTCCGAACGAAATCAACCAGCATAACGAATCAGAAACTCTGTGAAATCGTTGTAACAGTAGATATAGATTCTGCTAAATGTTCTGTTTTGAGCTAATTTGTTGGTGGCTATGTGTTTCTGAAGTGAAAGAATTCTATTTATCTCAATATAACTGTATGACATTGATAAACAGGATAACAAGTGGTCGTATTTTAGCTCAAGACAAACGGTTACCAGTAGTGCAGCCAATTGATAATAACGACACGCCTGAGACATATAAACAGTTTTCCGACCCTCTGATGTCAATCGTGAAATTATTACTCGGTTAAATTCACATTATGACAAAATTTATTACCAAAGTTGCCTCATGGTTGTTGTACGTGCTCAACCAAACAAATCCACCTATTCTACGAGGCCATCAACTTTTCGACAACGAACCGGAGGATGGAGAGATATAATGGGAGCTAAATTAGGGAGGGAAAGTCACGAAAGTGTGAGAAAGAGGTTGAACCTTCTGTGTTTTCTTAGTCTTTTGATTAAGACAAATCAACCTGTCTTTACAGGAAGTCAGTGTTGTTGAGAATATTTATGTGATTTTATATTGTTATCAAGTGACTTATGCAATTGATAAAAATATGCCCTTTCGCAGGAAGAGAACTGTTACGAAATCATACTTGCTAAACAGACTTCTGTTCGGACTGGAATCCTTTTCCATTGGAACATACGAAACATTCGATAATAATTATTTGCGAACTGTGAATTAAAGCATTAAGATTAGTTTTAGTTGCACAGAATATAGTTCAACCTCCTACAGCAAGTAACGGTATACCGAAGCAAAAGGACACAGCCGTTGTAGTACAGGTTTAATAACATTTAAGCGACAGCATAGATGATAACGTTCTGGACTGTCAACCAAAAAGTTGGATGCTCATACCCCTACCATGCAGTGCTGACAGATGCTTTGAGATTTTTGCTCCTCATATGCGCCTTTAGGGAATTCAGCTACGAAAGAGTCAACTGACCGTACACTGCCGGTGACAGAGAGAGAGAGAGAGAGAGAGAGAGAGAGAGAGAGAGAGAGAGAGAGAGAGAGAGAGAGAGAGAGAGAGAGAGAGAGAGAGAAATATGCGGTGAGGGATAGATCTGGATCATCTGGTCACCAGCCATCGTATGTCGAAGCTAAGAAAATGAAGTCGTTAACAATTCATGCCAATGGCTGTCTCTTTAAACTAGCTTGAGGACATTTCTTCTTCTTATTCTAAGTAAATGTCTTTATTCTCTCTCCTGAATTAATAATAGGCTACTTACTTACTAACTTACTTCACTTACTCACTTCACTTACTTACTCACTTCACTTACTTAATTGCATTGAGTGCATTATTAATATTACTTATTTACTTACCTGCATTGTAAGTTGGGCCTATGTTAGTCAAATGTCAAGACCAGGTTTAATTATCTCTGTTTCGCTAGATGGCTGGCTCTTCGGGATATTGCATTGGTCGCGTTGAGTGCATACCAGCGCCAATCTATACTTTACTTCTCTCAGACACAAACCGAGTAGAGACCACTTCACGCATCTCTGACTTTCGTTCGTTGCATTGTAACTGTAAATGCAAATGTAAATCTTCGGAAATTCTCAGAGCCCCACAAAAGCCGCGTCAGAGAGACCTGCAGCTGTTTACGGGCGCTATATCAAATAAAGTCCGCAATAGTCAGGCTGCATGCTTTATCCGTTCCGGTACCAGGTCAAAATCCGGGAGGTCACGTCAAGAAGACAACATGGTGATTGCTGTATATAAGCCTAAACAAAGCATGCTAAGAAACACCACAACCGATGACCTACAGAGATTGCATGAGCAGTGAGCGCTCGTTCTTATACTGGAGAGCACTGGCTCATCTAATGTCCCGTTCTCTGTTGAATAAAGGTGTATGAGCGACGAACTTAACCAATGATTGGTGACCGGCAATAAACAAGACCCTTCAATCATTTTTTTAAACATTGCAAGAAAGAATACAAAGAATATCGGACAACGTAAGTGGTCCATGAATAATTATTATGGTGTTCTTCTAACACACCATTCATTCATAACTGTGGTGACCCACCATATCTTAAACCGCCTTGAGAACAAAGTGGTCCAACACCCCATGCACTGCTTCAACACAGCCAAGAGGTGAAGCACGCATTTTAGATTGACTACAGATCTATAATGTCTATGCTAAGTGAAAGGCTAAAGGCTGTAAAATAGGACAACTCGGTCGAGGTTTGAAACACTGAACAACAAGCATAAATCTGAAAACGGTTTCATTAGAGCGCCTACAATTCCTTAAGAGCGTGCTTCAGCGGGAACTAGGCCCAGTGCTAGTCTAACGGCCGCCGAGGAAATGAACAAGAAAAGAACAATTGGATTATCATGTAAGGCAAAACATTTCCAGGTAAATAGATAATTAGTTAACTATAAAAAAGATGAGCAAATGCTAACCGGACCTAGTTATTGAGCGACTGACCTATATATTATAATAACAGATTTTACAGTTAATTAGATCTTACACTTTAGAATTTATAGACGTACAGTGGCCCTCAGCGTTCACTTTGGCCTCAAAGTGTTAGACCACTAAACCAGTGCTGTTAAAGTATCGGGCGAATGTACTTAAATAAGAGTAAAAAGGACTTACGTACTTAAAAGTACTCATCACATATCTTACTTTAATAAAAGTAAAAAGTATTCTCCTAAATGATACTTTTAGAGTAAAAATTATACATGTAAATGAGCCTACTGAGTGTTGTTTCCGTAATAAGATCCACTTATTTACATTAAAGAAGACTAAGTTCTCAAAATGCTTGTCATTCAATCAAGGGCGTTAAACCGGGAACAGCTAAAAAAGGCGTTCGACTTCTTCGGTGGCGGAAAATGGAGTTTTCGATCTAATACATAGTTCCTTCAAATCAGACCAGGTTCACCTGCTGAGCACGCATTCTCTTGTCATGTTTCTTCAATAGTTGACGAATGCACGACATTCAGAGCAGGCTTACACTTGGGCGAGCACAGCTGAAAAACCAAGGTCATAGCATTTCCTTCTATGCTCTTTAATTTAAAGATTAGCGACAAATATGGCCAATTGGCCATGTATGTTACACATTGTCAACGGATTCACCTGGAACTATTATTACTGACGGGATACGAAGCGGCAATATGTCAGCCAATCAGAGATCGTCTTTTCTGAAACATCGCGGACGATGTATGTGACCATCTATTTTTAGATTACACTGTCATCCGGGCACTCAGCAGGATAAATACTCTCCACGGAGCAAACGCAAACAAAGCCAAATGAATCATTCTCGTCGTTGTTTTTAGTAATTTACAAGATACATACGTCGCAAATTATTTTTATTGAATTAAGTCGCTTTCGTTTCGTTACGACAATCGTCCAAAAAAGAAACGGGACTAAAACTGATCTGACCTGCAAAGGTCCCGGATGTAAAATCAGAGTCACAGACATAATCTAGGGCAATGACCCAATTTTCGTCCGTTTCGAATCCCTTCAGTAATAATAGTCCCAGGATTCACTCACTACTGTTGAAAGAGAGCTTAAGAATAAAATGAATAAAAGTGCAAATAAAAGGACTTATTTTCCCAAGCCACGCAGGAATTACCGCCACGAATCTCGGTTTTTGGGTGAAGCCTTTCTATTGGTCACAGTTGAAAGTTACCAGAAACTATATTGCACGCTGTATAGCCTACAAATTAAATTTTATATTAGCTCCTTCAGCTTCTCCCTTTCTAACAAAATGCTATAACGCAATTTTTAGATGCGCACATAGTAATGAATATTACGTAAATTGTAACTAAGTAAAAGTACTGAAATTTTACTTCGTTAAAAGTAGAAGTATTTCCGTTTTGTGATAGCCTACTTATTTAAAAGCAAAAGTACTGAAATTTTTACTTAAGTACAGTAACGCGTTACTTTTACTTCGTTACTGTACAATTCTGTTTAATTCCAGTGACAGATATACAGATTGGCTGATAGCAACAGCGCATCCGCAATGTCTTTGACTCCGATGTGCTCGTGCTCTACTAACAGACAGAATGAGGTTGATGAAGTGCGGTCGAGATGACTCAGTGTATCGTTCTCTTATTAACCGGTCGCATTGACCGTCTGCAGCACCTCATCACCGCAGATCATCCCACAAGTGTAATCAATTAGGAACCAGAGACTTTTTACTCTGTACTCAAAAGCAGGTTCATATTGCTTCAAAGCAGTTTGTCATAAATCGTCAATCAACAGCTAGACAAAGTTAAACTATGGTCATGCTCATGTTTGGCCTTAGTCTCCAGCTATATGGTTATTGTATTTACCATCACACAAAATATGTATTTATGATTTGATACAGTATGTTCATCATCGTTGTCGTCATTATCATCGGCGCTTCGTTGTTGTTGCCGTCATCGTCGTCGTCCATAATTGTAGTCATAGTAACAGACTAGCAGCTGCTGTTATTGAGCGTCATCGAAGCAAGTTTTCTAATGGAGAGCATGAACAGATGCGGCGTGTTCTGTGTCCACATGTTAGGCTTATTTGTGGTCACGTGACATTGTTTAGTTGCAGAAAGGCCCTATAAATTCACTTAACCTACGATACTGCAATTCGGTAAGAAAATGTCTGCATAGTACTGTTCATTCTTTATCCCTCATCTTCAGCCTGACTGGTGTTAGATATATAAAATCGCGTTTGGAACATTATAGGCGCTGGTTGCATCTCTCTGCCTTTTTCATTCACTTGAAATGATCCTTCTGCAGCTGTGCGAGTGCTACTGGTAGCAAGTGTTTGCTTGTGCCCTATGTTAACATCTTAAACGCTTTCCTTAGTAGCGGATGGACTGGAAGCACTTCTCGTATCCGTCAGATGTGGTATATAATGCCTGGAATTAATGAACGCATTCGAGAAACACTGCCAGAGAGATAAATAAAAGAGACAAGAGCACTGGACAGTGTAATATTTAATATTTAATATTTAATCATATTATACTTGTAGACCTACATATTTTTGCTGAATGCAAAAACCGACCATCAATTGATCAATCAATCAATCTTATTCATAATGTTACAACAACAACAAGACTATATAAAAGAAACTTGGCCTGGTGCCAAGATTGTCATGCCATGTATGATGCTGCTCGTCATTTCTCGAATGTTCTGAATATAGCCTATTGACATTATTCCAGTCAAGCCGGAATTCGGCCATGTGGGCTTGGCACACAGTTTCTCTTTTCATTCGCGCTACAGGGTGAACAAAAAAACAGCAACGATTTTAGAGCGCATATGCCATCGCAATCTGTGCTATCTCCTAACCGACCTATATAATCGAGCTTATAACATCATTCAGTTCTCAAATGTCACGTGGACCAACTTCCTTTTACCCACCGTCCATTGGATTTCCACTGCACTCCTCCAACTGATCTGGATTTTCGATGAACTCATCGAATGATAGCTCATGTATTACGTTAACGACGTTTCAGATATCATTACATAGGATTAAATTATGCTAGGAAGGTATCCGCTGACGAGCACTCGCAGACACGAAGAGCACCGATCATCGGAGACCGCACCGGTTCATGGTTGATAGTATCGATAGATAATTGCTGAGTCGAGATCTGTTTGGCGGACGGACAGACGCATAGATTGACAGAAGGATGGATAAATAACGAAGGGATGATTTGATGGCTAGAAGACAGAAAAGTCAAAAGTGGCACCTAAATCCAAAATATATTGTAAACAAGAAGGCTGCGATGTGAAATAATCAGCACACGCAATATTACTTAGCCCGATGGTATAGTCAGTTTCGATTGCAGTGCACATGTGTGTATGTGCGTGTAGTGTGTGTGCGTGTGCGTAGGTGTGTGTGCGTAGGTGTGTGTGTGTGTGTGTGTATCTGTGTGTGTGTATGTGTGTGTGTGTGTGTGTGTGTGTGTGTGTGTGTGTGTAGGTGTGTGTGTGTAGGTGTGTGTGATTGAGTGAGTTGTCCTTGTAAGTTGCCAGTGCACAAAAACCAGGTCGCTGATGACGTATGTGTTGTTTTGGTGATACCATTAACTGGTTTCGAAATCAGGTCGGATAGGCCTATACCTCGACAACAAGTTTAATTATATTTATATAATTACATACAACAAACATATCTGCCTATATTGCACATTATGCATGTAGCGAGAACCTGAAAATAATAATTATAGGCATGCAATATATATATTATACATGTGTGTATATATAGGCGATATAGAGTGAACGTTTATTAAAAGGCTAAATTTAAACTTGACATTTATGCTAGTATTTCAGTACAGCAGGCAGCATCACAGGCAACAGAGAATTGAAGTCGACCAGCGCAGAAGTAGGCAAATAGGGCACAACGTTGCTTATTCAGAGGACGAAAGCATGCACGCTCACACCCGCTCACACACACAAGACGCCACCAAAGGAAACGAAAATGCAAGAAACTGTTTGTTAATATATATATATATATATATATATATATTATATATATATATATATAGGACCCGCTTTCGATCAGTTTCAGAACCAGGTCAGTTGCGGCCTAAATAATTAATCAGAGTCTACGACGCTTAGCCAGAGGCAGAATCAAAGGCTACGCATACATATAGTACTTAGTATTCACACAGTAGTATTCTGTAGTGCAGCCTGTGAATCTCAGAAAGGCGCTAAAGTAGCTAAATGTTCTCAAAAGATGCCACTTAAAGGATGAGCTGAGAATGATCCGCGTATGGAAACCTGCCCTACAAGGAGAACCTCGAATGCAATTCTATCATCAACCGCTATAGTCAAATGCAATGCCTCTTGTATTACCTAAAAATAAGCAAACATTTTTATCAAGGTGAACAACATCCAGGTTGTGCAGTTTGGGGATGCGCTGAAGCTGACGCATTTTAAACTTAAATGAAAATGTAAATGCACACGTCCTTCTATAGCGACCATAATACATGCACTCGACTCTACTCATTTTGCAATGAGTTGATCGGGTCAGATCCTTCACCACCGCTTGCCCTTTTAAGGACCCCGTACAAACTATTTAAGCCCATATTCCTACTGAGTTTTTTTACAGAAATTCATCTGAACGCGTTTCCTATAGGTCTTTACTACAATTATATACCTGTGGACCTATAATTATATCTATTGCTTGTTGAGAGTGTGCGCTTGTGACCTAACATCAGACTTGCCATTCATGAAATGGTGTTTAGCTGCTTCGCTTTGCGGTTCATGTTAACTAGTTGCTTGCATGCATGCATTCCATGCTTATTTAGCGCCTCCGAATATCGCTAATATAACCTTTAAAATATCCCAGTCATAATCAGATCCTTCGCCAGAGCAAAACGGCATCTGGCGAATCCGGAGGCGTTTTGAAATTGTTCCACCCTAATACTGACGCCACCAATTTCAGGACTCCTAAGCACTATGAATAATTATTATAGTACTAACCATTAACTTATCGTCATTCTATCAGGGCAAAACAACCGGCGAACTAAGGCAAGTAGTACCGTACCCAAACTATATAAGTTTGTACATAAAAATTTTTTTTATAGGATGAATACTGAATACTTGTATATTACTTATCCTAGAGACTCTAAATGAAATGGCCTCTATTTTGTAGATCAACACACAGCTAAATTATAATCTAAGCAAGACTAATGGATTTGTTGAAGATTAGTATAATATGTCTATAAGTCTCAACTGACTCTATAACAGGGTGTAACTGACATGTTTATATATTTTCACGAGCTCTGTAAAGGAAGAATTGGATAGAATGAGTTCGAAAGCCAGGGCAGGCATTGCTGAATGACAGAGGGGATAGGCTGAAATTGCGATATAGGGTTGGAATGTATTGAAATGAAACAGAAATTGACACATGATGTATATGACACGTGTAGGCTATGTAATGTGGGCTGAGTAGAGAATGGTGCGCCCAAAGTACACGCGAACCGTCCTTAAAACGTTGGAGAAATAATCCCTGTCGCTGAATAATAATTATGCTAACATATGGCCTCTATATTATCTGCACTGGTTTATAGGTCCAACTTTTTTAGCGCGTGTTCTATTTAAAGTACATGTACGTTGCCGTTCTGGTACCCAGAGCAGCAACGTGCGATCCAGCCAGCACCTAACGACCTCCGATCGACGACTGAAGCATTCCACTCACACGTCATCCTATATATTATTATGTACAAACTTGGTTTGGCTGGCATGATGCTTGTCCCACCCTTCTAAAGGATTCTTCCTTCAGCCGATGAACAATTGATGCACTAAGAACTGTGTTATAGGCCTATTTTAGCCTATACTTAAAGGAAGACTATAGCGGTTTCTATACTATGCATTTTCGCGTAATAGTCCTCTAATTCTCTATCGAATCCTCTAATTGAAGCTTCACGCGATCCTTGTTTTTCTCTCAGTTTGCATGTAAACGAAGACTCAGCTTTTACCAGCTATGCCAGCGGTTTGAGGCAAATTGTCAAACGTTTTCTGTAAAATATTCGTCACAGCCTGTAAGATCAGTATACTAATCTTCAACAAATCCATTTACTAAACGCCATTAAAGCACTGCGTACAGTTCAATAGGCCTATCTAAACTGAACCGCGTTGTTATAAGTCGTCTATAATGTTATACAGATTCTAAAGCTAGACAACTGTGTAGCCTATACATACATCTCTGATGCTAATCTGAAGTCAAACGCCAAATTTCTCCATACGCCTCTAGTCTATAGAGTCCGAAGGACGCTACTGAATGAATGCACTCTTCTATTAACATGCACCAGGTGGATCAGAGTTTCATCTAAACTTCCCAGAAGATTCGGTTTAAATGTAATACTAAAGTAAATCAGTAAGTTAGTCAGTACGTAAGTAGTACTTAAAGTATTTGTCACTAGCCTATTTATACACTGTGTCCGGAAAAATTCCGACCCCCACAGATGTGGTTAAAAAAACTATAGTAGATAATAATCGATTTAAAAAAATACAAAAGCATTTTCATCTTGACATACTTACAAACGAAATTCTTTGTAATGTATTAACGGCCCCGTTTAAACTTACGTCATAGTGACGTATTTGAGTTTTATATTTTGTAAACAAAGTTGCAAGAAAATGGCGTTTAGCGAGGAAGACAAAATTGTTATAAAATTTTTACGCCAAAACAAGAAATATGGAGCCAAGAAGTTTCTGAAAAATTTCCGAACAAGGGTTGGACATTAGGTGGACTAAAGTACCTTATACGAAAAATTGATCTAACCGAATCGTGTAAGCGTCGCAAGGGTAGCGGTAGACCGAGAGTTGCACGGACAACTGAAAATATCGAAAAAGTTGAGGATCTCGTTTTAAGTCAAGAAGATCGACCTCAATCACATCTAACGCTAAGAGAAATCGCTCGAGAGACTGGAATTTCAAAAACTTCAGTGCACGAAATTGTCAAAAATGACCTTCATCTAAAGTGTTTAAAGAAAAGACGAGCGACTGAATTAACAGAAGCCAACAAGGAAGCACGGCTCGAGCGTTCAAGGATTTTGTTAGATCGCTATCCTGATGAAATGGTAAACTTTATTTGGTTTACAGACGAAAAGTTGTTTACCATCGCCACACCAAAGAACAGTCAAAATGATCGTCTGTACGTTGCCACCGGAACTCGGAAGAAAAACATCCCAGCTAATCGTTTGCTTAGTACTCGCCCAACATTCAGCCAGTCAGTAATGGTTTCAGTTGGTGTATCTGCTCTTGGTAAAACAGACATACATTTCATAGAACCTGGCGTTAAAATAAATGGAGCTTACTATCGAGATTCTTTGTTGTTGGAAAAATTATTACCTGATATCAGGCAATATTCAGATTACTACACATTTCAACAAGATGGTGCTCCAGCTCACCGAGCACGTGAAACTGTCGAACTGCTGATAAAGGAGACTCCAGATTTTATACCTCCAAATCTTTGGCCTCCAAACAGTCCGGACTTAAATCCTGTTGATTATAAAATTTGGGGAATAATGCAGGAGAAGGTATACAAGACAAAGGTCAGAAACATTGAAGAACTCCGTGAGCGAATTGTTAATGCTTGGGATGAATTTGATCAACTGGTCGTCGATGCTGCCGTTAGTCAGTGGCGTGTGCGTCTCGTAGCTTGTGTTGAAGCCAATGGCGGACATTTTGAACATAAATTATAGTTCACTAATATTTCAGGATTAAATTGTTTTTGGAATTTTAAAAATTGATGACAATTTACTAGTTCTCTCATTCGTATCTCAGGGGGTCGGAATTTTTCCGGACACAGTGTACAGTGCCATGCAAGCAGTAAAAGGAAGCACCATAGTTGTTAAAAACGGTAAAACCAAAATAAAAAGCAGAAATTTTCCCCCCAAAAACGGAAAAAACTAAAAAAAAGGAAAGGAAAATAATTTTACTTTTTTTTGGAGGGATAGCCTTTCCATAATAATAATAATAAGACCGCACGTCTTCGGACATAGTTTTAATAGCCTGAGGGAATAGAACTACCTCGGGCAAAAAAAATAATATTTATATAATAATTTAATAATATTTATTTTTTTATAATAATATTTTTCTGATGACACTAAATATATAGTGACAATGAGTGGCATTAATGAGATGAATCCTTGAAAGGACGGAGACAACGTAAGGGATATCAGACAAAAATAAAATTAAACAAATAATAACAAACAGTAAATAAATAAATAAAGTTACATAAAAAATAAAAAACGGAAAAAACGTGACGGAAAATAAGAAACGAAAAAAACGACGTTGTTGGGAAAAAATATAAAACAAAAAACGTTTTTTTACAACTATGGGAAGCACAATGTCAGTAAATAGTGATCAATAGATCAATAATTTTAAACACCGTATATATATTTTTTATATATATAAAGAGACAGAAAAATAACGTTATAAAATCTAACATTTTATAGGTATAAGCTAGCTAACAAGGTTCATTACTGGGGCTATATAAGTTTCCTTCATCCATCTATCCTTGCGATTCATAGAATGTAACCGACTGATAATTAATAGCGCCTCTTATTATTAGAGAGGCGCTATAGGCCTATATAGTCCTAAATCTTTAGATACGATACGAAGAGGAATGCTTCGAAAAAATAAAAGTTCTGCTTCATAAAACGATTTAAAGTATATTTATATTTTAGATGTTTATGATCTGTCTCAATCATTTCCATCATCTTGGTCTGTCGATTGCACTCGCGTGGCGTCATGTCTGCGCTTCAGTCGATGCATAGCTCCAGCAGCAGCAGCAGCAGCAGCAGCAGCAGCACCAGGACGGAGCCACTCACTAGAGGTAACGAACAACATATTTATACAGACCTACATGATGCATGTAATGTATGTATACATTGAGAAATGTATATACACTAGAACCTCCTTATCTTTAGGAGGCATATATTAAGAACCGCCTTATACTATATATACTATGACGTCAATTTCTTTTGCTCAATCAAATTGGAATCCATGAGGCCGACTGTGTTGTATCAGAATTCGTATTAGGATGAAACGTTTATATTTTTTATAATGAGTTTCGGTGTTTACATAATTATATATAAAGAACAGAATATATGCAATGCATATAGAGTGACAAATTGATCTGTCAGCTCTAGTATCTGCCTGTTCAAACTTAGTGAATATACCGCTCGACTGACGGCCTATACATTGCAATATTGCAGAAAGACTAGCCTACTCATTTACCCGCTATGCAGAACGCCTTAAATTCCATATCTATAAAAAGGTGTTCTATAACGATTTTTAACGTGAAAATATCCGCTACAGGCATGTAAAGCATTTTCACAGATTCATTGCAGGTTTTTTAATCTACGGCGTTGATATGATTTACGATCTCCAAAAAATAAGTCTTCATATTATGTGCTATAAAGTTCGCTTTCGAAATGCGTGCCATGAACGTATTTCCTTTATCATTGTACAGTGAAAAATCTGGTGATAACACGGTTGAATCGATTTGGAACAGTGCCTCTCAACACACATGATGAAATATGATCATCTCTGATTCATTCTCTGTAGCATAAATTTCATAGGTGCACACAAATAACACAGATCCTTTGCCAATCTACCTTACCTATTGACCTGCTAATATCTTCGTAAACCAGAGGAGGGCACGTAGCCCCTCACCACATATTCGTAAAAATTTCGTATGTTACCAATTTCATTTATGTAATGGTATTTCTCTTATGATATTTCTCTTTTGAGACTTCTTTTATGAGACTTCTTTTATGAGGTTTCTTTTATGAGACGCATTGTTGACATGGTGTCTAAAAGCACACTGTAATACATGTAGGTCCTATACTCGTCTCTGGACCGATCACGCGTCACTCATGCGATAGAACTCTATGACGTTAACGACCTCTGCTGGCCAGCATGAAGTATCGACTTTATGCCAGAATTCTACCTTGTAAAAATAAATATTAACGACCAGATGTCATTATGACAAAAATCAAAGAGCACATGCCACAGACCCACCAGAAACACACTTCTGGCTACGGCCTTGGGCCCAAGGCACGCGGGAACAATGGCCAGTCCGCCATGGCACTGAAGCAACATTATAGTATCGGCCTACAGTAATAATATTAACTGTCTCACCAATATAAATAACAAACTTTCTTACCGTGTCTGGGTGTTTGGGGATGCTACTCCCTCCGCTTTTTGTGCAGAGCGCGCTTCTTGTCCTCTATGCATGAACCAACATTCAATCAGGCAGCACCGCGCTTTTTCTGTTGTTGGCTATAAAGATCTGGAAAAGGCTAACTCTGACTCCGCACTCGTTGACTAAGATTTTTACTGATACCTTATTGTCACATGAGTGATGTCCATTTCAACCGGGGCTGGGCTCGAACACTATCGGTTTGCCTCGAACACTAGCTCTAGGTTTGCCTCGTACACTATCGGTTTGCCTCGTACACTATCGGTTTGCCTCGTAATCTATCGGTTTGCCTCGTACTCTATCGGTTTGTCTCGTACACTATCGGTCTGCCTCTTACTATCGGTTTTCCTCTTACACTATCGGTTTGTCTCGTACACTCTTGGTTTGTCTCGTACACTCTTGGTTTGTCTCGTACACTATCGGTTTTCCTCTTACACTATCGGTTTGCGTCCTACACTATCGGTTTGCCTCGTAAACTTGCCTATAGCCTATAGGGGTCAGGTCGATATAGTTAGGAGTGAATTCGATAGAGTTTGCAGTCAAGGTACAGTTAGGGGTCAAGTCGATAGAGTTACGAGTGAAGTCGATAGAGTTAAAGAAGTTATTTAAAGAATTACAAGGTCTTATCGGTAACAAATCAAACATTTTCAGGCAACGAGCTACTTTTCTGTCAAATGACAATGAAAATGGAAGATTTAAACTCTATCGCCTCGATCCCTTACTCTATCGACTTCACTCCATATATAGTCTTGCGACCGATCGTCGTTTTATTAGAGGTCCAAAAGCTGTTAAGTATTATTCGATTTAATATAGGCCTACCACTAAACTAAAATAGTTAGTCATAGTAAGTACAATTACTACAATACATACGATCTTACGCTCTAAATTATTAAATTGTCTAAATAAGTCTTCATGAAAATTCTCAGGTTCCCCGCTTTCGACACTGTAATGCCAAGTTTCTGTGTACGACTTCAGAACTAATTAGAACACTTTGGTTGCGTTATTTAGAAGTGGTTGTAGTCTGGTCACTCTGGTGATGGTATCTGCGCGTGTATTCTCATCAACATTAATTTTACGGACATGGGTTGTTCTGACTAACGCAAGAATCTGCAGCCGATTTGACTAGTTGAACTGCTCACTCTCGTATACAGCGGGCTCTGAATGAGATTAAGCAAACACTGGTTCTAGCTGAAGACAGAGTTTGTGCCGTGCTTGGTTTCTAGCATATATACTGGTGAATGTTTGGGGAACGAATGCCACTGATGCTGGTGAGATAAACCCACTGAAGAGAGTTAATGGCAGGTGAAAGACAGACCTGTATACTCTACGGAAGCGAGCGTGAATCTCACCGGATAGATCACTCCAACCATAGGTAAACATGGGTTGGTGAAGCGATTTGGTAACGTCCCCTGGAGGTGACAAAATAGTTTCATGCTGTGTTCTCGGCAGCAACGTTTTAATTACTTCATCATTACTGCCTATCGTCGTCCGTGCTATTTTCAGAAATAGCTCTTCTCGTATCTCGTATCTTCATCAGCACACCTCAGATCATCAATCAGTCCAGTCCTAAGCAGCTGAGAGTTTGCTGCAATATCATTCAGGCTATATACGATTTCAGACTCTCAGAACTATAAAGCAATAGTGATGTATTCTCGTTTTTTCAAGTGACAACAACTCTGCAGATCAGAATTCTGGTTTAGTATACGGACCATGCAACATCAAAAGCATAGACCTACTGGATGCAAATGGGTTAGACAGAAATAATTTGGCAACCAATACGACAACCGCTGTCCATTCTGTCTATGTCTTTACCCGACCTATGCCCTATCAACATTGTTCACATACACCATACAAATGCAAAACCGTGAGATAGGAAAAGGTACCATAAATGGATTGGCTTCAGCTAATCATAAGACAATCTTTTTAAACCTGTCTAAACATAGGCACCAACCACCATAGGTTGGTAAAAATGATACAAAGCAAAGGTTAGATGGCAGTAATTTACGTGTAGCTAACAAAGCATATCTTCAACGTGTAAATATTAGCCACTAAAACTCTAATTAACCTATAAGTCTACACCCACGCGTTTATTACAACTTAGATTTACTCAAAACAAAGCTCAGCCAGTTAGCCTAATGAGCATAAACTTTTGAATATATTGTTGGGAGACCTTCCCAACCGAGACACTGTTGACGGTACTTTGTCCTAGATTGAAGAGACATTCTGGATAAAGCTAAATATATTTAGTATTGAACTGAACTATATATTGAAAGTAGGCGTGATGTTATGCTTACTAGAAATATACGAATATCGTTACTGTAACAGAGACAGAAAATAGGATAGTTGATGAACTATATCAGGTATAGTTAAGAAGGAGTGTTCTCTCCTATTTAAACCAATGTAAAAGATTCGTCGTCGAAGCTTGGCAGTTTTCGTTAGGCCTGTTGCCGTGTGATGTCGAATTCTCAGTAGAACTGACCAAGACTTCCATGTACTAGATAAGTCTAGTTAACTAGTTAAACTGTTGGTTTCGTGTCCGCTGTGGCCAACCAAGTTGTTTGTTTGCTGTGCAACGTTCTCGAGAGCTGGAGACGTGTGGAGCTGATGTTCTTCGATAAGGTTGTATGTGTGTTACTATTACGGATTTTGTTTTATAATATACATTCTATTTTACCCTAGATACGAGTTTTTCTTCATTCGTAGAGTAGCACCTTACATTTGGGGGCTTCGTCCAAAAGTGACGTTAATTCGAAAAGTCTAAAAGTGAAAATTTTGTAGGGACTTTTCTAAAAGAGTCTAGAGACAAAAGTGGGGAAATTAAACCTTTGAAAAGGAAATTTCTTAGTGAAAGTTTTGGCAACAGAGCTGAAAATAATTTGAGTAAGTATAGAATAGACTAGAGAAAAAGCAGGCAAAATGGAGTCGCCTGTAGCAGCAAAAGCGTTAACGCTTGAAGATGTCTTTGACTGTTCGGTTGAAGAATTAAAAGTTGAGTTAGAACGCTTAGGTCAGGAAGCAAAAGGCTTAAGTAAAGCACAGATGCAAAAGAAGTTAGCGAAGTTAGTATCTCCGTCTAAGGCTATGAGTGAGGAATGGAAAATAAAGAGCAAGTCGTTGGAGTTAAAAGCAGCAAAGGAAGCAGATGAGGCTGATAGACAATTTAAGAGAGAGGAAGCAGAAAGACAGCAGAGAAAGGAAGAGCGTGAATTGGAAATGTTTAAACTTAAGTTAGAAGCTGAACAACGTAAGTTAGAAGCAGAAAATGAAGCAAGAAGGTTAGAAGAAGCAGCTGAGGAACGTAAAGCTAAGGCTGAAGCGGATAAAAGGCAGATAGAAGCTAAGGCTGAAGCGGATAAAAGACAGTTGGAAATGGAGGAAAGAAAATTGGAAGCAGAGGAAAGGAGAATAAAATTAGAATCTGTCGCAGCAGCTGAGCAACGTAGAGTGGATGCAGAAGCTGAACAACGTAAAGTAGAAGCAGATGAAAGGAGAATAAAATTGGAAGCTGAAGTATTGGAGAGAAGATTGAGAATAGAAGCAGAAGCAGCTCAGAGTAAGCTACAGTTGGAATTGGAAGTGCAAGAAAAAGATAAAGTGAGACAACATGAGTTGAAATTGAAAAAATTGGAAAATAATGTAATTGAACATGAGGACATGGAGCAGGGTTTTCGAATGTCTAATGCAGTAAAATTTGTTCCGAAATTTGATGAATTAGATGTTGAACATTACTTGTTGGCATTTGAAAAAGCAATGCAAATACATAAATTTCCAAAAGATAAATGGACGGGACTCATTCATACTCAGTTAACTGGCAAGGCACAGAAAGTGTTCTCAGAGCTCAGTGTGGAGGAATGTCAAGACTATGACATTCTGAAGCAAGCATTGTTGAGAGCTTATGCTCGTGTTCCGGAATTTTATAGAAAACGGTTCAGAACAATGAGAAAAGGAAATTTGGAAACATATTCAAATTTTGCTTTTCGAATGAGTTTGCCATTTAACAGTTGGATTGAGGGGGAAGGTGCTACGAAAGAAGTGGATAAACTCATTGAAGTTGTGAAGTTGGAACAATTTGTGAATTGTTTGCCAACAGAACTTCATAGATGGGTAATTGAAAAAAAACCTGAGAGTTTGAGTGAAGCAGCCAAATTAGCAGATGAATTTGCTATTTTGTACAAACCATTTAAAGTGGAAACATTTGGAGGATTCAGAGGTGAAAACAAAGTGGATTTGAATATGGAAAAAGGAAATTGGGGACAATATTCAAATACACCGAAATTTGAGAACAAACCGTGGAATTCTGATTGGAGGGCACCTAAAAAGGCAAGTAAGACGGGTTTTCCTAAGAGTTTGGGGTCACCAGCGTCTTGTGCGTTTTGTGGAGGAAAAAATCACGTGGTTTCAAATTGTTGGCAGTTGAAAGGTAGACAGGAGGTTAATGGACAACGAAATTATGAAACTGCCCCAAAATCAGTTCAGTTAGTGGGGAATGACAACTGCTTTACTGAAAACTCACAAGGTTCGATGCATGTGCATGATAGGTATAAGCCTTTTTGTTCAAATGCATGGTTGTATGGGCATGAAGGTACACGGCGTCAGATAGTGTTGTTGAGGGATTCAGGTTCATTGCAAACTTTGGTTAGCAGGGAAAGAGTAGGAAATGATGAGTTTAATGACACAAAGGAAAATAGGATGATTCAGGGTGTAGTGGGAGATCCTATTGAGATTCCTTTAGTGGAAATTAATTTGGATTCGGAACGAGTGAAGGGAAAATTGTTATGTGGCTTAATTGATAAGTTACCTGAAGGAGTAGATGTGCTCATAGGTAATGATATTGCAGACATGGGACCTATAGACATTTCTGTGGTAACTAGAGCACAAGCAGCATTGGATAGGGTTGTCACTGGGAATGAAGATGCCGTGAACGCTCATGCTAGTACACAGTTGGAAATAGTCGAAAATGATTTGGAGTTTTCAGGTGTTAGTGAATTGTTTGACGAGAATAGAATCATTAAGTCAAACATAGGAGAAATTGTGTCTCGAAATGATTTGATTCAATTGCAACGTAACGATGTCTCGATGGAGCCATTGTTTGAGTTGGCTAAATCGGATCCGTCAATGAGGGAACAGAGTTACTATGATGTTTCTAATGATGTCTTGGTAAGACATTGGAGAAATAAGATAGTTCCTGATGGCATTGAGGTAAAACAAATTGTTGTACCTACAGCCTTAAGGACTAAATTACTGCAAGTGGCACATGACATTCCGTCAAGTGGTCATTTGGGAACACAAAAGACCATTGATAGATTGTTGTGTCATTTTTGGTGGCCTGGTGTGTTCAGGGACATCAAGGAATATTGTAGGAGTTGTGATGTCTGTCAGCGATTGGGAAAAGGTGCGGTGAAGGTTCGTGCTCCATTGATAAACTTACCAGTGATTTCTAGTCCATTTTCAAGATTGGCTGTAGATATCGTGGGTCCCTTGAAAATATGTGCGAAATCGGGAAATGAGTATATCTTGACTGTAATGGATTTAGCTACACATTACCCGTTGGCATTTCCTTTAAAAAAGCATTGTGCCATTGAAGTAGCAAAATGTCTAATACAGGTGTTTACAATGTTTGGTTTTCCGGAGGAACTGTTGTCTGATTGTGGAACTGAGTTTATGTCTAAAGTGATGCAAGTTTTTTTGAATGAGTGTCAGGTGACGCAGCTGAAATGTTCGCCGTATCACCCGCAGACCAACGGATGTTTGGAGAGGTTTCACAGGACGTTGAAGGACATGTTAAAAGCGGTGGGTGAGAAATTTCAGGGAGACTGGGATGAAATTCTTCCATGGGTCCTGTTTGCCTATCGAGAGGTGCCGGTTAAAGGTTTGGGATTTTCTGCTTTTGATTTAACGTTTGGAAGAGACGTGAAAGGTCCTTTGCAATTAATTAAGAAAGCATGGTTGCATGATGATTGGGTTAAGGACTTAAAACAGAGAAATTTGATTGATTTTGTTTTGGATTTGAGGGAGAAAATTCGTAATGCAATGGCATTGGTGAATGAAAATGAGGGAATTGAAAAGGAGAAAGCGAAGTATTGGTATGATCAGAAAGCCAAGAAAGTGGTGTTTGAAGTTGGTGAGAAGGTGTTGGTATTGTTGCCGCTGATTGGAAAACCATTGCAGGCAAAATACTGTGGTCCATATGTGATAGAGAAAAGGTTGGGTGAAGTGGATTATGTCATTGGAACTCCGGATAGGAGAAAAACTAAACGTGTAGTGCATGTTAATTTGTTGAAAAAATATGTTACACGTGGGTTGGAAACGGATGAAGCAGTGAAGATAAATGTAGTCTTGACAAATCAGGGAAGAGATGTTGAAAATGAAAAAGTTGTCTTTAACGATGTAATTCTTGATCATTTAGATGTGGAGAAAAGGCAGCAGTTGATGACTCTATTGTTGGAGTTTCAACACGTTTTTGGTGACAAGCCAGGACGTACTTCCGTGATTGAACATCGGATTCAATTACAGGAGGGTGCTCGACCTATTCGGCAGACGCCATACAGGTTAAATCCTGAGAAATTACGGTTGGTAACAACTGAAATTGAGGATTTGTTGCAGGATGGGATCATTGAAGAATCGGAGAGCGCGTGGGCGGCTCCGATTATAATGGTTCCCAAACCTGATGGGTCAGGAAGGTTATGCACAGACTTCCGAAAATTGAATATGGTAACTGTGGCGGATCCATTTCCTATGCCAAGGGTGGATACTTTATTGGATAAATTGGGAGGTGCTAAATACATGACAAAATTGGACATGACAAAAGGTTATTGGCAAATACCGATTGCAAAGGAGGATATTCCTTTGACTGGATTTGTGACTCCAAATGGGCATTTTCAATGGCGCTATATGAGTTTTGGTTTACGAAATGCACCAGCTACGTTTAGTAGGTTGGTAAGGAAGTTGTTTCAGGGTATGGAATCATTTTGTGATGCATATCTCGATGACGTGATAATTTTTAGTAGAAATTGGGATAATCATTTGATGCATTTGAAGCAAGTGTTGATGAAAGTGTGGAATGCGCATTTAAAATTGAACTTGAAGAAATGTGTGTTTGCGAATGCTGAGATTGATTTTCTTGGTCATCATTTGGGTTTGAATTCAATTCAACCTAGAACGCAAAAAGTAGAGGCGTTGTTGAAATTTCCTACTCCTGTGAATAAAAAACAGGTACAATCTTTGTTGGGGTTGGCAGGATATTACAGGAGATATATACCGCATTTTGCTGACATAACGGTTCCTTTGAATGAATTGTTAAAGAAAAATAAGATTTTCTCTTGGAATGATGATGCTCAAAGGGCTTTTGTGGATCTCAAATCTAGATTGGCGTCTAGACCAATTTTGAGACCACCTGATTACGATAAACAGTTTTGTTTGGCTGTAGACGCTTCTCAAAATTGTGTGGGAGCTTGTCTGTTTCAGATAACTGATGACGTGGAACATCCGATTTGTTTCCTGAGTCGGAAGCTGAGGATTCATGAGATGCACTATTCGACGATCGAGAAGGAGGCCTTGGCGCTTGTGACAGCGGTCCGAGCGTGCAGCGTCTACTTTGGGTCTTCGCCGGTCTTGGTCTATACAGATCACAGTCCGTTGCAGTTCATAAACACAATGGCAAATTCCAATCAGAAATTGCTTCGATGGAGCCTAGAGTTACAACAGTATACTCTCGACATTAAGCATCGACCGGGAAAAGAGAACTGGATGCCAGATCTCTTGAGTCGACCGTCGCCTGTGGGATCTTCAAGTGTGTTGTTGGGGAGTTGAAGTTGGGGGTTTTGGTTGTGTTTTGCGTAGTTTCATTTGTCATGTTTTTGTGTTTTTTTTTTTCGTTTTGTCGAAAACCGATAGGTTTTCTCTCGTAGTGGTTGGGGGGTATGTTGGGAGACCTTCCCAACCGAGACACTGTTGACGGTACTTTGTCCTAGATTGAAGAGACATTCTGGATAAAGCTAAATATATTTAGTATTGAACTGAACTATATATTGAAAGTAGGCGTGATGTTATGCTTACTAGAAATATACGAATATCGTTACTGTAACAGAGACAGAAAATAGGATAGTTGATGAACTATATCAGGTATAGTTAAGAAGGAGTGTTCTCTCCTATTTAAACCAATGTAAAAGATTCGTCGTCGAAGCTTGGCAGTTTTCGTTAGGCCTGTTGCCGTGTGATGTCGAATTCTCAGTAGAACTGACCAAGACTTCCATGTACTAGATAAGTCTAGTTAACTAGTTAAACTGTTGGTTTCGTGTCCGCTGTGGCCAACCAAGTTGTTTGTTTGCTGTGCAACGTTCTCGAGAGCTGGAGACGTGTGGAGCTGATGTTCTTCGATAAGGTTGTATGTGTGTTACTATTACGGATTTTGTTTTATAATATACATTCTATTTTACCCTAGATACGAGTTTTTCTTCATTCGTAGAGTAGCACCTTACATTATCAACTCGGCGAAGCTTATATGCCTATCGAATTGGCACTCCTCAGGAAAGCGACTATTGTGTCAAACCTAGGCGTATGCATTTGACTACACATATAAGTTCATTTATATATTCATAAATAGGCCTATATATACACCTAAACAAATATAACACATGTGCATATGTTACAAATATTTAGGGAGTCCTAATTAATTGAGGAATAGGCGCCGTCCCTGGGATTTATTAGAACGGACCTTAGCTCTTCAGACGATGTTGTGGCAAGTGTTGTCAAAATAGATGACTTAAATAAATATCCACACCACAGTCTAAAGAGCCTTAGTTATGAGTCGTCGTTCAAGGAAGAAATTCCCGCATCTTCACGATCCGAAAAATGTTTTTCCTCCAATCAGTCATCGTCTCTTTTTTCTTCTTCGCTGCTTTGCATTCTTGACCCTAGGCTACTTATTTATTTTGAAGTTCTTCCGTTTGTTCCACTCGATCTCTGCAACTATCCCAATAACGTCTGCTAACATCAGACACAAAACTACAGCGCTCATATATCATTTTTATGGGGCTTGTTCCACTGATGTTTAGGGAATGCTCGGAGTATATTTGAAGTAGGCTACGCACACGCGACCTGGAACAAGATCGGGCATGGCTAGAAGAATTGGCAGAATAAAGTCTTGGAACACACGTGATTCGTTTACAGAATAAGTTTTACCAAACGGACTGAAGTAGATCTAGTTAGAGTCAAAGAAAACTACAAACTCATTCAAAATGTGTATGTCACGATTTGATTATGATGCCGATTCAGAAGAACGAAGAACATTGCATGTATTATAATTGCCATTAAAATCAGTTTCCGCATTGGTAACAAATGTAACTTTTTACCGCTGAAGGTCACTTAATTGTTCCCGCCTGAACAGATTAACCAGCGCGTATCATTAACTCGCCTGAATCGCTCTAGACTTCTTCCATTAATTTTGTTCTCGGTCTTAACCGAGTTGAGATGCCGCATAGTTACACACAGTGCGGAAGAACCGAAATATTCCAGCAGCTATGAAAATTAGCTAAAGTTAACTTTGAACGAACATAAAACTCATGAAAGTTCTGTGCAATCCTCAAAAGTCCTTAGAGACGTCGGTCTAGAAGAAATGATAGCGTGATATTTAGAGAGATTACTTTAGCAGAGTAGGCATAACTCGTTCCTATTATAATATTTTAAACAGGCTTTGAATCTTAATCGTAATCGTAAACTCGAGATTTCTACAGAGCCCACAAAAGCGAAGTCGCGGGAACCAGCTTATTCACAGGCAAACCTTTGCTCTGGTCGTTGCTCTGCCAGATTTTTGCCCTGCCGAGAATGACTGAAAACGGTCACATTAAATGTGACCGTTTTCAGTCATTCAAACCTTATGTAAATAATTAATTAAAGAACAGTATAAATGTAAAACAAATTAGGTGTTCATTAACCATGTTTGCTTATTTACGTAGGTTTATGAGAGCATACATGTATAAGCTATTCCTTTAAATCAGGTATTAAGCTGGAGATGCGTTGTTTACTGTGAGGGAACAACGACCTGGTTGACAAATAATTGGAGGGAGTTATTCGGTGCAGCAGCGATGATGCAACGCCGCTCTTTATTAGCCACGTGCAGCAGCTGAGGTTGGATATTATGGGCGTCTATAAATGGAGGCTCCGCCGCCGTCTCTCTCGCATTCAGTAGCATCGGTTGTTTGCTGCGATCGGTCGATTGACAACGGACGCTCAGCCATCTAGTGATATAATTACACAGTGCGAGTCAACGCTGCAGATATGACGTCGATTTACCAGTAAGCCAACTGTTTCTATTATAGTTTTCATAATTGTATTGATGCGGACTGTCATCCATTTCTAAGGTTTCAACGTTATTCATCGTTAGCATTGTTTTCGTAACCTGTAGGTCATCATAAATAGGGCTACCAGCGTCATCTTCTTCGATTTTAACTAAAATCAGTTTTCTTGTTGATCGCTGCCTTCAATATAATCATAGGCCGGATAGTGCACCTTGTTTATAAAGTTGCCGCATCTATTACAGTCACCGTATACGTATTACATAGCCTCGTAACCTCTTCTTGCCTTCTGCCAGCTCCTTCTTGTCATCATTCTCGTCATCATCATCAACTTTAAACTTTGGACCCAACCAATGGTGGCACTACTGCAGGGCAAGCTAGGGTAAATACCGTGGTAAAAAACCTTTGCTCTGGTCGTTGCCCTGCCAGATTTTTTCCCTGCCGAGAATTTATTTGGGGGATAACTCGCCCCTGCACTGGTTAGGCCTACTTGTATGACTGCCCTGGCTATGCCCTGCATGGTTACAAAATGTCTGGCGCCGCCTCTGAGTTACCCCACAGGAAAACTAAAATTGGATATTGCACAGTTTAATCTGGCTCTGAGTTTTAGAGCCTCTTTTCAGGTCTAGGAACCGCATCCTTTGTGTTCATAATTAGGCTAATTAGTTGCAGAATTAAGCGAGGAAACGACGCAACTGAAAATCAAAGGTATAGGGCCTACTCTTTCATCCAGAATTCTATTCTATTCTATTTATGGATTTATAAAGCGCCTCTCACAGTCCAACCTAATCAGAGGCGCAATATAGCATGTTTATAGCAATATAGCATAGAATGTTTGGTGCTACACCTTTACATTCTTCTGCAACCTTTATGTGATTGGCATCTGACAAGCTCCGTAGAGTTTGAATCTTATGAGTGATTGATTGGGAACAAGCTTATTTACATTGTGCACGGAAATTACTAGACCAGACATTTATTGTATTGTATACTAGTGCGTTCAGCTTCATTCCATGTTCTGTTTCTGTAGGTTGATGAAATGTTCGGCCTTCATAATGGTCCTGTCGTGCCATTCACTGGCCTCGCTCGGGGCCACCGTTCCCAAAGCCATCGTCCTGTCCGACGAAGTCAGGGACCGCAAAGACTCCGGCCGAGGTATCGACCGCTTCCAGAAGAAGAAAGAGCGGAAGATCGCCCGATCAACACCCGCCTTCTCAGCGTCGATGACCCGGCTGACAGTTCGGGCGACACCGAAGAATTCGACGCTGCCTCTGCCGCCAAGAGGACTTCGTCATAGAGACGAGCCTTTAGCATCCATCAGCATCATCTGCCGAATCAAATGCATAGTCGAGAAAGTCCAAGACCTTCCCACTATCTCCTTCTACGTAAGTCACAGCTCACCTTACGAACACCATAGGCTCAGGTAGAGGTATACATGGTCTCACCTTACCCTAATAAGCCTTAACTTACTCTAGCATACCACACCTTGGTAATTGCAATTGTAGACTACAAATTTCTAATGCGCTACTCGAAGCTAAGCTCAGGGCACCAGCTTATTCACGAGTGCTTCGTCGTGTCACAGGGTTTGTCCCGTGATGTCCAGTGGAGATCCGAGTCCGGTTGCCAGAGAGTAAATACATTGCCTTGCTCTTCTTTGTCGTACTTTATCTTACCTTATTGCCTTACCACATCTAACCTTACTCTACTTTGCATTGCCTCTTTCTCTTAGCTTGCCTTATCTTACTTCTTTGGATTGCATTGTATTGTATTGTATTGTATTGTATTGTATTCATGGATTTCTAAAGCGCCTCTCACAGTACGACCTAATGAGAGGCGCTCCCGGTGCGAAAAGCCCCGAGAGAAAAGAAAAGTCTTAAGAGTACGGGCAGAGAGACAGAAGCACCACACCAGTTAAGATCATGAGAGCGAGTCTTAGAGGGAAGATCGTGGGCCATGTCGGTATAGCGAAGGGAGAGGGCGACCAGAGGCAGTCGAAAGAGAACGACGGATAAGATCACGAATTCAATATGTTCAATATTCAATAACTTCGATATGTTACCTTATCATAATAATTATTATACCGTTACCTGACTGTATGGTACCTTGTCTTGCCTTCCGTTACTTTACTGAACGCAACGAAGTGTCTAAACCTTTGGGTTGTTGACCTGTAAGGTGAAACATGAGCTGAACCTGTACGACATCTGTGAAACTAGGTCATAGGTGATTACGTCATTCTCAAGGGCGTTGTCCTGAATTAGAGATACAGCGCAATATAATTGACAACACCTTACGAACTGAATCTGTGCTTATATGTCGTATACTGAACACAGTTGTTGTGCAAAAACAAGGCTGTGTTCAGCTATCGACGACTGTTTGTGTAACCTTATAGTCTTATTAGCTCTGGCAGCTGCTGCCGTAGGGCTGGCAAGAGAATGAATCGGGCACAGCACAATTTGCTATGGCGGCGGCCAACGGAGCCATAAGTAAGTAGGACTCCAGAATAAGAGCAGCAGCAGCAGCAGCAGCCGCAGCGATGATTGACGCGTGTCTTTTAAAGTTGATGGCTCAAATCAACGCATCGTCCTCTACTCTCCTCTTTCCCCAGCGTATACCATCGCTTGCTTCATCCTTTTTCTTGCCGTCCTCTCGCTGCCTCTCTGTGTTTTTAAGTTTCCATGCCTGTCTCTCGCCTTCGTCCTCTTTGCTCGCTACTCTGTCTCACTTGCACCTTCATGTCCTTGTCTGTTGTTACCTCAACGTCTTTTCTCCATTAATTTTTTCTTTCTTTGCCTTTCCTTATAGCTTTCTTATATTCTTACGCATCTCTTGTTTTAGTTTAACAGACGGACAGACAGAAAGATGGACAAACAGACGGACAGACAGACGGACAGACAGACGGACAGACTGTCAAACACACAGACACAGACATTGACACAGAGCCAAGTCTGTCTGGCTGTTTTAGCAATCTGTCTACATGTACACGTATGCTCTATCTCTTCATCCAGGCACACCTAAGAGGTCATTCGATCCCAGCCATTCCAGTCTAACTCAATAACGCAGCACATTTATCTAAATGTCATCCTTTCCATCCTTCAGAAATAGACATGACGTCTTATAACCTCGATAACTGCCATTCCAATCTGATGGCAAATGGATGTAAAACAAATTCCATGAAAAAACCGTCGGCTTAAGGTCAACAGGTGCACACTGCTTATACTTTCTGTTTCGATTAAGACAATAATAGGCCTATTCATGTAGACAAGTTCGTATGCTTTGAACAGGCGCTATCTAAATTATTTGGTTCACATGTTTGGCGAGTTTCTCTGTCACTCTATGTTTAAACAACTAACGATGGTTAGTTGCTTGATGGATTTAGGAATATTTATTCCTACCTATTTCGGATTGATATACAACGATCTGTTTATCATAGAACTTGGCCAGACCAGAGAAGTAAACGTATGCACAGAAGGTTCTTCCTGTGTAATAATTATACTGCGCTGCCACTGAATCCGCCACTTGTTAGCTCAGCCGAATGACAGCACAGGGCATCGGGCTATTGATCGGTCGCAATTCCATCGCCGCTCCAGCTCCGGCAGGTGTGCTTAAGTTCAATGCCCCGGCCGTCAATCAGCGCAGTCATTCGAACAACTGCGACCCACTTTGTACAGTGGAGCCGACTTTTTTACCGACCGAGTAGTTCGTTTAATGGACACACAAATAAATTGATCGTTAATCACAACACAGTACGCGCCGTGTTGATAAACAGGTCGACAAATGAATGTTTTCCCTAGGTCTGACTGTTTAACACGGCGTGCATGACTTTGCAAAGGAAATGTACATGTAGGTTGGTGTTCCACCTGAAATGTTACCAATCCTTCTTACTTAGAGTAAGCCCTAGAGTTTCAGATAGTTAAATTCGAGGGAAAGTTACGAATGTCTTTGGTTTAATTAAATGTTTTTAACTAAAATGGTTAATTATGCCTAATGTGATTATAAAGCCAGAAATCGATCATTTCGTAGACTATATATATAACCCGAAGAAGATTCTAAAAAAGCGCTATATAAATGCCTATTTACAATTATTAGGGTTCAGAGCAATAACCAGTTATGTCGACATACCACTTCTTTGCTAAAAAGTATGCCAGCGTGTTTGGAATATAGTATTCTATTTACCCTGTAAATTTCGTGCAGACCCGAATATTTTTGATAGTCATTTTTGAAAAACAAATATGTCAACATAACATGGAATTGTGCATCCGGCAGTATTCTACCATTACTCCATTGCAATATCCAGGTATGATAACAAGACTGTCGTTTTCTTGTAATCTTTGTATTAAAACTGGTGCAACAGACAGGTTATTTGACATACCCGGTTATTGTCACTTACTTGCTCTAAATTGAGCTATATCCGTGCTATAAAGAAAATAAGGTATGTACTGTTACCTTCTTCTTGCACGATTTCCGTACTGTGTAATAGTGTGACTGTTTGGTGCAAGAATAAGGTATGTCGACTAACACCAGATGACATGGTTGGTACGCAGCTGCTAGAAAACAAACTTTGTCTACATACCCTGTTACTGCACCCGTAATTATACTGATGGTAAGGTGTTGGTGTTGACAATAACCGGGTATGAAGCAAATTGTCGTGTAATAAACAATAATGTTATCCATTGCATTGCATCATGCAAAGTTTTCGTTAAAGACAACAATACTTATACGGTGCTTCAAACAGCTCGTCGATATGTGGTCTAATAGCTAAGATACAACAGTTTGAAGTATCAGATCTTTGAAGCCATTTTCCCAAAACTCATAATTTCAGACATACCTGGTTATTGCTCTGAACCCTTCAATTACGATAACCCCCGTGAATGCATAGGCATGTAAACTGCATACGCAAATTAATTATAGAAATCGACACAAGTGAAAGACATGCTTCATTAAAGGATGCAAATTTCAATTGCAAATTATGACCTGCTCAGCTGGGAATAATGTCGCTATTAGGCTACTTTTCTTTGATGATTAATGTGCATACAATTAAAAATTCATGAAAATTAAATGGAGACAGACTTACAGAGTCTGCTTTGACCATAGGAATGCCAATTCTAACAGTTAACTAATTAACTTTAGCCTCTAATATATTAGTGCAGTATTATTGCAGAACAATATGTTCGTGTGATTATGAACATGTTTTTGAATAAATTATTAACCCGGCATGATACTGTTCCACTGGTTTGCAAATACAATGTGTAACCAGCAGGCACAAATTTTGCAACATGTAGTACTATAGGCCCAATATAATTAAGGTAACGGATTGAGGTGTTTATGACCCGAGCCATGTCCGAGGTAGTGTTTCGTTTGATGACTGCCTCGTAGGCCTACTACAGTATGAATGCACTTCTTTTTACATGATGTTTCGTTCGATCCATTTATGTCGTTTTCCTTCTTTTTTCACACTACCGCCCAACCCTCCTCCGTTATCCAGGCGTTTGACTGGCACAGGCGAAACCTGCCATTGAACTCCGTATAATCAACCCTTTTTCCTCTGATGAACATGAACTACAGAAATGTCGCAATGCATCTGAATAATATTATGTACATTGCGGAACAGGTCCTTATGGAGGCCAGTGATAAAATTGAGCATCAGCCTTTCATACGACTGTAGTTGACAAGACTTTTAATACACGGTTCCTATCTGCTCAGCAAAATGTTCTGGTAAAAAACCTACCTCGGCCTACCTGATGGTTGCAGACTGCGCTTGAAAGTTCGCGTCAACCAATCAATCAATCAAGAAACTTGATATAGCGCCCTTCGAGTTATCTACTCAGAGGCACTCCCGGCCCAATCACGACTGAAAAGAGCTTTCAGTGAGGTAGGCCTATAAAATGCAGGTGAAGAGTTCCCAGGTAGGAGAGGGAGCCCTAGAGGAAGCCCATTCCAGATAGTCGGGCTCACGATCGAGAAGGCCCGATGTTGCATCATAGAAGTGTGTGCAAAAAGGGACGATCAGGTCTCCGCTGACCGCAGAGCGAAGGGGTCGGCGGCCACTAATGATAGAAATAGGGCGACAGAGACAGAGCTCCTGCAGATAAGCAGAGCTACTGCAGACAAGCAGGCGCAGTACCAACGAGGCACCGCCAAACGAAGGCGGAGACTTTGCATACCTTCATTGTATTCTATTGACTTAAATAATAAGTCTTGACTTAAATAATAACTGCCAATAAGGATTAAAAAATAGCAGAATTAACAAATTATTCGGTCTGCCACTCGAGTATAACAATGATGTAAGGGTGACCCTACTAGTCGGGACTTGTTCCCTTTAGGGTTCTCTATCCCCATTGTTTTCCTACTATCATACTGTAATTGTGATGATTGTATGCTTTGCTTTTGTTGGAAACAATAAAACTTATGGTTATGGTTATGGTTATGGTTATGGTTATGGTTAAATAACGTTGGATTGAACGACATCCGATTTAAGGACGTGCATGCCGATCGGCTAACGCGTCTGGATTTCAGCTCTACGATCCACTTCGAATCCTGTAATTATTGTAAAATCGACAAGCGTTACACTGCCAAGCATTACGCTATGATCCACGACATGAGTGTCTCTTTAGATAATTTGCATGTACAGTATATAGGATTGGATGAAGTCGTATCAAATTAAATTGAATTAGATTGAATTGAACTGCTTTTGATTGTAGCTACAGATCGGAAACGAGACAATTCTTCCGTTGAGTGCAGGGATGCCAGGTGTCGACCTCTTCACATCTGCGTCTGACAGTCGACTGCAGAAGCCCTTCAAGGACGCGGACAACCGAAGAGCAGTGTCCACCTACCGATCAGACACACACCTCACCCTTAACTCCAACGCATACCCATTGTTCAGACGGGGCAACAATCAGTTCTTCTGTCGAGCCCATAGTCCATCGATCGGACTACTTAAATCAGACGGATTCGTTGTTTACAGACAGTAGGGCCTGGAAGTAGCCCCCCTCCATTTTGACTGTTGCGCACGTTCTACATGTGCTTCCACGTGTACACAAAAGGACGGAACTGATTTTTAACTGTATACACTATGTGCACAATTATGTGAGTCTTATTTCTGTTTTAACTGTTTAATATTCATGTGAGTCTTATTTCTGTTTTAACGGTTTAATATTCATGTGAGTCTTATTTCTGTTTTAACTGTATAATATGCTTGTGAGTCTTAATATATGCCTATCTGAATATCGTCTGCAGGCTGGAACGTAGTAGGAATAGTTCTTGCAAAGCTTAGAAGCTTAGAAGTATAAAAACGAAAATAAATAGAACGGCGAAAATTGGATGACCACTGGATCTGTGTCTCTGTGGCTACGGGGCATTGCGTTCGTTCGATGCATTATAATAATTATGCACATTATTCATTTCAGTATAATTATAGGGACGACGGGCCTTGATATCTTACATAATATCCTGGACCCATTCAGCCTCTGAAGAGAATAAATTTTAAATCATTGCATAGACCTGTGCTATTTGAAACAGCCGCGGATACAATAATACTGAAGTTTGGGAGCGTATCTATAGGCTTATACAAAATAATCATGTAAGTTTACTAGCGCTACGCCGATATTTATAGCTTATAAGTTTGCTTAGTTTCTCTATTCTGCTTTGTGCGAAATAAAGTATATATGTGACCCGAGGGATCAAAATGAGTCGGATGTCGGCAATTTACATTCCTGGGAAAACAGCAAAATATGATCAGATGTCACTTTTTCTTATTTTCAGATTTTAATGAAAATGGGTGAAAAAATTTTTTTTTTACATTTCGGATTTCTCACATTTGATTAAATTCATTGTTTTAATGTGTATTTTTCGAATTTTTACAGAGAATACTTTTATTTTTGTGATTATATATTAAAATAAATGGAAACAATTTTCATCAAAAAACACATAATCATTCGTAACTTTGTCAAAAAATAAGGTAGAACCAAACTTTTGGTGTCATTTTAAAGCAAAAATGTGGTCTTTAAGAATATGTAAAATACTCATATTCTAAAATTTCCGACATGCGACTCATTTCGATCCCTTGGGTCACATATATATATATATATATATATATATATATATATATATATATATATATATATATATATATATATATAACCTGTGAAATAGTGTTCTATAGGGTCTATCCATGAAATCATATGTTCTGAGACAAACGCATTAATTCACATTTAGCCTACAGGTGTTAATGGTTACTGACTTACTGCAATCAATAATTAAGTAGGCCTACGTATAAATGATTATGAACACAACATTTGACCCAAATTGCATCTATGACAGTCTTCCAAACAAGATATATTTATCACTTCATTAACCCATATCTACTCATTTAACGCCCTGTATAAATCTCGGCACATAGAACAAAGTACGCTTGAAGTTCGCTATATATATGCTGTGCATAGATAGCAGGGCAGAATCCATAACAAAAGTATAAACAAGCCTACATTTGCAGCGGTCAAGTTTCGAGATAGATGGTTTTAAGTTTCACTGAACTAGGGTAAATTGAACTAAACCTGCGGCTGAAACCCCACGCCTATGAAGATAGACAGCTTTTAAGTCTAGTTTGTAAAGCACCAAACTTAATTGTGCATTCTGCATCAGGATGACATGGGCTATATAATTATGTCCTGAATGGTCAAGCCTCTCTGTAGACCAGGGCTGTTAAAGGCTTGGTTTTTTGGTTTTGGTTTTTTTGGGGTTTTTTTTAAATGCAAATTTTGGTTTTTTGGTTTTTTACAAATTTCAAAATTATAAATGCCAAAAATGTTGTCTCTTCAAGTCTTTTGGCATTATTGTTGTATGGTCTTTGTTAACTTCGTTTTATGACATTCTACGGTTCTACTGTTCTAGTTAATTTAATTTATATGCATCTGATTAATTTGAACGGTATTATGCCATTTTTATGTGTTTTATGATCCGAAATAGGAAAATCTCAGAAACAAAAAACCAAAAAACCAAATAAAACCAAAAAACCAACTTTTCATTTTGAAAAAGTTTGGTTTTTTGCACCTCTGCTGTAGACGCTCGCTAAGCGCTGTCTGTGAAGGTACCGTAATACGATTAATAGCTATTTCAATATGCACACCTTAAGCCCAGCTAGACAGCCTACTTCATTGGCCCTCTGTCTGATCCCAGTCGGCCGACGCTGGCAAACCCAGGGTATCGGCTTCGGGCTGGGCCCCCGTAATTATATAGTCCCCACATGAAGTAAATCGTACGAGATTCCGTCGTCCCTCGTCTAGCCCACAGTAAATCCCAAGCGAAACTGTTGGACCGGCGACGGACCCTCACAGAGTAGGCAGAACAGCATCGATGCATCGGTATAATCATTCTGACCAGGCTGGCGTGGTGGTAGACGGCTGGCCGACGCAGGCAGCTATAGCTATGCCCGTATAATTATATATAGGCCTATATATACAGCTAGGTCACCATTTACCGCAGCTAACTGCTGGATTATCTCTCGTAGATCGAAACTCATTTCGGAGTAATCCCTTCGACAAGGCCAGCCTTATTTAGCTGTGTCCTGCACTCGCCATGTCAAGTTCATGTCATTGCATGGTTATAAGCGATATATTTGTCCGGGAGATGGATAGGCCTATGTTGTCACACATCCACCTCCGCCGCACCCTTATGATCAGTGCGTTGCTGTTGGTCCACGGTTGTTTAAAATTATTAGCTGTGGAGCCACGGCCCCACGCGCGTCTAATTCCAGTGCTAACCTCCCTAACTACATATAGGCCTAGTAGGCCTACATGTAGGTTAGGGTAGTGTGGGGCAAAACGCCCCCGCGGGGCAAAACGCCCCCTCCCGGCCCTGTCCCCCCTGTGCCATGTAATGAAATTTTTGAATGTTCTGGGGTTTCTTAGTTGTACCCTAATGAGATAATCGTCAGTTATTTATCTTTAGATGGTTTGCTTATTTTTATTTTAGAAAAATTGATTTTTTCGTGTTTCCTTAGGCCTATAAGAGTCAGCCGCCAATTCTGTATCATTAATGGTGCTAAAATGCTAGACATAGCCAATAATACCAATATAGGTCTAAAGTATACCCTATAGGCTATATCGAATTACTGTGCACAATAAATGGGGCTTTAGCATATCAATTTTTATTATATGGGCAATCTCACAAGGTAGCACCAAGCGGGGCAAAACGCCCCCTATGGAAAATGCTGACATGGGGCAAAACGCCCCTTCACCTCAGAGTCGCCTGGAGCAAAGCGTATTTTTTTATTTAATTATTTTTTATTACATCTTTAAAAAATTTCTAGAGATCTTTACTTATAGTTATTGTTGCATCAATGCAGTGATTGCAGTTGATTATGTGCATCAACTTTTCAGGTAACGGGGGGTCAGATTACGGAGGGCGTTTTGCCCCAGGTGGGGCAAAACGCCCCTGTGAAGCATCCTGTATTTTATTATTTTTAAATGTAATCTTTTGGGGAATTTGATCGGACATAATTTTACTTTACTTGGGACATTCAGTACAAGATCTTGCAATAATTTCATGCTTAAAATGCTGTTACTCACGTTGTAATTTAGCAAAAACCGTTAAAGGGGGCGTTTTGCCCCACTCTACCCTATATTCCATTATTCGCCACTTATAGTATAGGTTATAGGTGCACTAGCTGGTTTGCAATGCAGCTCTGCCAGATTCCGAGACGTATACCTATCCATTGGACCAAACAACGCACGGATCCGCAGCCATGGGCGTATTTCGGGGTTTACGGTTCCAACCCCTCAAATAAATTTCCAATTTTTTTTCAATGCAATATTATTATATGCGAAATAGGCCTTCAGAAAAAACTGAACTTTTTCGACCATTTCCAATGGAAACCATCGAAAACTTACCCACGTACCCACCCGAAATTGTTTTCTGGCTACGCCCGTTTTGGTAGGCGTCGCTATTGGGAAGCAGCAGCAGGTCTTCACCCACCCGGGCCATGCATATGGCATGCAGATCATGGCCCTATCTATGATGCAGATGATGTCATGATTTGCTCTATGGATTTGCTGGCGCAGATTTCTTGATAAAATTTCTGGTATCAGGTTAAAATTCTCCTCTGAATCTGAATAGGCCTATTAGGTCTATTTCTCTATCCAATTCCATAGGCCTAGGCCTACCTTCATTTGTAAACAGTTTTCAGCCAGCAACACTTGCAAGGATCGTAAATTCATCTTTTGCTCAACGAATAAATTATATATGCTCCTGCCTTGACAGCATTTCTACATATTTTTGAAGGAGTAGGCCTACTTTGAGGTCCTTCTGGGTCCAACCAGTAGGCTAGGCCTTCGTCAATTATTAAGAAATAGCTGGGAATGGTGGGCTATTTTGTTCGAGATTTCTGTTCCACCAGCACCCCCTAGCCAACTCAGCTATGATGAGTGCACTGACCGTACACTGTCAGTGGGAAGATGAGACGGTGAGGGAGAGGATTGGCCACCCGCCCTCATATGCCGAGGCTAAAGAAAATGTCGCTAACACTAAGTCTTCATACCCATGGCTGCCTCAGAGCTAGCTTAAGGGACTGCTCTACTTCTTCTATGTCATGTTTTGACGCTACAAACGGAAGTTTCTGTAATGACGCATTTGAATGCACAGGCCACTTGCTGCGGATATGTAATCTATGTTATCATAATAATATTAGAGCAGCTGCAGTATCCGAAATGACGAGGTTTGCTTTTACTATTCAGTATATTTTGGTTAATATAATTGGGAAAATTTTCTCAAATTTAGTAGCGGTGTTGTTAACATACTGAATACAGCGTCGTGTCTTCATTTAGTAGAAGTTGTAAAGACGGATAAGCCGACTATTATGTTAAATGCTTTGATAGGCGTTTGCTGTCTTTCCTGGAAATTAACTTCTCTAGCGCCATTATGATAATAATCAGGTGTCAGTCGATGAAGGAAGCAGGAGATACTAAGACAAAGTTAGATTTACGCTAATTGACAAGTGCACGAGTCTCGTGTGGGCGAACATTTAGTATCGGGGTGCGTAAGTATACTGGCGTGTTACGGTATCTTCATGCTGCGCGGAAGGTATCATGTTTTCTAATGACGACACGTGAATTTTGCTGCATTAGTAATTTCTGCATTGACATGCATTGACCAATTTATATACAAACATGTACTAATTAGCCCATCCATAAGCAGCCATACTGTGAACTGTTCTTGTTCACCTACAGCATTTTGCCTATTGTTTTTGAATAAACGAATATACATACGTACATATAGGTGTTGATAGTCCTCATGCATATTCGGGATATCCCGATGTGCTGCCTACTCATCCGAATCTATACTCCATGTTTCATTTAAACTGCCCAATCATGGCGCAACAGGCTCATTTATTCCGGCCAATGACAGCATGCCCAAAGATACTGTATATTACCTTAAGCTTTCAGTCCCCGATACTATAAGTTCACCTATTTAAGCTCTAAAATAGTACTTGTAACTGGTAGAGTTTAGTGTGATTTTGTGCTTAGAACTGTGAGTTCATTATTTGCATTCTCTGATGTTTCAGGAACTTCTCTGCTGTAACATCTCATTCAGGGCAGTCTTATACATAAACTTGGTGAAACTAGAGACTGAATTTCGTAGTAAATGTGATCATGGAAAAAGATGATCATTCAGGTGACGTACTCCCAGATGATGAAGACCTGGAAACATCGTTTTCTGAATCTGAGAGACCATCATGCGCTGTCGGTTCTTTTGCTGCCATGCTTGCCAACTTAAACCAAATTAGCGACGGCTACATACATCGTTATGCGGATGATAACTTCAGCCTGGAAGTGAACTTTGGAGATGGTGGATCGTGCCAGCTGAGTGATGTCAGCAGCATTTCATGTCAGAATGTGACTCAAGAGGACCTGGACAGCCTTGACTGTGACTCTGGAACTGCAGCACAGAACAGCCTTGACAGCAACTCGGAACGCAGTGACTCACCAGTGGATTTCGACAACGACAAAGATGACATTGAAGAAGCCGAATTCTCTAACTGCCTTGAAGCAGAACTGCGAATGAAAGTAGCAGAGCAGCAGCCAGGTGCATTGGGAGTGCCAGCGGCGCAGGAAGATAATTTCTCTCATCACTTCGATGACTCAACCGACACTGGTACAATGAAGCGACGCTTCAGAGAAGCAGAGGATCAAATAGAAAAAGACTTGCCTCAGTCAGAGAGAGTGGAAGATAGCGATTGCATCAGTTCAGATGACCTTGGATGGCTGCTTAATCGTGACAACCAAGCTCTGTTGTCCAAGATCAGTAATTATGTTTCGGACAATACTTTCCACAATGTTGTCACTGTTGGGCAGGACAGGGATGATGAAAATGAAGAAGGTCCGTATCGATACAGTCCACCGGTTGGACTAACCCTCAACGGGTTGTCCGGTGGTTATCATTTGTCTAAATCAAATGGTCGTGGCACAAGTGAAAACTGTTACGTGACTCTGGAATTTAACAAGTTGCTTGGGGAACGGTCCATGCCAAAAATGAAGAAATCTCCTGGAGTAGCAAGAAGAGTTGGGGATTTGTGTGCACACTCCTTGCTGAGCAATGGGAAGGATATCGACGTGGATGACAACAAAGTGGAATCCACTTCAGATATGCAGATCAGGGAAGGTATTGTTTCCATTACTAATGTACTGGAGGACATTTCCCCCCCAAATGTAACAAATCATTTGGAGACATCAGAAATAGGACAGCCTTGCCAGTTGGACCTTTTGCTGGAAAGTTTAAAGTCTAAGAAACCCCCAGAAGGTGGAATGGTGGTGGATGCAAAAGCGCTTAGCAATGGGCTTTCTGAAACTGACATATCAACTTATGTCAAATCTCCTGAGAAGACCAGAGAATCCAATGCCAGCTATGCAGCCCACGATGATCTGCTGGCAGAACTTGTTCATCAGTCATCTGAGAATCGGGCTTCCAGTGCCACATCCACTGTCACCGGGTCAACAAAGGTCAGCGAAGAAATGCTGACCGAGATATCGCTGAATGGCAGTGACCACCAGACGGGTGACTGCAAAACGTTTTCATTGTCACCAGAGGCCACAGATTGTGACAGTGCTGATATTGCAAGTGTCTTATCGGAAGATGTGAATGGGATGCCATTTGTGGAAGATGGACTTTCAAGCAGTCAATGTAGCGATACTGACGACACTCCGAAGCATGCTCGCAGAGTGGTCAGCAGCGACTGTCGGGTTGCTGAGGCGTCAGCCACGGACAGGCAGCAGTCAACCGGAGAAGCATTCAGCTTGAATGCACCGAAGAATTCCAGCGGACAAATGGACATTTTGAAAGTAGATGAATGCAGAACAAGCAAGGTGGCTAAAGAGCAGCGCACAGGGTCGTCAGTCGCTCATGGCAGGAAGAAGCCAGTGGTAATGTCACCTTCCAGCATCATTGATGAAGAGGAAGACTTTAACGAAGCTGTTAACAAGTAATTCTGTTTCTGTTTCGTAACTAATGAAATCACTGAGTAATGTGTGCAATACCTGCCTCCAATGAATTAAAAGATTACAGTAAATGCAGTGTATATATTGGAATGGGTTTCTCATGCTTTCTTTCTCCAGTTAAACCCCTGCACAGAATACAGCTACTGTAATGGAAATTTATTGATGTCAGTCAATGTCACAGTTTTACATCTATTATTTTGCTTTGTGTATTGATGTGTATTATAATTGTTGTAACAGAAGTTACAGAACATTTTTATACTGCCTCATATGAATCTCTTGGAAGCACTCTATGCATGGCTGGGTGTAAGGCAAACACAATAAGGTGTAAATCTGCTTGTGTAGAAGTATGGCAGCATAAATTGGTGCAGTTGGCTACATATGGTTTTAAATTGATACAGAGTTTTAGCTTAATTTTTTTATATGAAGAAGACAGTACTGCAAATTAGGTTGGCAAAGTTCTGTAACTGTTGTTATCTAGTGCAGACTGAAACTTATCTGAAGTGTGATTAAAAAGAACTGTTTCAGTCTCTCTGGTTAGCTTATTAGTCATTGATTTGTTAGTTTTTGCTAATAGATTCATGACTGGTTACCACTCCACATTAGAGCCCCTCGGAAATGAAGACAGATTTCAAATAGAATGCACTGTTATTGTTATGCGATTGCTACAGATTATTTATTCAGGTTTTGAATTGTCACCTTTCTTGATGTCAGATTCTATTTTTGCCACCAATGCTTCTTGTTTAGTGACAAAGATGAAGTTGCTGATGCCTCAGAAGCTGTCAACTGTGATCTAGAAAAAAAGCCAGAAAATGATGAACCTACCTCTATTGCCGATCTATGTATGTTTGTTGCTGTACCTGTGTTTGACTGCCAAGTTCCAAGCCTAAATGCAACCTTGATCATTGGTTATTTATTATGTAACTTGATGTGATAAAATTGGGTCTTGTCAGCTATGAGCTTGTCTTGTAAGGCAGATCATTTAGGTTCAAGCCTTCCCAGATAAGGCCACTACCTTTAATTCATAACTGCTTATTACCTTCAGTTGATTCATTATTTTTTAGATTGTGGTGATGTTTAAACTTAACATATTGCAGTTAGTTGAAGCATGAATCAGATTGTAATTTAAGGCTGTCTGCCCAGTCGATCATTGAAGCTTCATTGTCATAAGGAATTTGTCTTTTCTGTATCTCTTAAATTCTTCTGAGCTTTCAAGGTTTGTTCGGACTGCTTTTGTCCCCCTCACCAACTACTAACAGGAAATGCATGGGGAACATGTAGTTTATAGAGAATTCTGTTCTCAAAGGTTTAGTTGTGTTTTATTTTTCTGGAGATAAGAAGATCTGAATATTTAAGACCAGTGGTTAAATTGCTCATCCAGAGATGGTGGTTCTCCAGATCTTTACAGATCTAGCACGTAAGCCTATCTAGGTAATCTACAGCCAATATATTCACTATTTGCTATCTGGATAAGTATAAAACGTGTCTAATGCTATGCAGGGTTGATTGTTGTAACAGAAACACATTTAGGTGACTGGTCTACTCGTTTAGGTGGTTGATCAGGTGGCGGATCTCAAAACTGATGTGCCAGGTATCAGACCCAGCAGGATCTGTCTGCATTTAGCCACTGTTTAAGACTGGGAAACTAATCTAGTGAATGCGGAATGGATGGTGTGAAAATTTTGGAAGGAGTTGACTTGGTGTTTTTTGTAGTGAAGCCACAAAGTCTTGCACATCTGAAGCAACTGAGTGATGTTGACAATGAAGACGCTTCTGAAAACAAAGGCTGTATGCTGACTTTTGTTGCCTTCTCTGTTTTACTTTCATTCAAATTCGTTTGGGTTTTATTTTTATTTAGTACTTCATTTGTTGGTTGTTTTATTTAATTTATAATTTAATTTGTATCTTCGAATATTTATTTTTATACTTTGAGGTTGTATATAAACTAGATTTTTACTTGGTTATTATGATGTGGTAATGAGTTTTTAAACAAGATGGTGTTTATCATTTATAGGTTTTTACATAGCTTCTTTTGATACACTAGGTATAATGATTAATTTTTAGAATTTATGTTATTTTATTTGTGAGTTATGAGTGTTACCATGTTTGTTTTGTGTTTTAGAATATGTGTCGTTTTTGGGTGAGTTTAAAGCAGCTTGCTTACCTTGCAGTAGATTCATTGAATTTGTTCAAGTCAGCCATGGACGTTGTGATCAAAGTGGACTGATCTGTCCCTTGTAGGATTGGTATGAAGCGTTAGCAAGTGATTTCTATGTTTTCTGTAAAAGAAATATTTTGTATGCTTAATACTGTATTTTCCTTTTCCCATGATTTGCAAGTTTATGACAAGTGATTTTCTTTCCTTTTTATTATGGAACTTATTTATTCTGATATCTGTCTATTGCATTATGTTATGAATTGTACTCTGCACAAATTCTTCTGATTCACAGTTATCTTGCACAAATTCACAGAAATTCACTTGTGAAGCAATGTACTACTTTCAGATACATGCTGATGGTCAAGGTCTGGTCAGCTTCCTCTGGTTTTCTTGTATGATGTTTGATCCAGCCAAATGCCAATGGATGCTTCATCAATAAATATTTTTTTTACATCTGACAAAATAAAATTCTCTTTATTTTTGTTCTGGTGGTTTTAGAAGTATACAGGGTGGCCCAATATAAAATGTCCCAGCGGATAAAATGCAATTTCTCCGTAACCAATAGAGAATTTTCTACCAAACTTTCAGCATTTACAGAGGAATGATTTGTCAACAATCTACAAAAATTTCACCTAACAATTTGCATAGCTTCAGAAGTTACAGCTGTTTAAATATTCAATTCCATTTTTTCGAATATCAGCAGATGAGCGGTCCAATAATAGTTATTTCTTTAAGATTTTTTCCACAAAGAAATTGGTTTGTAACACCCAAATAATGATGCTGTCATATGACCTCATTACAAGTTGTAAAGAAAGTGTTTATGAAGTAGGCCTGTTAATAATTGCAGATATTTAAAAATATATTAAGTGCGTTTGGTCTGCCGGCAAAAAACCGCGATTTTCACGAAAAGTCGCCTGGTGGTCGAGAGATCCAAGTTTGCGAAGCACATCATGGTTCTGCTGGCGTGTGTTACGGCGATAAGGGAAGACTGCACTTCATCCCAGACAAGGCTAAAGTAAACGCTCACCTTTACGTTGAAACTCTATTACCCAGACTCATTGAAGACTGCAAGTCTGTTCTACCGTCTGGTTTCATTTTCCAGCAGGACGGTGCACCTGCTCACACGGCAAGGTTGGCTCAAGGCTTTATTGCCACCAACTGCAGTGAATTCATTGGCAAAGATGAATGGCCACCAAACTCTCCAGACCTTAACCCTCTTGATTATCACATCTGGGGAGCTATGCTTGAACGCTACAAGACATTTCATCCAAAGCCGAAGAACATTGACGAGCTGAAAAAGTCTTGCAGCTAATATGGAACCAGCTGCCGCAGGACTCAATCAACAAGGCCATACTGAGCTTCACGAAAAGACTTCGAGCTTGTGTGAAAGCTATGGGTGGACACTTCGAACATGCCTTGAGATAAACTGCTCAACAGATTTCTGATTTCGTAATGAAAGATGATTTTATTTGACAATGAAAATTGCAAGTGACTGTCCATTTTTCTTCGGAAATTTGAAAAAATAGAATTAAATATTTAAACAGCTGTAACTTTTGAAGCTATGTAAATTGTTTAGTGAAATTTTCATGGATTGTTGAAAAATCATTCCTCTGCAAATGCCGAAATTTTGGTATAAAAATCTCAATTGGTTGCAGAGAAATTGCATTTTATCCGGTGGGACATTTTATATTGGGCCTGTTAATAATTTATTGTATTGTGTCTAGGCAGTGGCTTTTAATAACCTCTCAAAAGTTGCTGGGGTAAATGGTGTTAAAAACAGAATTGAATTAAATTGTGGTATTGGATTTAAAGTAAATGACTTTTTATCATCTATGTAAAACTAAACAGAAAGAAAACAAAATACCCAGGTTTTATTTGTAAAATAACCTATCAGTTGTGTCTGTTCAAAGCTGAGTCTCATGATATAGCTCTAGAAGCACTGAAACTGTGAGGCATTGTTTGCTTGTTACCAGCACCTTATTTTTGTCTTAACTAGCATGTGATAGCTAACTCTGTTAGGGACTGTGAAACTAAACTAAAATGCACAATTTTGCACACAAATACATGTTGTGTCATGAAGTAGATTTGGAATTGTTTTTCAATGAAATAGGGATGTCTGTTTCTTTAAAGCCACTCTGTGCAAATTTCCAGATACATTGCCAAGCACATTATAATAAATAGGGTAATGGTTATGTTTCAGTTGACTTAACATCAGCTGAACCCGATCAGAAAGCTGTTTCCTCAGGTGATAAAGCTGAAGCTGGTGAACTATCGCCAGTCAGTAAGAATTCACAGGTAAACTTTCAGAATATGGCATCTGTCGTTTAAAATTGTGTATATGTATGTATGTATGTATATATGTGTATATATATATATGTAATGTGTATATATATATGTCTGTAAGTATCTGTGTAACATATCCTCATATAGCAGTTATGTTACTAAATACACTAGGTTTGGGAAGCTTCTGTCTATTATAGATTCATGGTAAATGCTGTGCAGTTGTTAGTATATGGTCGTCATGGTTGTTTTCTTTTTCTGATGATAGGCAGAGAAGAGTCGTGGTCGGGCATACGAAGGTGAGCGTGAGTCATGTAAGTTTTGATGTCTTTTTGAAATATATATTATTTTTTTCTGTGACTAAGAATAGTTTTGTTGCAAGTCTCTTCTGTTGTAGTCTAGCTTTTAGTTTTAGCAGGTAATATGTAGAATAGTACATGTAGCAGATAATTAGTTGCTGTTCTGTTTAAGCTGTTGTGGTTGATGGTTAAGCTACTACTGTTTATTCCATACATGGATTGCTAACTTATTCATAGAAATAATGCAAGTAGACTGTTAATAGTGTTAAGAGAAATACTGTCCAGAGTGATTTAAACTGGAGGAGAACCAACATATGTTGAAACAGACCCAATAGGGGTTCAGAAAAGTTTGGATCGATTATGGAGCATATAGTTCCAAGGGTATAGAGTACATATGTGCTGGTAAGGTTGCTAAATGTACCTATCATTCATTTAATAATCAACCTTCAGTCTGCAAGGGAAATTATTTTCAACAGCATGTACAGATCCGTGAGCGAAGATGCCTTGTATTTCTGTGATCCATGATGCACCAGGCTGCAAGACTGTGTCGTGGACTCCTACCAAGACCACATAGCACCTGCTATTCATTTCTGCCCTGGCTTCTTGTATGCGAACATATCTGTTCTAGCTGGCACTCTTCATGTACAAAGCACATGTATGCAAATCATCTGCCATCCTACTTATCTTCCATGGTTGCACCTTAAAGGCTGATCCTCTCTTTCCTCAGTGTCTGCTGCAAAGCATGTTGTTCGTGGTAGACATCCTATATCAGGATGGCTTTCATTCGCTGCTGCGGTCCCTCCATCTGGAACTCTCTACCTCCTGATGTTTGCAACTCTGCTCCCATCAGGACTGTCTTTCACTCTAAACTGAAAACTTACTGCTTCCAGTTTTCTTATGGCTCTTAATTTGCCCAGCTGCATTGTGCACTTCCGAACTACGTAAGGAGGGCATTATCAAATTGCAGTCATATTTAGGGCTGCGGAAGTTAACAATTAATTAATTGATTAATTGTTAATTAATTTTGACGATTAAATTTATTATTAATGATTAACGAAAGACCCTTGTTATATTTGATAATGTGCCCTGGTGTTATAACCCTTGTGATTAATAAATCCAACACCGCTTACATATTTACATATTTCCAACTAAAAAAATGTAAACAAGACTGCTAATATGAACAAATAGCTACTAAATAACTACTAACTGCAATAACTATTAATAATAATATTAAAAGATAAACAATGAATAATGTTTATTTTGTATTTGTCATTATTTATTGGGGAATACATTTGATCACAATTAACTATTAATTAATCTTTAATTCTTGAATAGTTAACTATTAAAAAATTAATCATTAACAGTCCTAGTTATATTTTTTATGCAGAAAAATCTCTTTAGTACTGTTTAGATGTTGTTAGAAGATGTTGATGGATGCTTGCTACATGTATAACAAGCATGCTTAATATCTGCTGATATGGCTTTTGAACAAAGACATAAAAATAACATTAAATAATGTTTACATGAAGTCAAAATTGCTTTGACTTGTTCAGTTTGAGGATAAATTGAGGGAGCTGTCTAATTGTCATGTGAGGTTCCTCCAATTATTTCTGATTTCTGTTTTGTGCTTTCTTTCGAATCTGACTGGATGATTAACCTTTTGAATTTCGATCATTGATGGGTTCGTCTTGGGTGAGTTTTCTGCTTCTGATTACTAGAGATTGGAAATTGTTTAGGGCATATTTATGGATTTTCAGGATAAAGGGAAATTTGCTTTACTACTGGTATATTATGCAGTGTTCTTGTTTGCCTTATACAGCGTTAATGCATGTATATGCAGTACAAATGCCTATACATGTGTTATGTTAAGTGATCCATATATATGCATATATTTGTTACAGACCAGTTTGATTAATTAAGTTTGAGGAGTGCATGTAGCAGGTGCGTAGAATGTGTGTCAAAAAGACATTTCATCAACGTAGGATTCTGATGTTCCCGGTAACCTCAAAATTTCTTGAAATGTATGTATAGATACTCCTTATATGAGAATGTATTTAAAGAGGGAGTTGATTCGTAGAAAGAATTAGTTCTTTGAGAAACGAGAATTGTCTTCTATCTACTGGCCTGACTTGATGCATAAGAAGAGGGAAACATAAGAAGAGGGAAACTCTGTTTTGCTTTTTGGTGGCTTAAAAGAAACCCATACATGTTGAACTACTTCCTCCTAGACAGAATTGAGCCTACATCCAACATGTCACTATATATGTAGACATTGTTTATGTTATACAGCTAGTATGTGTATTTTATTAATTGTCTAGACCAAATGCATCTGTCAATGGACATTTATATAGTGCCTGCAGAAGGTTAATAAAAGGTGCTGTGTGTCCTGATATATAGGTACATTCATGAGTGTGTAAGGTTTCTGCAATGGATATTGTTGAATTGGTTTTTACTTGCTTTATTCAGGATGGCTTTAAATCTGCCATTTACGTTCGTGTTTTATTTCTTCAGCCTGGCCCTAATGCTTGCACACAGTCCTCATTGAAGGCGTTCTGTTCCGTGCTCGATACCTCGGCTCAACTCAGTTGATTTCTGAGGGTCAGCCATCGAAAGCAATGAGAATGATGCAGGCACAAGAAGCCATTGGTCGGATCAAAGTAAGTGATTTCGGGTCTATTTTTGCATGAAAAAGTTGTGCTTCCGTATTAGGTAATGCAGTGAGCCATTAGGTACATGCATATTGTCAAGGAAACAATTCTTCAATAGTATTGGCATAGGTCGTTTGCTGAATAGCTTAAACAAAAGTATGATATTGTCTGCTATTGGAAACAGTTTTTGTTTTTGAAAAAGTGGTGATTTGATTTTATGTAGACTTTATCTCTGTACTTAGATAATCATGTGATTTCTCTAGGACTAACTGCTTTGATAACTCCTTTGACAATTTCTTAATTACTAACTCTTTCGATTACTCTCTATTACCAAATAATTTTATTAGTGTTTTGATGATCTGTGTATTATTAACTGCTTTGATAAATTTGTTCAATATTTTTGATAACTGCTTTGATAATTTCTTAATGATATCTTTATTACTACATGTATTAAATGTATTTGCTTTGATTACTTTTATTTGATGATCTGTTTGTTTACTAACTGATTTGAATAATGTGTTTAATGATTTCTTTATTACTGATTGTTTTGATTACTCTTCTTTGATGGTACTTTGTTACTGGATTACTCTTTGATGATCTCTTTATTAGTAACCGATTTGATAACTCTGCTAAATGATTTCTTAATTACTAATTGTTTTCATTACTCTTTTTGTGTGCTACAGAAGACTTCGGTAAATCACTGCTTCTCACTGACATTGACATTAGCATTTCACAGAATTGTTTTAAAATATTGTGTTGTGTAAAGGAAAATGTATTGATAGCAGTATGATTACTTTTTACTTTTATTATTTTTATTAATTATAGCTTTAGCATACATGTAACCGTGCATAAGAAAACCTTCACAAAATCGGAACAGTGAATTTGTGAGAATTATGGTCAGAAGGCAAGTAGGCATAAATTGGTCAAGTTGCATATTTACAATTCCTTGTAGTGTGACCTATCAAACTGTAGATCCTTATGTAGAATTAGCTAGCTACCTTGGTACTTACTTCAATTTTAATATCATTCCCCCGCCCCCCTCCCACGTAAAATACTTGATGTAGCATGCCTTCTTGATGCCCTAATTTGCTGTCGTGTCCATCAATGTACTAATGACCAAGTCATGGAAACATTCATCTCAACCTAGATTTTGGAGGATTTATGGCCTCAGAGCAATGTCAGTATGCTCCAATTTACCATACTGATACACTTTCATGACCCCTAGGCATGGTAACTTAGATTGGGTCAGCTAGAGGGAACTGTAACTAGCAATCACTCAAAGTAGTTATGAAGAAACAAAATTATAACATTTTGCTATTTGTGATAGAAATACATAATACATAGACTTGTAGTTTTCACCCAATTATTCAACAATTTTAGCCCAATCCAATGCAGTATCAAACCCAGTTTTGAATTTTTCAAACTTTGTGAAGGTTTTGTCATGCACAGTCACTGTGTTATAAGCGTTGGTAGCTGGGAAGGAGAATCTTGAATTGTATGCAAAATAAATGAAATTACGTTGATAAACAAGCAAATCAATGAATACATAGACATTTGAGATGCGGTGTACTTTGGTTCTTTATTCATAATGTGTAGTGTTAGCAAAATGTTTACACACTGAAGGGTTATGGTGTAGTTTAGTTGCTGTGTAATTATTTACAGTGTGTACCGGTAGTATTACTTGTAAATACATATGTTGAAAACCATTGAAAAAATGTATTACTACATACATTTTTCTGAACAGTTTACATTATCAAGTAATTATTTTAAAGTTCCTTCTGGTTTCTGAGATTAGGAAATGCATTTTCTGCATCAATTAAAGTTGAAAAGACAGTAATTTTTACATGTTAATCAGTAACAATAAAGTGAATACAGTACTTCATTCACTGACAATAATACTGGTTTACTTACTTATTTATCTTGCAACACATCTCAGTACTGTCAGCATAGTATACATTGATGTGTAGTGCATACACTACCATGCAGCTACTGTTGACTTGCATAGAAAAATGCTGTCATAGGAAGGTTTAGGAACCTCCCACTGGACTTGCCACCAGACCTTTGCCACTGTCGCGGTCGAGCCTCTCGAACACGACGACGAACAAACGAAGGAAACTTAAAAGATCTTTATTAACAGAAAGAATCAAATAAGTTAAATTTAAGTCAGCCCGTCAAATATCACAATCGCAGACAGCACACAGGTTGGCTGGTCTCGATTGAACTTCAATCAAATATCGTTACAAGAGCACTTTATCAACGTGCATAAATCTTCGTCAACTGGCTTCTTTGTACAGACGCTGCACCTTATATATAGGGTTCTGATGGATTCTAGAAAGTTCTATGACGTCATCGTACTTTTCCCTGGAAAGTCCTGTAGAACGCGTAGATTATTGATACATGCATTGGTCCGCTGTTGACAGTCCGTGGCGGAATTTTCCCTTAGCTGTAAACAATGTTGTTGACGCACAGCGGGTATTTTCCCCAGCCGCACGTGTCAGCGTAGACCACGACATTCCCTCCGCCCTCAGATGATGACACGTCTTCAGCACCATCTCGAACGGGTCATCACGATCAAGCTGAGCCGTCGGATCCCATCTCGTCACAACATGTACAAACAAAACAAAACACATCATTAAATCAACTTATCTACACAGTTTTCGGGCTCGATCCTCGGGTGCCGGGCTATTCCCCTTTCCCTCATGTCCCGAGTCACAACCGAGAAAGGAAATCAGCTACCGTGTTCTGACGCCCAGGACGATAACGGAAGTCTACGTTAAATTCCTGCAATGCTAAGGCCCAACGAGTCAGTTTCGCGCTCTTGGGGCTTGCATCCGTAAGATAAGACAAAGGATTATGATCCGAATAAATGATTATCCTTGATAAGAATATCCACGACCGGAATCGTTTAAGTGCCCAAATTACTGCAAAAGCTTCTCTCTCAATTGTAGACCAATGCATCTGTGTGTCCGTGAGTTTAAGACTAGCAAAAGCAATTGGTTTCTCGTGACCTTCTTCGGTCCACTGAAACAAGCAACACCCGACCGCGGTGGCACTTGCATCTACACTTAAACCAAATTCCTTAGTGAAATCAATGGTATGTAATTGTGTAGCTTTACTGAGATCATCCTTTAACTTATCTAGTGCCTCTTGATGCTTTTGCTCCCAAGGCACTTTCGTAGGCACGTTATCTCGTGTCAAGTCAGTTATTACTCGTGCTTTCTCAGCGAGAGCAGGTATAAAATTTCTAAAGTAACTGAAAAAACCCATAATCCTTCTAACGTCCTTTTTTGTCGTCGGAGGTTGGATATCATTGATCGTAGCGATCTTGCCTGGATCAGGTTCGATACAACCTGACCCTACTATATGGCCAACAAACTTTATTTTGTTCTGTGCAAAATTACATTTCCTTAAATTCAAAGTAAGTCCTGTCTCCTCAACAGTTTGCAAGAATTTCTCTAGATGTTCCAAATGGTCATTCCAATTCATTGAAACCACTGCCATGTCATCAACGAATGGTTCGGTAAAACTTCGGACTGGATGTAAAACTTGGGTCATAGCACGAATAAAAGTATTGCTAGCGGATTTGAGTCCAAACGGCATTCTTGTGAACTCAAAAAGTCCTGCATCACATACGAATGCTGTAAGCCATTGATGTTCCTTCCGAACCGGGATTTGCCAATATCCTGATTTTGCATCGAAAACACTAATGAACTTTGCCCGTCCCACCTTCTGTAAGACGTCAGCAATGTCTGGGGTCGGATAACAATCACCTAGAGAATACTTGTTAACATGGCGATAATCGATTGCTAAACGAACGCCATTTTGACCCTTGGGTCCCTTTAAAACACAAACTACCGGACTGGCCATTTCACTTTTCGATGGTCGAATTATGCCTAAGGACAACATTTCTTCTATCTGGCGTTGCACTTCAGGTTTAAGTAGCTCCGGGACCTTATATGCCTTTAAACGCTTAGGAGTGAAATCAGGAGTTATTTTGATTTCATGTTCTAATACTGGACAGTACCCAGGTTTATCCACGAATACTGCCGAATGTCGATCCAAAACCTCAAAGAGTTGCTTTTGTTCCTCTTCTGACAGATGCGCCATGATCAAAGGATCAATACGCTTACTCGGGCTCACTTGTTCACGTTCTTCCTGATCTACAACCTCTACTACACCAAATTCCTCATCTTGATCAACAATTATTGAACAGCTATTAATCATTGCTTGTTCGAGTCGTTCATGGTACCGCTTGATCTTATTAGCGTGTAAATGTCTTTGTTTTCCCTCTATTTCTACTATATAGGAATACGGGGATTTAACTCTGACCACGGTTGCAGGTCCTTGCCATCGACTATAAAATTTAGAACTACCAAAATCTGGTGCTAATACTGCTACTTTATCTCCAACTTCGTATTTTCTGTCAGTACTGCGCAAGTTATAATAATCTGCATACCGTTTCAATTCTATATCACTATAGTAATCCGCATAAGCTTTCGCAAATTCGAGGTTTTCTTTCAGTGATTGGAGGTACTCTTCAGGTGATTTACCTAAGTTAAGAGGTAATTTCCGTTCGCCCGCCCATGATTCCTTCAATACACTAAGTGGACCACGAGGAAGAGTTCCATAAACCATAGTGAAAGGCGAGATATGAGTCGTGCCTGAGGGTTTTTCTCTAAGGCTCCAGAGAACGAAGGGTAGCAATTGGTGCCATCCACGAGGATCAGATTGAGCGAGTTTAAAGATCATGGTTTTCAAGCTCTGGTTGCATCTTTCAACCAATCCGGCTGCCTCGGGATGTCCAGGGGTATTGAATCTGGGACTACAACCCATTCGCTGCAAGAATTCCTTCGTCAAACGGCTAGTAAAGTTGGTGCCACAATCCGAACTAATGATTCTTGGAATAGAAAAAGTTGTGAAAACTTGCAACAGAGCTTCACAGACTCCCTTTGCGTTCAACGATCTAAGGGGATAAGCCATCGGCCAACGAGAAAATTTGTCCACCAGAACTAAAGCATAATTGTACTTAGGTTTCGATTTATTAGATTCTCCAGTCACTACCATAGGGCCAATACAATCCATATTTAAATGGTTAAAACAAAGTTCATCTGCCCTCGGAATAGGAGTAATCGGGACTCGATCTGCAACTTTAACTGGAGTTCTAAGTTGACAAATTTGACAAGATGCACAATACTCGCGAATTCTCTCATCCATTCTCGGAAACCAAAAGTTTAATTTGATCCGGGCTCTCGTTGCCTTAAAAGCCATATGCCCAGCACATGGGGCATCGTGTGCTACTCGCAAGACAACCCCAATTCTATCCTCCGGTAGACACAATTGATTTACCTTATGTCCCATAATCTCCCCTTTATGGTACAGGAGATTATTGTCTGTGAAGAAATTATTTTTATTCTGGTTCGCTTGTTGCCAGCAAGGCCTAAGATTGTGACAATTTTGTTGCTCTCGCAACAAAGTATCATTATCCGCTTTTTCCTCACCAGATTTAAACTCTGTCGACTCAACATCGAGGAAATTATCTGAATCATCAACTGGTTGCTCCTGGGAAGATTCATTCACTTCCTCATCCTTAACGTCTGACTGCAGGGATTCGTTGTTGTTATCCTTCTCAATTTTATCTTCCTTTACCTCTTCATTTACCTGTACTGATCGATCTACACCAACCGCCATCACTACATATTCCGAACTCTCCATTAATAGGTCTACAATATGGGGTGTTAGAATAACCCGTTCATTTAATTCAGGGACTACAGCAAACATGACGCACAAAGATGGCGCAATATTCGTCGTTCCTTCCGATGGATTAGTTAATTTCAATTGTAGGTATACCACATCTGCCTTACATCCTTCTCCCTGAAAACCAATTATGTTAATCCGTTTAATCACAGGCAAGTTTAGTGACTCAATTAACTTCTTATCAATACAACAAATTTCTGCTCCTGAATCAGATAACGCTGGTTGAGAAGGGAGATCTTCAATCTGTACATGGATATACGACCTCTCATGTAGTCCATCAATACTATTATCGTATACTCTTACAGCAATTTCCGATTTTACTGGTTCGAGGCTGTCCAATAAATTCCCTTGCCTTACCTGTTCAGATACCTCTTGTGCCACGTTGACCTTCTCCACCAATGAGTCGATCACCTCCTTAGTTGGGTTCCCAACCATACAAGTACCCACCTTTTTATAACTTCGATTGGTCGGGCACTCCTTTGCCCTATGACCCTTCTGATGACACAAGAAACAGAGACCCTTCACCTTGGCCTCCTCCTGAGACATCTTCGCACCTATCTTGGCTTCACCCCTTACTTCCGGTTTGAAAGACTTGGGTTGAGCTGTCTGGTTATTGACTTGGACTTGTGGTTGACTTCTCGTCCAATTGTTATACTTCGGTGTCGGATGACTACGGTACACCAAGTCACTCCCACCATCATGCGACGCTACATAAATGTCAGCTGCATTAGCTATATCTTCACAGTTCAACCACTCCTCTTTTTCTTGGGCCAAGATATAATCCAAGCAAGCCTTCGACAAGGACTCCTTGAGCCGATCCGCCACCAGTAAACTTACAAGTTTATCAAACTCGTCAGTTATCTTTCTGCTTTTCAGATAATACATAAGAGCAACACGCAATTTGGATGAATAGATCGTAAAAGATTCGTCCGATGCTTTATGCATCGTCCAAAATCGGGTTCTAAGGGTTGAAGGGCTTATCTTAAATTCCCTTAGCAAAAACTCCTTCAAGAATTTGTAATCATTGAGCTGTTCCTTAGTTAGGCGCATAGTTAATGCCTTAGCTCTTTCACTCAAATTAGCCAACAATAATTTTGCTCTAACATCTTCATCCACCTCATACACATTAAACAAACCATCCAAGTGATCAAAGAAACCTGGAATTTCTATAGGGTCGGAGGGGAATTTCCAAAGAACATTCTTAAGTGCATCACTATAACGCTTAGTGCGGCTTGCTAAAGAATTTCTAATAGTTTGTTCTTCCATCTTTTCCTTCTTTTCCCTTTCTTCCTTCTCTTTCCGTTCCTTCTTTTCTCTTTCATCCTTCTCCTTCTGTTCCTTCCTTTCTCTTTCTTCCTTCTCCTTCTGTTCTTTCTTTTCTTCCTCTCTCCTCCTTTCCTCCCTTTCTTCCTTCTCCTTCTGTTCCTTCCTTTCTCTTTCTTCCTTCTCCTTCTGTTCTTTCTTTTCTTCCTCTCTCCTCCTTTCCTCCCTTTCTTCCTTCTCCTTCTGTTCCTTCCTTTCTCTTTCTTCCTTCTCCTTCTGTTCTTTCCTTTCTCTTTCTTCCTTCTCCTTCTGTTCTTTCTTTTCTTCCTCTCTCCTCCTTTCCTCCCTTTCTTCCTTCTCCTTCTGTTCCTTCCTTTCTCTTTCTTCCTTCTCCTTCTGTTCTTTCTTTTCTTCCTCTCTCCTCCTTTCCTCCCTTTCTTCCTTCTCCTTCCCAGCCCGACAACACCCAGGATCTTACCCGTATGTTGACTGCTGTCTTCTGCCGTCTCAGCCGAACGACGCGCTTCGTCCGTCAGCTGTCGTCTGCCGATCACCCGTCTTTCACGGTAGAAAGGCGTCTCGATCCGTTCACTGTCTGAACAGACCGTCTCTCGATCCGCCCGTTGCCTGAGCAGACCGTCTCTTCGGGTTGACTCCTTCCTCCTCCGGTTCGCTTCTTCTTCTTCACCGGATCCAACACCGATGATCCCGCTTCTGACACCAGAAATGTCGCGGTCGAGCCTCTCGAACACGACGACGAACAAACGAAGGAAACTTAAAAGATCTTTATTAACAGAAAGAATCAAATAAGTTAAATTTAAGTCAGCCCGTCAAATATCACAATCGCAGACAGCACACAGGTTGGCTGGTCTCGATTGAACTTCAATCAAATATCGTTACAAGAGCACTTTATCAACGTGCATAAATCTTCGTCAACTGGCTTCTTTGTACAGACGCTGCACCTTATATATAGGGTTCTGATGGATTCTAGAAAGTTCTATGACGTCATCGTACTTTTCCCTGGAAAGTCCTGTAGAACGCGTAGATTATTGATACATGCATTGGTCCGCTGTTGACAGTCCGTGGCGGAATTTTCCCTTAGCTGTAAACAATGTTGTTGACGCACAGCGGGTATTTTCCCCAGCCGCACGTGTCAGCGTAGACCACGACAGCCACTATACTATAATTAAGTTCAGTAAGACTGTATGCCCATTTTAGCCATTTGTTCATCAGACCAACAGTGATGCCCTTGATATAGAAGAATCATGCATGTGAATAATTGGCTTAGAGTGTATTGGAGCAGACAATGGTGTTATACTTTGATGAAAATGTTGATGGATCGACATAATCTCAACATCTGTTTGAAATGTCACCTCCACTTTTGAGGGCATTGCTGCGATATTTCCGTGCAGCCATCTTAACCCTTTACAGATGATGGTGTACTAAAAGCTACTGGGGAAACAATACTTCTCGTTGTTAAAGGATTAATGAACATGCAGTGTAAATGCAGACTCTAAGAGTGGTATCCGACATCTGTGTTTTGCGAAAAATTTTACTTTTAGTTCTGATTGTTTCTACTTCAATTTGCTGTGAAGTCTATAAATGAATACTTATTGTTTAAGGAGCCAGCAGCAGCGGAGGGCAGTACACACCCGAGTACGCTAGTTGATCTGTTTGTTTCTGTTGAGAAGATCATGGTACTTAACACTGACTTACAGGTATGTTTGTTGGGTTGAACAAGGCACCAATTCATCGCATATTTCTTAAAGAACTGTTCTGATTTATATTTATTGTGTTATGGTGACCTGTTGCATCGGATTTAATTTCTGTGTTGTTGATAAAAATGATGCAGTGATTATCATTGTCATCACTGTCATTACCGGTACATTATTTACAATAATTAAATAAAAATTTGATGAAGTACAATTTCCTCAGTGTACCTCCTTGCTGTGTGTGTGTGTGTGTTGTACAGCTGTTATTTATGATAATATGATGATAAACGGAAACATTGTCTTGAGCTCAAAGAATCTGTTGACTTAGCGATCAACACGACCTTATAAATCCAGAACAAAAATTCTGTATTAACTTCCCATTTTGTCAATAAATTACATGTAGGTGGGATACATTTATAATGCATAGTATGGTCACTTAGCTATACTAATCAGAGGAATGAATGAATGATTGAAGTTACTTGTTTTTTGTGTTTGTAAAACAGGAGATCATGATGGATCATGCACTTCGTACTATTTCCTACATAGCTGACATCGGTGATGTTTTGGTCGTGATGGCAAGAAGGGGTCCAGTTGGGACGAGCCCCTCCGATAACAGAAATCGGGGAGATGTTCATAGCCATAGCCAGACTAAAATATGCTGTCATGTCTTTGAGTCAGATGAGGTCTGTTCTGTTGCTAACAATGCAGAAATAATCCTTTGTTAAGCAAATTGCATGCTGAATAAAGTTTAACTATTTTGTGTCTGACATAATTTAATACAGTATTACACATGACTTCAGCGAGGCAACATTGAGGAGTTTAATCTACCCTTTCTATTCCCTTTGGTGAAGTTGGGGTGAAGTTCTGTCGAATGCCATAAATAATACTGATTATGTTATTCTGGACATTTGACTATGACTTTGATGACACTATTGTGTATAGTGGTTCATTTTTTTTATTCATATAAAAGATGTATGTAAGTAATTGCTCTTAGTAGACTGTAAACAATGGTTTTGAGAGCTTTGTTAAGCTAACAATTCTGTTTTTTTCCCTATGTTTAGCATATTTTAATTTTTGTCTACACTATGGTCTCAATTTACCGACCTGACAGATTTAGTGCTATATCTGATATTGCAGACGTGAATGACCAGCATTTTGAATTTTGTAGGCACAATTGATAGCACAGTCTATCAGTCAGGCATTCCAAGTTGCCTACATTGAATTCCTGAAAGCAAACGGTATTAACGATCCTGATCTAATGAAGGAGATGGATTATCAGGACGTCCTTAGTCAGCAAGAAATATTTGGTGAAGAACTATTCCTCTTCTCAAACAAGGATATGCAAAAGGAGGTCAGTCACTGCCAGGACATCTTTAGTAATACTTCAGAAGTATGCACGGCTGGCTGCATGTGCTTGCTATCTCGATTAGAGATAATTAACATAAGAATTAAGTATGTGTAATGGAAATGAAATGGCAAAGAGATTTTGTTTGCTGTATTGTCTTTCTGTGAGAACACAAATAGTTTATAGCTGTGGAAAAGCAGAAAAAATACAGTTGATTTAATTTCATAATGTTTATGTTATATTGTGACAGGTAATAATACCAAAATTGAAAGGCGAGCCGCTTGGAGTTGTGATTGTTGAATCTGGGTGGGGAAGTATGGTGCCAACGATCGTTCTTGCGAACATGGCCCCAGGTGGATCTGCTGCTCGCTGTGGTCAGCTCAACATTGGAGATCAGATCATGTCAGTCAATGGAGTCAGTCTTGTTGGTTTACCTCTGTCCACTTGCCAAAGCTACATCAAGGTAATAGGGTGGTTTCTTCAAAGAGCAGAATTCTGTATTAGAATGCATTATCATCTGAGCTTAAAATGGCGATTAAAGGCAAAATAAGCTAAGGTTAGGTACTTGTATGGTATTGTAATCATAAGCTCCAAACTACTAAAGCGTCACTCGAAAGCCAAGCGCAGGGCACCAGTTTATTCATGAGCGCTATGTTGAGTCAGAGGGGTTGTCCAAAGGTTAGTCAGAATGAGGTCTGAGTCCAGTTGCCAGAGGGTCAGAGGGGCAGAGTAGCTGTTAAGATGTGTCGGGGTTTGAATTCTTGAAGCTCTAGGCGAGACCAGTTTTGTGTGGAAAGCCCGAGAGGTGATGGATAAAGGAGCTTGAGGCAGATGATGGTGGAGGAACCGAGAATATGCGGAATTCAGAGGGTGATCATTCCAGAGATGTGGTGCAGTGTTTGATATGACTTGGTTGGATGAGTAGTGAGATGTTCACAAATGCAGTGTCAACCAAGAGACAGTCTTGTTTGGACATCTGAGGTTATTCTGAACTGGATATGACCAACTCGATCTCTCCTTGTTTGGTTTCTACACTACAGCGGTAATCAAAACGAACAGTGACTTTCTATCTGCACTGCTGTTTGAGATCCTACAATAAGCTGTTGTATTTCTCAAAAAACATTTGAAAGACATTTGTCAAACAGCTAGCTCTCAGTTTTTGCTAACTGCAACTTTTTATCTTGTTTGCTTATTTTTTCCAGGCATCAAGAAATGAAATTCTTGTTCGTCTGTTGGTTGTATCGTGTACACCTGTGGTTGAGGTTCTCGTTAAGAGGCCTGACATCAAGTATCAGCTGGGATTTAGTGTGCAGAATGGCGTTGTAAGTGCTCTCTCTGCTTCAGTTGTGACTGTGCTTTTGAGCTAAAGTAGTAATTCGGTGATCGTTTGTATGTGTTCTGCTCAATAGTGACATGTAAATGAGGTGCTTATGTCCAATCCTGAAGACTTTGTGGCTGCAAAGGATGTATTCTGAAAGTCTTGACAGAGGGCTGGAAGTCTTAACAGAGGGCTGGCAAGACTTGTTGGCTTCTCAACTGTTATTGTTGTGATGTGTTAATTGCTTGGTGACAGAGACAGTTGGATGCAAGGTTTCTTACATGTAATCTTATCAACAGACTCTAATTTAGTGACTATAACATGGTAAGGAAGTAAGTAAGTATATTCTTCATTAAACCAATTTCATATCCACGCTCTGTTCTACTTAAATCTTAAAAACAAGCTGTCTTATTTTCACTTTGTTTTTGATTTAGATATGCAGTTTGTTGCGTGGTGGAATCGCTGAGCGAGGTGGTGTGAGGGTTGGCCATCGTATCATTGAGATCAATGGTCAAAGCGTTGTGGCTGTGCCACATGAGAAGATTGTCAGTATGTTGGCATCGTCTGTTGGAGAGGTCAGTCTATGAATTTCAAACATGGTTTTCCAATTTTTTTGTACCCAGGCTTCTGTTGGTATTTTGAGACACAGAATGGGAACACATATTCCAAATATATTTCTGCATTAGAGGAGTTTATTTTGGTGATAGTGCAACCTTTTTGTAATGTGTTGATTGATGTGGATCCTAACGAAATATTATAAGGATGTCTAGTGCTGAGTATTTGAGTATATTCTGAGTGTTGAGTGCTACCCATCCAAAACTCAGTTTATCTGGCTTGGCAGTTGCAGACAGCTGGCCAGTGTAGACATGCACCTGTTGGCTGAGACCTTCCCTCATGTCACTTTTTCACTTACTGTTCACGACACTTGACTAAGAGCTCAGTTTTTCGCAAAACGTCTTTTCTGTTTAGCTGTGGGTGGGCTGGGAGCACCTCTGAATAAGCTTCTTGTGGGGGAGCTATATAAATTCTCGGAATGAACTGAGGCACACTGATATTAACTGAAAAAGGGAGAGTACTCTCAAGTTGAGACTGAATAGGACTCTGATGTAAAGATTGGTAAACAATAGGAATAAACAGGTCCTGATGAGAAAACCTGTGCATGTGGAAGGTTTGATGGAAGCCTTGCTGATTATCTTTATCGGATGTTTGTTGTGTTGACTGGTTCTTGCCATGCAATGTGAGAGTGGCAACTTTTACAGCATTGTTAGTGGCAAGCCACTAAGTGCTTTTCATAGTCAGTTGTGAGGTTGGACGCCAGATTGCAATAACGGTTGATTTTATATTGATTTTATATTATAAGTGTTTTGGAGACAAAGGGAAGTAGGTTTGACATAGAAAATGTCTTATAGAGACAACTCAGTTTGATTTAGTCAAATTAATGCTTGAAATAATTGATTTTGATTGGATGATTGTTTACTTGTCAACGACAATGGATTTGTTGTTTGTAGATACACATGAAGACAATGCAAACTTCAATCTATAGACTGCTTACAGGACAAGACACTCCACATTACATCTAGCATCATTCTCCAGTGGATTCGATATCCAGCTTCCACTTCAGTCCTTTGTGTCATTATGATGATGATGATGATTGATGTTCTGCATATACACTGATCAACTGGACAGACTGACGGAATCTCTTCTCTGCCATTCCTGTCTGCAGCGACCAAGATTCACGGGTCTTTGTTTCCTTTCCTGCGTCCATTCCTGGTGTCTATTGCTTTAAAAGTGAACATCTTGCATTCACTGCAGACCAGCCACCTATTCAAGCTGTGCCTGACAATGTAACTTGGACGGAGTCTGTTCAAATGGAGTTTTCGGGGATTTTATTCGGTATTATCAATATTCAAGTTCAAAACCGTTAAAGAGCATATAGCAGTTCTGTGATTCAGTGCAGCTTACTGGTCTGTTTGCTTGTTACTATATTTCCCTTTTCTGAATGCTACATTGCCTCTATGGATCTGAAATGGGCCTGCATGGTTTCCTTGCATATACGTTAAACTTCTGATCTGATTGGTAGTTCATTATCTTCTGTAGTGCCAGTGTCTAATTTCCAAGCTGTAAGCTGATTTTTTATGTGGGCTTTACATGATGATTTCAAGAAAAACAAAGTAAAGGTGATATGAAAACAGTGTGTTCACTCTGGTTTGTTTGCATAATGGTTGTCTCTGTGGTCTGAATCTCTGTTAACATACAACTGTATGAAACCATTTGATAAGATTGTAAAATTCTGTAGCTAACTGTCATGTAATCGCTGAATCTGTTAGTAAATGCTGGCCTTTCTTTAATGTTTTGAGGTCCTGATAGTGGACTACAATGGACAAATATGATGTTTCTTCAAATGAAATTGGCTGTATGATGAAAGATGAGACAATTTCTTGGATGTTGTAGAATATTTCTGTGTTTCAGACTGTGCTTTGTCGTCATCCTAAGTAACCGCAGAACATAAGTGTTTGAAAATGAAAATGTGTTTCTAAACACTTCTGTGAAGGAAACAGATATATTTTGAAGCTGTGCTCTTCAAGATCGATTGTGTTCACTTTCAGTACAGACATAGAATCATAGAACCATAGTTCTGGTACATAATAAATAAAGCAGCAAGGGTTCCAGACAGTATTTAGGTTAGTTGGTTCAAGGATTGTTTACTATGCAACACTATTTCTACTGTGGAAATCTTGGATAACAGGACTGATAATCCATTGAAGTCATCATGGCATTTGAACTTTGTAAAAGTCGTTTTAAGCTTTGTCCAGTGCATTGTTTGGCATGCTGTAGTAGTGATCTGAATGATTTAATTGTATTTTGTTGTGTGTATTTCTGAGTTTTTGTAGCTTGTAGTTTTGTGTTTGATTTCTTTTCAGTCACATGATCTGCCTCCGAGAGAACTTAAACAGATTCATTATCATTTGCGTGATTTGCTATTAAAGCTGAAGTAATATTATGAATAGGTTAGCAATCAGGATGGATTAAGTTAATGACAAAGTGTGATTGACAAATTTCAATGTGAATTATAATTTGGCATGTGCCATTTGGGCGTACAGATAGGTTAGCATGACACTTCAACAGATGATAAGAACAAATAACTTTGTTTTGATTCAGTAATGCTGTTTTACTGAACTGTGAGCTTTGCCGTGGTTTTAAAGTACCACTTCGCATCCTGCAGTTCCTGGAATTGTTTTCTTTTTCTGTTTATTGTTTGTGAAATTCTGCTGCTAGCAAATTACTAACCCTCAGACCGTTTTGTGACCGAAACTTAGCACCTTGTATTGTATGGTACTGCATAGCTGTATTTGCCAGTTATGAGATATTGAGCTGCTGCATTCTGTTGATTATTACGGTCTCTGCTGTTCCCTCACTCCTCTACATCAGCTCAAGCACACTCTAATGAATTGTCCAATTCTCCTGAAGTGTCTTCCTTCACTCATAAGTACCGATTTACGTGATCCAGCTTTGATTACGTTCTTGTCATGCATTAAGTTAAGATTTGTTTGATGGCTGTGCTCACATTGAGAGGTCTGTAAAAGGTGCTTTGACAAATGTCTGGATGCATACATTCATAAATGTTGGCTGTTTAACTGTCTGCTGGTCTTCATTCCTTTTCTTATCAGATGAGATTCTCCACCACTGCTGCCAGTTTAATGGTCATCACATCATTTGAGGTTGCTGTGTATAGACCTTGCTAGAATGAGGTACGAATCTCTTGAGATCGTCAGAATGCAGTCTCACATAAAGGCAAGATCAGTGACCTATGATGCTTTCTAAGCCAGTACCACTTCATGTACGTATTTGGATATTTATATGGAGACCTTTTAAACTCTTTCAAAGTGCTGGAACCTATAGATCTGAAGATATGCGGTGTTTGTGATGTTTTAGTGGGATATTGTTCCAAGGCTTTGAGAAAGCATGCATTACTTGAGTTGTTGTATGCGATGGTAGAACCAGCAGAGCAAAGTGATCAGCACCCGGAGACGAACACGGAGCTCCTTGTCAGTTTAAGGGCCACACTTTGACTATCAAGGTCAGCCGAAGGAGTAGAGTCTCAAATTTTTTTGCTCGCCTGATAGTAGTCAAATGCATCACTTTTGCTTATAGTTGAGGACATAGGATAACTTTGGCAGTTTTACCATGACTCATTTCACAGTTGACAGTTGACAATGGTCTAAAGCTGATGGATCCTTTGTAAAGACAGAATTTTATAATGTGCATGACGAAAAAGAAGTGGACAAAGGTCAGATGGGCATCTAAGAAAGGTCTCTAGTAGATTGTTCTCTTTCATGCATATTTATGGCATCTGCAAAGTTTCAATATTTCTTTTCTGTAAAAGTTTCATCGTTTTCTTTCCTGTATACAGTAAAACTTTGGCATTTCAAACTTCTGGTTATATCGAATAGGGGCCATCCATAAAGTACGTCACGCTATTTTTGACCATTTTTACCCCCCCCCCTCCCCCCTGTCACAAACTGTCACAAAACTCGGACCCCCCCCTAAAGTACGTCACACTTTCGAACATAGAAATAATAATACTTCCGAAAGCAAGGCTAATACATAAACAAGGCTTCGCAACAGCATTATTACTAGCGCTCCTAGCGAGAGGAATCGTGAAAAACACATTTAGGAGATATGCATTTCATGCTATTTTGACATAAAACTAATTAAAATGTTTCAGAAAATTTTTGAAAATTATTTTTAAAGCTATGAAATTCTACTAAAAAAATAAAAAATAAATTATAAATAAAATAAAAAAATAAATAAATGTGTGACGTCACACATGGCCTGACCCCCTCCCCCCTGTCACAAACTGTCACACTTTCTTAAACCCCTCCCCCCCGGAGCGTGACGTACTTTATGGACGGCCCCATAGCAGTCAAAGGCCCGCCACAACCAATGCAAAAACCTAAGATTTGACTCTGTTTTATCGAACCTACTTATATCAAAGCCTCACTTATTTCAAAGGTACTCTATGGTCCTTGTCGAACTGTTGACTTGCAGATATATCGAAGTTACAGGGCCATTCTGCAACACGATGCTATTGGCAAAGTTGTAGCTTATTGATGAATAATATGCTGTGCTTGCTGACAGGCGCCAGGTATGAGACAGACTGATGCACATGTATGACTGGGGGCTCAGTCAATTGAAGCGAGGTTGTTGTCTGATTTACATTCATACCCTACTTAGCCTAATTTTATGGACCTAAATCCAGGGCCTCTGAAAGGTGGGGTGACGAAGATGACAGTTACACCACTGACACCGGCACCAATTGCACTAGAAGTGTTTAAAAGGCTAATAGTTATCAGATGGTGTATAGAATGTTGGGAAACAGAAAATGGGCCTATATAGTCTGGTTGGCTACACTGGTTAGAGCGTATGCCTCATGCTCCTCTGTTTGTCAGAGTGCTGGCTCCAATACCGATAGATGGTTCAGAAATTTGAATATCGGGCCAGCATGGTCTGCTAGCCCGAGGACTTTAATGGACATGGCTTCCATTCAGACAGGCAGTGGTGGTTGAGCAGCGTCTAGGCCATACGGTCGCTGTACAAACACATGTACGCTTCTTTTGTGTGTAGTCGGATAGAGCTTGACGTGAATATCTATCTGGCTTATTTCGAACCTTGGATATGTAGAACCATTAACAATGGTTCCTTGAACTTCAATATAACGAAGTTTTTGCTCTAATTTGTTTATTTTTTAATAACTGCTCTCTTAATTTTTTTGGACAGGCTTTATTTTCATTTCTTGAGTGTAGATAATTGCACAGTGGAAGTACTTACGTGGAGAATGTTCGTATTGCTTGGCCTTATGGAGTGATTGTTATGTTTACTGACAAAAGAGGTTAGCATTTCATTGCCAAGAACACGAAAGGGTCTTGAAAATCTACACAAGCTTCTAAGTACTAAGTGCTTGATCTAATTCATTTCATCAATTTGGTCTAAGTGTGTTATTGTTTGTATAATTGTAGCACTGTAAATTCTTATGTATATAAATGTTTTATTTTCTTTTAAATATGCATGTAAATTTAGAGTTTCTAGTTTTCACTAACTGAATTATTACTCTACTTCTGCTGTTATTACTCATGACATTACTTGGATATAATTAGTATCATGACTATTTTAATGATTTAAATAATGTACAGAATTCAGAAGCAGTATTGCGCTTTGCTATTGTCCTCTGAGATGTGCTTTGTTGTGTGGAATTGAAGTCAGTTTTGCACAGAAATTAGTAAAGTCATTAGAATTGTTGCCTTTCTACTGAATATAACTATATAACAGTGAAAGCAACATAGATTCTTAACCATTTAAAACCATTGGTATGTTCTGTTATCTTATATCTGTGCTTGATCCAAAATCTTAAAATGTTCAAATTATGTCAGTTAGTCAAACTTTGCCAGCTCTGTTGCCAGCCAAGATCCCTCCAGAAATATAGTGACATTTAATTTAATTTTTTAAAGATACGAATCAGTTGTTATTGATGTTTAGCATTCAAATATCAGGTTTAAAAATGTTGAATATTTAAACTCTGGAGAACATTCTTATTTTCATATTAAACAATAATTTACTGTGGCCAGTTAAACTGTTCTTAAGTGGCACGTAATCAGTGGTTTCGAGTAAACTATATTGAGGAAATTATTTCAAATCCCAACTGGAAATATAAGATATTTCCAGCTATAGTGCAAATTGGTGGTAGCTTATGGTAGTTTTCCTAAATACTGTGCTGGTTTTCTTGTGCTGTTTGATGATTTCATTAATAGTAAAACGCAGTGCTATTAACTATAATACCTCATTGTTTATGTTCGAAGTTAAGTTACTAGGAGCTCTTTTGTGTAGAAATTATGAGAACTACACCACAAATGATTTATTTATTTGCCATTTGATACCAATTATCAAGGATGTAGCCGGAAACAATTTCAGTAGTTTCCATTTTGGGAAGGGTTTTCCTTTGGGCATGGTCGCAGAGTATGGGGTCAGTTTTAAATTTTTTCGGCAATTATTTATTTCGGGTTTGAACCCATAAAACCCCCTTAATACACCCATGCCAACTGTTATATCCTCTCTCTATCCTTTCTTGTGAAGCCTGACTTTTTAGGATCTGAATAGTTTTTATGTGGTGTTCAAAATAATATGGTTGTGCTTCATCCTGTGAAACTGATGCTAAACATGACTAGACAGTTTGTCTTTGTGTGTGGGGGTGCCAAAATGAATATTGCTGCAGATCATGAATGGCATTTTCTGGCTTTCAATTAAGTTTAAAACCAGTGGGAAGCAGACAGCTTCTGTTTTTTAAAAATGTCTTGGTAATCTGTTTTATTTTCTCATTATAATACATTTCTTTGTGTCGTAACTTTAATATAAAAACTTTACTTGTACTATTCATGTTTATGGACTTGTTTTCATTGGTGATTGCATTCTTAGATCAGATTGTGCATTTTATGGCACATTCTGGGATGTGGGAGGATAGTCTAGTGGTTGGCATGATGGACTGTCAACTGAAAAGTTAGGGGTTCAAATCTCCACCAAGGCAAAAATAAGTTGCAAAGTTTCTACTCCATATGTGTGCCATAACAGCCTCAGCCTATACAATGAGTACACTGACCTCACTGTGCTGGTGGGTAGATCAGGTGATGAGGGAGGGCAGTGGCCACCTCTCATAGGCCTAGGCTTAGAAAACTGAAGTGTGTAACACGTCTTAGCCGTGGCTGCCTTTTGGGATTTGCTCCAGGGACTGCTCTTCTTCTTTTTGGTCTGAATGCTCTCACTGATTGGAGAGGTAAAGGTGATTCATCTTACCTTTTACTGGCAAACCATCTTGAGGATGCTTTCCCTCTTCATATTCAAACACAACACTACTACTACTATGACCTGCCTCCATAATTTTTAGTGTTTTAAGTGTTTCTGATGACGATTTAGTGATGTCAGCAAGAGTAGTGATGTTTTCAATTACTTAGCAGTACTGTTTCTGCCACAGCTACTATTCAATTTCTTTTGTAAACACAAAGCCTCTTGTTTTGCTAATACAGTGCTGTTTTCGTAAATGTGTTTTTAATGGAGCAATTGTAGCACAACAGATGTTTTGTTTATATTCAGAGATTGAAATGACTGTTGTATGACTCAAATTGGAGTGGTGTTATATGTATTTACTGAGTGGTGTTATTTACTGAGTGGTGTTATTTACTGAGTGTGTTATTTACGGAGTGGTGGTAATGTTGTCTGTGTACATACTATCGGCTTACCTTTTGGCTTGATGTAAATTGAATTGTCTGCAAATTTCAAAAACTGTTATAGTTGTTGGAGAACTTGGTGGTTCTCTCGACTATCAGCTTTTGTTGGCTGCTGAAGATGTTACTTTTTATGAGTACATAAACCATTAAAATAATTATGAAGTCTTCAGGAAAGTGTTTTGATTTGTAGCAGACAAATTAACCACCAGTCAATTGCTAATGCTTTTGCTTTTAACAACATCCTTAAAATGATAGAAGACAAGGCTTTAAATGGTTAAGTGCTGTTAAAGGTAAATTTCCGCATTAGCAAACAGTGTACATTGTGTTTATGTGTGATCAAGTGTTAGATGAGCCGTCGCTCAAAGCAGTTTCACGTATTACTGTAAAATTGCATTACTACTCTACAGCACTTATTTCATACCTGGTTTATGCAGCTGAAGAGGCTATTCTGTGTAAATTCATAAAGTTTTATAAATAAATTAATGTTATTGAACAGTTGTATTTCATTATGAGTATGGATATTTCTTTGGGCAACATGAAGAAGAGCTTTGGGGTAAACGCAGTCTAAAGGATTGTGTAATGCTGACTGCTGCTTTTATACACAGTAGCATTTTTAAAATGTGTCGCATGGCAATTGACAACCAATGCACGAGTCAAAAACCATTTTCTCTGCTCATGGCATGTCACCACTAATAATAACAATGTTTGATCAATTAGGTATTCAATTACAAGAAACATAAAAAAACTATTTATATTGTCATTTTATGTAATGCACAAGAATGAACTCAACAAGAACCTTTGACATCTCAATGACCATGATTACAGGTTAAAATGATAGGACTGTCTCAGTCAATTAACACACGTAAAAGTCACAACTTGGAAAAACACGAAGAAACAAACGTTAACCAATGTAAAAATATTGCATGAAAAACGACGTCTTGAGAGCAGCAGCAGACTGCTGACTATGTCTCCTGCTGATCTAAGAGAATTGCCATTCTGAGAATATAATACCATGGCTCAGCATCAAACACCAGTATGGCCTCGTCAACGTTAACACAACCCCATGTTTCATTAACTGCAATGCTTAAATCACACGGAAATGCTAAGGTAATAAATCCTAAGCACTCTTGTTCTTGGAATGTCTTCCGGTGGATGAGATGTTCAGTTTCTTCTTCCTCTGCTCGTACATCCTCTGCATCAGTATGTACACACCTACAAGTCAGCACAAAACAGTCTAATTCCAACAACTTTTTGAAAACTTTGTTGTGGTACGGTAGCCAAATGGACAGAGCGCCGAGCCTGTAACGCGAGTGTGAGCTCTTGCCTCCACTCATGCTGTCACTGTGTAAGGACCTTGAGCAAGTCCTTCACTCACAATTGCTCAGTGCCATTGATGGTCTGTCATATGGTCATCTGTGCACTTATGAACTTTGGAAGGAGGGCAATATCAAATACAGCTGTATTGTATTGTATACCTGTAAACATACCGTTACTTCTGTAAGAGAATTCATTCTGCACTCTTGCTAGCACAACAGAGGGTTTGTTAATTCTGCTTAGCATAGTAACATGGCCCAGTAAATCCATGTAAAATTTTAAACCAAAATCCATAATAACCAAGCAAACAAGGGTTTCAATACAGTTGAGACCTTCAGACTCGGACATTAGTATGCCACCAAATACATCTCAGTCAATCACGAAGTTTCAGTCAATCACGAAGTTTTTCCTCACAAGTTCAGACTGAACACCTAACAGCCTCAGACACACACCACACAACAACTCCTTAGCTATCTTCAACAACAAAGGCTAAATGAAGTCCTCAACTTAATTAGCATTAAAATGCAGACAGTTTAACAAAGCTGAATTTGCTACATGAAGACCAAGATCACAGCCTATCTATGCAGCCAAGCATCTAAATTTCAACTGGTACACACATTTTCAAAGAAACATTTCTTTGATTGTAGGCCAACTTGTTTATTGTGGTTAGTGCAGCAAATTTTACTTTACAGCTTCAGTAGTCTCACCCCACTATCACTCAACATTTTAATTTTAGTTTTGTACGATTTGCCATAGTTACCAGGTATGAAGAGAACCATGTAGATCCGCAAGAATGTCCCGAAATGAAAGGAACAGTTATAAGAATTTGGCAGCTCTACACTCCACTTGTTCGACCGATCAAAGTGTGGCAGTGCAATCAACATTATCACACCTGTTTCAAGAAAATATTAAATGACAGATGAGCATAATGTAAAAACAAATTAAAATTGAAGTCCTGAGAAATTGAAATGTTTAAGGCAAAATTAAGTAATTTAAAGGAAAGACTATCATTTCATCAGAAACAACGGGTTTTTATTTTCGCTGTAGTTTTGCAGCTGTCAAGCAACTTTGCAAAATTTGCATGCATACATAGTAACAGCTACTAAAGGTGCTAAATAAATTCTGGTTACAATAGGTACTGGTGATAAACAGGTCAATCACGCATAACAGAAGTGATATTTCAGTTAATTGAAATAGAAACGGAGAAACAAATTATGAATTTTCGTTTAACAGAAACTAAAACTAACATTATTTGCAAAACGGAAATGAAATAGAAACATAAATTCAACTGTGAAAACGAAATAGAAGCAATAATTAATATCCGCACTGAAATTGTTGAAAATAGGTAAACAATTATCTGCATTCCTAATGTATAAAACTGAAACTGTAATCACTTTTAAAACTGAAATATCACTACATTATCAGAGTTTAATAATTTTAAGGCACATCTGTTAGACAATACCAAGGTTGATGCTTTGTGTGTTGTGATAATTGCACTATAGAAGTCACTGGCTTACAAAACTGTCTCCCAACCACTAACAACAACAGTACTTAGTAAAGTGATCAGATTCGCCACAAACACTGGGTTCAAACCCCAGCCAGCATAGAAATCTAATTTCACCAAAACTTTCTCCACAGTTGTGCTGATGAGTTCTTTGAAACAAACTTGTCAAGGTTGTGCTTAACATAAGTGTCTTGACCTAGCGGTAACTCCGCTGAAAAATCACAGATGAAACACACCTTCACACACAGATCCAAGAGGATACAATGGTATCCAAGCCGTGTACCTTAGCCACGTCACAAGACCCCAATGCTTCTCAGCAGTAGCCAGCATGTAATATGGATACCTAAAAAACAGCTTCAATTATCATCAGTTAATCACGGCAGTAAAATACACAATCCAATTTTATCCTGCAAAATGGCATTATATCTGTATTTGCTAAAAAGTTGAACAAAATCAGCTTTTTCAGAAAATATGCATCCAGGAATGGTCATTGAAACAACTGAACAGTTTCACTTGCATGAAGGAATGCTCAGTCCAGCAGATGTTTCACGTTTTGCTGCTCAGCAATGATTTTAGGCATAGTTCATATTATCAACAAACTGGAATGAATTAATGAATAATATGAGATTTAAATGCCATAGGTCAATACATGAATCAGAGGCATGGTCAGTCGCTTAGATGAGGTAATGGGCAGCTGAGGGAGTAGGCTAAGTGATAGAAGGATTCGCAAAATAGAGTTTCACATTGCCACTTGAAGGATGAGACTGTTGACCTTATAAGTAAAGGAATGTTATTCCAAACAGTGAGTGAGGCTAAACTAAAAGCATGTTCATTGAAGGCCTTAGCAATGAAAGGTTGATGAACCCGCATAGTTGACAAAGCCATGGACTGTAAAACAGATGTACTTCAAAAGACAGAGAGGGCAAAGCAAACACAATCCTCTCACAAAAATCCAAACAGGTTACTGCACAAGCCCTCTGTCTTCAGCAGTAAGAGCTAATCTTTGGGGTTTGCAACAAATGCAAGAAGCGAGTCATGATCACATTCACATTCTTAAACCACAAAATTTATGATAACTGCTACCTAACAGTGCACATTTGCACAGGTGAGACCTTTATTAACCGCCTAGAGCTGTAATGGAAAGATCCACGTACACATTATGAAAGACTTACAGATAAAGGTAATTACCTGTTTACATGGCTCTATAGAAATGTGGTCAAACCTTAAAACTTCTATGAGACTCCATGCCAAAAAGAGATACCAGACCAAATCGTGGCTCTGAAGTTTAGGCTCCACGGCCAGAAGGCCAAACAGAACAAGACCTCGACCAAAAACCTACAACAGTCCACAAACCAACTCCACAGGTTCAAATTCTAGCATTTATCAATGCTAATTCACAAATAGCAGACTTTTCTTTTCAACCCTGTAGCAATTTCACCTCATTCAAATGTTTATTTATTCAAGTATTTCAGACTATAAATAAAATAATAACTATAATTTAAACAACACCTTTAAGAATAATAATTCTAAACATTATACTTGTGAAATACAAATACATATTTAGAGGTAGCCTATTTGAATTAACACAATGATAATGAAGAAGGTGCTCAAAGTGGTCATTATGGAACTCGCAACACTGCGTCCACTGAAACGCCAGAGTGGACTCATTTTTGACATGACGATATTTGCCATTTCCAGAAGCCTTTAACACCAGAGTATTAGGGGGTTGACTCTGGTAACAAAATCTGCTCCTACGACAGATCATGTGTGATGCTTGTTAGATTACGGATTTGACTGCATTTTCACTTTCCCTCCCTTTTACATTACCAGTGCTATATAAACAATCAGTCCTACTATAATGTTCAGTAACATCTTCAGTACTGATAACTTGAGAATACACAACTATCTCCTATCTCACCCCTATATGTAACTACCACAACACTTCCAGTGCAAACAGTCGCAATTTCCTACCTGCATTAATACTGCTGACACTCCTGTTCTGATCCACCCAACTAGAGGATGCAACACCTCCAGAATGGCAGCTGACTGACAGACCATCATGGCAGGACCCACTGCAGCAAACGTGTCTTTTCGAGAATCTGAAAAAAGGACCAAATAAAAATGAATAAAACATTTTCACAAAGCATGGATAGTTTCTTTGAGAGAAGTTATAAAGAATTATATGTAAAGGCAACACAAGCATATTCCATAAGACTTTAATTAACCATAATAGAAACCCCTCAAAATCATCCTTACAAAAAGGATTATTCGGCTACGATGCAACACAAGGTTTCTTGGCGTTTCAAAGATGGTCATGCATCTGAGCACAAACTGGGCTCAATCGTGCTGAATCTCACTGTACATACAAAAGCTGCATCACCAACACCAAGCAGCCACCCACATGTCTGAATATATGTGATTCACTTCAAAACCTGATTTGCAAAAAAAAGAATAGCAATAATCTAATTAACACTTTAATGATGAGCATGTACTAAAAGTGACTGGGAAACCACTGCAACTCGTCGTTAAAGTGTTAAACACATTTATCTTCCCTATCTGAACTGTTCTACTTGCAGACATTGATCAAGGTTATATAGAACCTTGATCAATGTCTACAAGTAGAACAGTTCAGATCAGCCATTATGCAGTGAGAGTTAAGCTTGCATTATATCATTCATTCATTCATTCATTCATTCTGGAGATTTATATAGCGCCCCTTCAAGAAATCTACTCAGAAGCAGAATCTCAATACATATTTCTGCCCTGGCGGGGATTTGAAACCTGACCTTTTGGTTGACAGACCAGCATGCTATCAACTACACTATCATGCACCCTCCTTAGCAACTGAACCAGAAGACAAATCTCATAAAAACTGAGTTCAATTGTTCTACCTACAGGAAGTTTTAAGAAGAATCATTCTAAAGCAAAAAAGCCTTGGCATTTCAACATCTAAACATAAAGTACGTGATAAACACTCACCATAGCCATACAGATACCATCTAATGCATATGGTACCAAATATATAGCAGTATCCAACCCACTGGAAAAGGTTGTAGAGAAACAGGTAGAGCATTTTCAGGTCTTGAACAACTGCAACACAATAAAATATGAGCAAAATGCAAACACAGAAAAAGAATAACACTATATACACTCTCACAGAGTAATTGTAACACAGCAAGTGTACAGCACCTGGTGAGAATATCTCAGAAGCATTCCATACACTACCTTTACTTAACAGACAAAAAGTTTGACACCTGGGTAACACAGCTATATCAAGTTCATCTACAGCAGAAACAACTTCAAAATTTTCCGTAACAAAAGAAAATGTCACAATCAACAAAAACTGATATAAATGGATTGCAGCATTTCAATTCACTTACCAGTAACTTTGGCTAGTTTTGCAGTTGAATCTATTCTATGTGATAGCATAAACCTCAGAGGAAAAACTCAAACACTGCTACTCATGCATCGAAATTCATGATTTTGCTATGAAAAATATAGATACTATTAGCTCCATTTAAGTATCTGTATGTGTGTCTATGTATGCATGCATACAAGCATGTGTGTGTAAGTATGTAGGTAGTTATTTATTTTCCATCTGTTATGATCTTCTCAAATGCCTTAAAACATGGCTTTTCTAATAGATACAAAGAGGTGTGGCGAAATACAGCTTGAAATGCTTATTGAGTTGTCCTGTTTTTGGTACAATGCTGTCAAATATACACGATAAGGTCTAATAATTCAAAAAGACAAGATTGAGTAAAACAATTTCAGATTGGAAGAAACAATTACGAACCGTTTGATTCAGCTGCCATCACTTCTTTCTCCAATTTCTCCAACGCTTCTTTCTGCTGTGGCTGAAAAAATTAAAAACAATTCAGTATGATTCAAGAAAAATTACAGTAAAACTGAAGATCAGTGGTGTAGTGGGGGGGAACATGGAGGAACGCCGTTCCCCCACTTTTTTTCTCACACTATGCTAAATTCTTGCAAGATTGCACTTTTTGCTTACTTCAATATGCAGGCGTTCCCCACTTCATTTTTTAGGACCACACTACTGCTGAAGATCAGCAACAAACAGAAGATCAGCAACAAACAGAACAGACCACATTAGTTTCTTCCACGGTATGGGAGCAAAGCCTGTGTTGAAGCAATGAACAACCAGATACAGGGAGTTAGTAAGAGGTGAGTGAGACTTCTGGAGTAGTGAAAGAAAGCAGAAACAAATTTGATCTATACCTGAAAGTCCAAGGGGACCAGAAATCAAGGCTTGGAGAGCCCTTGCATAGTCCAGCCTGATGTCAGATGATGAAAAGTGCCCAAACAAGCATTGTATGATCTCATACAATTAATTATTGCAGGTTTTACAAAGATGTAAATAAGAGATTACAGAAGATGCTGACAACACAGGTAAAGAAAGTGCAGACCCTAATTTAACACAGGCCCTAGCAGAAGTGTTTCAAAGTGACCACAGAGATGAGAACTCCGATAGCTTTCCACAAATGACAAAAGATGAATATCTTTGAATAATTATTTGCTCATGATAGCCATTTATTTAAGGCTGTTGTTAGCAAGCTCACTTACATACGTTCTGACTAGAAATTTCTGCACGAGTGTGCCCTATATGCCAATGTCATAAGCGCAACGACTATAAAAATTTTTGCTGTTTTGCAACACTGTATCTAACAGTCAGGAGCAATTTATAGTTCAAACATAATGTTAATCAGATATAGTTGGAAATGTTAACTTTTCTGCTAACTAAACTAATTCAGCTTTTAACAGGGAAACTTTCAAATAACTAAAAGAGAGAGAGACACACAATGCCACATACAGTGAGATCATCTTCTGAACTTCCATCAGAATCCTCGAAGGCAAGATGATCAAAATCTGTTTTGAGCCATGATAGTTTCCCCGCCTTTTCCACAAGCCTTGGCCAGATTTGACCACCACCAACTTTCTTGCATTCAAACTCAACAGCTCTTCCTGTCACTCTGTATTTGCTAGTCTGCAATACAAAACACAAGTATAAACATCACAAAATAAATACCACAGCAGAGACTAGAGTGAAAACTATAAAAGCAGCACCAACAATGAACATGTCTAAAGCGGACAACAGCAAACACTGTTCAACACAACACTGAATATATATAAACAGGCGCTGATAAAAAAAATATCAGCTCAAGTACTTAGGAAAAAGACTCATGAGTCACGCAAAGGCAGCTTCCTAATAAATTAGATGAAAACCGGAAATTACCTTTGGATCAACTGGCAAGTAGAAGTCAATATCAAAGCTATATAGATTGACTCCACATGCACCAGATCCTTGTGCTTTAAATTTCAAATGATCGTCTGTGAGATCAACATCTGGGCCCTACACAAACAACAACAGCCACAGATGGCAAAATCAGAATGGTAAACCACACACTTCTGTAACAATAATTTGTTGATATATGCAGAATCTCATTTAACTACAGCTACTTTCTTCGTCCTCAGATTGGTCTTGTCTTTTGCAACATCAGTTAACTTTATCTAATGAATCAATAGCCTTATAACAAATTTCAAGTTAACAGAAGCTAACATCAAGCTAACATCAGACCTAAAGCCAAAATCATTATAGTCATGTTATGGCCTGAGTTAATTATGAAAGCCATTGTAGAACTGCTATTCCAATATATATTGGTAAACTTGCCCATTTAGCATTAATATTAGTTAAAGTTTATAGACTAAATTTATTCATTTGTTCTGGCAGATTAATATCATCATTTACTGAATTCTCGTAAGTTCCCACAACTTATGCATCTGAGTTCATATTCTGGTCTGATTTCTTACAACTGCTTTCGATTTTATAAGCCTAATACAATACAATACAACTGTATTTGATATTGCCCTCCTTTCAAAGTTCAGAAGTGCACACAACCGTATGACAGAACAATGATGATGTAGGGCAATTGTGAATGAAGGACATGCTCTAGGTCCCTAAACAGTAAGTGCCTTGGATGAGGCTTGAACTCATACTCCCCACTAGAGAGTGACATGGGGAGACAATCTCGTCCCCATCCCCGCCCCGCAACCAGTAAGTCTTCCCCATCCCCGCCCCATCCCCCGCAGGGTTTGTCCCCATCCCCGCCCCATCCCCGCAGGGTTTGTCCCCATCCCCGCCCCATCCCCGCAGGACGACATCGCATTCCCCGCAAAAGTTTACACCAATTAAAATTTAAAAAATAACATATTTTAAATCACAAAGCTATTTGTATTGCTGACTGCATTAGTCTGTTATTATCTTATCGACAGTTTGCTTTAACCAAGTCTTGACAATTTCTTACTAGAAGGCTTCAGGAAATAAGAAAATCTCCTTATCAGTTCTCAAGTTCTTAACATCACCCAGGTTTCTTGCCGGATCATTCCCCATAACCGCGGTATTACCGCGAGAGTAAACTCCCATTACCGCGGTATTACCGCAATTGTTGTCCCCATTACCGCGGTATTACCGCAATTGTTGTCCCCATTACCGCTGGATTTACCATGTTACCGCTGTTTTCCCGCGGGGAAATTCCCCCATGTCACTCTCTACTCCCCACGTTACAGGCCGAGCACTCTAACCCAGTGCTTCCCAAAGTGGTGGTCCGTGGACCGGTGCCGGTCCGCGAGTTCTCAGTTGACGGTCCGCAAAGTGAGTCAACAAACTGGTCAAATTGTCTCGGAATCAAGAAATGACTTATATTTTTAAACGTCATAACAAAAAGACTTATTAGGATAGCATTTAAAGGGTAATAGAGTCATATAATTGGCGAAACATGCATTGAAATCAATTTTTGAGGAATTTAAGTGATCGAAAACGAAACAGAAATAATTAATAAATTTGGGACTGGTCCTCCTGCAGTGGAAAAATTCCTGCCAGTCCGTGACAATGAAAGTTAATTCCAGCCGGTCCGTGACACTGAAAAGTTTGGGAAGCACTGCTCTAACCAATCGTCCACTGTGCCACACAAGCCTTCCACCACTTAGACTCAAATGCCATTTTGAATTGGTGAATCTATATATGGGGCTCGAACAGCATCATGTACAAAACTTATATGTACAGCCAGGATTCAGTTATGTAATGAGCCAAAATTCCAAATACGTGGCGTTATTTCACTGAGCTGCCACGATGGGACGGGGGTGCGGGCCGAATCCCCGAAACCCGAATCCCCGAAAGGCATTTCGGCCGGATCCCCGAAATTGATTTTCTAAGTCCGACTCGAATGAATATAATTAACAAATACACATTTGAATAGGCAGCATATCGATATACGTCAAGGCCACGCTAGGTCTTTGTCATGTTACAATTTAAATTTGAATAGCTCGGCCGCTTTCTAGAAAACTGTTTTCGGGAAATCGGGCTTTTCTCTGTTTTCAGCGTTTTCGGGGATTCGGGTTTCGGGGATTCGGGCTGACCCCTGGGACGGACTAAACACTAATATTGGATTATATAACTAACAGCTCTCGTGCTTGAGCATCACATAACATCACATTTCATTTAGTGATCAAAGAACCTAATTAGAAATTCGGATAACATGCTGTACAAAGAGCTGGCAAATGATTAAACAAGTAGCTTATATTTTTAAACTAAGCCGGTTATCTCGTGCCCCAAACCAGCATTGTGCAAACTAAACCATACGCATAAATGGCTAACATAAATAAGAAACTTTGGTGTTTTACCGATCCGATATCGCTTATGTCAACTTTCAAAAAAATGCATTCCTTATTTTGACCCCAGTAAACAAACGGACGAAATGCATCCGCCATATTGCTTCTTTTACTGGCGCTATATAAATCCTGTTGCAAAGTCCTCGTCATGGAACGAGGGCGATATCGATATTAAACCAAGCGATCCCCGGCGTACTATGCTCCGACAAAGGTCTAGAACAGAAGCGAGTACACCCAGTAGCTCGGCTATGCACTTGCTACCCCGTAGTCCACGCTGCTCAAATTTCAACATTTTTCAATGTAAAAATTATATATTTTATTGCCAATAAGATATGTTTCGAGATCTTGGAAATTGGAAACCCTTGGGTTTAAAACCTCAAACGAATATACTCCGAGCATGGCGTCTTGATGGACTGGGTCGCCTGTCGTGGACGATAATAGAGGTTCGCACTTGACGTTGCCAGGGACCGAGGCCATGACGCTAAGTTTGAATGACCATTAAAATTAGGTAAACGGTTAAAGAAATTGGAGAAGAAATATTTTAAAGTCATGTGGGAGTTATTTGTGATATTATGGGCGTCGGCATTGCTGCCACCTGATACAATTTTTATTGTTATTTTCAACTGAATAATAATTGCTAATTATTTTCATAAAATTCGTTTGTATCGTAAGTAACGGTTATTGCTTTCTGTTTACGTATCTGTGTATGTAAGTTGTGTCATTTTGAAGTGAAAACGGTTACAATTCAGAGTCTACTCCGTTTTGTGTGTTGTTAGAAACACATGATAACAGTAAATGCTGCACAGTGGTTCAATGTGGCTGAGGAGGGGTGTAGGTGCCAGATGGACACTTTTTGTTGAACATGAAAACTTGCTAAGCTTTATAGCAAGTGAGTGAATCTTCAATGTCCCAGTGGAACACTTGAGGCCCCTATTTCTTTATCTTTGGCCCTTGCGCCAACAGTCTTAAGGTCCTGGGCATAGGGCCTGTGCTTTGCAGGACTCGTTTACTTCCTAGCCTTTGTGATACCACATCATACTACTCTGTAAGAGAAGCATAAGTGCACAAACAACTGCTCCCGGATCGCTAGACACAATCTGCTCAGCGAAACCCACATTCTTGGTTGCAAGCCAGTAATCAAATAAACCAACAGTGGACCATGTTGCACATGACATGGTCATAATCGTAATTATTGTCCTGACTTATTTAATAATGTATTTAAAGAGCTTAATAAAATTCCACATATTTCTTTGTTTCCTCATTTTAATCTGAGTTTTTAGAACCACCTGATGCATTATAAATTATTTTGCAGAGTTTGTTGGAAAGAGTTAAAAGCAAATGGATTCATCTGCTGTTGAAAATGTCATAAAGGATGCTATCCAAAAGCAGATAACTTCATTAAACCTGAGTCATCGGCAGATTGTAATTGTGCCTATGAACCTAAAGGATGCGACTTCATTGAAAAGGCTTCAACTGAATGACAATAAAATTATTATGCCACCTGATGAGATAGGACACTTACCGAATTTAGAGGAGTTATCACTGGACAACAACCGCCTGACAGTGCTGCCATCAAACATCTTTTTATTGAAAAACCTCACATATCTTAACATAAGTAAAAATCCAGTCGGTGCATTGCCTTCAGCTATAGGCAACCTAGTCTCTCTTGTACAGCTGTGGGTTATGGAAACAGAACTGGAAAATTTTCCAAAAGAGATTGGAAAGCTGAAACAGTTGGAGAAGCTTGGTGCACAATCAAACCGAATAATGGATCTACCAGAAACGTTTGGTGAACTCAGTTGCCTGCAGTGGCTCCATCTGGCAGACAATCGACTGAAATCTCTGCCTCAGAGTTTCAGTAAACTACAAGCTCTAGTCTCCTTGAATCTTGACACAAATTGGTTTCTTTCGATTCCAGACTGTTTATCTGAACTGCGAATGCTAACCTCACTGAGTGTGAAGGGAAATGACATTAACGATCTCAGCGATGACATCATTTTAGGATTGGTCCGTCTGACTAAGCTCGATATGCGCGACACTAAAATTCTGGTGCGGAAAGAACATTGGAAGGTATGGACCACTAACAACCACTCTTGTTATTTCAGTAATATTAGTCGTATAAAATGTTACTCCTCTTAACCATGGCAGATTTGATCATGAATGAAAAATTAGGTTGGGAGTGTAAGATCTTTTGGACAATCAGGTCATCATCATCATCATCATCATCATCATCATCATATGAAGATTTATAATTGCATCTTTAGACTATTAGATATGTTTCAGCATCTTAAAGAGGTTCTGGAAAGCTTGTGTATAAATACCTATATGCGTACATACATGCATATAGCATATTGGATGCGAGAACAGTTTTTTTGCTTAATGCCATAATGGTCCTCTCCGCAGCTTTCTTTGCTTCTGTGTAGATGTCTATGAGAGTTGCTCTGTAAAATATGTACAGTATGAGACAGCATGGTTTGCATCCTGTGCGTGAAGCACAGCAGCCACATTTCAAATCTTAGTGCTTGGAGAAGTGATATTTAAAGCACTATATAAGAATCTTTGCATTCATGTTGGTTGTTGTTTTATTTCAGGGACTTGAATACATTCTTATTGGTAAGACTGAACCGAGTGGAAGTTTTAAGGAAGGCGCCCAATCAGGAGACACTTCATACAAATGCATAAGTGACAGCGATACACTGACAGAAGATGAAGAAGAAGTTGTCATCAGAACTGAAGATCTCAGCTGAACTCTACTCAGATAACAGCCTGAAGCAGTTCTGTAAGCAATGTCACAATAACGTAAGATGCAATGACAACAGCAAAATAACAATTTGATTATTACTATGTTCATTTAATATTCCAGAAGTGCCTGCTTCTTGGTGACATGAGAATACGCATACTTATTCTTAACTCGTTCATCTTTCAGGTTGCAGATCCCTGCTGCTGAAAGGGAGAATAGGAGAGGGCAAGGACGAAAAGAGGAGTGATAGCATGCAGTATCCAGGAGATAACTGAAACTCATGACTATCATTTGATATGATTGTGGTAGTGGTGGTAATAGTAGTAACAGTAGTGGTAGTTGTACGAGAATAGTAGTGGTAGTAGTGTTTTAATCAGAAGCATTTATTTACTGAATATTTGATTTGCAATATTTTTTGAGGGAATGAGGTGATAAACCGTGTTTGCTGGTACTTACATATATGTACAGTATGTATTTTGTGTCTGAACTCTTATAGTGCTTTTATGGTACCTTAAAATATGGCTCTCCAACAGATCCAAAGACACACAGCTTAAAGTACCTAAACTTTAATTTTCTTGACCTGTTTTTTATGGTGGAAAAGTTCTAATTTTGAGTCGAAGACTGTTGCTTGTAATTAGCAGTAAAATATTCAAGTTACCAATGTTTGTTTAGAGATTTGCAGCTAAACAGTTTCTCATAGCAGTTTAGTAATCCTTTTTAAAATGATGCAAAAAAAGTTAGTTTTGAATACCATATGTGACGCCAGGGGTCAAAACCCGTCACATGTCGGTTTCTGACCTTTTTATTCAATCATATTCTACAATTAATCTGCTTCAAAATATTTTTTACAGAATGAAAATATCTTTTTTTTAACTGAAGTTAAAAAATGTTTGATTCTTTCATTGGTATAGAGTGAAAAAATCAAATAAAAAGTTTCGGAGTATTCATGTCATTAAAGTCCTCAGCAACCATTCCTTGATTATGCTGTGCAATATAGGGCTCTATTCTGTGTCGAATAAAACAAACGGCATCAAAATCGGATTACTACTTTGCAAGTTATGGCAAATTTACAGGCAACTGCTGAATTGAAGAACATTCTATATATTTGACCCCTCTCGCCTATTTCAGCTTCTAGCTCAGTATCTAGGATGCGACAAGCGACGGGTTTTGACCCCTGGCATCACATATGTTCCATTGTACTTGTGAAATTAAACAGCAATTTTATAATCGCTGGAGTAATTTTAAAGCTACAGCAGTTTTGTAAGTTACTACTGACTGTTGCTGTTAATGTAGCAGATACCTAAGCAAAGTTTATTGTTTAATTATTGTTCTTAATATGTATCAATTGATGCAAATGTTAGTCATGACAACTGAATGTTGTATTATCTTTTACCACATGTTGCCTGATCTGCCACTTTATCAGTATATGTTCATTGGACCTGTGGAAAATCTGTAAAAGTTAGCAGAATCAGAAGTTAATTTTTCTAAATTGCATGAGAAAATAGATTGCTTTCAACAATTAATTAATTAATTATACTGCATCAGTCAGTTCAACAAGTGTTAGATGTTTTACAGTCCTATAATGTAAGTTTTAAAGTTATTATTATCTATACTATTCCCTTAAACAGCATCAAAATTATGGTGTTTAACACTCCGAACAACTCGTTTTTATGTAGTTTTGGGCACAAGTCCACATAAATATCTTAAATAGCATCAAATATCAAAAGTAAGGTATTTAAAACTCCAAGCGACTCACAAAAGGACATTAAAACTCCAGCAAAAGTCAAAAAATTCCGGAAATCTCAATATTTACAAATTCTGAAGCAGGTGCATGGTTATACATACCTACTTCAAGGAAATTTAAAACTGCTTTTGTGAAAACATAAATTTTAATGTTTTGTAAATCATTATAGGGGTCTAGTTATGCAATGCAGTGTCTACAGAATTCTTGTCTACGGAATTCTTAGTACCGTAGCGGCTTAACCCTTTAACAATGAGCGTGTACTAAAATGTATGGAAAACCATAGGCAGCTCGTCGTTAAAGGGTTAAGGTAAACGAATGAATCTCATTGTTCCTGCTTCAATGTTTATAAAGTTTATGTTCAGAGTTAGAAAACTTTGTGGTAGTTTGTGCAGATAAACATTGGTGAGAGAGACATCAGCAAAGTTGCAGCATATGGTCTTTCGTACTCGTTGAATTTCTGACACAAAAGTCGAATAGTGGATGTTGGATTCTGTGACCACAGTGCCAGCATCTTGTCAGTGTTGCTCAGTTGGTTGGCTTCGGCCAATTCTGCCAGCTGCTGTTTGTCAAGGCCAAGCACTGTGGCAAACTTTTCTTGTTCACCAGCTATCTGGAAATGGGGATCTAATAGAGCAGCCAGCTGGCACCTGGAGTAGAGTGCAAGGTTGGATATGTGGAGGTCAATTCCAAGTATTAGGGATGAAAAGACGTCATTGGAACCAAATGCAATGATATCTGTTAATGACTCTGAGGTGTTGTTGTCCGGCTCGAGCGTTGTCCTGCCCTCGAGTTGAGCCAATAGGATGTCTCTAGGCGTGTAGATGTGTGGCATTGCTTTCTGCTGCAAAAGATGTGAGGGGCTGATGGGATTCTGTTCGAGATAAATCCCCGGACAGCACCGTTGGAAGACATCAACTATGATGTCAAAGATCTTCTGCTGGAAAGCAAACGCTGTTCCGCTCAGGACTTTTGATCCACGGCATTCAACGTCCAACGCCTGACCGCTGCGCACCAGAGACACCACAGCGGCCAACCCTTCCATCTGGATCTTGCATTTCGTAGACCATTCTGTCAGAGTGATGTTGCTGTTTCCTTGGACAGCATGTTGCAAGCCAACCACGACTCGTGGATAGATGTGGATGAACTGCTCGCCAAATTCTGGTGGACTGACGACTCTGATGCCACCACAGGTGATGTCATCTTTGAGCTCAGCATTTGTCCAGATGGTAGAAGGACTTTCAAGAACATTGAGCATGGGAAAGGCAAACTCCAGGTCACCAGAAGCAGAGCACTGGACACATATGTTCAGTGCTTCAAGGAGGCTGACCAGGTCATTTCCGTCAAGCCGGGGAAAGAGATTTCGAAGATCATCAAGGCTCATTCGGCCGCTTTCTGGAGCACAGGCAACAACTTCATACGATAAAAGCTTCCCAATGATTTCTGTTCCCAGCCATTGTGGATTGATGATTACAAGATCTTCTTTTGCAGCTTCCAAGTACACAATCTGAACAATAAGCAAAAGAAATTATCAATACTTTAAAATTTTTAAGGTTGTAGGTTTGATCAGCTACCTGAAACACTTTTCTTACAATGAAATAATATGAAATGCAAGTTTAGAGGATAAAAGCAACTAGCGCTGGACTAAAAGCCTTTTAGCCTTAATTTGACTTGTTGACATTACTAAGTTCACATTGTTTAAGATCACTATGGCAGGATTGCTTCCCATTTGCACAACTTGACCAGGGATTCTTAGTATTTCAACACTAGGCATGTGTAGATATTTGCCACACGTCCTCCTACTATAAATAGTCAAGTGTTTAAGGCTTAATGTATATATATATATATATATATTTATATATATATATATATATATGTATATATAATATATATACATATATATATAAATATAAATCAATTGGCAGTTAGCCTGTCCCCTTTGATGTACCTTGGATCTGAGAACAATATCCAAGGCTGTAAACAACCAAGAGTGACACAGCAATGGATTGGTTGTTTGCCAGAGTGTGCAAGTTCAAGGTTCACTCTGTTTAGACGGTCATTGTGCAAGGACCTTGAACAAGTCCTAAATATACAATAGGTATAGCACCAATGATTTATTGTCAATGATTTGTGCCTTCTTATGTTATTGTAGTCATTCATAAATTACATACAAGAAATAAATAAAATACAAGCAACTAAACCACAAATTGATCAAGGTATGCATAACAACCCTTGAACTAATTACTACTTGAGTCAACCTGGGATCCTGCAGACTACCAGGTAATTAGTTAACCTGTAAACAGTCTAGAAAAGCTGATGTTTATAGTGAAGGAAATCTGCAACTGTTGCCACTGAGTTACAAAGTGCATTGTCTGCCTACCTCACCAACGACCTGCAGTTGATAAGCAAGTTCTTTAAGGTGTTCCTCAGTCGCTAGAAGGTTCACTTTTGTACGGATATATTCCATGAAGCTGCTCCATCTGATAACTGGAAAACCTGGCAGCATCTTGTTCCAGTTTGGCAGCTCAGCAATTGTTTTATCCAGGAAACCAAGTCCCATTGGAAGATACTAAGGACAAAACAAAAAAGTTAATTTCAAGGAAAACTGAGCCTATTTTATAACATATTTTACAAACTGTTTAAAAGCGCTGACATCGAACCCTAGCCTCATTCATATGAAACACGATTTATGATAGCCTTAAATGTGGGCGAGTATAAGTCCTAACTTTCTGATATTCAAAGGCTAACTTTATCTTAAGTATAGATGGTACATGTGTATGTATATGTACAACAGCAGCATCCATCAGTGAGTCATGTTTCCAGCTGACTGACCTGGCAGATAAGTTCCTTTGACTTGGCAATTGTGATCCTAAGGTTCTTGATCTCAGCTGATGTTGCTTGGTGAGCATCCAGCACAATGAACCGCCGGCTCAGGATCAGATCAGCATGGAATGACTTCTCCAGCTCCTCCATGATCTTGGACTCGTTCTCCATTGTCAGTTCCCCTTTGACAGTCCGTGTGCAACCTGTGCCCACGTCAGCATGAGTTGCAACAAGCAGAACATGTGGTGCCCACAACTGGTTTCCTCCAAAACCTGATCACACACAATGCAAATAAGTTTTAAAACTATTAATGTAACATAATATAACCACCCCATCATCATCAGTGTTCCTTTCTCTTGTCACAATGCATACAGATGAATAAAAGTAAACCTTCAGAGCATTGAACTTGGCTATTTAAGTGAACACTGACCAAATAAAATTCATTGAAGAAACTCAACCTTTGTTTTAATAATTAAATTTTGTAATCATAGTCATAATCTCAAAATTTCTAAACCACTACTTAAAATTTCTAAACCACTACTCAAATTCCACGTGCAGGGCGCCAGCTTATTCACTATGTCCTGTCTGAGGAGTTGTCCAGAGATCCAAGTGTGATTGCCAGAAGACCAGAGAAACAGTGGAAGAGGAGCTGGTAAGGCAGTTTCCATCTAGGTTGAGAGAAATTGGAAGGTGGATTAAAGAATGGATTGGGGAAGGAATTCTTTTCAAGAGGTGAGAATTTAGTTTGAAGTGGAAAGCCTGAGGGTTGATAGATAAAGCAGTGTGAGAAAGATGAAGTCAGGGGAGAGATTTTTTCAGAGTTGAGGTGCAGTGTGATGCATGTATATTGGTCAGTTGGAGAACTTGAGATGGAGAGTTACTGGGGGCAGGAAAGAGTGAGACAGGAGGATGGTAGAGTAGAGCAGGGTGGTTGGATGGTGACAAGTTTGTGAGTTGCGGATGAGTTGCGAATGCTTAATTTGGGTGGATTTAATGTTAAGGAAAAGAGGATGGCAGTAAAAATCAAGCTTGAAGCAGGCAATGGAGAATCATTAATTTTATAAAGTTAACAGTACATATTTAATTTACTAAAACGAAATATTCAAGAATTAAATTTACCAATCAGTATGAAATAAGGGGACTTCATTTCCAGGGTTGTTGAAGAACTAGATATTTTTGATACATGGTAGCATTGGTAGTAGTATTTACCAAATGGTTCAGCTGGAGCAATGCGAGCACGAATGAAGTTGAGCCAGAACTCGAGCTGTGATCGGCGGACATCTTCTGGATCCTTCATGCTGATGACGACCAAGTGGAGGCAATTGGGATCACCAATGAAGTAGTCATAGACCCCATAGTACGGCTCATAGCCAGAGAACTCCCACATGCTCACTTCACCAGCACCTGTAAGTTAGATGTGTACAGCAGGTCACTTCATTGATTATCAATGCTTTCATTCTTCCATATAGTCAGAAGGTAGTTCAGACCTAATGAAATGAGGTCAAATTGACTGATGTCAGTTCAATTCAACTGAGATCAGTTGATGACTTCATGCAGCCTCAAACTGGACAAAGCTGTCCTATGTAAGTTGTTCATGATAAAATATCAAGAAAAGGGGAAAATCACAGCAGCTTAGCTAAATGAAAAAGGGCAAGGTTTTTCTTACTTCTTACAATGGGTGTGTAGCACAGGCTCATAGCTTATTATTTGTTAACTTTTTGTTCTTAATAACTTTGACATCATTCAAGCTGATGCAGGCAGTGCTTTTATGGGGTAGTTAAAAGACACTATATTATGTGCCTACTGTCTAGATACACGTGCATACATAGATATATATAATTATATATACATACATACATTGCACATTCACTTAAAAGTGCTGGTAATCATTTTCTATTATAACAATGGCATCAATAGAAGTCTCCAGATCAGATGTGAACAGAAGCTAGGTAACGCAACAGCAGCACTTGAAGGCACTTTTACTATTTGAAAGATAGCCTGAAAGTAAATTAATTTTAGGCTCATTTACGCCTCATTTACTTTATGCCATGATATTCTCTGAATGCGCTGCATTAGTAAATGTCAATAAAGCTGCCTTAAAATTGGCTGCAAGTAAATTATGCAAAACACACAGAGAGATTCTAAACTGGTTAAATACAAATGAAAACTGAAAGCACTTTGGAAAGATGTACAACAAATAATTATAATTTATGATAGGCCTACAGTTGAAACAGTTTGTTTACCCGATACACTTGTTGGCTCTACAGTAATTCCTTTGGTGCAAGTTTCATATGGAACCTGCAGACTTTTCTTTCGACGTGGCTTTATTGTGTATGGTTCTGGTTGACAAATAAATTCAAATGAAATTACTTTAATTGAATCGGATGATTTTAGATATTTGCAGCAAAATGATATGACTCAATTGTACTTCCTGTTTACAGAGTTGTTTTTAAATAAACTGTTAAAACAAAAAGCGACTGAATTTGTTTAAAAGGTAATTGCATTTGAACTATCATGCATTCTGGCACATTAACACAAATACATACTGTGAGAAGCTTACATAAGTTTACATAATGCACGCTAACTACCGGTAGTAGGGATGAGCCAATTGGCATTTTTTTTACAGATTTCCGATTCCAGATAGTTGGCCTGCTATTTTCACCGATTCCGATCCAAATAGTTAATAAAACAGAAATGAAAACAAAATCTTGTATATTCTCGCTAGATGTAATTCCAATGAGAGTTTATACACTGAACTATTTAAAAGAAACTGACATTTGAAAGTTTGAAAGCGCATGGCATAAGAAAAAGCCTGACTGTCCGCCATTTTGTTGACACATCGAGTAGCAATCTTATTATTTATATGGACTTTCAATTAATTAAAGATTGAAGATTACCGCAGAAGCTCTCCAAAACAGGTAACTATTTCCGTATTAATGAAAAAAGAAATTGCTTTGGTCAAAAATATTACTTTTTTGGTATTTGGATCGGTAGTCCTGGGATCGCCGATTCCGATTAATGCCGATTAGTGCAAAATCCGGCCCGATCCGATTTCCGAACGGATAATCGGCTCATCCCTACTAACTAGACCACAGTGTCATCTACATTTTGACCAACCATTAAACACTGTTTACCTGAGTGAATGTGATTGGCCAGTACAAACCTTTTGCTTGGATTGGGAGGGTGTAGCTGGAATAGACTCGACGAATCAAACTCCAGATATATCCACACTTCATTGAATCAATGAGAGTCGTTTTTCCAACTCCTCTGCTGCCAAATACTTTTATCTTCAAACAGTTGATTTCATTTGAGGTTGGTAGCAATTGGTTCACATAGGAATCACGCTTATCTTCAGTTATTGACTACAAAACAAACATGTCTGCTCTTTTGGAACACGAACCTTGCACTAATCATATGCATTCAATACTCATTTCTGATGGTCAAATTGTTACCAAAAACTAATCTAATACTACCTTTAAACACCACATTCGAAAAACTAATGTCTGCACAGCAGATGTAATATGCCTAGCTAGCTGGTGTACAATGTGTCTAGTAACATAGTGCTCCACAGCAGTCATTACTAGGCTTGTTTGATGTACTTAAAGAACAAGTAAAGTTCAATTACAAGTAATTGAGTAACAAGAGCAAGTACTTTAATTCCAGTGACAAGTGAAGTCAGAAGAAGAAAAGTTAAGTATGCTGCAGGAAACGCATACACATCTAAAAGATAATAATTTAATGACATCTGTTTCCTCTGGACTATGGTTAGGCAAGTACTTGAAATGGTACTCGTGTACTACTAGAACAACTAACATTATTACAACCATGGTCATTATACTCTTTCGTATACCAGCAACTGTAGGGGAGCTTTTAAGCCATAGTGTATCTGCTGTGTACAGACATAACTGCAACCGGTAATACAGTAGTGTACATGTATTCTATAATATTCATCACTGAATGCCTTGCAGTAATCCACACGTGGGGTATGTCTCTAAATACTTCTTCTTACACCTGAACTTCAAACTGGGTCACTGATCTAGTGTATGGGTCACTTTTCTAGTGTATGGGAAAGCTAACTTAAAAACACACTGCATATTAAGCAGTTAATATCTTTGCTATATATATTAGACCACAGTGCTGTGACTCATAATCCAGAGATATAGAGTGTCAATCATTAACAGATCTTTTATGAAGCTGTGGTGGGAAATGACAAGTCACAAAAGATGTTTACTCACTGCACTGAGTCGACTCAGAAGATCGGCCACGTCATTATGACCCTGAGCAGTTGCAATGTCTTCAGCTCGAACTCCATCCTGCAAGCAAAAACAATACTTCAGTACAAGTACTGAAAAAGTGACTGTTTGATTGAGGCCTACTCTTGCAACATCAACAAGCAGACAAGATTAATTTCATGTTTATCTCAATATTTAAGGTGAAATATCAATCTACCAATGTGAAGATCTATTGTGTGGGAACTTTAAGGAAGTTCTTATCAGTAGAAAACCACATTAAAACAGAGAAACTGAATGATTAAGTAAAACTTAATCCACCTCAGTTCTCATCAAGGCTCCAGAATGTACTGTGCCAGTCGAAATTTATTGGACCAAAATGAGTTTATGGATAAGTGGAAAGTTGTGTCTACTGGTGATTACAAGCCACAGGATACATATATTACAACTATAGCATCTTCTCATGTTGCCTTTTGGAAGAGCAAATGGAGGAATAGAGACAGGATCCTCAACTGCAATGTCAAATATAGGACACGTGAAGCCCATATGACAATATTCAAATATGGAATTCATATCTTCTACCAATGTGATAGGACATTTGAAGATTATATTGGAATATTGTCATATGGGTTTCACATGTTGTACATATGATGTTGCTGTTGGAGGATGGCAAACACAGACCATGGATGAAAGCAATGTACTTTACCAGCACAGAATGCACTTACCTTGTTGTATTTGTCGATGTCTGCACCTGACAAAAGTAGGCAGCGAACGATCTCTGCATTTCCAGTCTTTGCTGCCAGATGCAGTGGAGTCAATCCAGCCTAAGTGCAGAAAGCACCAGCAGAAAGTACAGTTAATAATTAGGTCAGGTTATCTAACCAAAAGACTTTTCCAGTAGCATAAGGAATCTTCATTCCTGAAATATTAACACTATCAAACAGATAACTGACTGGACTGTAATTTCACCTTGAAGCAGGCATCAGCTGACAACTTATGTCTTATGGTGGCATTGCTATAGAAGGCTTTTGATTTGATTAGACCATTCATTTAAATGTATGAAGGTATATGAGTTTCAAAACATCTTGACAGATTAACTGACATCTCTAATCTAAAAGCAGCATTGTTATCAGCTGAAACTTCAGATTAGTGATAATCATTTTAATTTCACGAAACCAGCAGGTACTACGGCAGTGATGACTTTTCTAACCCTAGACCTAGACCCCAGGTAACCATTCTAACCTTAACTAGTAGTCATAGAACTGACCTTATTTTCTGTGTCCACTGAACATCCGTACGAACACATGGTCTGCACAACCGTTAACATTCCTTCACGACAGGCATCATGGATAGCCACTTCATCCATCTGCAATGAGAAAAATGCACTACATAATGCATCAGGTTCAGACTGTTGGCAAGTCCATAGCAACCGACTCACTGACCCTGGCCACATAGTAGGTGCCTCTGTGTGAAGCCTCTGTTATGGGCCAATTACGATACATGAAATTCTTTAGCCACTACTATAACATTCTTTCTTTGCACCAGTGTGAAGTAACCTTATGAATTTACCCAAAATTAATTGAAATATATGAGTTTACAAGTACATGCATGATATTGCCAAACTGCAATGTGAATGATAATGCAGCTACTGATAGTAGATGTTGAACTCAGAATGCACGCAGCTCAATTTGTTGAGGATCAGACTCAACCAAATTTAATTTCAAATACATAAACCTATCTGAAAATTATAACTAGGCTATTCGGTTCTTTTGTTAACAATGTGATACTGCATCACAAAATGACTTTTTAAGACCACATTTGCCTAAGCATAACACCTACTTATTAGGCAATTCAAGAGGATTACCAGAAACCACCACTGGCTTTGACCAGTGTCCTATGTGTATCAAAGATATCTCTTACTAGGTTAGGCATAAGTGGTCTAAAAAAGACATTTGTGACTGGACAAAACAATGTTATTGATTTTAAAGTTGATATATGAACTTTGGGCTGGTAGGTCGGTGTACTGATGGCGTGCTAAGGTTTATTATGGTGGCAACAGTTGCACTGTCCTGTGAACATAAACTTGGCGTGTAAAGCGATCTGAACATCCACATAGACGTATTGCCAATTTACCTTGTAAACACAGGCATGAAAAGCTAACAAAAACTACCGTGCCATTTTCAAGTTTTTTCATCAGAAACACACAAACACATACACACACAGCATGTTAAAGAAAGGGGCGAGCATAGGCAAAGCAAAAATACAGCTGTCATATATTACATCAATGAGATTTATGCACTCCAGGTGCAAACCCTGGGCTTTTAGGCTGAAAATGTAGGCATGACTAGACCAATTCAACATCTGAAAGGTTGAATGATCTTCGTTTTTGACCTAATATTAGACTCAGACAGTCACATTAATTATGCAACACGTTGCAACAATCGGGAGACAGAAGCAAAAGATCACATTTAAGATCACACATCAGTCAAATGATATGGGATCAGCATAGCACACTGTCAATCCATGAGGAACATAGTGTGCCGTGGGGCAAATCATCATTGCCATCGTCACCATCATTGTCGTCATCATCATCGTCATCATCATTATCAGATCCTGAAGCCAGCCATTTGGGGGACAACATGACAGTTTTGTGCAAAGAAATTATCTTCATGCTTTTCGGTCATTTCTCATATCTACTGCTTTTCTTTTCTTGTATGTTATTATGTCTTTGTTTGTATTGTCTATCACAGTGGTTTCCAAAGTGGTGGTCCGTGGACTGCACCATACTGCAGAATTTTGGTAACCAGTCTGAAAACTGTTCTTAAAATTTTTATATACTTGAAATATTTAATAACATATGAAAAATGGTTCAGAAATAGAGTGAATCACTTTACAATAATGTCAAACAGCAGCTTCAATGGCATAATTTAGTGGAAACCCCCGGAATTTCCCATTCTTTACATGTGCATTGCAAAGCTCTCAATTCTTTTCATCCTATTCAGCTAACACCAACATAAAGCTTTTGCAATACAATACGTTTAAAAAGTTTTAGAACCACTGCTCTATCTATCTATCACTGGTCTATCTTGGTCTTGCCAACCGTCTTGGTATGATAAGAGAATGGTTAAAAAGTACATATACTATAGTGTTAAATTAGCTAGCTCTAATGCCATGAAGTGTGATAGCTCAGCATTTTTAACCATTTTCATGCAGGCTACCAAAAACAGGTGTTCAACTCATGAATAAGCTGGTGCCCTGTGCTTGGCTTTCAAGTGGCGCTTTAGAAGTTTGGAATGTATGATTACAATTATTGTATTGTATTGTATTGTATTTGAACACTTGTTATTTATTATATTATTATGATTAAAAGCCGACTGCTGAAACAATAAAGAAATGCATTACAAACCTCTGTTACATCTGCAAATAAAGCAAAAAGCAAGATTTTATAAGCCCTGTGTAAAGGAAACATAAATCATGCTTGTGAATATAAATAATTATGTATTTCTATAGATACAAACAAGTATATACATAGATGTATATCTATGTGCAATATATGCAATACTTTGCACTAGATCAATACAGTATATATGTGCGCATCTTACCTGGTCAGCCAAATTCATAGAACATCCCAAGTGCAACAGCATCAGTGCCATAGAAGTGTTTCTTTTCTGACAAGCAATGTGCAGTGCTGTGCTTCCTCTCTGTGCAAGAATTAAAAAAAACTTTTCTAAATTCCATCACACTAATCAAATAGAGCTACATAGCAAAAACAAAACCTTTGAGTATAGGATTAGAGTTAAAATAAATACAATCTAATTGTCCCATCATTACCAACATCTCATAAACTGTAATAAAGTCATCATTATCATCACCATCACCATTGTCAGTAGCATCATCATCATCAGGAGCACCATCATGATCATCATCATCACGACCACCGTCATCATCATCATCATCATCATCATCATCATCATCATCATCATCATCATCATCATCATCATCATCATCATCATCATTATTGTCTCGGTCACTGCAGTCATTATCATGAACACTTTCAATCACCATCATTGCCAACATTGTCAGACTCATTTTCCACAAAGGATAATTAATTTATATCAAATTATTGCTCTTAGAAGTTACTCACTGCATTCTGAATATTGACATTTGCACCAGACAAATGAAGGAATTCAACAATGCTGAGGTGTCCTTGTCTTGTGGCAGCATGCACAGCAGTCTCTCCTGCCTACAACACATCACTCAGCATACTCAACCACCAAGCAGTACATCACTTGCATACTCAATGACCACCAGGTGGCATATCACTCACATACTTAAGGTAAATAGATATGCCTAGGTCCATTGACGGTATCTGTTCATAAGAGCGACATAACGAATGAACAACATAACAGAAGAGCGACATAAATACTGTATCAAAAGAGTGACAACCTAAGAAATGAAGTCAAAATTCAACAGAGCGACAAAATGTAAATTACTCATTCAAAAGCAATAAATATAAGCTTCGAGTCTAGAGACTACATCAAGGCTACGAGTCTAATAAATATACAAAAGTGTCATTCAATGTCTGATTCTTTTATCCAGCGCCTGTTCACCCCAACATCCGCGTCCCTTTGAAGCTAACATCAGAGTATGTAAGGAACCCCTTATGAATATACATAAGGGGTTACACATCAAAATATAAGTACATGGCTGGAATGTCATTAGAAGTTCTCTAAAACGAACCCCTTAATAAACACAACCCACAAACTCTTCAAAGAAACTCTATCTTGCATATAGAACAAACTCACTTAACTTCTTGATAAACGATGTGAATAGTCAGTAATTTCTGGCGATGAATACAAGACCCTCTTGTAAATTCCCCCAACAAACAGACTTCGATATTTACCAATTTGTCACTCATTTGCTAAATCACTCTTTTGTTATGTCGCTCTTTCAAATTGGCAATATCTCTGTTGCTCTTTTAAAATTGCTCTCTGATCTGTCACTCTTTCGTTAAGTTGCTCTTTCATTATGTCGCTCTTTTGATACTAAACCCATGACTATTATTGAGGTAGCATTGTCTGGGCCAAGAAATTGCCTAAGAGTATTACTGTCTGGGTAATGAGTCAAATGCCAAATGATCAGGTCTTAAGAGAAAGAAAAAATAGACTGGGCCAAGTGATACATGCAAGATTCTAAAGATGCAGAAGTAAGGGAAGGCTATGACTGCACAGAATCGGCAATATAAAAAGAGGATAGTTGAAGAATGGGATAAAATAATATGACAAAAGCACAGGACTAGACAAATGGCCAAAATGATGAAGTTCATTCATTGACAACCATTCTCTGCCATATGGCTGGCATCAAAAACTGATGATGATAATGATGGTAGTGATGATGATGGCGACGACCACGATGGTCATGATGATAATGAAGAGTCTGAAGTCAATTTAATTTAGCAGGGTAGACTGATCACTTGACTGCCAGGGGCTGTTACAATTACGATGGGAAAGAGCCAGAATTATTGCCAGCACAAGATTACCACTGTGGTGTATTATTGCCTGCTTTCAGTAAATTGCTAATCAATGTCCAGTATTATACCTTGGTCATGGAGATCTTAGTAGAGCCATGGCTTTGGTTAGTTAACCACCATGGGGTATAATTGCCTGCGTAGACAAAGAATTCATAAGGTATTATAGCCTGGGTCATAATGAACACTTGAACACCATGGGGTCTCATCATCACTTGAACCAGCTGACTGAGGTGGTAGGGCCTACACAGAGAAGTTTTCATGGTAGATTTCCTTCTACCAATATCGTAAGGTGATCTCTTATGACTTTCCCAACCAAGGCATAATCCTTCTTCTAAACTCAAAGATGGATCAGGTCAACACTATGGGAAGAAGCCTAAGTGCAAAATGTTTACTTAATAAATGACCAAACAATCAGTTTTCTCAACCTCTCCCAGTGTCTTCATTCACAGATGTAGTAAGCTGTAATGCAAATCCATATAATCTTGGTTTGGTGACAGAGCTAAATTTGCTACATATAAGCATTGATTATTTCATCAGGGTTGTATCTGAATCTGTGTGCTGACCTCATTTGCTTTGTTGAGATCTATATTCTGTTCCTTGAGGAATGTAACAACAAGAAGATGGCCATTTCTTGCAGCAGAATGCAAGGGTATATCTCCAGACTGTTGAAATTAAATGCTCAGCGTCAGTAAAATATCACAATTGGAAAAACAACAGAAATAATGTAGAACAAAAAATCTGTTATTGTAAAAAGAGTGCAAATGACTAATTCATATAATATAAAACTGGTCTCCCAGATTATCAATGCACAAAATCATAGATAGAAGCAAAGGTTTAAATATCGTTACTTCCTTAATTATATACAATTTCTTGAGCTAAGCTAAACAAGACTAAAATACTATATGACATTTGTAGAATGGATAACACCCAGGTGGCCAACATGTGGAAGAGTGTGACAGACCAATGGACTTCAGGAAAGAAGGAAGAACCACATTGTATGCCACAAAATGACTTTAAAAAGTCAGATGTAATGGTCCTTAAAAACAGGAAGTTTCACACATACTAACCTAAGAACCTGAATGGGCAGCACACTTTACGACATAGCCTAAATCTCATAAACCTTTTCAGTCCATGAACTACGGTAGTGTGACTGAATGAGTGAGCATGTAAATAGGATTGAGTGTTCCCACCTGGTCACTAGATGTCATGGATGCATCCTTCCCCATTAAGAATCGAACCACATCCAGCTGACCATTTGCTGAAGCTACATGAACAGGTGTTTCACCAGCCTGTGCACAGTAAGAATAACATTTGCCATCTTGAAGCATCACTTAAGTATAATATTATTTATGATCAGTTTGATTGCTTCTGTTTACCCCTTCCAAAATCTTGTTTAAGTTAGCAAAGTTTAAAACATTTAATTTAATCCAAATTTTAGCAAAACTTTAGGAAATCAGATCATTGTATTGTATTGTATAAAGCGCTTCTCATATTATAAGCCTTTCAGAAGCGCTCATTACCAGTACATTGCTTAGGTTATAAGAGAGTAATCGCCAAGGCCTGTCTTAGGGTCTCTGAGGTTCCGCAGATCTTGACTGGTTCTGTGTGAGGCACTGTGATTTCAGAATGCTGGTTTGCTTAGAAATGACCATTGCTTGATGCCCTGTGCATTATATAAATGACACTACAGAAGACTAGCGGTTTCTAGGTCTTATCAAATTATAGATTAGATTTGATTAGGATTGATTAGATTAGATCAGATCAGACTAGAACCACGAATAACACTATAAATCAAAATAATAATAATAATAATAATAATAATAATAATAATAATAATAATAATAATAATAATAATAATAATAATAATAATAATAATAATAATAAATATGCCACTCTTAGTAAGTTTAACAGAAATGTTGTTCATGTTTTCTTCATCATTATTGTCATCTAAATTCTAATTCTGATTCTGGTTTATTTAAGACGGCAACTGTACAGTATTTTCTTGCATATTGGCACAAAAATATTGGTTCTATTATTTAAGACCTGACCAAATCAAGTTAAAAAATTTAACTGAAATGCACAGATACATAGAATTTCTAAGTAGGTTCAGTCATATAAGTCTTTTAATTCTCCATATTTTACAGTTAACAGAGACAGATTTTAGGTGCAGTGTTTTCAATACTGTTCAAGTGCAGAGTCCACATCACATGCTAGTCAAGTGCATGATTCATGTCAATGACACTCTTAACTGCATAACTTGCATTACTAATGCCAAATAAATTTTAACATGCATTAGTGTTGCATGACTTAATACTTAAGTTGACATCGAACATGTATCGCACAAATACAGATACAATGCAATACATATTAATATTTTATACTGTTTGACAAGTGCTGTCACATGCAAACTGAATCAAAATTGTTTGATTTCATGTGTAGTAATGTAGCGATGGAGGCACAGAGGAAATCAGTTAAAAATACTGACTATAATTGCTATCAGTATTGGGCATCTCTATTACTGTAAACGTCCACTACCACAACCGTTTCTATGTAGTGGACATTTACTGGGAGAAAATTCTCAATTGCACTCAAAAGCACTGCTGCACTAAAGGTCCCTTTATATATGTTCTATTTATTTACTGATAGGCTATCAGTTCATATATTTTAACATGCAGTTCGTAAATAGATAAAATCATGCAATTTCGTGATAACCTAAAGCTACTAAAGAGATTGAAACTAAATATTATTGACACTATAGAAATTGAATTCATATTATCACTTGTCTCCATAAACTTTTTTTCTAACCCTTTCCAAATACTGTATATACTAGTTTCATGGTGCAGAAGTGCTAGTGAGTAAGCTGGTGCACTTGGCTTTCGAGTGGCACTTTAGAAGTGTAGAGTTTATGATTATGATTACAATTAAATAGTAAAACTAAACAGGTCTTATATCAGACTGTTACCTCATTTTTAACATTGGTGACATTGAGCTCTTCATGAGATTTCAGGAGTGCCTCAATTGCTGCAAGCTGACCAAGCTCACACATTGTAAAGAGATCTCTGGCAATTTCACTTACATCAACATCCTATTGAAAAAAAAATAAAAAAATAACTGTAGTTTGACAGACCACATTGTAATAGGTATAATGTTCTGCATATCTTCATGACCCAGAACTTCTCATGGACACAATACTTCTCCACAAATTCCTGGTACATCAGTAATTATGGTAATATTGTTGTGGGACCAAACACTGAGGTTGTGAACAGTACTTGTGAAAGAGTCATTAGGACCAGCTGATTATAATTAACTCGAATGTGGGCATGCATGCATAGATCATAATATGTAACACAGAAAGTTTGCAGAGCCATGGTATGTTCAGTGTCAACTGGATTTATAAATAAAGACATGACACAAATAAATATAGAAATATTATTTAAGTGGGAGTTAGGATAAATGTTTTCTTAGGGACTTAACTCTGAAGAGGTGACTCCAGTTTGCCAACATGATAAGAGATTTTAAATAATTCCTTAACATGCACAGAGGTTTGCTGTAATTTCGGTAATTATTAGACCTTCTGTCCTAGACATTTTGAAATTGAGCCAAGAGAGAAGCAAAGCCAAAAGTATGCATTATCAAAGGTATAGAGTGAACAGTAGAGGAAAATAAGGACAAAGAAGTGTGAGGCAGAAAGGAAACCTGTTTAAAGAAAGAGTAGAATAGACAGTGTCGGTGCCAGAGAGACAAAGAGACAGACACACAGACAGACCGACAGACAAAGAGAACACAGCATAAGCAGACTTGATTGCCATCTGTTTTTGGTGAGTCATTGGTTGACACCTTGATGTTGCCGATGAACAACAGAGGAGGCAGGAGAGAAAAGGGCAACAGATGACATGCACGAGGGAGTGGCACGTGAAATATGGACTGGGATAATTAAGGTCCAGAGCAGACAAAGGTAGAGATGTAAGTGACTTGATGAGAGGAAAGATGAGAAGTGAATGGACAAGAAGCATACAGATTCTGGTAGGCTCTTATAAACTTAATTGTCATATGAATTTTCTGTTATAGTTTACATTTCATTACATGGCTGTCTTTAGTAGACCCCCTATACAACAGGTCTTCACACGTTTATACTCACAAGGTTTTCAAAGGCTTCACTCGCCATGCTTCAGTAAATTCACGAACTAGGCCTAAATCTTCAATTAAATACTTGAACTTCTGATTTATAAAATCCGACGTAGTTTGGCTCATGGACACAAATGTGCGACAGTATTCGATCAGTTACTTGTTAAATTAGTCCTTTAGAGAACCAGAAGTTTTTTAAAGTCCAGAAGTCTTCCACCTGAGCTGCACACTTTTCTCTGACTAACGCGACATAGGCCTACAATGGCTCCTCACAAAGCGTTGGCTATAGGCCTCTCTGGTCACAGCAAATATATTTTTCTATATATGGCACAGGTTGACTGAGTTATAGAGAGAAGACTGAATGCGCCTATTATTGGTCCTTTGAGACCAGGGACAAGCCAATTGTGTACAACTACCTTAGGTATGGTACCTACGTACCCTCCCTAAAGTCTATTTGCATGCACTGTTAGCTCGGAGCCATGCATGCATGTAGAAAAACTTACTCTTGTTTCCGACATCATTGACATGCATCAATGACCCGTCAATTGTAATCGCTGTATCTATAATTCAACGCTTCAACGGTCAAAGAATATATGCGTATATGCATATATATATATATATATACTATATATATATTATGTGGACTAATAAAATAATGCATGCATATTTTCATGCAGCCACGCCCAGTGAGCCCGCTAGCTTTGCCAAAGGCTAGTTGAGAATTTACCTTAGCCTATTATAGGCCTATGTTACGCATATCATGAACCGACTCTAGACCTATCAAAATATACAGACCAAATAATAATATATGCATAACAGTACAGCCTATGAGGCGCTGCCTCTATACCTGTCTGATGAAGTGCAGCAGTCGACTTCATATATGCATAGGCCTACGTTATAGGTCTCCAGCTGTTACGGTCGAACGTGTCTCTTCGGCTAGTGTACGAGCGTTAACGCGTTTTCTCAAGATATGCATCAAACTAACACGTAGTAGTAGCTTACTTCATACATCAATAGGCCTATGTATAGACCTGGGAGTCGACCCCACTAAGTCGACCCCAGTCGACTTGGGCATCCCAAGTCGAGTCGAGTCGTTTCTGCTTAGCGCAACTGACCCCCAAGTCGAATTTGTACAGAAAAGTGACCTCAAGTTGTTTTCTACAGAATTCGACTTAACCCTAGGGCTACCAAGGGGGTTGTGACATCGGCTACCAAGGGGGGTTGAGACGACCCCTGGATTGCGTGTTTGGTTTCACATATCATAACTTGTAATACAGCATTGGATTCAGCATTAATTTCTGCACAGAATGGTATATTTAGTTGTACATTATGTGAATGCACCTCGAAATTACATCACTTTTAACAACAGAACCCCCTTAATTAGCGATATTTTATATTATTGCGTACATTTTGTACTTTTTGGATAAACAAATATAAAATTATGTGTGTTTTGAAACTGATCTATGTATCCAAGATACACATACATTCCTACATAATATGTTTATATACGTATAAATATACATCCATACATATATATCCATACATATATATCGGTTTACGTTGTGATGCTGTATTCAGCCGTTTTCACACAGAGTACACGTATTATTATTTATTTTGATCACTTCCGGCTTTCAAAAGACAAACATGTAAGCATGCAAATGAAGCCCTACATTCCATCTAAAGAATGGTATATTTGTTTCTCTTCCAGGAATATAAATGAATACGCTACCGACAAAAAACTAAGGGGGAGTCCTTCCATTCAGCCATTTTCACGCATATTACGCGTATTATTATTTATTTTGATCACTTCCGGTTTTCAAAAGACAAACATCTAAGTATGCAAATGAAGCCCTGCATTCCCTCTAAAGAATGGTATATTTGTTTCTCTTCCAGGAAGAAAAATGAGTACGCTATAGACGAAAAACTAAGGGGGTCGTATCACCCCCTCTGGTACCTCGGGTATATCGGGTGTAACTTTTGAATGGCGTGAGATATCACAATGATGTTTACCTCAAAATGTGCGCAAATTATCCTGCTACAGCTACCTAAATTACCAAAATTATATTCCACATGGAACAAGTTTTCGAAGCAAAAAACCTAGGGGGGTCGTAATAACCCCCCCTTGGTAGCCCGAGGGTTAAACCGACTTCGGACACAAACAAATCTGAATTTATCTCGCTACACTTATGATCGTGAGGCCACGGCGGCGTTTAAGCAGTTGTATAGTGTTTTTAGTGTGAACAAGCGTTTTTAAGACCTATAGTGTGTTAGGGTTGTGTCATGACAATACACCTGTATATATAATTATATATGTATAAACATGATCTAGTTGAGCGGGCGGTGTAAACATTGACTGAATATAGGTTGTACTGAGCACGTGCTAATAGCGCGGGAAAGGTTAGAAAATTGCTGATTACAGTCGATTTGAATAATGCAGTTGTCTTAATACAGTAGATAGAGCTGTATATTGAGAGCAGGGCTGTTAAAGGCTTGGTTTTTTGTTTTTTTGTTTTTTTTGTTTAAAAAACCCAAAAAATCGCAAATTTTGGTTTTTGGTTTTTACAAATTTCAAAATTATAAATGCCAAAAATGTCGTCTCTTCAACTCTCTTTGCAATCTTTGTTAACTTCGTTTTATGACATTCTACGGTTCTACTGTTCTAGTTATTTTCATTTATATGCATCTGATTAATTTGAACAGTATTATGCCATTTTTATGAGTTTTATGATCCGAAATAGAAAAATCTCAAAAACAAAAAACCAAAAAACCAAATAAAACCAAAAAACCCAAAAACCAACTTTTCATTTTGAAAAAAGTTTGGTTTTTGCACCTCTGATTGAGAGTGAAGTGTTAAGAAATATAGCCTAGTTGATTTATGTTGACGATATAGGCCTATATTGAATTGAAGTGTTGAAGATAAAAGTTGATTTTCATCTCATTTGAAAGAGTAAGAAACACAGAACGGTACTGCGATATTATTTTGTATTATCGACGCCGGTTGCTTCGGTTGGGCTAAGCATGCAGTTACTTAGGCCTACTTATTTTTTATCGGTGTCGATTTATCTATATCATGATTTATTATGTGTTAAAGCGTCACACGTAGCCTACGTTTAATAAAACTGGTGAATCGAAATGTTAATATAAATGTTAGCACGACTGCCTTATCAAGAGCTGATCGAACACGCGCAAATCAATGAACGTTTAGTAGTCATCAGTGAATTCGACCCAAAGAAATCTGGATCTCATACTAATCAATCGATCGTTTGGCGCTACTTTGGTGCACTGCATTAGTCGTTTGCAGACGGAAAAACTGTTGTATTAGACAATGATCGACTTTATTGTCGGTGAGTGGTAGTACTGTGGGATGATACCCATACATTGCTATTTGAATGACGTTAGTGGCCAAATAATTATGACAACAGAATTAAATGTAAGTAAGTAAGTAAGTAAGTATATCCTTTATTGAGAAGCACTAGCAAACGCACAGCACTGTACATGGCAAGATTAATACATTCAAACAAATAAAAAAAAAATTATATATGCAACCAATGAATTGAATTAGAAGCTTTATTGTACATCAGGGGAACAGAAGAAAATGAACGGTTTAAATAGCCAGAGCTAGGGAAAACATAGTTTATTTGTATAGCATCCGGGCAAGGAAGCATTTCTGAGAGAGGTTGTCAAACATGGGAAGCTCACGGTTATGGGACCGTGGCCGTAGGGAGTAGCGCGATTGCTTGATCGGCGATAACAATTTATGCAATACATGACAAGGATTGTGCAGAATACAGGCAACGAGTCTAGTATCCGCATGGCGCCTTCATTCGGTCGCCATTGCTTGCGATTTACTGCTGTAACCCATTTACTCAGCTTCTCCTCTCGCTTTCGTCCAAGAGGAAACCAATAAAATTTAATTTATTCATCGTTTCTATGTCTGTTCGTACTATCTTTCACACAAGTCGACGGCATTTTGAAATATGTTTTGACTTACGTAAACATTGTCACGTGATCCAGTGAATGCTCCTAAAGTCTGATAATGATGGCCAGCCCTTGCTCTTGAGGTCTATCAAAGTGTGCTGTAAGATTGTAAGAGGGGTGTAAGGAAAGAATAATGTTGACAATTATGTCGCCATAATGCAGAGCAGTTTATTCAATTAAATGGGTAGCCCGGGTCAACCCGGCAAGCTGGCATCTTTGCTGACTTTATGAAAGTAATTTGTAATTTACACTTAATTCACTTACAAATTACATGCAATATTGTAATTGAAATACAATTACAATTACTGGACCTAAAATGTAATTCAATTACAATTACAATTACAGAACTTGTAATTCAATTACTTAATTCAATTACATGTATTTCAATAATTGAACAACACTGCATAGGCTATCAAAGTACGCGATGAGCATCCAGGCTCTGCCCCGTAGGCCTACAGAGGGAGTTTAGCAGAAGTAGTTTTAAGCCTACTTGATATATTTGCTGGCTGAGTAGCCTAGGCCATTGTAGAATTTCTTTTGCCTAAACTTCGCGTCGATAGTTCTGGAAACTCTAAACTTCACCTACGATGCTAGATTATTCAACAGCTAGAGGAATGTGTCAGTTGCGAAGTCTTGCCAGCAGTAAATTCCCGTCTAGATCATAGGCCTAATCTCCTGCACCTCTGTGTGTATCGTTTCTGGCATAATTATAGCCTATAATAGGCTGTACGGCGTGTACGCATCCTACGTAGATCTAAGAGTAGGCTAGTCCAGCAAATCACATTATTTCGGTTAACAATTTTGACAATTTTGACAGTATATGTCAAAAGTACTATAATCATTATCCAAAGATCGATTAATTGCGTTTACTCTCCGCTTTTAATTAGCTAAAAGCTTTTAAACGATACGCTAAGCTAGAATCAATAGGCCTGTGTAGGTCCGGTAATGGCGGATCTCGCAAAAAAGCTTATTTCCAGTCTCAACGGTCACCATTCGATTATCAATATACATTTCTAGTACTAATGTCACAATGTATGCGTTTTCTCTGTTGATGCAGTTGCGTTAATACGTGAAACCCAATCATTATCGTGACCAAGGAAACCATCCATGTAGGCTACATTATGCAAAGCTAGACTTGCAGATCGAATCATCTTGTCAATGAAACACTGTAAACAACAGACCAGCAACGATGGATATCTTAGTCAACACAGACAAACAACGATCACTCGCGAAATGATCGGCATCGCATCGCATCACGACGACTTTGCATGTTAGGCCTAATGTTTCAAAGAAGATTGCTGCAGCATATTTTACTGTGAATTACACACCATTATTAATAGGCTTATTCAAGGAGAAATTTACGTTTGCAATATCTACAGGCTTGAATTGTAAACGTCATTAAAGAGTAAAATAGAATTAAAGATCAGGATAAGTATGAGCTGGTTTAAGATCCATCCAAAACGAAACAAGATCGTCGAAATGCGAGAAGCACAAGAAAGTCCAACCGTTAAAGAAAGTTCAGTTAAAGAAAATCTTGATCGAGAATTGATTCACAAAGTTCTTTTGCCTCTTACTATAAGTATGCGAATACTCGGCTTATACTTTGAAAAGACGGACAAACTGAGAGGAACAAAGCAGTTCTCGCGCTTTTATTGTTTGTTTATTGTCGTAATAATGTGGTTGAACGCTATCAGAATATTCACCGTTTTCACCGGAAACGACAAATGGCCGGCTCTTTTCCCGAAAATTGGTATCGTGGTTTGGACGGCAATTGGTGCAGTCACACAGGCATCGTGCTACCAAGCCAGTCAGAAAGGAAGGATACTAGAAGTGTTGCAGATATTCAACAAAGACATGAACTCTCAATGGGCTAAGCGTCTAAGAGTTAAAGTGATTTTATGTGTTGTATTTGCTTGGATAAATACAGCGTTTGGCGTCGTGTCAGCCACTTACGTAATATTCAGCGATTCTGGTGTTTTCAGTGTCATGATCGCTCCTTACAATACACTGATTCTCAATTCAAGCCGTCTTACTATTACAGCCATTAGCATAGTGTATCTAGTTTTGCACTTTTATCTATCAGGCGCAAACTTCTTTCCTCTAACGTGGAATTACGTGTTGTCTTCAGTCATAAGTCAGGAGTTCAAGAAATGCACAAAGATGGTCCATGATATTGTTAAGGATCCTGAAGCTGCTAAGAGGAATTTTGAAGTTATGCGATGCCGTCATCAAGTACTCTGTCGAATGGTAGAAAAGGTCGATTGTCAGGTTTGGGTAAACACTGCGACATATCTTGTGGGATTCATTTTTTCGATTATTCTCTACTTGTACACTTTAATTTTCAACGCAGGTCTTACAAGCAGTCCTTTCTATCTGTTTGTTTTCCTAATCTGGATGTTATCTGCAGTGCTCGAACTGATCATAGTTGCACACGGCGGAATAATGATCAATCAATCGGTAAGATTTCCAGAATACTCGCGTTTTTACATTGCGACCAAAGGACCTGAACCATGCTCATTTTTCGATGAATTATTCATTCATTCATTCATTCATTCATTCATTCATTCATTCATTCATTCATTCATTCATTCATTCATTCATTCATTCATTCATTCATTCATTCATTCATTGCAAGAATTTAATATAGGCCTAGCACCCGCTCAAAAACCTACTTAGAAGCATTCCCAGTCCATCAACGGCAATAGAGATTAGACTTCAGCAAGTTGTAACACGCAGCTGTGTTGCTCTTGGACAGCAAGCGAATTTTCAACCGGGGTCCATTCCAAATGGAGGGTCCGAGAATTTAGAAAGCCCGATCGTAGGCCCCGACGAACGACCGCGTCAGAGACTGGCACCGTCAAAACAGCGCTGCAACCGATAGGAGATGCGTTGCGAGACAGGGAGCCAGCGCAATACATCCTGCATATACGCGGTGACTGGAGCGCATTTAAGAAAACGCCCAATAAAGCGAACCAGGATTGAACTACAGTGATCCAACCTACTGCTGACAAAAGCATACGAGGATGACAGCGGCGCTTTGAGAAAGAGAACGAAAAGACTGAACCAGTATCTAGAAGAAATTAACCTTGAATTCCTTGGCTGGAGCAACTTGTGTAAGACATGCCCCGGGATGTTTATTAGAACAGCTGTGAAGAGACCGGTATCAGCCTGTCGACAGAGCCGGTCAAAGGTTGGGGTGTCAACAGAGAATAAAAGCGAGGCGCAACCTTTGCAGGCCATAGAGCATGGCTTTACATGTACATTGATCGATTAGGTGTGCAGTGTCTCAAAGCCCGTTCTTTGCGAGGTATACTAGCTGTAAGTTCTGGTATTATCTGCTTTCAGAGTTTTTGGCAGTTTATGGCGTCGACTGACGCAATCTAATTTCTGAAATACTTGTTAAATTCAGAAAAATGCTAAAGGTGTTATAATTTGAAATGTTAAAATTTCAGTGTATTTCTGTTCTTTAAGGCTCACAAAATCTTTGAGAGAATTCAAGATATTGATTTAACCAACCTGAGTGCAGAAACAATTGGACAGGTAGGCTAGAGACTGCTCGTGACATCTTAAATTTTCTAATTTTCGTTTCTTCAGTGCTTCACTAATTTAAAGACAAGTTCAGTGTTCCATATAGTTTGGCATTAACCTACTAGCCTATATCGCGCCTTTAAAGAAACTCTCAGTATAATTATTATTATTATTAAAAATATTGAGGCTAATAGTCAAATAACAGTTACATAATTTATCAATCAGCAGCGCTTTATACGCCAATAATTATGCATTTTACAGATCAATACTTTTCTCATCCGCTTATCTGGAGAACCGATTGGTTTTACTGTTTTGAGAATCTTTGTCATCGATCGAAACACAATTCTAACGGTAAGTAAGATCAGTCAATATTTCGATTTCCCATAGCCTCTTTTCAGCGAATCTCTTTCTTTGCAGCTCATTTGGCCACTTAAAGAATTACGACTGATATTGTACTGTTGCATACAAATAAACAAAACCTATTTGTAGTATAATTTGCATGAAAAATAACAATTGTTACTTCTCGTTTCTCTTGTCCCGTCAATGAGTTGTCTCTTGAACTCATCTTGCAATTTCAATTAGAGAAATCTCGTTTATATAGGAATAGTTTCCCCTCTGTTAATGTCGGTGACGTTTCTTGTTGTTTTTTTTGTAGATTCTTGGTCTATTGATCACGTACTTCCTCCTGACTATCGAACTGTTTCCATCAACTTCTGGCAATCATGAGAACCAGACAATCTCAACGATTGGGCCACTAAACACTGGCGTCGTCAACAATTCAACGGTCAATTTCTTCTAGGATCCTGGATCCAATCCATGGAAGAAGGATTTATTGTCCGAACTAGATCAGTAAACAGACGAATTATAAAACTTTTTTCATCGTAGCAACAAAAGATCTAGTTTCCACAAACTGTTCTGTTTAACTTTGAAGTCAGTTATGGGAGTGGTAATTGTTGGAGGATGGGCTCTACGCTTTGATTGTGTATAACATCTTTTTGCTGGCAAGGTTCCCCTTTCTTTTTTCGCCTTTCAAGTTTCCCTTTGCGAAGTCCCCGGGATCCCGCCTTCGATCCCGGTCTCATGACTCTTGCCTGCAGTTCCCCTTCCGTCAGCAGTGCCACTCAAGTAAGGCAGTAGTTAAGAATGTAAGAGATATGTAAAAAAGAGAGGAAGTAAAGAGATGATAAAGTTGATTAGTAGAGATCAGAGGAAGAAAACGACGATTCGTCGAGAATAAAAGAAATTTTTCAGAATCGTATTGTGTGTTGTCTGCGTATTGCTGAGAATTCGTGAGCGTCTGACGGTGTTGTAGTTAAGCCCTCTGACAGACCATGGAGGCGGAATCGAAGCGGACATTAATCCGCTGGATTAATTGGAAGCCAGCTCAGCCATTCATCGGGTACCAGAAAAAGTGAGGGAAGAACCATCTGTGCGCCGTATATACCTGCCGACGAGCGACGATTAGCAGATGCATGGAGAGACGCGTTTTCCCTTTCGCAAAATCTCGTGTATCTTACTGTATGTGAAAGAAAACGACTTTATCACTATGAAACTGTAGGATTTTGTTGCATGAAGATTACAAGCAGACGGCCAGACGCACAAGGCCTCATATTTACCGATATTGGATTCTCCCTGCACATCGTAAGACGCAAGTCGTTGAGGTTACGGACTATGCGAGTCTGCCTGAAACTTTCCTTACTAAACTAAAAACTGTTCTTTTTGGGCGCGTTGGAGTCGGGAGCGCCTCTGAGTAGTTTCCTTGAAGGGGCGCTATATAAATTCTCGAATGAATGAATGAATGAATGAATGCAAATCCATCCGATGTGGACTCTCTCTGGCATAACAGCGCTGTCCCTAAGACTTCAAGTCCTGTATATTTGTTCCGGCGGGAACAGCCCGCAGTAACTTGTTCCAACAGTCGCGTCTTGGCAGGTAAAGACCCAGTGATAAAGCCCAATTAAATAAATAAGTAAGTATATCCTTTATTAAAACCAACTGCTAACCACATTTTGGTGTGCATTCCTTGTTTACAAATCAACTCTTGATTTGTAAACAAGGATTGCACACCAAAATGGAGTCATGAGTTCTCTTTCCCCCACATAGTAAATCCCCACCAAGAAGGGGAAGAGTACTGTAAATTAACAGATGTTGAGCAAGTGTGGTGGAGCGCACAACGTCGTGAAGACCATAGGCCACAAGAACTCGCAGAGCAAAAAAGGATTGCTTAGCTTTGATGCAAATTTTATTGATATGTGAGGAGAAGCCGATTCGTTCTGAAAGGGTTACTCCCAGAATCTTAATTTCATTTACCCGTTCAATCCCAACAATTGGCGGGATGGTTTCATGTATTTTGGTGTGGTGTGGTAGTTGTTCAAAACTTAGGTGAGAGTCTGGGAGGTCTCGTAGTCGGGTCAATCTATGCATCATTGCATGAAAGTCGGTTCCGTCCCTCCTGTCCAACAAACCGCCACCCGACTGGGGCCGCACTGCCAACACACTCGTTGGACCCATAGCCTGCCCTCATCGTGCCACTAGCGCAAATTTTGAACAGAATACATAACAAAACGTGAACTGTCAATCTAACTGAAAAGGAAAATGTTCACTAACTATATTAATAATAAAAATGTTCCGCACAGACCAATCAGTTATGACGGAATTTCATACAGGGCCTAGGTCTACTGGAAAACTCATTGCAAAAAGAAGACGAAGAATGGGTTATGCCGTAGTTTATATTGCTAAATTATTTTAATGTCTTCAATGCCGAACTTGACGTTGGTAAGTAAGCAGTCTACCAATGTCCATGATTACTGTAATCAATCCAGCTTCCACTTAAGAAAAAAATTTCATTCTTCGAGCTCCTGTTTAAGCAAGGATTATTGCCATCAATCCAACTTCTGTTTAACCAAGTATTTTTTCATGCAACTTCTATTTAGGTAAGAATTATTTTCGTCAATCCCACTTCTATTTAAGCAAAAGACTTAATCAATCCATCTGCTATTGAAGCAAAGATTTAGTTTGATCAATCCAGCTTCTATTCACGGAGTTTCATCAATACAACTCCCATTTAGGTCAGCAATTTTCTTCATCAATCCAGCTTCCATTTTAAAATTATTGACAAAATAAATAATTTAGCAACGTAAACCACGGTTTTACCGAAGAAAGTTTGCTCTGAACCATAATGTCAGACTGTGTTTTAGCCATGCTCTATGGCCTGCAGAAGATTGCGCCTCGCTTTTATTCCCCGTTGACACCCAACCTTTGACCGGCTCTGTTGGCAGGCTGATACCGGTCTCTTCACAGCTGTTTTAAACAACCCGGGGCATGTCTTACACATGTTTCTCCAGCCATGACAGGGTCTTGACTCTTATTGACAATAATATGAGGAAAACTTTTAGAAACAATGCTGTACTCCTACCGTATTGCTTTTGTATTTGTCCTATGATGTTTATACATCGGAGTGCGGCTCTTCAGCAACCGGTTTAATAAAGAATATTCTTCTATTTTGCTTACCGAAGCGATTGGATCTTTAGCCTAATACGTGCCCTAGAAGGAACAAATATCATAGACAACCCCTTTAACTCGACGCAGCACCCGTGAATAAGCTGGTTCCCTGCACTTGACTTTCGAGTGGCGGCTTATAAAAGTCTGGATATTACGATCACGATTACGATGGATAATATATACAATTTACTGACTTTCAGAAGTAATGCAGATTGAACGATTTATACGTTACAGACAGAACACAAAAATTAAAGGTAGAAAACGCTCAGTTTTTCCGGTAACCTTTAATAATAAAAATTCTTTTAAGTTTTTCTATGTTGAAAGGTATGGAGCATATAAATAAAAAACGGTCCAACTATCACATTGAACTATCACAATGCCATGCAAGTAAACCTCAGAAAATTTCGATAAACTGTATCTCATTCATAGTAGGCCTATTGAAAACAATCCACTAAGCATGTCATATGCACTCTATAGTCATTATCCAACGATCGATTAATTGCGTTTAGGGCCTACTCTCAGCTCTTAATTAATTAAAAGTTTTCAATTGATCCGCTGTTCTAGAATAATTCGACAATCAGTAGGTCTACAGGTCCGCTTCGGTAATGGCAGACCTCTCAAACAAAACGGATTTCTGCAGCCTCAACGGTCAATATTTGATCATCATTTTTCTCTGTAGATGCAATTTCGTTTACACGTGAAACCCAATCATTATCGCGACCATGGAAACCATCCATGTTGGCTACTGCATGCAAAGCTAGACTTGCAGATCGAGTTATGTCTAATGAAACACTATAAACCACAGACCAGCAACGATGGATATCTTAGTCAACACAACCAAACAACGATCACTCGCGAAATGATCGGCATCACATCGCATCACGACGACTTTGCATTTTAAGGGTTCAAAGAACATTGCTGCATACTATCTACCGTGAATTACACACCATTATTATTAGGCTTATTCAATGAGAAATTTACTTTTGCTATATCTACAGGCTTGAATTATAAACGTCATCAAAAAGTAAAATAGAATCAAAGATTAGGAAAGTATGAGCTGGTTTAAAATCAATACAAAACGAAACAAGATCGTCGAAGTGCGAGAAGCGCAAGAAAGTCCAACCGTTAAAGAAACTTCAGTTAAAGAAAATCCTGATCGAGAATTAATTCACAGAGTTCTTTTGCCTCTTACTATAAGTATGCGAATTCTCGGCTTATACTTTGAAAAGACAGACAAACTGAGGACAAAGCAGTTCTCGCGCTTTTATTGCTTATGTATCGCAGTACTAATGTGGTTGAACGCTATCAGAATATTCACGATTTTTACTGGAGATGAAAAATGGCCGGCTCTTTTCCAGAAAATTGGTATCGTGGTTTGGATGGCAATTGGTGCAGTCATACACACATCGTGCTACAGAGCCAGTCAGAAAGGAAGGATACTAGAAGTGTTACAGATATTCAACAAAGATATGAACTCTCAATGGGCTAAGCGTCTAAGAGTTAAAGTGATTTTATGTGTTGTAATTGCGTGGATCAACACAGCGTTTACCGTTATTTCAAACGCTTACATATCTTTCAGCGATCACGCGCATATCAATGTCATGATCGCTCCTTACAATACACTGATTCTCAATTCAAGTCGTCTTACTATTACAGCCATGAGCACCGTGCAAGTCGTTTTGCACTTTTATTTATCAGGCGTAATCATTTTTCCTCTAATGTGGAATTATGTGTTATCTTCAGTCATAAGTCTTGAGTTTAAGAAATGCACAAAGATGATCTATGATATTGTTAAGGATCCTGAAGCTGTTAAGAAGAATATCGAAATTGTGCGATGCCATCATCAAACGCTGTGTCGAATGGTAGACAAGGTCGATGGCCAGGTTTGCGTAAACACTGCAACATATCTTGTCGGATTCATTTTTTTGACTATTCTCTTCTTGTACAGTTTGATGTTCAACGCTGATGTCAGAAGCAGTCCTTACTTTCTGTGTGTGATACTAATGTGGATTTTCTTTTCTGTTTTCGAACTGATCATAGTCGCACACGGCGGAATAATGATCAATCAATCGGTAAGATTTCCAGAATACGCATGATTAACCTAAGTTTTGCCTCTTATAGTTAGAGGTCAAGTCATCTTCTGTTCTGTTTGTTGATCGAGTACTTTAGCATACAGAATAAGCTTATGTGCTCATTCACATTATTTTTCACCCCTTGTAGTTAGATACGAAGTCACCTGCTCTGAAGTTAGGTTCAAATCACTTAACATACATATAGAATATTATGAGGTGTTATAACCGAAGCTAATTATAAATATTCTAATTACTTCATGGCACTTGGAAAATGACAGCCCTCGGTTCAATTATAGGCAGACGACAATAATTCTCTACCGTTAATATTTCAATTCGGCCAATTACCTCTCGCCAGCATCTTCACGAATTAGCCCACCATCTGAAGTTTACCCGAATCCTGACTAAAATATTATTATTCATTATAGTGCTAGTTGTGACACTGGTTCGATTATTTAATTAAATAATTAGCCTCCTATGCCACAATATCTTAACAACTAATGCAGCCTTAAAACTTAATATAAGATTGTATATAAAATTATGCGACAGTCAGTATTGTGATTTTGTGGGGTATCAAGGACATACGTTACAATCAGTACGATAAACACGCATTTGATGAACAATACTAATCAAGTAAACTAGTATTTCGAAGCTCGGCTTGACCTTCCCGGATTCTGACCTGGAACGGACATACCTGGCTTCTGCGGATTTGATATATAGCGACGGTGTTAAGCTGGTCTTGTTAATATGGCGAAGATGGATAAATGGAAAAGAGACGATACTGACGGATTTCTCAAACTGAGAACGACACGTGTAGTCTGAGACCTTGTTGCACACACTCCGTTTGTAATTAGGCCTTTTGCTTCTATCTACTTTGGCAAATACAGGGTCAGCTCCGCTCCGCTCTTATGGTCCGCCTGCGGGATGAACAATTTCAAAGGAACTAACTTGACTTTTATGCTGGTGGCGAGACCATAAGTAGGCTATAGCTTATCTGTACTTAGCCTTACACCATGCTGTATGAATTAAGACTGCATTTCAAATTGTCTGATAATTCTCCACGGCTGTAGTCCAAGTGGTTCTAGGTTGGCCGTGTGTTCTCTTCCAGTCCCTTCGGACCTTTTGTTCATCGCTGCCTATCAAACGCCTTATATAGCGACAAAACATACAGATTATAGAGCTCCGGCTTGACAATCAGCTCAATAGTAGGCCTAGAGTGCAAACTATATCTTATCCATGGAGACCACACAGAATCTGGTGACAATGAATCGTCGCTTAATTGTTCTTCTGTTCGTTGGATCGATCTGAGACTGTCAAATTAAATACATGAAAGAATTACAAAGATGGGCGGATAGCTATCTACTTATAGCTATCGGCCAAATTTTTTCAGTTTTGACGTTGCACAACATCTGTTCCGTGTACGTGTTCCGTGGGGGGTCCGGTGGCGCTTTGGATAACATCTGGCGAAGAAAGCGAGAGGTACCGAGTTCGAGCCCCGTAGGGCGGATTTGCTTTGTAGGCTGCTATTAGCGCCGTGTATTACAGGCTGTCTGTTCTGTTAGTAGTTAACTAGTTAAGATTGTTTCAATTGCATAACATGTAAATGTACAGCGCAGTGCGTTTGTCAGGCGCTTGATTAAAGAAAAGATTATTATTATTATTATTATTATTACACAGCGTGACAACTTCCACACCTTGGTTTCCCGAAAATAATAGAATCCATGTTTATTTATAGGTCTATACATGCAATTCCGTGGACCTGTGGAGGTACACTACTTTGATCAAAACAAAAATAAATAAACATATACAGGTACCAATGATATATAACCTACAGGTGCAGTGTTCGTCATAAACTCTGCATAGCGCCTATAATTATGCAGTAATCAACATTAGATGAACTTAAAGTCAGCGTTCATGTTTTTGTGTCATGTGGTATACGTTGGTAAAATTTCTGTGTTCTGTTTTTGACATTCAACAAACATTAGCTCCAAGTACGTTACGCGACAATATCTGCATCATAATTATAGAAAATAATTACTATATATCAACCTATGTGTTCTACCTATGTGATCCTATGTCCCTGGGCACACCAATATTGAACTTTACTAATTTGAAATTGATAAGACATCGAAGTCTATTCTGGTAACATTTCAACTACAGCATTCTGCGTACCTTATTTCACAATGTAAGCTCATACTGTGCAACTGATGGTCAGCTATGGATACAGTGTGGACCAACAGAATATGGCTATCAGGGTTGGCAGCACATGTATAAACTACTACACTTGGGCATGTATGTACAGAAACACAGGCAGTATAGGTAAATCGTGGCCCTGAAGATAATGCATTCGCTTAACATATAATAAGACCTGAGTTAGAATAACTTTTGTGTAGTACACAATTTCCTTAAGAAGCAAGGTTTAAATGTGGTCGATTAGGTGTTCAGTGTCTCAAAGCCCGTTCTTTGCAATGTCTTGCTGAAATCTGCTTTCAAATGTTTGGGTAGTTTCTGACATCTACCATGATGACTGATGGAATCTTCTGAAACGCGTGTTAAATTCAGAAAAATGTTGAAATGTCACAAACTTTAAAATGTTGAAATTCCAGTGCATTTCTGTTCTTTAAGGCTCACGAAATCTTTGAGAGAATTCAAGCTATTGATTTAACCAACCTGAGTGCAGAAACAATTGGACAGGTAGGCCTATTGACCGCTCGTGACATCTTAAATTTAATCATCGTTTCTTTAGTGCTCTAATAATTTAAATGCAAGTTTAATGTTCCATATTATAGTTTGGCAGTAATGTGGCGCCTTCAATGAAACTCTTGATAAAAGTAGACACTTTTGTCTATAAATATTGACATTTAAATTATGAGGCCAATTATAGTTAAATGCATAGTTTGTCAATTCGCAACTTTGCATACACTAATAATTCTACATTTTACAGATCAATACATTTCTAACCCGCTTACGAGGAGAACCGATTGGTTTTACTGTTTTGAGAATCTTTGTCATCGATCGAAACACAATTCTTACGGTAAGTGAGATCAGTCGATATCTCTATTTTCTAGCCGTTTTTCCACGTAGGCTATGTCTTTATTTGCAGCTCATTTTGCCATTTAAATAATCACGAGTGTTACTTTACTGTCACATACAAATCAATAAAAACTATTTTAAGTATTTGCATGGAAAACTTATAATCTTAGGTCTACTTATCTTTCTCCTTGTTTCGTCAGTGAGTTATCTGTTGAATTCAGCATGCATTTCCAGTTAGAACTATTAATGCAAGTTCAGTTTATATAGGAATAGATTCCCCTGTGTTGATATGTAACTGAAAACTTCATTGCTCTTTCTGGTTAGATTCTTGGTCTACTGATAACGTACTTCCTTCTGGTTATCCAATTGTTTCCGTCATCGTCTGGCAATCAGGAGACAGTCTCAACGATTGAACCACTAAACACTGGCGTCGTCAACAATTCAACGACTAGTACTTTCTTCTAGAATTCAGGAAGGATCCAGTCTATCGAAGAAGGATTTATTGCCCGTACTAATTCAGCTAACAGACGAATTATAAAACTTCTTTTATCGTAGGAACAAAGTAGTTTCCACAATCTGTTCTGTTTAAGTTTGAAGTCAGTTTGGGGGTTGGTAACGTGTAGGCCTATCTGACGTTAAAGAAAACAACTTTGTCTAAAAAAACTGCAGAACTTTGTTGCGTAAGATTGGACCCCGACATAGAAGGCGGCCTATAAGAAGCAAGCCGTGAAGGTAGCTCAGGCAGCCAACGGGCTATGCTCATCCATCCGATCTCGGATAACCTTTGTGGGCTCTCTTTGGCATTGCTGCACTGTCCCTTCAGGTCCTGTATTTTTGTCCCGACGGGAACAACCCTGCAGATGTTCCAACAGTCGATGTTTTGGCAGGTCCTACCACTGCCAACTTATTAATTGGAATCAAACGGCAACAGCAGGCTCAAACATACAAATCACACGTGGACACTAAACTATGTAATATCAAACCAGTGGAAAACTTCCGTGAAAATCCATCAAGTTTTTACTTTTACGTGAGCAAATTTTATACAGCCGTTTAAGGTTAAAATGACAATTAATTGTTGCTTCAGGAATCAGTTATCTTCAACGCCATTGTCCGAGGTCAACAGCACGTATTGCTAATAATGTCAGCTGCTCTAAACATAACTTGTAAACTGTGTACAATGGCAATCGTACATATAAAAGTTTAAATGCGTCGACCATCAGCATACTACAAAGACATAAACATTTCAAAGTTGTTGTCTGAACCTGTTTCTGTCTTTGCAAAAACCACGCTTTCAATAGACTTTTAAAACGCCTATAAGTCTTATTTACAATCAATGTTCCGTGTGATATAAAAGACAAATGTAGCATATGTTAGAAAAACAGAGACTGAGTTGTTAATTCAGATCTTTGGCTCTGTACATTTGCCTGTTAGCAGAAATTTAAAGGGCAATGCTTAATGTACATGTAGAATATACGTGCTTATATATTTAGTGTATATATATATATATGCCAGAGAGAATCTTTCCCCTTGATTATCTAGAATTTAAAAAAACTCATAGAACAAAACGTGTACAGTTCTAATGTTTCCGGTCGTCTAACAGAAAAGCATCGAAACGTTCACTAACTATATATTATTAATATGACAGAACTTCTGTCATATTAATATAGTAAGTGAACGTTTCAGAAGCAGAAAAAGACGCTATAGAGATGCACAAAGTAGCAGAGAAACGAGAGTTGTTATGAAAGCAGTTATGGGGAACAGATTTGTGGGATGCAGAGCCCAAGGCATTGCATGGTCAGATTCGTCAGGCTGAACTATAATTAATGCACAGAGAAACGTTTTTGGATTAATCTGAGAGGCAGGCAGGATGGTATCAGACACCAGCGGTCTGAAGAGAGGCACGCTCAGCCAGCACACGCAGAAGAAGAAGCGTTTAGTCTAAAATAGATAAGTTAACCATACTACAGTCAGATAGGCAGAGGGTTCCCATCGAAAATGTCGCGAAGAAAATGTCGCGTTAAAAATGTCGCGGACAAAATGTCGCGGATATAAATGTCGTTGATATATAATGTCGCGGATACAAATGTCGCGGATAAAAATGTCGCGGTTAAAAATGTCGTTGATACATAGTGTCGCGGATAAAAATGTCGCGGATAAAAATGTCGCCGTTCACAATTTCGTCGCGTCTTGTTTACTATCTGCTCTATTGAGCCAGCAATGTCTTTGACCTCAAAATTAGCGAAGCGTGATACCTCGAAGTCGAAATCTTTTGATGTCAAACATATTTCGCGTCTTGTTTGTCTTGCCTTGAATCGAATTCAGCGATTCTTGAGACCTCGAAATCTAAATCATTTGATGTACCACAATTTCGCATCTTGTTTAGCCTATGCTCATGTGAGCCAGCAATGTAAGAAACCTCCAAATCTTTTGATGTCCAATATAGGCCTATTCCGCATGTTGATTATGCTCGATTCAGCCAGCACTGTGTAAAACTTCAAAACCGTTTGATGTCCAACAATTTCGAATATTGTGTATGTGTCTGAGTTTGTATATAAGGCAACCAACAAAATCAGAAAGTTGTCAGTTTGTCATGCTGCGAATCCGGTGCAGTTGCAGAGTTTTGATTTAACAGTAGCCTAGATTTATTATCGCTCTCAGTAGAAATGGAATTTATTAAAACTCAGAAAGGACGCGAAATGCTTGTGCTGGACGGGTTTTCTTTTGTACGAGAGAGGAAAGGAGTCAACGGTAAGCTTATTTGGAAGTGTTCGCAATACAGCGATTCCAGAATGCTTAGCGCGTTGTCATACGATCGACGGTGTTCTTGTGAAGAATATTGGACACCATAATCATGTTCCAGATGCAGCCAAAATAGCAGCTCGAAAGACTGTCGAAGACATAAAACTACGCGCGGTTACTGGTGAAAATGTCGCGGGGAAAATATCAACGACATTTTTATCCGCGACATTTTTATCCGCGACATTTTTATCCGCGACATTTTTAACGGCGACATTTTTATCCGCGACATTTTTATCCGCGACATTATATATCAACGACATTATTATCCGCGACATTTTGTCTGCGACATTTTTACCGCGACATTTTCTTCGCGACATTTTCGATGGATACCTAGGCAGAGTATGACCATTCACTGATGCTACAGACAGAATTGGTCATAAAGGATTCCAGACTGCTTGTAGGCCAAACTGATGGCGGAGGATGTATTATCGGTTACAACGAGTAAGAGGGCGAATGCAGAAATCAGACAGTAGCAGAAGATAGAGATGATAACAGAGATAATTGTTTTGTCAGAGTGGAGATTCGACCAAGCAGTGAGGTGGAATTGGAGGGTAAAGAATTGGGAGGAAGAGATCGAGCCGGGCAGAGGCTAAAATCGTGCAAGATCAAGATGCGAAAGGAACGAATTTAAGATACCGGTACGAAGAGTTCTGTAAGAATTCAGTCGTTGTCGAGAAGCAATCGGAATCGGATGCGGGACATGAGTCACATGACGAACGTCGTAGAAGATCGTAGGAGATGGAGGGAAAATGAAAGATAGGTTTGATCAACGAGTGGAAGAAGGAACGGAAGACAATTAGCCTACTGATCGACAAACCTTAAGTTGTCTATTATTATTATTATTATCATTATTATTATTATTATTATTATTATTATTATTGTTATTGTTATTATTATTATTATTATTATTATTATTATTATTATTGTTATTATTATTATTATTATTATTATTATTATTATTATTATTATTATTATTATTATTATTATTATTATTATTATAATTATTATTATTATTATTATTATTATCATCAATATTATTACTATTATTATAATTATTATTATCATCAATATTATTATTATTGTTATTTAATTAGTATTTATTGTGACGAACTGCCCACCGTTCCCGAAACTGTGGAAAACGGGAGCAGGATATATGTAGTCCGAGTCTCTTTCAATGGCAGCCGCCGAGAAGATGTTCGTTACAGAGGGTGTTCCCCGCTGTCCCGTAGCCCAACTGCGAGTAGGTTCGGCTCCTCTTTTATGCAAGAGGCTTAAAGTACAGCACACTTCCGACCGTCAACGTTTATTTCAGCAATCAACAGAGTTCCACTGCTCAGATATGGTCACTTGACACGACGGGCTGGACCACTTATCCGACCACTTATCCTTTAGTCTCCTACTACTCAAACATTTACTGACGACGACTTAAACTACGCATTACACAAGCTACAAACTACACAATCTCTCCCTTGACGATGACAACGTCTTCGAACTATGACTCCGACTATGACTTCGACTATATCTACCCTCTGACTAACTCTGACCATGACTAGGCCTATGTGTCACTGTAGGCCTAATAATACCCTGAAAATGCAACAACCAGAAGATGTGCAAGCGTAGGTGCAATTAGGATTTCACTTCTGTATCTCGCGCTATAAGAAAACTTACACATTTTCTTCGCAAATCCCCAAATCTTCACAATCCATGTGTCGGTAGATGGTAAATACATGGAGCAAATTCGAAAGTTCCTCAGAGCAAAACCCATACACATCGGTCACCTTCACCTTAAAATTTGCAATTGTGCAATTTCTGCCTTCCCACAACGTAATTTCAGCTATCGATCGTACGGAGCCGCACATGTGCAGTTTCTTGACGATATGATGCAAACTTAACCTTTGAGCTCCCAGAAATTGGAACAAAATTCAGAAATGGGCGCATTTCTCTACATTACTATTTAAATAGTACCGTACCCAATACTGACCAAAATGTCTGACTATAATTGAGTTCACCATAACCATGTTGTATGGCCTGCAGAAGACTGTGCTTCGTTTTTATTGTCTCTATTTTGCTTGTCGAAGCGTTCGGATCTTTACACGAACACCGAATGCAATGGAGGACAGAAGCAACATCGTGGAGATTGGATAATATATCCTACGTTTTACTGGTTTTCAAATGTAATGCTGATTGAATGATTTACGTTACAGCAGAACATGAAAATTAAGGCTAGAAAACGCTAAGGTTTTCCGGTAGCTTTTTCCTAATAGCAATTCTGTTACGTTTTTCTATGGTGAAAGGTAAGGGGCATATTCAAAATTTATATGAAAATTGTAAAATTGTCGATCTATCACATTGAAATGTCACAGTCATGTGATGAAACGGCAGAAAATTTGGCTAAATTGTATATCTTTCAAAGTAGGCCTATTGACTTAGCTCCAACTCTGTCGACTTGACTTCGGTAGCTTTTTGTAATAAAAATTCTGTTAAGTTTTTTTTATGTTGAAAGGCAAGGGTATAACAAATTTATATCAAAATTTTAAAACAGTCGAACTATCACATTGAATTGTCACAATCATGTAAGGAAACGGTAGTAAATTTAGCTCAATTGCATAGGCTATCTTTCAAAATAGGCCTAATCCTATTGCAAACAATCCACAAGGCCTATAGTAAGCCATCATGTCAAATGCACCTTATCCATTAGGCATATCGATTAATTGTGCTTACTCTAAACTTTGAATAAATTAGAAGCTTTTAAACGATCTACTGTTCTAGAATTCTAGAATCAATATGCCTATAGGTCCGGTAACGGCGGTCCTCGCACCAAAATGGATTTCCAGTTTCATCCGGCAACATTATCATCAATTTGCATTTCTACTAATGCGTGCGTTTTACCTGTTGATGCAATCACGTGTAATTAAGCCAATCATTATCGTGACTATAGCAACCATGCAAGTCCGTATGAATAAGCTAATACAGGTCGAGCGATGTCGAATGAAACAATGTTAACCACAGACCAGCAACGATGGTAAACACAGCCAAACAACGATCACTTGCGAAATGATCGTCATTGCATCACATCACGAGGACCTTGCATTTTAATGTTTCAAAGAAGATTGCTGCATTATTATCTACCGTGAATTACACACCAGTATAAATAGGCTGATTCGAGAAGAAATTTACTTTTGCCATATCTAGCAAGTTCGACTTAAAGGGTAAAATAGAATCAAAGCTAAGGAAAAGTATGAGCTGGTTTAAAATCCATCCACGACGTAATGAGAGCGTCGAAATGCGGGAAGCACAGGAAATTCCTAACGCTAAAGAACGTTCAGTTAAAGAAAATCTTGATCGAGAATTGATTCACAAAGTTCTTTCCCCACTTACTGCCAGTATGCGAGTATTTGGTTTATACTTCGAAAAGACGGGGATGAGAACGACAAAGCATGCATACTCGCGCTTTTATTGTTTATTAATCGTAGTAATACTGTGGTTGAACGCTATCAGAATATTCACTATTTTTACTGGATACGACAAATGGCAGCTTCTTTTCCAGAAAACTGGTATCGTGGTTTTAATGGCAATTGGTGCAGTCATACACACATCGTGCTACAGAGCCAGTCAGAAAGGAATAGTGCAAGAAGAGCTGCAGACTTGCAACAAAGACATGAGCTCTCGCTGGGTTAAGCATCTGAAAGTTAAAGTGATTTTGTGTGTCGTAATTGCTTGGATAAACACAGCGTTTTCCGTCTTTTCAAGCGCTTACTCGTCCTTCATGGACAACGGCTTTTTCAATGTCATGATCGCTCCTTATAATACACTAATTCTGAATTCAAGCCGCCATACTATAACAGCAATGAGCATTCTGTATTTCGTTTTGCATTTCTATTTATCAGGCACACTCATCTTTCCTCTAATGTGGAATTACGTGTTGTCTTCAGTCATAAGTCATGAGTTCAAGAAATGCACAAAGATGGTCAATGATATTTTTAAGGATCCTGAAGCTGCTAAGAGGAATTTCGAAATTGTGCGATTGCATCATCAAGCGCTGTGTCGAATGGTTGACAGGGTTGATGGCCAGATTTGCGTAAACACTGCAACGCATTTTGTAGGATTTCTTTTTCTGACTATTCTGTACTTGTACACTTTGATGTTCAACACAGATTTAACCAGCAATCCTTACTTTCTGTCTGTTTTCCTAATCGGAATATTACCAATTGTTGTCGGACTGATCATAGTTGTACACGGCGGAATAATGATCAATCAATCGGTAAGATTTCCAGAATACTCATGATTCACCTATCAGCCTCATGCCAAGTCATCCGCTCCATGTACGTTACGCGACAATAGGTCTATCTGCATCATCAGTGTCGGAAATAATTGCAGTATATCAACCTATGCTATTTTATTTCCCTGAGCACACCAATATTGAACTTTACTAATTTAATCTTGACAGGACATAGAAATCTATTCTGGTTACATTTCTACTGCTGGTCGATGGGTCTTCGGTCTCTTCGTTTGCGTCATGGTTGCCTCCAAACTTCTCCATTCGCTGGCGAATTCCAGTCTCAACTTCATTGTATTGTATTGTATTGTACTGTACTGTATTGTATTTAAAGATAAATAAAGCGCCTCTCGTGCATACTGCACACCAATCAGAGGCGCTTCCAATGCGAAAGTCCTCGAGAATAAAGACACGTTTTAATGTAGAGAAAAGATGTAGCAGGGCCACGGGGTAGTATGGTGGTGCGAACGGTGGGGGGGGAGTTGAATAGTTGATTCCATAGCGAAGGGCCAATGCAGGCAAAGGCACGGGACTGGGCTATAGCCGCTCTTTCACGAGGAACAAAAAGGTCAAGCCAAAAGTGCGGAACGGGCTAAGGGAAAGCTGCCTATAGGTGGGCCGACGTATGGAGTCACAGAGGTGTTTAGAGGCAATACCCGGGGAGAATAGGTAAATGAGGATAAGTACCTTTTAACTGGATGCGTGCAGTAAGAGGAAGCCAATGTAGATGTTAAAACATGAATGGGAGAATCGCGGGAGACGGGCAGTAAGTCTCGGCAGCTGCATTAAGATCCGATTGTAGATGGAAAAGGCGCACTTTAGGGAGTTCAACAAAGAGGGAATTCGTCGCCTCCTAGACTAATTTTTATCAACATAGACTTCCGAAACCTGTCTCTTTATTCTATCTCAGCCAGCCATGCTCGAGACCCGTAACTATTATAAGCTGCTCAATTTCTACTTATTGTTTCTACATACAATATTCGTCTCCGGCCTCACAGCGTGAGGCGGATTACGCGCTACCCACAAAACACTTTGGCTTCATCTGTATTCGTGCGTCTTCCAGTACTATTCTGCCTTCTTGGCTGGCTTGCTGGTATAAGGTTAAAAGCAGTCTACACTAATTCTCCTCTAAACTTGTTTAACTTCAGGCTTTACATGGGATCGATAGGTGTTCAGTGTCTCAAAGCTCGTTCTTTGCGAGGTAGCTATAAGTTCAGGTGGTATCTGCTTCCAAAGTTTTTGGCAGTTTATGGCGTCGACCGCGACGACTGACGCAATCCAATATTATTTCTTAAATACTTGTAAAATTTAGAAAAAGACTAAAGGTGTTATAATTGGAAATGTTAAAATTTAAGTGTGTTTCTGTTCTTTAAGGCTCACGAAATCTTTGAGAGAATTCAAGATATTGATTTAACCAACCTGAGTGCAGAAACAATTGGACAGGTATAATAGACCGCTCGTGACATCTTAAATCTAATCATGATTTCTTCAGTGCTTCACTAATTTAACTGCGAGTTCAATGTTCCATATTGTTTGGCATTATTATATCGAGCTTTTAAAGAAACTCTTGGTATAGGCTACTTAGACACTTTGGCTATAAAAATATTGAAATGTTAATTTTGAGGCTAATAGTTAAATGACAGTTGAATAGTTTGTCGATCCGCAACTACGTGTTAATTATTTTTAATTTTACAGATCAATACGTTTCTCATCCGCTTATCTGGAGAACCGATTGGTTTTAGTGTTTTGAGAATCTTTGTCATCGATCGAAACACAATTCTAACGGTAAGTCAGACCAGTCAATATTTCGATTTCCTAGCCTCGTTGCAGGGTATCTCTTTATTTGCAGCTCATTTGGCCAATTAAAGAATCACGAATAGTACTGTACTGTTGCATACAAATAAGCAAAACCTATAAAAATGTGTAGTATTTGCATGGAAAACTTATAATCTAAGCTCCTCTTTTTCCTTGTCTCGTTAAAGAGTTGTCTCTTGACCTCAGCTTGCATTTTCAGTAAGAGCAATGTCGTTTATATAGGAAACGTTTCCCTCTGCAGTTGACGTCAGTGGGGCACGGTGGTCGATTGGTTACAGCGCTCGGCCGGTAACGCGGAGAGTACGGGTTCGATCCTCGTCCGAGACAGTTACTGTGTAGGGACCTTGAGCAAGTCCTTCACTCACAATTGCTCTGCAATATAATTGTATCTGCGACTTCGTCGTGCGTGCACTTCTGAACTTTGTAAGAAGGGCAATATCAAATTACTGTTGTATTGTATTGTATTGTATTGTAAGTGACGTTTCTGGTTGTTTCTTGGTAGATTCTCAGTTTACTGATCACGTACTTCCTCCTGACTATCGAACTGTTTCCAACATCGTCTGGCAATCAGGAGAACCAGACAGTCTCAACGATGGGACCACTAAACACTGGCGTCGTCAACAATTCAACGGTTAATTTCTTCTAGGATCCTGAATCCAATCCATCGAAGGATTTATTGTCCGAACTAAATCAGCTAACCGACGAAATAAAAAAAACTTTTCTCGGATTTGCAACAAAAGATCTAGTTTCCACAAGCTGTTCTGTTTAACTTTGAAGTCAGTTATCGAAATGGTTATGTGTATCTGACGTGAAAGAAAGCGTCCTTTTCTCAATAAAACTGCAGGACTTTTGCGTAAGATTCCACCCTTACATTCACGACGCAAAAGGAGGCCTATAATACCGATAGGCCTATTGGATTCTCCCTGCGCCCCATAAAACACATGCCGTGCAGTCAGCTATCTTCAACGCCATTGTCCATGTTCAACAGCACAATGTACAATGTAGAATATACGTGCTTAAATATTCAGTTTGTATATACGAGAAATGATCTTTCCTTTGATTAACTAGAATATAATAAACAAAACGTGTACTTTTAATCTAAAGGAAAAGCATTAAAACTGGAAAACTTATTGTAAAGATAAAACGGAGACAGTTAGCTCTCTGTACCATAATGTCTTACTGTATTTTTAGTTCATTATAACCATGGTCACTTATAAATGATTGAATGTCAAGCACGCAGCAAAATAGTGCTACTTTATGTATATAATAATTATGCGTCTCTGGCCTGCAGAAGACTGCACTTTGTTCCTATTGCGTCTATTTTGATTGCCGAAGCGTTCGCATCTTTACACAAACATCGCATGCACTGGAGAAAACAAACATCATGGATAGCATATATCATACAACAACATAATGAATAATATACATCACACAACATCACGGATAATATACATCACACAACATTATGGATAATATCGATCACACATCAACAACATGGATAATATACATCACACAACAAGATAATGAATAATATATATTACACACCAACATCATGGATGCCATATAATGGACACTATGCATTTTTACTGGTTTCAAAAGAAATGCAGATTGAACGACTGACATCCCACAAAGAACATGAAATTTAAGCTGGAAAGCTTTCAGGTTTTCTGGTAACTTTTTTCGAATAGAAATGCTGCTACGTTTTCTTTTACTTTGAAAGGTCAGCATCACATAAGCAAACGTGAATATTTTGAAACAGTCGAATTGTCACATGCAATAAATTGTTAGTAAATTTTGCTAAATTTGGTCTTTCAAAGGCTATTTCCACCAATGGCTTATGATTAGACTTAGTTTATTAATCACCATCAGTATAGGCAGAACTGAACTAAATAACAAGAAAGTCGACGCAGTGTTTGACAAACTGGAAATCAATATATGGATTATATAAATTATTTCGTATTTGCATCCATCGTTCCGTGGAGTGGAACGATGGATGAAGGTACGAAATGGAAACTTCCGTCAGTCGTGTCTACAATGCGTGTCTATAGAACCATAAGGGTCTATGTCCACTTTTTTAAATATCAACGTACTGATATAGACTCCGTTTTCAGGGTGATATAGGCTATGTCCTGAATAGAGAAGCTTAATAGGAGACGTCTTCTTAACAGTGCTGTTCAGTAATTGAAATACATGTAATTGAATTACGTAATTGAGTTACAAGTTCTGTAATTGTAATTGAATTACATTTTAGGTCCAGTAATTGTAATTGTATTTCAATTACAATATTGCATGTAATTTGTAATTGAATGAAGTGTCAATTACAAATTACTTTCATAAAGTCAGCAAAGATGCCAGCCTGCCGGGTTGACCCGGGCCACCCGTTTAATTGAATAAACTGCTCTGCATTCTGATTGCATGGCAACATAATTGTCAACATTATTCCTTCCTTACACACCTCTTACAATCTTACAGCACACTTTGAGATACCTCAAGGGCAAGGGCTCACCTTCATTATCAGACTATTCATGCAGTCATGTACTCATTCTTAGCCAGCTTACTGCGGCCGCCTACAGAAAACAGAGCTTCCATCTTCAGCTCCAGTTGAGCGTCTCATTAGCACTGCTGGACGAATTGACTCGCTCACCCAGGCGCAATCAACTAAGTTCTCTAGCAGACTATCATTTTGAAAAACTTCTACTCCTAAAAATCAAATAAACTCTAACTTGTTTTAATCGATCATAATTGCAAATCGTATTTTGGATACCTGACAAATTCATAATACAATTGTATGGATATATTACATGTATTACAATTTACAGGCCATTGGTCCGTTGGATGTTTTAGTGTAAAAATAGAGTAAATTAAAAATTATCGGAAAAATTCTAAATCATTTGCCAATTTTAAAGGAATAATTGAAAAGTAATTGGTAATTGAATTACAATCAAACTGTAATTGTAATTCAATTACTTTCACAATCAAGTAATTGTAATTGTAATTCAATTACATTTACAAGCATGTAATTGCAATTATAATTGAATTACATTTAGAATGTAATTGATACAACACTGCTTCTTAAACGCTCTCTAGGAGTACTATATCGCTCGATGTCCAGGTATATGGATTGTACGAAACAACTACAAAGGTACAAATCCACATCCAATAGTATTTAGCAAAATTGGCTTAGCGAGACTGTCTTTCGCTCTAAACTTAAAACTTACCTCCTTCAGTCTATTTATGGCTCTTAATAGTTGCCCAGCTTCAATGTGCATTTCTGAACCTTGTAAGGAGGGCATTATCAAATTACAGTTGTATTGTATTGTATTGTCTAGTGGTGCTATCGAGTGGCCAATAGCATCATCAAATACCAGGGAATCATAAGCGAACACATTAGCCGCAGCTTCTGCGGTGGAAAGTCCAATGCATGGCGATGCATCTGGGTTCTTATCTTTCACAACATCAAGATTATCTCTCATTTCAATTAAATGTAACTTTGTCACTCACAATCAAATCCAATATGACTGCCTGTTCTTCTTGGCGTCTAACTAGGCCTTGCCAAAGAGCAACACTTAACCTATCATCAGGCAAAGAAGATTAATCTTCCGCCATTTAGAGATATTTAATTATAAATCGAACAAATATCACTGCAATATCATGCGGAGATAAGTCCACACCGGCAAAAAACGGTCACCCCACCATAATAATCTCAAAATTACTTATACCCAGTTTACCTTATGATCAAAATACACATAATAATCATACTAAAGGGAAAACAGTTTTGTCGACAATTTGTAATTTAATTGCCATTAATAAAACAGAGCAAAACAGTTTCTTCAGCAAATCCTAGAAATCGCTTTTTTCGGTTTCGCAAAATGTGGACATTGCACCATGTTGTTCGATAGGCAGTAGGCACGAATGGTAGTTGGAAATGTCTAATTATGGTACTGATCTCAAGAAACTGCTCCAGTATTTGTAATAGGCCTACTATTGGAATAATTCCGTATATTTTTAAAGACTACACTCTCAGAGTGCAGGCTTTTCATTTTTTCAGGTGCATTTAATTGCCCCTGACAATACTCGTGGACAAGCACTTACACAGCCTGCTACGAGCAAGCAGGTCTACCTTCTAAAAATGTTCACTAGGCCTATATGCCTACATGCATATATAACAAATAAATGTTCAGTAACTGTTCTCATATTCTTCTTAATGTTTGTATTCATTCGTATGTTGCATTCTTGATCTATAATGTTTGCGGAAACGTAGGCTAGGTTTGTAACAAAACGTTGTTTTGTCAACTTATTTTCGCCAACTAAATCCTTGAAACACATCAATCCTGTAAAGACATTCTGTAGAAACGTGCGAATAGCGCTACTGTAACGTATAGTGCCAAAAGAATGTTTTCGCCAAACGTTCTTTTGGCACTGGACGTTACTGTAGCGCTATTCGCACGTATACATAATGTTGAACAATATTTAATAAACGGATCGCACAAATTTTACCTTACCGCAACCATTATTCAACTTCATGAAATGTTTGTGTTCTTCTATTTGTACTCGAGTAAAACCGTTACGCTAGTGTAGTGTTTTATATCTTTTACTTTGACTCAGAGTACAGACATATAGTCCCCGGACTCGCTAACAGAAGCGTTAGCTACTGACTTGGTGAGTTACCGACTGACTTAGCGACTCGATCGACTGACTCACTTGCTTATCGACTGACTAAGTCGCTTAGGCTTATCGAGTGACTTAACGACTTGATATCGACTTATCGGGTAATCAAGTACGTCTATTAGTTATCTAACAATAAAACGCATTTTACGTCGTACTATAACTTAGAGTCTGTACTGACCGTGCCATCATTTTCGGTTGGCATTAGATGGGATCCACACGGCATACGGTCTCTAATCGGCTCTATACTGATTCAATATGGCACAATAGTAGCAGTAGCAGTAGCAGTAGTAGTAATAGTAGTACTTGTAGTAGTAGAAATATAATATAAAATGTTTCTGAGCTACAAGTAATCCACAGAAAATAACAGTAGCCTGACGGAAAAGTAGGCCCTATATGCCACTCTCCCACGGGACAAGAGTCACGCCAATAGGACGACTCCCATGAGACCTGGTGAGCCCAGTTGACTCCTTTTGTTTTGCAGGGAAGCAAACGCCAGATGGTGTCTTTTAATGTAGACATACATTTTAGCTGAGCACTCTCTTGGACGGTCGCTCCGCAAGGCCATTCGTTCGGAGCTCATTTATTGGCCACGGCCCACAAGGCGTAGGCCCATTGCAATACGAATTTCCTTATCATCGAGTCAAAATCAGCAAGCGCTGTATAATACGAAGGAACTATAGGAGCCAATCGCCTGCTTGCGATGGGACGACCACCTTGTACCTGGTCTAGTGATAATCGCCTATCATCGATGACTAAAGTTTCCACGTGTTTTAGAATGGGATGGGTGGTCTCAGGCACACTGATGATGGGAATGGATCAACTGATTACATATTAGCTATTGTTCACGGGCCATTGTAACAGTGCAATCTCGGACGCAGTTGTATGCTCAGTAGTCGATCATCAAACTCCATTTGCACTAATGCGTTCGTCTGCTTTGATCATGCAATTAGGTCTATGTTTACACGTATGAAACCCAATCATTACCGTGGCCGTGGAAACCATCCGAATGCGGTATGGAAACGCTAGTGCACATCGAGCGATGTCGACGAAAAGTATAAATCTCATGAAGCAGCGACTACCGTACGAATGTCTTATATATGGCACAGCCAAAGAATAATTCAAGAAACGATTGCCATCAATATCGCGGTGAAATACATTTAAATGCCAGAGCGCATTGTCGGCAAATATTCAGCCTGTGTAGTTACGTTTGCAATATCTAGCAAGTTAGCCGTATAGGCGTCATTAAGAATAAATTTGAATCAAAAGTAAGAAAAAGTATGAATAAGTTTAAAATTCATCCGCAACGAAATGAAACAGTTGAAGTGCAAGAAGCACAAGAAAGTTCTACCGATAGGTCTAAGGAAATTTCAGTCGAAAATTTTGAACAAGGAATTATTCACAAAGTTCTTTTGCCTCTTACTGTCAGTATGCGAGTATTCGGCTTATACTTTGAAAAGACGGACAAATTGAGAACGACAAAGCAGTATTCTCGCTTGTATTGCTTACTAGTCGTAGTAATACTGTGGTTGAACGCTATCAGAATATTCACTATATTTACTGGAGCCTACAAATCGATTAATAGTTTTGGAGAGATTGGTTTCGTTGCGTGGATGGTAGTTAGTGCAGTCATACAGACATTGTGCTACCGAGCAAGTCAGAAAGGAAGAATACTAGAAGTGTTGCAGACCTTCAACAAAGACATGAACTCTGACTGGGCTAAGAAGCATCTAAGAGTTAAAGTGATTGCATCTGTCATAATTGCTTGGATTACCACGGCGTTTTCTGTCGTTTCAAACGCTTACGCATTATTAGGCGATTACGGGTTTCAGAGTACGATCATCGCTCCTTTTAACACGATGATTCTCAATTCAAGCAGTCTTACTTTGAAAGTTATATGCGTACTGTATCTCATTTTGCATTTCTATGTATCAGGCGCAACCATCTTTCCTCCAGTGTGGAACTACGTACTGTCTTCAATTATCAGTTATGAGTTTAAGAAATGCACAAAGATGGTGCATGAAATTGTTAAAAATCCTGAAGCTGCTAAGACGAATTTCGAAATTATACGATGCCGTCATCAAACGCTTGGTCAAATGGTTGACAAGATTGATTCTCAAGTTTGCGTATGCACTGCAACATACCTCGTTGGATTCATTTTTGTGATTATTCTGCAACTGTACAGTTTGATGTGCACCCCTGACTTGACAAGCAATCTTTTCCTTGTGTGTGTTGCCCTATTCTGGATATTTTCTGGTGTTTTCAAACTGATCATAATTGCACACGGAGGAATAATGATCAATCAATCGGTAAGGGTTTCAGAATACTCATGATTCACCTACCCCTTTTGCTTCCTGTAGGTAAATGTGAGTCACCTTCTGATCTTAATTTTTTTTCAAGTCACTTAACATGCACGAAGCAAGCATATTGAAGGTTGGTTTTGGCAGTTCAGCTATTCTTATTACTCCAGGGTACGTGGGAAATAGATGCTTCACGGTGTATTTACGATGGTTTACAGTGACTACTCTGCGCATGTCAGCGGTCATGTCGGACCTCTGCATAATTTAGACGGATATTTTCATCTAAATGCAGAATCTGCCCAGTAACTTTGGAAATACTGGAGTTTCTGGTGCTAGGTTTGCGTTCCGGACTTATTCGCCGGGTTTGCCAAGGATTTTGCACTTTTAAAGAGTATTTCCTGCACAAGTCGCCTAGGCTCATGTGTGACTGCATCTAGACCATTCTTCTGACGTAGCCTACGTCAAGTCTGCGCCATACAGACTGTGTGCGCCGTCTGGAGCCGAGTGTTTTCGCCTTGGTGGAGGGCAATTCGAGTGACCTCGACCGTTAGTCACTGGTGGCTATTAATCTACCGACCGACATGCGACGAGTGCCTTTTCTGCGTGCTCCTTGCGCCGTCGACGGCTAACCGAACGTGCTTCATCTTCCATATACTGAGTATAGGTAGCATCGTGGCCGAGAAGCTAATGCATCCGCTTTAACCTATTGCTTCTGAGTTCGAATAGTGGCTCATTGTTATAAATGAATAATTGATTACCTGGTTGTCGTCGTTTTGGGGCCTAGCCTATAATTGTATTATCTCAGACACGTAGGCTTGTAGGTTATTTCGTGATCTGGATTAGCCTATATGTCAGTCATGTAGGCCTATTCATTATCCATCTATGTTGAGGTTCGCATTTAGAGTATAAAAATTAATGAGGTTCATTTTTAGAGAATAAAAATTAATGACTTTTTCTCGCTAGTGAGACTTAGAGAAACCGAAGAAGTGGTCAGGTATTCAGTGTCTCAAAGCCCTTTCGCTCTTTGCAAGGCAGATATAAGTTTTGATACTAGTCTATCTGATTTCAATGTTTTTTGCAATTTATGGCATCGACTGATGCAATCTAATGTCAAAAGTGTAACAATTTAAAAATCTCGAAATTCCAATGTGTTTCTGTTCTTTTAGGCTCACGAAATCTTTGAGAGAATTCAAGATATTGATTTAACCAACCTGAGTGCAGAAGCAATTGGACAGGTATATAGACCACTCGTGACATCTTAAATTTAGTAATCAGTTCATTCATTCATTCATTATGAGAATTTATGTAGCGCCCCTTCAAGAAGCCTACTCAGGAGCGCTCCGAGCCCAGCCACGACTAAAGAATAAAGACTTGACTGAATTAGAAAACCCAGTTGGGTTGATCAGGAGTAATGAACGTAGCTCTGGCGGGAGATCATTCCAGGTGGAATTATTTCTTTAATGGTTCAGTATTTCAGAAGCACGTTTAATGTAATGTAGCCTATATTCGAACATTATGGCCTACTATATATATTATATAATATATATGGCGCCTTTCGTTGAACTCTTATACAGTGTGCTTAAACACGTTAAGCTAATATTGCATTATTAACTATGAGGCTAATAGTTAAATGACAGTTGCACAGGTTGTCAATAATATTATCAACTGGGACTAAACGCTAATAATCTTGCATTTTACATTTTACAGATTAATACATTTCTCATCCGCTTATGCGGAGAACCGATTGGTTTTACTGTTTTGAGAATCTTTGTCATCGATCGAAACACAATTCTTACGGTGAGTCAGACCAGTCAATATCTCGATTTCCCATAGCCTTATTTGCACGCATTTCTATCACGGCAACACATTTAGCAAATTAATGAATCACGAGTGGTATCTTACTGTTGCATACAAATCATCGAAGACTACTGTAGTAGGCTTACTTGCGTGGAAAACTTAATCTGCGCTCTCTGCTTGTCTCTTCTTCTCGTTAATGAGGACTTGTCACATTAAATCAACTTGAATTTCCAGGTAGTCATAGGCTATTATTTCGCTTATCTATATTTGTCGTTTTCATTTTATTAATACAAGTGACGTTTCCTGTGCTCTTTCTGGTTAGATTCTTGGTCTACTGATGACATACTTGCTCCTGATTATCCAAATGTTTCCCCCATCTTCTGACAATCAGCGGAACTCTATATCGCGGAAAGCCTCAACGAGTGAACCGTCGTACACTGGCGTCATCAACAATTCAACGACTAGTTTCTTCTAGGATTCCGGATCCAATCTGTTGTCGGGTGAATTCATTGCAAGAACGAAATCATCTAGAAATACGAATTAGAAAGCTTTTATCGTTTAATCAATGGATCAAGCTTCCCCAAATTTTCCGTTTCGCTTTCTAGGCTATGTAAAAAGCCGTTATTGCCTCTCATGGCTAGCGTAAGGGACAGATAGTCTACACTGGTATCCAATCAGAAGGGCGAGTTCGGAAGGGCGACTATCAGAAAGGCGACTTCGGAAGGGCGAACTCCTAAAGGGCGCCTGTTCACAAAAGCGCCGCTCAGAAGAGCGCGCTATCAGAAGAGCGCGCGTTCACAAGGGCGACGATCAAAAGGGCGACTATCAAAAGGTCGCAAAAATATCCGCCCATTGCTAGGTACGTAAAGGTACGTAAAGCTCTTATGTCAATACGCGAAAGTCTGTGATTAACCTATTCGCCCCAAACCTTTTGATCGTCGCCCTTTTGGGAGTTGGTCGACTCTGAATTCTTCCAACAGAATGCCCAAGACTTGCAAGAGTTAATGAATTACTTCGAGGACACATGGATTGGGAGACCAGCACGACGTGGTGGGCGGAGCAATCCGTTGTTCGCCATAGAAATTTGGAATGTCCACAATTCGGCACTCCAAGATCTTCCCAAGACCAACAACTCGGTCGAAGGTTGGCACAGGGCATTCAGTCAACTACTTGGAGCTTCTCATCCAACTATATGGAGATTCATAGACAGTTTGAAAAAGGAGCAGAGCATGAACGAATTGAAGTTGGAGCAATTCCTATCCGGTCAACATCCTCCACGCGCTAGAAAAATCTACAGGGAGGTAGCCAGGCGCATCAAGACAATAGTGGAAGATTATGGCAACCGAACGACATTGGATTTTCTGAGAGGGATCGGCCATAATATTAATCTCAACATTTGAACTGATTACTATTATTAGTAAGCCTACCCCGGCTACCCGTATTGAAAAACATTTAGGACAACAGGGCCTACATTTGAACTGATGATTATCAATTTCTTAGTTTAATATTTTTGTCGTACAGATTAAAGATTTCAACCTATATTTTCGCCTTTATGATCGTCGCCTTTTTGATCGTCGCCCTTCTGAACGCGCGCTCTTCTGATAGCGCGCTCTTCTGAGCGGCGCTTTTGTGAACAGGCGCCCTTTAGGAGTTCGCCCTTCCGAAGTCGCCTTTCTGATAGTCGCCCTTCCGAACTCGCCCTTCTGATAGTAAACCGTCTACACTTTATGCACAGTTTTATATATTACGTCTTTTTTGCACAATTCAGTTATTGTTTTAATGTGATCGTATGGTTTCATTGGCGAAAAACATTGACTTCATCTATTCTGAATTCCGATAGTGTATATCCAAATATGCATATATAGCCATGCTTAATAAAGTAATTTTAAGTACCTCACAACAGTGCTGCAATGGTTGAACCAGTTTAAGCCTTAGAGATGCGATCGTAATATTGTAGTTGAAATTGTAACTGAACACTATTTCAATACTATTTCAATCAGACCTGTATTATGTGCAACCCGTAGGTCAGCTAAAATCTGTTTGACCGATGCATTTTGTCAGTAATGTTACCGATGCTGTTCATGTGAAGTAAGCTTAGCAAAGAGCAAGACACCAGATAAAATAAAGGAATGGCTTCGTCAGACGAGTGACAGAGATGATGGCAGAAGGCTATCATGACTGTTTTAGTTTAAAAATAGAGCACATTAAAAATGATTGAAAAAATTATAAATCATTTGCCAATTTTAAAGGAACTATTGAAAAGTAATTGGTAATTGAATTACAGTTAAAATGTAATTATAATTCAATTACTTTCACAATCAAGTAATTGTAATTTATTGTAATTCAATTACATTTACAAGCATGTAATTGCAATTATAATTGAATTACATTTGCAATGTAATTGATACAACACTGGAGACAGGTCGAAATAGATCAGACAAGGAGGATGGAGTGCAGCCAAGAAGGTACCGCTCTTTCTGCTGGATATATAACGGCTGATATCAACCTGTGAAATTTAGGAAAGCGACTGTAATTTTACAACGAACAACACAGCAATTCGAATATTGGTTGATATTTTTAGGCAAAGAACGTTGATTCGTAGATAGCCTGCACCACGTAGTCGAATTGTTTTTATAATCGAGTTAAGATTCGAAAATTCCAGTCAGGATAATCGTTCCCAAAACCATCTCAAAAGTCCTCTCGTTCAAGAATTACTCAGAGCAGAATATCGTCTGTTTTCCTTTGCGTCACATCTCGATTGGATGATTGCACTTGTCTGATATTCGTCATCTTCTTTTCGTTGCAGAACTCTGCAAAAAAGTTTAGAAGTTAGTCAAATGACACATTCCTCTTTGTTGCAAACTAACCTATTACTCGCAGAACATCTGCGCCCTAATGTGACAAAACATGTGCCTTCTGAAGAAATCCTCTCTTCATTCCTGTTTCTCCCTCTCCCCTCACTCCTCTACCGAACAGTATTAAATGGACTGCAGACCAACCGAAAGACCGTCTCGTATAGCCTTGCAAAATGGACCAGTGACCACGGTTACACGTGTCTCAGCCTTACATGTATGTCGAGAGAAAGATAGAGACAGAGATACAGAAGACAGAGACTGGGAGAGACAGTGACAGAGTCAGACAGGGAGACATAAAATAAATGAATGAATGAATGAATGAATAATATTAGATTAGTGTGCTAGACGTCAATACTTTAATTAGAGGCAATTTGAGAGAAAGAAAGAGACAGACAGACAGACACACACAGAGAGAGACAGAGAGACAGAGCATTTCGTATGAGTCCATCTCAAAGTCCATATCAGTGTATACCTACTAGACTAGAATAATAAAATAATTAGCATTTGATCTCATCAGCTCTTGCATACATTAAACTTCCGATATACTGTACCTTCGGGTGATCTTTATCGTCTTTAAGTAGAATTCTGTCGGATTCTACTGTAGTTGCCCTGCCTCGATTCAACCTCTGCCTCTTCTTTTTTCTAACCTAGTCCCTCTCATCCTCAATCTCATCCCTCTGCCCCTTCTTCCTTCTAACCCAGTCCCTCCCATCCTCATTCTCATCCCTCTGCCCCTTCTTTCTTCTCCTACCCTCTTCCCTCTCATCCTCATTCTCATCCCTAGGCTCATCGACAAGACAATACAAAATTAAGAAAATAAAAAAACAAATTCAAAAGTAATAATACGGGGCTTGCGGGGTTTAATGCCACGCCAGGGGCCCTCCTGCCATAATGAGCTTACGGGTTTTAACACCACGCCAGCGGCCCGCCAGGACTACAACAAATAAACCCCTAATACATAGCAAAACACACGACAGAGCCTAGGGCAACCGCCACACCCATCACAATCTCGCCTCAATCTCGTCACACCCATGCCTTCTCGCCTCAATCTCGTCACACCCATGCCTTCTCGCCTCAATCTCGTCACACCCATCCCATATCGCCTCCGTCGCCTCACCGGTACCTAAAGAAACACAGGAAATCCACGAAGATTAATATTATTACACGTTATGACAGATTGCAGTATCATTACAGAAAAGAATAAAGTACAAGATTCCCCTGCGATGGAGCCGTGTTCAGTGTTGTTCAGTAATTGAAATACATGTAATTGAATTATGTAATTGAATTACATGTTCTGTAATTGTAATTGTAATTGAATTACAATTTAAGTCCAGTAATTGTAATTGTATTTCAATTACAATATTGCATGTAATTTGTAATTGAATGAAGTGTCAATTACAAATTACTTTCATAAAGTCAGCAAAGATGCCAGCCTGCCGGGTTGACCCGGACCACTCCTTTAATTTAATTAACTGCTCTGCATTATGTTTGCATGGCAACATAATTGTCAACATTATTCTTTCCTTACACCCCTCTTACAATCTTACAGCACACGTTGATAGACCTCAAGGTCAAGGGTTGACCTTCATTATCAGACTATCCATGCAGTCATGCACTCATCTTAGCTAGCTTAATTACTGCGGCTGCCTACAGAAAACAGAGCTTCCATCTTCAGCTCCAGTTGAGCATCTCTTTAGCACTTCTGGACAAATTGACTCACTTACTCAGGCGCAATCAGCTGAGTTCTCTAAAAGACTGTCATTTTGAAAAACTTCTACTAAAAATAAAATAAATTCTAACTTGCTTTAATGGATCATACTTGCAAATCGTAGTTTGGATACCTGACAAACTTATAATAAAATTGAATGTATATATTATTACAATTTACAGGCCATTGGTCCATTGGATGTGTTAGTTTAAAAATAGAGTAAATTAAAAATTATCTAAAAAATGCTAAATCATTTGCCAATTTTAAAGGAATAATTGAAAAGTAATTGGTAATTGAATTACAATCAAAATGTAATTGTAATTCAATTACTTTCACAATCAAGTAATTGTAATTGTAATTCAATTACATTTACAAGCATGTAATTGCAATTATAATTGAATTACATTTAGAATGTAATTGATACCCCTACGATGGAGCCTTGTTTGGTTTCCTTTTGTCGCAAGGACGTTGATTGATTTTTTAATATTCATGCAATATAAATGGACACTTTACGTTACCGTCACCTAGCGATATTTATTACAGCTTGTCATTATAAAAGGGATTAAGCTACATATAATAGATGCACTAGTGCACTATTAAGGCTTTGTCGGCACGCCCTGACATAGCCTACATAATTATATGTAAGGTCAAGCAGGTCAGCGATCGTTGCGCTCAGCTGCTCGTGAAGCCATGCAGGTGCAGCGCTTCCGTCCATCAACTTGAGCCGACTCATGTCTCGAGCCTCATGTCTCGGATCTTCCTCTTGAAACACTCTTCCGCTGTATGTACGTGCTGTTGCATTTAATTCTCTTCAGCAAACACTTTCAAATTATCTTAAAACGGACTTAAACAATTAGACGAGCTAAATAGTCATGTGAAGTAGCAGACTCAAAAGGCGCTATATTATGCGACACATAGTGTAATCTAGTGTATTGTTGATGAGAATCCGTTGGTTGATTCCACTTGTGCGCATCGGATTGCCCCTGATGAACCTTCTACTTTACTGTGCATTGTTCGTGTTACAGTGTTTCGCTCGGTGTCTCTCACACTGTGAGCGCCTCTGATTGGTGTTCACTGTGAGAGGCGCTTCATAAATTTATAAATACAATACAGTACAATTGTTCTGCTATTTAACAGATGTAAAAGTGTAGGCCTTAATGACATCTATCATCACATAGGCTAGCGAAAAGAGCGTCCCTCATGTTTCGCTCTGTTAGCGGCGCTATATAAATGTTCAGTCACATCTACAATTACAACGCCAAGCCTTATCACAAACGTCATCACAAGGGAAATGAAAAGCCGACTGTCCGTCACTGAGACATGTTCGCGGGCATATAGGCCTATGCGAGATCCTGTAGTCATTCCTTTCTCTCGCCGTCTGATCTTCCCACTGACAATTTACGGTCAGTAAATCTATTATGGCTGAGGAAGTAACTAATATATTAGACATATCTATTAAGAACAGCCCTCAGAGAGGTGGATTCTGAAACTGCTGAGATCGGCCTCTATCAACTTTAAAATAATAATAAACTATGTGGTTGGGCAATATGTTATCAAAGGATCCAGTTGAGAACCACCGCGTGGCGTGTAATTCTCACCTGCTCAGTTAATGCTATATGCAATCATCAACCGGGAAATACAATAGACAGACAGAGACGCGGACAGATAGGCAGGCAGGCAGGAAGGCAAGAAGGCAGGCACATAGGTAATCGACCATAGACTGAACTCTTCTCTGTTATGATAATGGTACTATAAAAGTTATCAAACGCTAAAATTATTATCAAACGCTTCTTACCTCACCTCTGTCACCTTTTCAGCATGCGAGTCTTCTATTCTGCAGGTATGACGGCGGTGAGTCTTCATTTCATTCTGGAGCTGTGCATATCTTTCGAACGGAAGATGTATCTGTCCAGTTCGTCCTTTTCCCCTTCGATTGGATTCTTCGGACCTTCAGCTCCCTCTCTTCTGAATGCTCTGGGTTGGTGTTTCATCACGGCGGCGGTTCGGGAGTTGAGATCAAGGCGCACAGTTTTTCCTATTGGATTACGAGTGATTTGTTGCGGTTTTTTTTCGTGAGTTTGTTGCGTTTTATTTGAGTTGGGGGTGGATGGTCATCGATGTGTGACGAGCTCTTGGGACTGGATCAGCGGCTGCAGTTGCGCTTTATTCGGTCTCGGCTTGCTTGTGCTGTACGTAGATGAGTTTCGGACCTGGGATTGTGGCGTAGGATGCATATCTGGAATATATCACAGGCAATTTTACGAGATCGTGTTGGATTACGGCTTTGTTGCAGCACAATCAGCACCGTGGTTAATCCGGCCCTGTATGTATTTATGTATGTATGTATGTATGCATACAGGATAGTTTTTAAATGTTTCACACTTTTTAATGGAAGACTGCTCCAGAACAGTCTTCCAAATCTGCAAAGACAGTGCCTGCTTGCTTTGAAATAGGTAAATAAGAAAAGACCAATGTGATTCTGCGGCATCCAGAGATTTAAGGTAACACTTATGTTTAAGCCTACACTAACTTACTTACTTACTTCCATTGGTTCCTTCGATCATTAAGTAAAATCCTATAGCGCTAGCTCTGTACCTCATCTTGACTTACATATCTTCACCTCTAATTTGTTGTCTCTCACCTTGCCTTGTCCAATTTTATCTAACTTTACATGTAGTACTAGACTTCTCAAAGGCTGCGCCTAAGTCTAAGTCAGTGGTTCTTAACCTTTTCAAGGGAGCCGAACCCCAAGAGATATCCATGACCACTCACCGAACCCCTCAAGTTTGAACAATAATTTTTTAACTAATGGGAACAAAAGAAAATATAAAATTGTAACAAAATGTGGTATAAATATATAAGAAAAGGGTAATAGTTGCTTTTAGCGTATATATTTCAGAGGACCTCTGCCGAACCTCTGGAACTGGCTCACCGAACCCCAGAGGTTCGGTCGAACACATGGTTAAGAAACACTGGTCTAGGTCTAAAACTAAGTCTTTATGCAAAGATTAACTATTGGGCGAAACGGAGTAACCGAAAGATTGAAGTAACGATTGGGCCAACTTCTTATTTCAGTTTAAATTCTTTGTTTTATTCTACTGCACTATACCTGTTCGACTTGCGTGCGAGATTCATCTTCTCCTTCTATCGACTGGTTCCAGGCTTCCAGCAGCTTAGGCCTAAGCGCTGAAATTTTCGATCCAGAGATTGTCAAGAACTCTGATGAACAATTAAAATTTACCGTCAATGACGAACTATTCTGTCAAATATCGTTTCGTTAGCAGTCTTCAATTGTATAAATCGAATAAATAGCGCTCGAAGTCAAAGAAATTCGAAAGAATCGTAGCCTTATAAATTTATAAAATTAAAATTCGAGAATATTCTTGTAAGACTCGTTCGACCGTTTGACGCGCTATGGCAACTTGCAGTGAGGCATGCGCATTGCAACTATTTTCGAGATGACGTAATAATAAGTTTATAGATTACGTCATGTTCGCGTCGTATAGATAGGCCTACGTCACATAAGATCGAATATTAAAGGTCATGTAATAATAGTAGTGTAATTGACTATTAATTATTACTAAGTGACTTATGTTGTCGTTGCGTTTGAAGCAGAAGGCATAAGCCGATGGCGCCCCCAAAAAGCCGAAAATCAGATCCATTTTAAGAGGCTTATGTGTTGAAGTAGAGACACACAGCCCATGCCATTTTAACGCAGTGTGATTTCCTTACAGATTTTATTTTAGTTACAGTTACAGTTATGGTTAATGGTTTCTTATTTTAGTTATAGTTACAGTTATAGTTAGTAGTATTTGTTCGTTATGGTCAGTGTTGTTCAGTAATTAAAATACATGTAATTGAATTAAGTAATTTTGAATTACAAGTTCTATTGCAGGCTGTCTGTTCTGTTAGTAGTTAAGATTTAAATTGCATAACATGTAAATGTACAGCGCAGTGCGTTTGTCAGGCGCTTAATAAAGAAAAGATTATTATCATTATTCTGTAATTGTAATTGTAATTGAATCCAGTAATTGTAATTGTATTTCAATTATAATATTGCATATAATTTGTAATTGAATGAAGTGTAAATTACAAATTACTTTCATAGAGTCAGCAAAGATGCATATAAGCCAGCCTGCCGGGGCGCGTGAACATTCATTAGTAGTAGAGCGGGTTGGTGAAAAAATTGCTCACTTAAAGACAGAAGCATGAAATTTGGTACACGGTAGCAACATACCATGAGAAAACGTTTTGGCTATAGGGCCATCGCAGATTTGCTCCCTGGCCCCAACGGCAGTCATTTTTCAAAATGGCCGACCGAAGTTGAGATTTTCCAATATCTCAGCTTCTAGTTCACTTAGAATCGTGATCCTGGTGTCTAAACATACATACTTAGGGACAAGCATCCCAATAGAACCAATTGCAAACACTTATCTACACGAGATTGTCAGCCATTTTCCAAAATGGCCGACAAACGAAATTTTTCAATATCTCAGCTTCTAGTTCACTTAGAATCGTGATCCTGGTGTCAAAACACACATACTTAGGGGCAAGAATTCTAATAGAACTAATTGCAAACACTTATCTACACGAGATTGGCAGCCATTTTCCAAAATGGCCGACCGAAGTTGAGATTTTCCAATATCTCAACTTCTAGTTCACTTAGAATCGTGATCCTGGTGTCAAAACACACATACTTAGGGGCAAGAATTCTAATAGAACTAATTGCAAACACTTATCTACACGAGATTGGCAGCCATTTTCCAAAATGGCCGACCAAAAGATATTTTTTAATATAGGGCCTATCATCTTCTAATTCACTTAGAATAATGATCTTGGAATATTATTATTATTATTATTATTATTATTGGTGTCTAAACTGTCATGTTTAGGGGCAAGGATTCAAATGGTACTAATTGCAAGCAATTGTACCCCCCCCCGTTTGAAAACTCAACTGTCATAAGCATAGTATATTCCTAGCTACGCCAATTTATTTCACCATAATATTTATGAAACTTCGTGGTGTGTTCAAATTCATGTGGAAATAAAACAAATGATGGTATATCAGCAATTCAGCATGCTATTAATGTTCTCATAAATTTATATTGAACAATATAACAGTTAGTCCACATATTTTTTAGAAACCAGTTTCCAGAGAAAGTACTGCCCAACATCGTCCAAGTCATTCACGGTCACATAGGCCTCTACACAGACAGAGACCAGTACACTGTAGAGCAGCTTTCACACATTTGCACTGTCCCCTGCAGCCCTTCTCGCAGCCACATATGAGCAGTTCAGAACAGGCATGAGAAGCTTCTGGGAGTGTTGTCCACTTCACTTCCCAGACTCCTTCGATCGTGTGCAGCCACCCCCATTCGCCAGGACAAGGTAGCTTGGGAACAGCCTCAAACATCTGTGCCCAGACATGACCTGCCTGGTAGGCAGCTCTCTTTGTGTGTTCCACAAGTGCAGCTTGAGTTGGTGGAAGGCCATCCATTGGTCTGTCTTTCTGTGAGAACAGCTGCTTCCGTGCCTCATTCACTTTCTCCTCACTGCTCGCACGGTCATACAGAAGAACTACAAAGCGCTCCAGTACATCGAGCTGACCCTCAACAGAGCTGGGAGTTGATGCTAAGGTACAGAAGGCTGGGGTTACGTCGTTGAATGTCTTCCAAATGTGCCACACAGTCCTTTGTCCGCGGCCAGCAAAGGATGATACTGTGTCACATCCGCTAAATGTGTGTAGGAAGGGCAAAGCCACACACTTCTCTGGACCGAGATCACGTGTGCCATCTCATGAGTTGGTAGGTATCTGAAGCTTTTTCCGGAGGAAAAACCAACCCACAGTTCGTCAATGCTGAGCTGCTGAATTGCTGCTATGGCTAACACCAACACGTCAGAGTCAACAGTGCGGATCATTACTTTACGATAGCCGTGTTTGGCAGCATCTGAGACATACAGGAAACAGCCTCATACATCTGTGCCCTTGTATCGGCTTCCTCCTGAGTACAAGGAGCAAGTCCAGTTGTGTCCCTTGGCTGAGTACAGAGCACGTCCTTGTGGTATGTGGCGATGATCTGTCTTTCTGTGTCTGTTTTAAGTTTCGCTATTTGCAGGCTCAAAAAACAAAACAACTCTGACTTGTTTTCGTTGTTTCTTAGAAATTCCTGCCAGTTTCTAGGTAGGGCATTGGAAGATTCCACTCGCCTTCGGCTTCCCTTACCCCTCACACTGCGTGTGTATGTCTTCAAGCTGCCATGCACATATTCATCCCATACCACATCGACGCTGTGCACATGCTCTAGCTGTCTTGTGATGTAGGGCAAGAAGATATGGGAGGCATAATCTGAGAAGGTGGATGCAGTGCCAGGCTTGAGCATGTTGACTATGACTGCTCCATCCAGGATAACAGCATCAACACTAGGTACGTCCAGTGAAGGGTCTGGGTGGATATCTGGAATGGCGTCATCTGTTGAAGTGGGAACCAGCTCTTCTAGGCAGCTCACAATGTCTGACTTGGTTCCTAGCCGCAATTTGCCCATATTCGAGAGTGATGGTGGGCATGCTTGATTCTCGTGTGCAAAGAATTCGTCAAGGTCTCCTTCACGTGTCTGACAGGAGATGAACAGCCTGGAGAAAAGTGAACAGTCACTCTTCACATATATATAATTAATCACTTCTATATAAAATAAGCACTCTAACAATATATGCATATAACTTCAAACTACAGACTTCTACTTAGCCCACTGTCACTGAGATATGCTCAAGCCTACAACATCTTGCCGCCACCACCAGCACTTATTATAGTTGACTCGTCGTGAGCCTATCACAGTTGGTATTTGAAATTAGGGGATCGCCACGGTTCCCAAACGTGAAGTCCATGGCGGCCAATCTTGTGTAGATAAATGTTTGCAATTGGTTCTATTGGAATCCTTGCCCCTAAGTATGTATGTTTAGACACCAAGATCACGATTCTAAGTTAACTAGAAGTTGAGATATTGGAAAATCTCAACTTCGGTCGGCCATTTTGGAAAATGGCTGCCAATCTCGTGTAGATAAGTGTTTGCAATTGATTCTATTGGAATTCTTGCCCCTAAGTATGTATGTTTAGACACCAGGATCATGATTCTAAGTGAACTAGAAGTTGAGATATTGAAAAATCTCGTTTGGTCGGCCATTTTGGAAAATGTCTGCCAATCTCGTGTAGATAAGTGTTTGCAATTGGTTCTATTGGAATGCTTGTCCCTAAGTATGTATGTTTTGACACCAGGATCACGATTCTAAGTGAACTAGAAGTTGAGATATTGAAAAATCTCGTTTGGTCGGCCATTTTGGAAAATGGCTGCCAATCTCGTGTAGATAAGTGTTTGCAATTGGTTCTATTGGAATGTTTGTCCCTAAGTATGTTTGTTTAGACACCAGGATTACGATTCTAAGTGAACTAGAAGCTGAGATATTAGAAAATCTCAACTTCGGTCGGCCATTTTGAAAAATGGCTGCCATTGAGGTCAGGGAGCAAATCTGCGATGGCCCTATAGCCAAAAAATTTTCTCATGGTATGTTGCTACCGTGTACCAAATTTCATGTTTCTGTCTTTTAGTGAGCAATTCGTCCATATTTTGCACCAGGCCGCCCCACTATAGGAGGAAAGACTGGTTTAATCTTTCTGATTCTTATCGGTTCAATCCCGTGGGTGTTCGCCGGACGCTTGATTGTTCGGACTGTTCCGTTCACGTACGTCGAATCGAAATAGTCTAGGAGATCGGCGACGGCTTCCAAACCATCTCCTGTTGGCATGCAGCTTCGTAAAAAAGTCATGCCATCGGGTACCTCAGCCACGGGTAAGAAGGCCAAAGAGTGCATCATTCCGCAGAAATGCTTGAAGTCGGTATTCTCACGGTATAGTGAAGACAGGCCTAGTTCCTGGATCAACTTTTACAACATGAGGGGTTGATGTCGGGGAGGGGGTCGATGTCCTCCCTAAAACCTGGGGGTTGATGTCCGGGGGGTCGATGGCTGGGGGGTTGAAGTCCGGGGGTTGATGTCCAGGGGGTTTATGCCCTGCATTCCTCTATCTACCCTAAAATCAGCCACAAATGAATACCATCACCTTCTGGCTACGGCTAAAAAGAGGTTTTACTCCTCAGTCCTCACTAGTTCAATCCCGCTCCTCTAATCCTCGCCTTCTCTGGAAAACTATTAACCAACTCCTCCATCAGAACTCCACAAGCCCACTTCCAAACTCTTCCACCTTCCTCGATAGCTGAGTCGTTTCTTCCTTTGTTCATCTTCCACCCTCACACTGCTCCGCCCTTCCGTCACCTCATCGCTTAAATTTGCAAATCGCTCCATAGCCATAGCTGTGCCGCCTCTTTGGAACAAACACCCGCCTGTGCTACGACAAATATCCGATCCATCCCACGAACTCACCAAAGCCTCACCTCTTGCTATCTCTCCACAGGTCTTCCATTCAAAACTCAAAACACTGCTTTTTCACAAATCCTCTCCCCATTCCTTCTCATCCCCTCACCTCTCTAGCCATTTCAACTCTAAAAAATCATCCACCTTAGCCGTCTGACTGTCAGTTGCCTGACTGACTGATTTTGACCCACCCCCGCCTATCGATTCTGTTTTGATTAAGCGCCTGTGAATAAGCTGGTTCCCGCGACTTTGCTTTTGAGGGCGCTCTAGAAATATCGAGTTCACGATTACGATTATTTATTATTTCTATTACGTGTCTCCCTAAATGGAAGCTGGATTGATGAAACTAGTTATTTGCTCAAATAGAAGCTGGATTGATGAAAAGAGTGTACGTTGGTGTCGTAAATGACTCGCTATTGCATGGCGAGTCAGCGTTGGTCGAATACAAGTTGGATTGACGAAAAAATTCTTGCTAAATAGAAGTGGGATTGATGAATATAATTTTAGCCTAGATAGAAGTGGGATTGATGAAAGGAATCTTGCTTAAATAGAAGCTGGATTCATTACAGTTATCATGAAAATCATTAAAGTAATAAAATACGCTGAAATGCACTTTTACCAAAAATAGACTAGTCTTGAAATAGATAGCCTACAAGAAACATATTAACAGTGCACACTACAAAGGAAAAAAACAAACACCACAACTCTTATGAAATGACTGTAGAGTCTAAACTCAGGTAAGCATGGGCTATATATTGAATTGCATCACCACCTAATAAGGCTCACCAAATAATTTATAGAAAAGGTCAAGTATCTAATCCGCAACTTTAAGAAGAACAATCTTCCTGTTCAAGGAGTAGTGCTACAAGATTGGCAAAATTCTCTAAATCTTGATTATCCATGCTATGTTATCCATGCTATGAGTATAATTAAGGTTTATATTATTATTATTATTATTATTATTATTATTATTATTATTATTATTATTATTATTATTATTATTATTATTATTATTATTATTATTATTATTATTATTATCATTATTAGTATTATTATTAAATAAATTTGTAACGCGCGCACGGTCACACCAAAATGTGAATCTGAGGCGCGGATAGTCAGCCGCCAGGTGAAGATGAACTTAGATTTCTAAATCCTTGAAACCCAAGGAGAAATGGTGAGTTTTCAGCCGCTTTTTGAATGAAGGAAGTGAAGTTGAGCTACGAAGAGAAAGTGGTAGTCGATTCCATTCCTTTGGAGCAGAGGCGTATTTTAATATTATAAAGAGCTTCACGATACGTCATATTGGGCTTCAGATGGGTTTGATTTATGGTTTCCACTTACCTTTCAGGACGATGACAACTACAACCGGACCCCGTTTTCATATGAAACGTCCAACTCATTATTACAGGTCTAATTAGTAACTAATTAACTAAAAGCCCGGCTTTTCCATAATCCTCAAAATGTATGCATTACGAATATAGAAATATATTCGGTCTATATTACAGAATTCTCTATAATAATACTATAGAACACCGGTTTCCGATCAAAGTCTGACTTCTAATTTTACCCACGTAAATTACAAATTTTGAAAAAAGCTTCACGCCATCGCAATCTCCATTACACAAGGAACTCAAATATGCAAAAATATTAACTTTAGCGCCACAAATAAAACTTTTTTTAAACACCTCGGTCTCCGCATGGCGTGGCGACTACACCGGTTTGTCATTTTACCAGTATAGTAGTAGCAGTTGTAGTAGTCTTGACGATGATGGTGATGATGATGATAATAACAATGCAATAAGAACAGCCCGTTAGCCAGTATAAGAGTTACAATGCAACACAATACAACTATAATCTCATACTCTGCTTTATGAAGTTCAGAATTGCACATTGAAGCCTGGCAACCATTAAAGCCAATACAAGACTAAAAGAGGTCAGTCTTCAGTCTAGAGAGATAATCTCGCTAATAGAGTTGCGAACATGGGGAGGAAGCGAGCTCCCGATGGAGGAACTCGCAGCAGTGAATGAACGCTGGCCAAAGTCGAGACGTGTACACCAGAAACAACATGCTTTCCAGCAGATGCCGATCAAAGAAAACAGCGGCCTCTAACAGAGTTGCAGGGTGTGACCATTTGAAGAAGATTAGTAGAATAGTAGATGATCTGCATGTGCTCTGTGCATGAGGAGTGTCAGCTTGAAGCGAATACGCTCACACACTGGAAACCAGTGTAGAGAACGAAGAGCAGTTGAGATATGGTCTCGGTACGAAAGTCCAACACATACCACAGTCTTGCAGCCTGATGCATTAATCTGACTATAGGCAGCAGTGTGCATTCAGGGAGACCGAAGAGTATAGAGTTGCAGTAATCAAGTCGTGTCAGAATAAGGCCGTATGTCAGTATTTTCTGCGATGCTGAACCCAGAGTACAGTGAAGCAGTAGGAGTGTTAGTGACTTCATTTTCTTAGCCCGGCATAAGAGGAAGGGTGCACGGCTGCACGCCAGTCCTCTCCCGTGCTGTCTGTACTTACAACCGACAGTGTGCGGTGAGAATACTCATTATACTCCTGTCCCCATAGGGAATTCGTTATAGTGGAGCATAAATCTCCAGAGAAGTTCCCGCCCTAGCGGGATTTGAACTCAAAACAGTCCAGACAGTCCAGAACGCCAACCACTAGACTGTCGTGCACCCCGCAATAATGATAACTGTAGTAGTAATAGTAGCAATTAATAATAATAATAATAATAATAATAATAATAATAATAATAATAATAATAATAATAATAATAATAATAATAATAATAATAATAATAATAAATAATAATAATAATAATAATAATAATAATAATAATAATAATAATAATAATAATAATAATAATAATAATAATAATAATAGCAGCAGGAATCCCTTTTTCAAGTCCACCAACTGGGTCTGGGCTATCTTACAAACGCCACACGAGGTGGTCAGATACTGACAGTATTGCACGGGCAGTTTCTTCAAAGCTGGAGGATGGCAACATCCGCGCTGCAGTTAGGATTCTGTGCTCGGGCGATCGCCCAATCCAGGCTGATTCAGAGTCCTTGGAGGAACTGCGCAAAAAGCATCCTCCTGCTGAGAACTTGCCCAACCCACCAAGCCCACCATCAGATTCACTCGCCTTTCAGACAACAGAGGGCGAAGTGATGCGCGCAATTCGCTCTTTCCCAGCTGGGTCGGCCGGGGGGCCCGACGGGATTCGCCCCCAACATATACTCGATCTGATAAACTGCAAAGAGGTTGGGAATGATTTCCTCACATCACTCACTGCCTTAATAAACATCTTATTAGCAGGCACCTGTCCGGAAAGCATTACACCTCTCTTGTTTGGGGGCACCTTGTTTGCTTTAAGGAAGAAATCGGGGGGTCTCCGCCCCATTGCAGTTGGCTACTGCTGGCGTCGTTTGGCATCAAAGTGTGCAAATGCCTTTGCTCTCTCACGTCTGCCCAACTATTTTGCACCTTTGCAGCTTGGTGTGGGTACGTCGGGGGGCTGTGAGGCTGCCACACATGCTGCCAGGCGCTTTCTGGCAGACCTACCATCTGGCGCAGTCTTGGTCAAACTGGACTTTACAAATGCTTTCAACAGTCTTAGTCGCACAAGCATCCTGGCAGCTGTTTCCGAGCACATTCCTGAGCTCTACTCATACTGTCACTTAGCATACAGTAAATCTTCTAATCTCAAGTATGGTGAATTCTCTCTTCAGTCACAGTCTGGCCTACAGCAAGGCGACCCTCTTGGTCCCCTTCTATTCTGTCTGCCTATTCAACCCATCTTGTCCAGCCTCCAGTCCTCACTTCGTATTGGCTACCTCGATGACTTGACCTTGGGTGGGACTGCATCCACAGTGGCTACAGATGTCCAGACTATTATCAGAGAGGCAGGTAAAATGGGTCTGACACTTAACTTTGCAAAATGTGAGATCATAAACACCCATGAAGTCAACCTGCCATCACCCCTGGACAGTTTCACCGTTACATCCTCTTGTGATGCATTCCTCCTCGGGGCACCTCTCACGGCTGATAGAGCTCTCCATGATGCCCTGGAGATGCGCTGTACAGAGCTTTCACTTGGCATTTCTCGACTGGCTTCTGTAGCCAAGCATGATGCCCTCATTTTGTTTCGCAGCTCTCTCAGCTCACCTATTCTTCTCCACACCCTTCGCTGTTTTCCATGTATGGGACATCCAATCTTATTCCAGTTTGACCAGATAATGCGCACAGGTCTTGTGAACACCCTTAATCTGGCCATTGCTGATAGCAACTGGGTTCAAGCCACTCTACCTGTTAAGCATGGAGGTCTTGGCATCCGTCGCGTGTCCTCGCTGGCATTACCCGCCTTTTTGGCTTCCGCCGCAGGCACCGCTTCTTTGCAGGCCTCCATCTTGTCCAACTGTGATGTGCCCCAGGATTGCTCCCTTGCAATGGCCCAAGAACAATGGTTGATTGATTCGGGTGCTCCACTCCCTGAAGCAAATCTCTCCCATAAGCAGTGTTCCTGGGATCACCCTCTCATTTTGAAAGACCTGGCAGCTTTAGGGGCTTCAGTAGTAACCGATTACCACAGGGCCAGGTTGAGAGCAGTCGCCTCACCACATGCGGGTGATTGGCTCCTAGCACTCCCCATAAGCGCTTGTGGATTGAGGCTAAGCGACGAGGCAGTCCGTATTGCAACAGGCCTGCGCCTCGGGGCCGATTTATGTGCTCCTCACGAGTGCCCTTGTGGAGCGACAGTCCAAGAGGACGGCTCACATGGCATGTCATGCAGCCTTGGACCAGGGCGTACTGCCAGACACGCCTCACTAAATGACATCATTTGGCGTGGCCTCACCAAAGCTGGCTTCCCGGCTACTAAGGAGCCTACTGGACTTGCTAGGTCTGATGGGAGACGCCCAGATGGTGTGACGCTCATTCCATGGGAGGGTGGCAAAAGCCTTGCCTGGGATGCCACTGTCATCGACACCCTGGCAGTGTCATACCGCACCAGATCAGCTGAGGTTGCTGGTGCTGCTGCTGAGATCGCAGCAGACAGAAAAACAACCAAATACACTGCCATTTTGCCATCTTACTGCTTTGTGCCCTTGGCCTTTGAAACGCTGGGTCCAATAAACCAAGAAGGCCTTGCTTTAATCAACCTTCTTGGCTACCGACTTGCCCAAACTTCTGGAGACAATAGAGAGACAACTTTTCTTTTTCAGCGCTTGTCTATGACTATTCAGCGCTTCAACGCAGTTGCTTTTTCTAGCACTTTCCTAACCCACCAATCCATCTGTGAAGATTAGCCATTCCAGAACAACGTGCCCCCCTAATTTTTGCAATCCTGAGGGATCATATGTACCTCAGGGAAAAAAAAAAAATAATAATAATAATAATAATAATAATAATAATAATAATAAAAATAAGTTAATAGTAAAAGTAAATGTGAAAATCAATTTCTGGTTAAATTGGTCCATCTCGGAATCTAATTTAAAGAAATTCGCAGAAATAAGAAAATATGATTATGTGAATACTAGATGATTTTTAAATGATAATAATAATAATATAAGTAGTTGCAGTAGTTGTGGTAGTGGTAGTAGCAGTAGCAGTAGTAATAGTAGAAGCAGCAGCAGTAGCATAAATAATAAGAAAAATATTAATAATAAATAATAATAGCAATAATTATGTAAAATTTCCTATGAGATACAAGTAATCCCTCGGGATTACAGAAAGAAACAGTATCCCTGCAGCAAACGTATTTGCCACTCTCCCACGGAATAAGAGTTACGCCATCTGGACGACACCTTTGTAGCAACAAAGTCAGCGTTTTTGAGGTCACGCCCGATTATGTCATTATTTTAACATAGATAGACACGTTAGCTGTTCTCTTGGACGGTCGCACAGCAGAGGTATTCGTTCGGAGCACATTAAATGTGCTCTCCGAACGATATGATAAGGAAATTCGTGTTGCAACGGGACTGCGCCTTGTGACAAGGCGCAGTCCCGTTGCAATACGAATTTCCTTATCATCGTGTCCAAATCAGCAGGCGCTGTAGCCTATAATACGAAGGTGCTATAGGAGCCAATCGTCTGCTTGCGGTGGGACGATTATCTTCAACCTGGCCTAGTGATGATCACCTCAGGCACACTGCTTCTGGGAATGGATCAATTCATTCTATATTAGTCATTGTTCACTGACCATTGTAACAGTGCAATCTTGGGGCACAGTTGTGTGTTCAGTATTCGATCATCAAACTCCATTTCCACTAATAATGCGTTCCTTTGCGTTAGTAATGTATAAGCGTTCGTCTGCTTTGTTCATGCAATTAGGTCTACATGTATGTTTGCACGTGAAGCCCAATCATTATTGTTACCTTGGGAATATCCGTGTAGGCTACTGTAGGCGTAAACGATGTCAAAGGAAGCGTTAAACCACAGATCAACAAAGATGATGTCTTATTTAACACAGACAAACAACTCAAGAAACGATTGCCATCAATATCGCGGCGAACATACATTTAACTGCATCTAGGAAGTTTGCCAGATTATTGTTGGCAAATGGCACACCTGTAATATTCGGTTATTCAAGAACAGCTTTCTATAGTTAGGTCTGCAATATCTATATAGCAAGTTCAACTCACAGACGTCATCAAAGAGTATAATTGAATCAAAACTGAGAAAAAGTATGAGCAGGTTTAAAATTCATCCACAGCGAAGTAAAGTCGTTGAAGTGCAAGAGGCACAAGAAAGTTCTACAGATAGGCCTAGGTGCAAATCAAATTCAATCGAAAATTTTGAACAAGGAATGATTCTCACAGTAATTTTTCCTCTTACTGTCAGTATGCGAGTATTCGGGTTATACTTCGAAAAAACAGACAAGTTGAGAACGACAAAGCAGTTCTCGCGCTTCTATTGCTTATTAGTCTTAGTAATACAATGGTTTAACGTTATCAGAATATTCACTATTTTCACCGGAGAAGACAAAGACAGATTGCTGAACCTTTTGGGAAAAATTGGAACCGTCGTGTGGATGTCAATTGGTGCAGTCTTACAGACCTTGTGCTACCGAGCAAGCCAGAAAGGAAAAATACTAGAAGTGTTGCAGACATTCAACAAGGACATGAACTCTCAGTGGGCTAAGCATCTAAGAGTTAAAGTGATTTTGTGTGTCGTAATTGCTTGGATTTCCACAGCGTTTACCGTTATTGCAACTGCTTACGTTGCCTTCAGCGATTACGCGTTTCACAGTTGGATGATCGCTCCTTTTAACACGTTGATTCTCAATTCAAGCAGTCTTACTTTGAAAGTTGTATGCATCCTGTATCTCGTTTTGCATTTTTATGTATCAGGCTCAATCATCTTTCCTCCAATGTGGAACTACGTACTGTCTTCAATTATCAGTCATGAGTTTAAGACATGCACAAAGATGGTGCATGATATTGTTAAAAATCCTGAAGCTGCTAAGAGGAATTTCGAAATTGTTCGATGCCGTCATCAAACGCTTTGTCAAATGGTTGACAAGATTGATTCTCAAGTTTGCGTATGCACTGCAACATACCTCGTTGGATTTATTTTTATGATTATTCTGTACCTATACAGTTTCATGTGCACCCCCGACTTGACAGGCAGTCCTTTCTTTCTGTGTGTTGCACTATTCTGGATATTTTCTAGTGTTTTCGGACTGATCATAGTTGCACACGGAGGAATAATGGTCAATCAATCGGTGAGTTTTTTGCAGTTTTAAGAAACAGAAATGTGATCTGTTGTTCAGTCTCTCAAAGCCTGTTCGTTCTTTGAGAACATCTATAAGTTTTGGTACTATCTGCTTTCAATGTTTTTGACAGTTTATGAGACGACTGACGCAATCAAATGCTAAGCATTAATCCAGCAGTTATCATCCATGCTACGAGAAAACAGTTACGTCACCCTTATCTCATTGGATTTCTCGCGCGCGTGTGATACTGTCCTGTATTCTACCTTAGTTGACAAACTATTTGTTCTAGACATCCAAGATCATGTTTTCAATTGGATAGTGAACTTCCACTCATGTCGTCAGCACGTCACTAGATTTGAAGGCCGGACCTCCAAACCAGCGTTAATCAACGCAAGTGTGGTCCAGGGCTCCGGACTGGGACCCTCGACCTATGACATCTGGGTTATCTACCATCTGGAACCGCAACCATAGATGAGCGAGTCTCGTCAGCTGAGGACCGCCTCCTCCAGTCCATCACCTGGAATGAGATGCACGTCCTACGCCGCTTCTTTCCGCCACCTGTGCTGCGACCCTACGCTCTCCGCCCTCGTGCACATGACTTTGTTCTTCCGCCAAAAGACTAAGAACTTTACACCCAGAGTTCTATACAAGCGTATACTTATTTCTTAAGCCACCACGTTGACCCAAATCTTAATAATTCTGACATTATTCCTTTTTTCTTTTATAGTAGCTTTTTGTGTTATGTAAGTTGATAAGCGGTGTGTCTTCCTGCTTGATCAATAAACGAATATATCATTATCATAAAAGTTTTATAATTTAAAATTTTTAAATTTCTTGGCTATTTCTGTTCTTCTAGGCTCACGAAGTCTTTGAGAGAATTCAAGATATTGATTTAACCAACCTGAGTGCAGAAACAATTGGACAGGTAGGCTATATAGACCGCTTGTGACATCGTAAATATAATAATCATTTCTTCAGTGGTTCACTATTTTAAAAAGAAAGTTCAATGTGTGGTATATTTGAACATTATGGCCTACAATATGGCGTCTTTTGTTGAACTATCAGTATGCTTAAACACGCTATGCTAAGAGTAGGTCTACATTATGAATAATGGGGTTAATATCTAAATGACAGTGGCGCAGTGTGTCAATCAGGAACTAGACTTAAATGCTAATAATTTTTCGTTTTACAGATTAATACATTTCTCATCCGTTTATGCGGAGAACCGATTGGTTTTACTGTTTTGAGAATCTTTGTCATCGATCGAAACACAATTCTAACGGTAAGTCAGACCAGTCAATATTTCGATTTGCTATCTTTATTCGCACACATTTTAGGGGTCTGCGGGTATATCCGTACCCGCGGGTTTACCCGTACCCGACCCACACATTTTAGGGGTCTGCGGGTATACCCGTACCCGCGGGTTTACCCGTACCCGACCCGCGGGTATCCGACGCATTTCACGGGTCGGGTCGGGTACGGGTAGGAGCATTACGGGTACGGGTGTACCCGGTTTTACCCGTACCGACGGGAAGTTTGGGGATGTAATTGCCATGCACCTTCAAAGACTTGCTATAACTGGCGGCATCCTATCTAAGTACCACATGCCTGTGTGCCTTAGTGAACTTGCTATTCATTAATAGACGTTCAAATTACAGTTACAAAGTGGCTTGTTTCCATTAACACAATCGTAGCGCTGTTACATATGTCTGAGCTGAGTTTCAGACCATGGAGTAATGCATATAGATTGGTTAGTCATTTGATTTTGAGCCTTAAATTTAAAAAAGATACTCCGAACATAAAAAAATTCAGGTGGGCAGTACGATTGTTCATAAAGCGGGTTCACTGTCATCACCATTCTCATGCTCGTAATTATTGTTATTGTTATTATTATTAAAATTGTTATTATTATTATTATTATTATTATTGCTATTATTATTATTATTATTATTATTATTATTATTATTATTATTATTATTATTATTATTATTATTATTATTATTATTATTATTATTATTACTGTGATCATCGCTATAATCATCAATTTATTATTATTACTACATGCTTTGAAAGACTATTGGACTGGTAGGGACTTGGACCACAGAGATGGGTAACTAATCGATTAGATGCTAATCGATTAGCTAATCGATTAGAAAAACAGCTAATTCTAATTCTAATCGATTAGCTGTCATCTGATGCTAATTCTAATTCTAATTGATTAGCAATTTTCAGCTAATTCTAATCGAAAATCGATTAGCTGATCGATTAGATGTGTGAAAATTAAGCTGAGAACGCATTAATTAAGAATGAGTTTATTAATATTGAGTTTTCAAGAATTCCTTACTTATTTATTTATCTGAAGGCTGTTTCAAACCTGCTCATGGTTATTTGTCCATTCTGCTCATGCAACACTGAAAGATTTGCATGTCTTCATGTTCTTCATCTAGGCCTACAGCATCACTGTGTTCCAACAACCTCAGCTGCCATGGAACGTGTATTTAGTTGTTGTGGCTACATCGTAAACGCTAGGCGCTGTAGGCTAAGTGATGCACTGATTCAAGACATGCAAATTGCAAAATAGTGGACTTGTGCAGTAGCAATGTCAATAATTGCTGCATGTATTGACCGATTTGGTGTTGCTTGCTGGCTTTTGGACTGTTCTCACACATAGCAGTTGTGCAGCTTTAGATATTGTAATAGGCTACAGCTTTAGGCATTGCACTTAATAGGCTACAGCTTTAAGCATTGTAATAGGCTAAAGCTTTAGGTATTGTAATAGGCAACAACAACTTGCTCTAGTAACTTGCTGTGCTCTGATTACAATTTGACAAATTCATGAAGCCAATATATGTATCGACTATCGAACTATCGAACTATCGATTATCGAAATCTAATTCTAATTGCTAATCGATTAGCTGCTGCTCATTCTAATTCTAATTGATTAGCTAAAACCTTTTGCTAATTCTAATTCTAATCGATTAGCAAATTTCAGGAGCTAATTGTAATTCTAATCGATTAGCAGTTCTGGCTAATCGTACCCATCTCTGTTGGACCATGGGGAGGCCTATTAATGACTTTGCAGTTACGGTGCGGGTACGGGTATACCCGCGGGTACGGGTCGGGTTGGGTAGAAATTTTGACTACGGGTCGGGTACGGGTACGGGTAACGATCCTGTGTTACGGGTACGGGTCGGGTAGCCAAAATGCTCTACCCGCAGACCCCTAACACATTTCTGTCTTTGAAACTCATTTAGCCAATTAAAGAATCACCAGTGATATTGCGAATAATACATTTTACGAATGGCTCTCTGCGCTTGTGATCTGGGCCGCGGGTAACTGTTCCACTGTTTACACAATTCAACAAAGACCATTGTAGTACTCGCATGAAAAAATCAATCTACACTCCTTTCTTTTCTCTTCTTCCGGTCAACGATGAGTTGTCGCAGTAACTCAATTTGCAATTCCAGTTAGTCCTATGTCGCTTATCTATAGTAATCGTTTCCCTTTTATTAATACAAATGTTGTTTCCTGTGTTCCTTTTGGTTAGATCCTTGGTCTACTTATTACATACTTGCTTCTGATTGTCCAACAATTTCCACCATCGCCTGACAATGAGTGGAACTATCTACTATCGCAGAAAGCCTCAACGGCTGAACCACTGCACACTGGCGTCGTCAACAATTCTACGACTAGTTTCTTCTAGGGTTCCGGATTCAATCTATCGTCGGAAGGATTTTTTGTCCGCTAGCAAGACGATTTAGAAAACTGTCTTATCGTTATAACAATAGATCTAGGCTACTAAAGCTGTTCGCTCACAGATAGGTGAAGATTTTACAATCGAAATCTGTTTTGAGGTGAACTCAAGCGGGAAAACAGGTCAAAGCGTCATTTCATGTTGCCATATAATGTTCTCCATCACCGCTCAGTGACTGACTAATAGCCAAAAGTTCAGAATATTTGTTTCCACTTCCCTGTAGAAGTGTATTGCTGTATAGGCCCTAGTTTAATTTAAAATATCGTACCTGTGAATAAATAATTGGATATTATAAGCCTTTACAGAAAACTTACGTGTTTTATAATGCCATTGTTACAACAATGGCAATTCAGAGTTTCAGTACTTAAATTACTTCAACTTGACTTATTCACGTAACTTATTCACCTGGTGAATGACACCTGTTAGAGTAGGCTATCTGCTAGCTTTTGCCATTTTTATTTCAACGGCTACAATTATCATATTTGTTTAACAATTTAACGACGAGAGTGTAGGCTGCTTAAGTTTTGACCTTTAAATGACCTTGGATTGTGTTAGTCTTTTAGTACTCTGTCTTCTGGAAGACTAACACAATAAAAGGTAATTTGAAGGTCAAAACTTAAAAATCAAGGTCATAACCACTGTAACGAAACAACATTTGGCTGATCTACGATCATATTTCCTTGATTTTGACGTTTTGACCTTGAAATAACCTTGGATTGTGTTAGGCTTTTAGCACTCTGTCTTCTGGTATGTAGCTCTGATCAGTCTGAGCAAACAGGCAAAAGAATAACTTAAATAGAGCAACAGTTTACCGAGTTAAGGCAATTTCCTCAATTTTTTTTATCTGAACTTGACCTTTTTGTCCTTAAAATAACTTTCGATCGTCTTATATTTGGTATCCTTGTTTCTTATCACATGTAGCCCTTATCGTGACGAGAAACGTAAGAAAGAGTTAACCAATTTCAACAATTATTGGCCGAGATCTGATCATTTTTCTTTGTTTTTTATAGATTTCGTTTTTATGACCTTGAAATGACCTTGAATGACTCTGAATTTAATTCTATATTTTAACTGGATGTAGCTCTCGTCGAGACAAACAAACCATAAAAAGTTAATCCAAATCGGACTCTTCTTTAATTTGTTGTGATAATAAGAGTAAATCAACAATGGACCGACATTCCAAGACCTAAGCATGGGCGCCTTGAGTTCTGATAGTTTAAGTAGGGTATGTTCGGGGTCTTTGAGGGACCTCAGGCTAACATATTAAAATTCTGTAAAACAATATTTCTAGACAATATATGAATAGAATAATGAGGGAAAATAAGGAATGGTTGGTTTCTTCGAATCTGCGATGTATCATTTTTCTGGACACCCCTAACAGCCTTGCAATATTCTAGATTGAAACACGTGCAAATAACGAGCATTTTACGCTATAGAAATTAAGACTAAAGTTAAGACCCTTTGGAGGACCCCTAAATAGCATCCGAAAAAAATGAAAATTGTACACAGACATTATCATCTACAAAAGAAACTTTTGGCTGGTGAGACCCTAGATTTTCAAAACCCTAGATTGACAAAAAGTTTTTCTGGGACACCCTAATATATATATATATATATATATATATATGCATATATGTATATATATGTTTGTATATATATTTTTTTATCTATGTACAATTATACATGTAGCCTACATAGGTGTTATATACAGGGACGTAGCGAGGCTTAAATTCAAGAGAAGGTAACTTCACAGACCATTGGCAAAATCCTGGTCATTGGGGTCATTAGTCAATCGAAGTTCCAGTATATAAAAAAGCCTCCATGTAGCTACGCCTATGCAGATTGGCTCTGGCGCGCCATCGCAGCATGCAGTAGGCAGTAAACAACGGCAGTAGGCCTATAGAGGTTGCTAATTCTTTGTTCATTGGATTGTCATATGGATTGTGATAATTGATTAGAAACGACACAGCTATTGATTGATGCCTCGTGCATTACCTTAGGCTAACTGCCTTATAGAAATGTCAATATTAGATTAGATTAGATTAGATGAGATTAGATTAGATTAGATTAGATTAGATTAGATTAGATTAGATTAGATTAGATTAGATTAGATTGGAGAATGGGATTTTGTAGAACAGTGTCCCATTATTCTCGGCTACAATCAGACGAGGTTGGTATGCCAGAGAAATAGAGAAACCTGGGGGGGGGGAATCAGCTTCAGATGTCAGCGAGCCAGTAATCTGTAAAGACTTTGATTCTGAAAGAGATCAAACATAGAAATCTTAAAACATAAGGAGTCTTATGAGACTCGCCCGTTTAAGCTGACCGGTGACCCGTCAAAATAGCCCCGTCAAAATAGCCCCGACAAAATCAAAATAGCCCCGTCGTAGACGCCAACCACAAAAAAAACATTTAAAAAATGTATTCAACAAGATTTATTCATTTAAAAGAACGAGACTACATAACTTCTAGAGAACCACTACATTGAGTCGATGTTATTTAAGAACATCAGCTTGGGTTGCTTCGGTTAAAGTACACCGTTTCTTAACAGGAATGAAACTCGAAACGGAACTCAGTTTGCAAAAAATGTGACAAACCAAGATAAAATAAGATAAACCAAAGTTTACGAATCGAGTTTTTCCGTCTGAAGCTAAACTTTGCTCGTAATTTAAATACTGCCTAGCCTACTCTATATTACAATTTAATCTGATATGTAAGACCGACATTGTAACATGGAATAAGCAGCTTAGATAATATATAGGCCCTAAGTGGCTTAGCGACATTGAGTAAATTACTACACCCATTGCGATTGCCTTTTTATATAATTCGCCAATTATGACATCATCGCAAAATGACGTAATTTTCCTTTGTTCTCTGATGTTGCGGACGCATTCCATTAGTTTCTGTCGGAGGTAGCATACGTCGAAGAAACGATAAAGCAGAAGGCGAAACATTTCGAAAAACACGACAGAAACGATTAAATATACGACAAAATAAGACGAAGACGTTGAAGAAGATGACGAGCAGCAGTTCCAGACCTCAGCAGCTGTCGATCATCGAAGTGAAACAGAAATTACTCGTAACGTAAGACAAAAATTTGATCATCGTCATTTCAACGACCGAAAATGATCGGTAATTAAGTAAAAATATGGTAAAACATGAGATTATACTGATGCCTAAGACTAAGAACTAAACCTAAGCCTAAGAACGAAGTGTGAAAGTTATAATTAGAAAAATAAGTATTACATAAAAGTTATAAATTTTATGGCGTGCATTCCCTCCTTTTACTGCATCTGTTGTTCATGATTTTGGCTTGTTAAATATTAAATTTTGTATAACGCGTGTTAAAAGTAGCCAACCGTACACGACCGTTTTACATAAAAGTAGGGGCCTATCAAATCGCCTAATCAAGGTAAAATTTTGAAGATGACAGATCGAGAGACAATCTCAGACAAACATGCAGTCGAAACCATAATGTAAGAGATAGTATCTCTTACATTATGGTCGAAACCAAAGATTTTAGCTGTTAAAATCTTTGTTCGAAACCATAGCAACTGAATGTTGTTTGCTTTTCTGTTTCCAATCATTCCCATGTCTAAGCATTATGACGTCATTTTCATAGTCTGACGTCATATATTTTGGACCATAGACTCATTTTATGTAGACAACTAATTACGCAGAATAGAGCGCCACGTTGCGATCATGCAGGGGCGTTACTTTAACTTGTTTCATTTAAGAAAACATTCCGAAACAAGTTGAAAAATACCCGAAGACGAATTAGAGTAGGTTATGAAGATGTTTGAAGTGGAAGAACGAAGACGAATTTGCAAATGTAGGCCCCTATGCGATTCGATTTTATACGCTTGATTAACCGGTCGATTAATAGTCCTCTAAATGATGTTTGCCAATCATATTATGACGTCATTTTTGAAATTTTATTCTGATGCATTTTGTTGCTTCTCGTGAAATGAGTGGATTCCTTATATAGATAATAACAGAGCTATATATTACCGATATCTTCAAAATCAAAGCTTTATAGGATTATAGGATGTGCTTCCGCTGTTGTGAGCGCTAGAAAATAGTTTTCAAGAAACATACATTTTTTCCTGTGTTGGCGGCCATATTGGCCGCCATCTTGGATAGTAACATTCGGACACTATTGCCACTACGATAAATCGATTTCTTGACCTTGAAAATATTATATTCGACACGTCATTTGTTATTGTAGCTTACCTCTGACCTGATATATACATGTGTACATATGTTTCTGTTTTGGCGGCCATATTGGCCGCCATCTTGGATAGTAACATTACGACACTATTGCCACTACGATAAATCGATTCCTTTACCTTGATAATATTAAATTTGACACTTCATTTGTTATTGCAGCTAACCTATGACCCGATATATGGATATGTTTCTGTTTTGGTGGCCATATTGGCCGCCATCTTGAATAGTAACATTCCGATACTATTGCCACTACAATAAATCGATTTCTTGACCTTGAATATATTATATTCGACACTGCATTTGTTGTTGTAGCTTACCTCTGACCTGATTTATACATATTTTGGGTTTTGGCGGCCATATTGGCCGCCATCTTGGATAGTAACATTCCGACACTATTGGCACTACGAGAAATCTATTCCTTGACCTTGATAATGTTAAGTTTGATACTTCATTTGTCATTTTAGCTTACCTATGACCTTATATATACTGTTTTCTGTGTTTGCGCCATTATTGGCCGCCATCTTGGATAAAATGCATTTTTTGGGGGTGACCCCGTGGAGGGATTTTGGCGGATTTTGGATATGTTATTCAGCAACGGAAACTGAGCAAGAAACCGTTTAAAAAGCTTCTGAAGCAATTTTGCCCAGGTCTAACTGTATATTGCCTGGACTAAATATATAGCTCTGGATAATAATATATTTCGTCTGTCGTATTATATAGAAATAAATTATATTTTACAGAAATAAATTCTGAGGAGGGGTCACATCCGCCATTTTGGCCATCAGTGGCGTCTGCATATTTTGCAAGTTGCAATAAAAGTTCTAATATTTTTGATCGACAGATGAATGCATTCTAAGCTTACTTGTTTATTTCTTGATTCATATTTTGGTAGGTCGAAGTTTGCTGGAACTGGCAATTTTTAGGTTTACATTTATACGAATAAATGTTTTACGGCGGAAGATTTCGCCGCACTGGAAAGAATTTTTTACTTCCGCGGCGGAAAACCGTCTGTCTATGCTCGTGTCTCCTCATGAGCTTTTGCAATGACAGCGCCATAGAAGTTTCCAGATTATATTAGATTTGATAGTAATAATATATTTTGTTTGAAATTCTGTGTACGCTGATTTGTGAATGACTGCTCATCAATGCCTACATTATTCTGGTTTTCCGCAGAAGGGCTATATATAGATTCTTAATCAGTTCGTTACAACTGCAGCCCTGCCAACATTTCCATGGGCTTTAGACGGGTCCCATGTGTGCTGTATACGGGTCCCATATTAGAATATGGGTCCTATATGGGCTCCATGTGGGCAATCTGGTAGAATCACAGCATGGTCAACTTGCGTTGTTTGTACTGCTAAATATTTATCTACTTTAATTACTCTATCGCCACCATTTAGGATGTACTAATATTGTACTATACACGTATTTCTGGTCGGTTGGTACTGCAGACGTTTCGATGCAGGGACGAGGACATCCACCAACCGACTTGCCACTCCTTTTTCTTCGAGCTCCCCTTCCTCTCCTTTTAGGCTAAGATCGTACGCGGCCTGGTAGCTCGAAGGGAGGGACCAGCGTTGACCGGCGGTCCCTTGGCGCCCGCGTAGGCTCGCAACCCTCTGCCTGGGGTCGAGACCGAGAACTACCGACAGCTGGTGGGAGCCCGGGTTCGATTCCCACTTTCCTTCAGCGTAGTCCTCCGGATCTGATGCGGCATCAGTTCCATCGCTCAGTAAAAGAGACAAGAGAGCTACAGCAGACAAGAGCATAACATCTGGGAATAAAATCTTCATCGCCAATTAACTTTGTCATAACCACCATCATATCGTCATCGTCATTGTCATTTTGTGATCATAACCATCGTTACGATGAGAAGTAATAACAAGGGTCTCTTTTCCTCATGAGAAGCAGTAGACCTACTCATGATCTGCATTATGCAGTACTTTCATCATCTTCATCATGATAAGTAGCAATTAAGATCCATTCATTATACCCTCATTCTTTCATCATAAGAATTAGTACTTAGGATACATGCAGTACCTTCATTACGTTAAGACATGAGCTTCTTTGTCTTACTTTACCTCTATTTCTTAAGCGCTTGAAAACCATTTTGTCAGATCCTGGTTTTTCATCGTTAGATCGGGAGCACCTCTGACGAATCTCTCTGGAAGAGGCGCGATATAAATTGGTGACTATAATTAGAAAAATTACAAAGTCACGTTCCGTATTGTTCCGCTGGTCGCACCTACGTGTTGGTCCGCTGTCGGTACAACATTAGCCTAACAAATATGGTCCGCTATATGGACATTAAATGAGCACAACAAACATATGGTTGTCAGGGTTTGCTATTGCTATATTGTGCAGGCGCTGTTTGAGCAGACAGCGGTTTTGTCTTTCGGCTCAATACGCTGACGTATATATATATATATATATATATATATATATATATTATATATATATAATTATATATATAGACCTTTTCTATTGTTTTGCTTGCTTTTGTCACTGGATTCGAAAGGTTTCAGATTGTCGCCGAGTTTTCGTGTTATTGAATGAACCAACGAATGAATGAATATCAATTCCCGAATGAATGAATGAATGAATGAATGTGTGAGAAACAAGCGATTAGCGAATGAATGCCGAAGTGAAAGAAAGATTAGCTGGCGGTGCAAACATCTCCGCGTTCATGAGGCCAGCAACGAGATGAGCAGCTGTATGTATGTCTGGACATGATAGTGATTATAGTTTCTCTGAAATCTCTTCAGTCGCGTATACGCCGCATTCACTGGCGACATCTAGACACATAGTCACACATTATACCTACAACGGTGCAAATACTTATGTCAAGATGAGGCATTGTGCATTAATGGCGTGTTTTCAGACTGCATGGGTCAGTTTTCAAAAGAGACATACGCTTGACCATATTCTAGTCCATGCATTGTCGTCGACGACCTGGCCAGTTTCCTTTGTTACTTGGTCAGTGCCGTGTTTTATTGTAAAGGCACCGTCTTTTATAGTGAAACAATCTGTTTTAGTCTCTGCCTAGTGGACTAAATGGACTTTGATTTGTTTTGCTCAAACATATAGGCCTGCAATCTACAAGTAGAACCTGCACAATAGGGTGGAGTGAAAGTTATAGGAAAATATTTTTTGAGAATCTTCAATTGGCAGGGGGTGCAAAACTTGTGTATGGATACCAGTAGTGCTAGCGTAAAATATCTTGCCTCTAGTATTATGTTTTGAGGTGCCCCAACTGTAAAAGCCAATCTCATTATAACCGAAGAATTGAGGTCTTTCGTAATGTGTTAAATTGTCTAATTTGCATAGTATAAATGCTGTAACGTCACTTATATGAACGGAATAAACTATGCAAAATTACTTTCACATGAACACTAACAAATAAAAATTCTTAGACTGAAATTGGTTTGATTATAATTATTTGTTGAAAATTGTTTCTGTGAAGTTTCCTCGAATCACAAACGTATCCTCTTTTCTCGAAAATCAGATTTTGAATCAAACGTCTTAATAAAGCTTCTTGATTCTGGTACTATGGTCCGTATAAATCCATCACTTTGATCTTCATTTTACACACACGGTCACACAGACGGTGACTCTTCAGTTACCAGTCTGATATCTTTAACTTAAGTAAGTAAAGTAAGTACGTGCTTTATTGAATCGCCTGCAAACGCACTGCGGGCACTTGCATGGGTAAGACAAGGAGACTTTGGAAATTCAATAATGGTTTCGTTTCATTCGCATTCTTTGTTCTTGACAAGTTCCTGAATTTCTTTTTATGACAGCAGCCTTTTACGAGGAGGTTCACAAGTTCCAGACATCTGCTGGTTTCTTTCCAACTTATTGAGTCAACATAATCTGTAACAGCAAAGTTAAAAGTTGAGAATCTTATGCTTGTAACAGTAACATTAACAGTAACAGTAGCCTAATGGAAAACGTTATTTGCCACTCTCCAACGACTACCATTAGACTGGTGAACGAAGTTGACTCCTTTATTTAGCAGGCAATCAAAAGTTTGCGAGGTAACGCCCTCGTATCTCCGTCAGTTGTTCTCGGTCCAACCTCTTCGTTCAACCCGTTCATCTTCCACCCTCACACTGCTCCGCCCTTCCGTCACCTCATCGCTTACATTTGCAAACCGCTCCATAGCCATAGCTGTCCCGCCTCTTTAGAACAAACTCCCGCCTGTGCTACGACAAATATCCGATCCATCCTATGAACTCACCAAAACCTCACCTCTTGCTATCTCTCCACAGGTCTTCCACTCAAAACTGAAAACACAGTTTTTTCACAAATCCTATCCCGATTCCTTCTCCTCCCCTAACCTCCCTCGTCATTTCAACTCTAAGCATCATCCACCTTAGCCGTCTGACTGTCTGCCTGCCTGACTCTCTGGATTTTGACCCCCTGCCTATCGATTCTGTTTTGATTAAGCGCCTGTGAATAAGCTGGTTCCCGCGACTTCGCTTTTGTGGGCGCTGTAGAAATATCGAGTTTACGATTACGATTACGTGAGCCGTTCTCTTGGACGGTCGCTCCGCAAGGCCATTCGTTCGGAGCACATTAATTTTATTGGCCACAAGGCTACAATACGAATTTCCTTGTCATCGAGTAAAAATCAGCGGGTGCTGTATACGAGGAACTAAAGGAGCCAATCGCCTGCATGCGGTGGGACGACTCTCCTCAACCTGGCCTAGTGATAATAACCTATCATCGAGGCTTATGAAGCTACCAAGTCCTTTTGAATGGGAGGGGTGATATCAGACACACTGCTCATGGGCATGGACGAAGTGATTCCACATTATTAGCCATTGTTCACGGAGCATTGTAACAGAGCAATCTTGAGACACAGTTGTGTTTTCAGTATTCGATCATCAAACTCCATTTCCACTAATGCATTCGTCTGCAATTAGGTCTATAGGTCTATGTTTACACGTGTGTAGTCCAATCGTTGTCGTGGCCGTGGAGACCATCCATGTACTGTATGCAAAAGCCGTCGGCACATCGACCGATGTCAAACGTTAAAACCTCAGACCAACAATGATGATGTCCTGTAATTAACACAGACAGACAACAAGTCAAGAATCGATTGTCATCAATATCGCGGCTAGAACATATATTTCAGTGCTTCTACGAAGTTTGCCAGAGCATGTTGTCGGCAAATGGAACACCTGTAATATTTGGCTTATTTAAGAAGATATTCTGATTATTTGCGATTGCAATATATCTAGCAAGTTAGCCTTACAGACGTCATTAAAGCGTAAAATTGAATTAAAACTAAGGAAAAATATGAATAGGTTTAAAATTCATCCGCAACGAAATGAAACCGTTGAAGTGCAAGAGACACAGGAAAGTTCAACCGATAGATCTAAAGCAAATTCAATAGGAAATTTTGAACAAGGAATAATTAACAAAGTTATTTTTCCTCTTACTGTCAGTATGCGAATATTCGGCTTATACTTCGAAAGGACAGACAAATTGAGAACGACAAAGCAGTACTCGCGCTTCTATTGCTTATTAGTCGCAGTAATACTCTGGTTGAATGCGATCAGAATATTCACTATTTTTACTAGTAGCGACAAAATGGTGACTAGTTTGGGAAATTGTGGTGCAGTCGCTTGGATGGCAACTAGTGCAATCCTACAGACATCGTGTTACAGAGCAAGCCAGAAAGGAAGAATACTAGAAGTGCTGCAGACCTTCAACAAAGACATGTACTCTCACTGGGCTAAGCATCTAAGAGTTAAAGTGATTTTATGTGTCGTAATTGCTTGGATGTCCACAGCGTTTGCCGTCGTTTCAAACGCATACGGATTGTTACGCGAATACGGGGTTTTCAGTCCAGTGATCGCTCCTTTTAACACGAAGATTCACAATGGAAGCCATATTACTTTAAAAGTGATGTGCATCCTGTATTCCGTTTTGTATTTTTATATATCAGGCGCAATCATCTTTCCTCCAATGTGGAACTACGTACTGTCTTCAATTATCAGTTATGAGTTTAATACATGCACAAAGATGGTGCACGACATTGTCAAAAATCCTGAATCTGCTAAGAAGAATTTCGAAATTGTACGATGTCGTCATCAAACGCTTTGTCGAATGGTAGACAAGATTGATAGCCAAGTTTGTGTAAATGCTGCAACATATGTTGTGGGACTAATTTTTTTTATCATTCTGTACCTGTACATTTTGTTATGCCTCCCAGACTTGACAAGCGATCCTTACTTTCTGTGTGTTGCCCTATTTTGGATATTCTCTGGTGTTTTCGGACTGATCATAATTGCACACGGAGGGATAATGATCAATCAATCGGTAAGAGTTCGATAATAGCCTACTCATGATTCACCTATCCTTTTCTCTCTGGTAGTTAGATGCGAATCATCTTCTGCTATGAATTTTGTTTCAAGTCACTTTGCATACATGAAGCATGCATATCAAAGTTGGCAATTGATCCACAACTCCACAACGAACCACAGCTGCATTTTGTTATTCTTATACTGACTATGATGTGTACAAATGTGCTGCTTAATGTCCAATTGACTGACTTCTGGATAACCAGCAGCCATGTGCATCGTGCACTGCTATTATCTAAATATCTAACATGACGGTAGATAGTAAGTGATGTATGTGATGACTAAGTTACATGATGTATCACGAGGCATAGCTACGTGTTACTGTGTATTGTAATGTCTAACATATAGTCGAGTTTTTGTGACATTCTTGAGTGTTTTTTCTTTATCATTTTGACTTCAGTTGCTGATGTATTCTTAGCAATCGTGTTGATTTTTCATTTAATTGTTTCTTAATGGATAGCGGTATGTATCCTACAAGTGTCGATAGATTCGGCTAGCACATATTTTTCTTTTTCGTTTGTACATTTAATCGCATGGACGATTCTCGGCAAATAGCCGACTTGGTTGCTTGTTGTGTATGCACATCACTAATTGTTGATTGGGATGAGACCTATACCTGTTCACTCTGTGGGAAGTCCTGGCACGAGACTTGTATTACTAATGACAATTGGACTAGTCTATTAGACCCTTGGCGATGTAATGTGTGTGATATCCTTAGCCCCCCAATGTCTTTGAATAATTATCAACCCAATATGAACTGTACACTAGTCCCACCAACAACCTTAACCACTGATGGGTGTGAAAACATAAAGCATAATAAATTGAACATAATCGATTTTATGGATACTAAAAAACCTCTTCTGAACAATAAGGACCTTGATCCCGACACCAATTATTTCCCTGATTTCTTAAAAGAATGTAATTATCATAGTACTACTGAAATAGCAAAAAAATTCCAAACAGATTCCTCTTCTTTTGCCATTATGCATATTAATTCTAGGAGTATTATACCAAAAATTAACGAAATCCAGTACCTGTTAAATCAGTTACCTACCAATTTACTAGCTGTAACCGAAACTTGGCTAAGCGAGCATACAGTAAATTCTGTCCATGTCCCTGGATATAATTTTGTTTATGAGAACAGGAAGGAGGGAAGGGGTGGTGGAGTTGCTTTCTTTGTTAAGGAAGGGCTTGATTACCAGAGAATTAACACGCCGGGCACATTTACTTCTTTTGAAACCCTACTTCTTAACTTTCCTCAACACAAAAATTCTGATATCTTAACTTGTGTCATTTATAGACCCCCTGGTCAGAAACTCGACTTGTTTATCCAGGAATTCGAATTACTTATGGAATATTTAACAAAAAATAATAATAAAAGGATAATGATAACAGGAGACTTTAATATTGACCTTCTATCCTGGTCTAATCACTCTCCCACCAATGACTTTCTTGAATCTATGATTGCTCGACACTTTCTTCCACTAATTCTGCAACCAACCAGAATCACTTCTGCATCCAGTACCCTAATTGATAATATATTTACAAATTCTGCTAATAATATTATTGAATCTGCTATCATTATGGCTGATATTTCTGATCACCTACCGATCATCACTTGGTTACTTAACAAACCTGAGCGACCCCGTAATCTAGGCAAGACTGAATTGACTAGAACTATAACACACGAAACTGTAGCCATGTTTAAAGAACTGTTGATTAAAACCGACTGGACACCAGTTCAACAGTTGTGCTTGGCAAACGAGGCTAATTTGGCCTATGCCTCATTCATAAACTTAATTAAACATAATTATAATCTAGCATGCCCACTGCAACATAAAAAAATTACTAAGAAAAATACTTTTCAGAAACCTTGGATGACTCGAGGCTTACTAAGATCAATTAAAAAAAGGAAAAATTGTATATTGCCTATATAAAGAACCCTACACCTGCTAACAAGAAAACTTTTACTGATTATCGAAACAAATATAAGACTGTACGTAATAACTTAGAAAAATCTTATTATGCCAATGAGTTTCTTAAATATAATAATGATATTAAAAAAACGTGGCAAGTAATCAAAACAATAATTAAAACTGAGCATACTGATGCAGGCATAAAGGAACTAATTATTGACAACCAGACTATAGCTGACCCGGTTACCATGGCTAACAATTTTAATTCATACTTTACCGGCCTAGCTCAATCATTATCATTGAAAATCCCAGAGGCAAAGCAGTCTTTTCAATCTTATCTGCCTCCATCTTCTTTGAACTCCTTTGTAGTCCTCCCAACTAACCCCAGCGAAATTCTTACCATTAATAAATCTCTAAATGCTACTCATAGTGCAGGATTGGATGAACTTGCTCCACATGTACTATCCCCACTAATGGATGTTCTGGCGACTCCCTTGGCGGAACTAATCAATTGCTCTCTTAGAAACGGGGAAGTTCCCTGTGAGATTAAAATGGCCAAGGTAATACCTATACATAAACAGGGTAATAAAAACGAAATATCAAATTTTAGGCCTATTTCAATTTTGCCTTTCTTCTCTAAAATCTTTGAAAGAATAATGTATGATAGACTCTTCTCTTATATAAATCATAAGAATCTCCTTTACCCCCTTCAGCATGGATTCCAACCTGGTCACTCAACCTCAATGTCATTACTGGATATTCAGGACAGGATCTCTAAGGCCATGGATAGTAATGAATTCTCTATAGGCATATTCTTAGACCTCGCCAAAGCATTTGACACGGTAGACCACAAAATTCTTCTAGCAAAATTGGAACACTATGGCATTAGGGATAGATCACTGGATTGGTTTAAAAGCTACTTAACTGGTCGATCACAGAGGGTTTTATGTAATGCTAACTTTTCTAATTTGCAATTCATATTATATGGTGTTCCACAAGGCTCAATCCTCGGACCTCTTCTGTTCTTAATTTATATTAATGATCTTCCCAATTCCTCATCACTGCTACGTTATATCTTATTTGCTGACGACTCCAATGCCTTCTTATCTCACTCTTCTTACGACCAGCTGATAAAATTGGCCAATGAGGAATTGACCATGGCCGCTGAGTGGTTCAAAGCCAACAAATTATCATTAAATCTTTCTAAAACTAATTATATAATCTTTAGAGCTTCCAAAAAACTATACCTATTACAGATTGTGAACTAACCATTGACAATACAATAATTCCACAGGTTGAAACATCTAAATTTCTCGGTGTCTTCATTGACCAGCACTTGAAATGGGATTCCCATATTAATGAAATATCTAAGAAAATCATGAAAAACATTGGAATAATTAGAAGAATATCTTACCTACTCCCCTCTCAAATACTTAAGAACTTATATTTTGCTTTAATTTACCCCTATTTAATCTACTGCAATCTTATATGGACTTCTACCTATCCTACACACTTAAAAAACTACAGATCTTGCAAAAAAAAGCTATACGTTTGATCACTAACTCGCCCTACAATTCGCACACTAAACCACTCTTTATCCAACTCAATTTACTAAATATTGAGCAAATTAAATATGTTCAGACTTGTGAACTTATGTACCGGTACGACAATAATTTGCTTCCACCGGCCTTTTCATCCTTCTTTGCTCCAGCCCTGCTCACCACCCAAACCAGAAGTAATCGTTCTTATGTATGCAACTTTGCTAGAACTAATACCCGCAAATTCTCAATCAGGTATCAAGGACCCCTTTTATGGAATAATTTACCGCATCTCATTCGAACAGCATCAGGTCTCCCCCACTTTAAAAGTCTCATTCGTGCACACACAATGAATAAATGAAAATATATTCACATCCCGGATTCAGTCTTTGTAGTCAATCTAATAATTATATTTCCAACATTACATATTTTATTAACCAGTCACTTGTCAATTTAAGTAGGCCCCTATCTAGCGGGACCCGTCCCTTCTGGTGAGCCTATTGTTCCTGATCAACTCTGGTTGCTTATTAGCTCAATGTGTTGTTTTAATCTTCGATTGTTCGTTTATATGACTATGTTGTTCAACACTTGTATCTGTTACTGCATGGGATCAATAAAGTGAATTGAAAGTGAATTGAATTGAATTCAGCTATTCTTATTACTTCACTTAGTTACTAATATTTAGTTGCTTAGTCCTTACCGTGCAGGCAGGCCCGCCGACAGAAATTCCGGGCCCCTAGGCAGAGCAGTCACGGGCCCCTAACTTTTTTGAACAAACTGAATTTTTTTTCTTACTTCCACAAAAAAATTTCTGATGACCTTTTTTTTTTTTTTTTGCTTTTCCGAAGGGAAATTGTCACAAGCCGCATTTTCCGCCCTCCCGGGCCCCCTCGTTACGTGTTACGTTATGTTTTATAAGGCTTAATATCATAAACTTTGTATATACATCATAAACTTTCTATATCTTATTATAATATATATCATAAGTTGATTGCGGGCCCGGCCCGGGCCCCTAAAAGTCGCCGGGCCCCTGGGCATTTGCCCCCCCTGCCCCTCCTCTCGGCGGGCCTGCGTGCAGGTCTGCACATCGAGGACACCTTGACAATGTCTACTTCTATTCACACGCCATCTATAGCTGACCACAGCCATCTTACGATGTACTTTGAACACACTCATCTGCAGCTGTTCTATTCTTTTAGGCTATCATATTAAAATTATATTGTGCTATACAAACATAATCATCAACGTCTTGCAAATAATCATCCTAAATGGGCTGGGTAAGGTAAGAAGAAAATTCGTATTGTATTGCATCTATCAATTTATATAGCGCCTCTCGCACACCAATCGGAGGTGCTCCCAGTGCGAAAGACCCAGAGAAAAGAAAGAGGTCTTGAGACAACGAAAAGAGTCACTTGGCCCACCAGTCAATAAACAGGAACGTGTCAAAGGAGGAAGCTGGCTCCATAGTGCAGGGCCAATGAAGGCAAAGGCTCGCGTTTTAGCCATAGCAGTTCTCGCTCAAGACGGAAATATAATTGATGATATAATTACATGAATCAGGGAGAAAGAGTAACTGCTCCGTCATGCATCGAGGCCTATACCTTATATCTCAGATATGTACGATTATTCAACATCCATCTATATTGAGGTGCGTTTTTAGATAAAAATCAATTATATTTCCATCTTGTGAGACGTAAGAAGTGGTCAGGTTTTCAGTCTCTCAAAGCCCGTTCGTTCTTTGCGATGGGTACTGCAGGCACTGCAGGACCAATGGTGGCTGCGGCTGCTTTGAACAAGTTTTACTACTATCTGCTTTCAAACTTTTTCGCAGTTTATGGCATCGACCAAGACTACTGACGCAATCTAATATTAAAAATGTTATAATTTAAAAATGTTAAAATTCCAGTGTGTTTCTGTTCTTTAAGGCTCACGAAATCTTTGAGAGAATTCAAGACATTGATTTAACTAACCTGAGTGCAGAAACAATTGGACAGGTATGTATAGACCGCTCGTGACATCTCTAATCTAGGCCTAATAATCATTTATTTAGTGGTACAGTATTTTAAAGCATGTTCAGTGTTAGGTAGTCCCTTTATTTGAACATTACTATATATGTCTGGCGTCTGTCGTTGAACTCTCAGTATACTTAAATACTCAATTTAGGCTAATATTGTATTATTAATTATAGGGCTAAACGTCAATGACAGTTACACAGGTTGTCAATCAGCAACTGGGCCTGCATGAGAGCTAATAGGCCTAATCTTGCATTTTACATTTTACAGATTAATACATTTCTCATCCGCTTATCTGGAGAACCGATTGGTTTTACTGTTTTGAGAATCTTTGTCATCGATCGAAACACAATTCTTACGGTAAGTCAGACCAGTCAAAAGTTCAAAACCTCGATTTACTAGCTTTATTTGCACGCACTTCTATCACGGCAACTCATTTTGGCAATTAAAGAATAACGAGTGAAAGTTTACTGTTGCACACAAATCAACAAATACTATTGTAGTTGGCCTACTTGCATTGAAAACTCGCTCTACACTCTCTTCTTGTCCCACATTAGGCTAATTAACCTTGAATTTCCAGTTTGTCCTATATGTCGCTATTTGTCGTTTCCCTTTATTAATACAAATGATGTTTCCGATGTTCTTTCTGGTTAGATTCTTGGTCTACTGATCACATACTTCCTGCTGATTGTCCAGATGTATCCCCCGTCTGAATGCCAGTGGAACGATCTACAATCGCAGAACGTCTCAACGAATGAAACACTGCGCACTGACATCGTCAGCAATTATTCTACGGCTAATTTCTTCTAGGATTCCGCATCTAATCTATTGTCGGATGAATTCATTGTACGAACAAAATCATCTAGCAGGACCAATTAGAAGCTATTTTATCGTTTCATCAACGGATCAAGTTTCTACAAAGACATTCTGTTTAACTTTTGAGGTCATGAAAAGCCGTACATGACTTCCTCTCATGGCAAGCGTGAGGGACAGATAGTTTTCACTGTATGCACATTTTTATATTTACTCTTTTGCACAAATTGTTTACAGGAATTTAATGTGATCGTATGGCTTCATTGGCGAAAAAAGATTGACTTTATTTTATCTATTCTGATGTATCCATGTATGTATGTATCTATGTATGTAGGCCTATGTATGAATGAATTTAGGCCTAAGTATGTATATTATGTGTAGGCCTATTGCATTTTATTGTATCTATCAATTTATATGGCGCCTCTCGCAGTGCACACCAGTCGGAGGTGCTCCCAGTGCGAAAGACCCAGAGAAAAGATAGAGGTCTTCAGACAACGAAAAGAGGCACTTGGCCCACCAGTTTATAAACAGAAACGTGTCAAAGGAGGAAGCTGTTTCCATAGTGCAGGGCCAATGAAGGCAAAGGCTCGCGTTTTAGCCATACCGGTAGCAGTTCTTGCTCGCGGGACAAAGAGATCATGCAGGTTTAGTGAGCGTAGCGGGCGAAGGGAAGTAGCCGAGGCCGGCAGCCGGATAAGGTCACATACATGTAGGTACTTGGGAGCTCGGCCAGTATACGACCGGTCGATTAATGAAAGTACCTGGAGCTGAACCCGAGCAATGAGATGGAGCCAATGAAGGTGGTCAAACATGAAGACAGAGATGTGGGATGAGCGAGGAAGTCGGGCTACTAGTAGACTATATAGTCTGGCGGCTCTGGCCCCAGCATTAAGAACAGACTGAAGAGGAGGGAGGTGTGTAACTGTGTATGTAGCCTAAGTATTTATCTAGATTCATCGCAGTAATTTCAGGTAGCCTACCGAGATCACAGGCTCACAGCAGTGTTCTTGTAGTTTTACTAGTATAAACCTAAGAACCATAATATTCTGTAAGATGTTATTTTGGCTTTGTGCAACCCGGAAGGCAGCTATAATCTTTTGCACCCCTTTGTCAGTAATGCTGCTGATGCTTTTCGCGTGAATTTACCTTGGCAAAAGCAAGGCACCAGAAAATATAAAGGCAAAGTTTCGTCAGACGAGACGAATGGCATAGAATAGATGATAAGCTTAGTAGAAAGCTACGATATAAATTGGCAGGTCTATAATCTATTCACTCTCAACTAGGTGAAGATTTTGTAGCTTAAAATCTGTTTGGAGGTGAACTCAAGAAGGGAGAACAGGACAAAAGCGTCATTTAATGTGCCAAATAATGTTCTCCATCACCTCACATTGACTCAATTAATTTGAATTGTAGCCAAAAAAATCCTGAATTTTTGTTCTGAGTGCAATGTAGAAGTGTAGCCTATTAGGGCCTACTGTATAGTTTAATTTTAAATATTGTAACTGTGAATAAATAATTGGCACATTTAGGTCTTTATAGAATATTGCGTATTTCATTTTGCGATTGTAAAAACACTAGCCTTTCAGATTTTCAGTACTTCAATTACGCTTACTTCAACTTGACTTGCTTATATAACTTATTCACGTGATGAATGACACCTGTAAGCTATCTGCTAGCTGTTGTCATTTTTATTTCAACAGCTATTATCTAAATTGTTATGACGATTGTGAGACAGAGAAAAACAGGAAGACAGACACAGGAAGACAGATAGACAGGAAGACAGGAAAACAGACAGACAGGAAGACAGACAGACAGACAGATAAATAGGAAGGCATAAAGGAAGAGAGACAGACAGTGAGACACACAGACAGGAAGACAGACACAGGAGGACAGATCGACAGTGAGAACGACATACAGGAAGACAGACAGACAGTGAGACAGACAGACAGGAAGACAGACGGACACACAGTGAGACAGACAGACAGACAGGAAGACAGATACAGGAAGACAGATAGACAGGCAGACAGACAGACAGACAGGAAGACATACAGAAAGACAGACACACAGTGAGACAGACAGACAGACAGACAGGAGGACAGATACAGGAAGACAGATAGACAGGCAGACTGACAGACAGACAGACAGGAAGACATACAGAAAGACAGACACACAGTGAGACAGACAGACAGACAGACAGGAGGACAGATACAGGAAGACAGATAGACAGGCAGACTGACAGACAGACAGGAAGACATACAGAAAGACAGACACACAGTGAGACAGACAGACAGACAGGAAGACAGATACAGGAAGACAGATAGACAGGCAGACAGACAGACAGACAGGAAGACATACAGAAAGACAGACACACAGTGAGACCGACAGACAGGAAGACAGACATGCAGACAGTGAGACAGACAGACAGACAGACAGACAGACAGGAAGACAGACAGTGAGGCAGACAGTGAGACAGATAGATAGGCAGTGAGACAGACAGACAGGAACCTGTTTTTCTCTGTCTCACTGTCTGTCTGTCTTCCTGCAGACATAAGGGAAGTCAGACGGACAGTGAGACAGACAGACAGGAAGACATACAGGACGACAGACACAGGAAGAAGACAGATAGACAGGAAGACAGACATACAAGAAGACAGACAGACTGACAGATAGGAAGACAGACAGACAGATAGGAAGACAGATAGACAGGCAGAAAGACAGACAGGAAGACAGTCAGAGAGTGAGATAGACAGACAGACAACAAGACAGACAGACAGAGAGGAAGACAGACAGTAGTAGTAGCAGTAGCAGTAGTAAGAAGAAGGAGGAGGAAAAGGAGGAGAAGTAGGAGGAGGAGGAGGAGGAGGAGGAGGAGGAGGAGGAGGAGGAGGAGGAGGAGGAGGAGGATTGCATTATGATAGCGCATAGCAGGCATGCTCTGCAGCACTCCGGCAATAAGCAGCAGCTGAGGCTCAGTCTGAAAATGGCGGACGACAGTGGGCGGCGCTAACCCACTTTCAATTAAGTCAGTCACACATTCTGACTGCAGCAGAGGTCGGGAGTCGACGTACTGTGTAATTATTTAGTCAGTCTCAATATTATTTTTGAAATAAAAATATATATATGCGCAAAATTCAATAATTACAGTCACGGAGTTGTAAATCTTTTTATACTATAACATTACCGGTTCAAATAGTGTGGCCTAATATTGTATCTCATTGTTGTATTATAATGATAGCTTATGCGTTGGCAGCGTTACCTGAAATTACCGCTTCGGTGGCATTTTCTGATACATTTGTGCATGCACCTCGACTCTTTGGTTATGAAGGTCAAATCAGCCACGCTGACCGAATTCACCCTATACGTCGGGGTAAAACCTGCCAAAAAATATATTTTAAAAATATTTTATTTAGCAGGTGTTCTCCTCGTTACAAAGAAAAATAATCCTGCAGTATATTGTATTAATAATAATAATAATAATAATAATAATAATAATAATAATAATAATAATAATAATAATAATAATAATAATAATAATAATAATAATAATAATAATAATAATAATAATAATAATAATAATAATAATAATAATAATAATAATCTTTTCTTTATTGAAGTGCCTGACAAACGCACTGCGCTGTACATTTACATGTTATGCAATTGAAACAATTCACAAGAACACAAATGACAGAAGACATAAATCTTAACTACTAACAGAACAGACAGCCTGCAATACACGGCGCTAATAGCAGCCTACAAAGCATGTCCGCCCTACGGAGCTCGAACTCGGTACCTCTCGCTCTCTATGCCAGTGTGTTATCCAATGCGTTATCGGGCCCCTACCTGTCTGTCTTCTTGTATGTCTGTCCCTACCAAAGTCTATCTATTTGTGATTTTGTTTCATTTTAGCAGTCAACCAATTTTAATTTATTACAAAAACAAGAATATTGGCCGAAATTACCGCGGCTTCCCCTATAACGGCAGTAAGACTTGTACACAGTGCCCTTATCCGGAAGTAACTTACCAGCCATGTTATTACAGTTATGGAGCACGTCATCAGATTTTGCCTAGGTGCAGTAAGTCCGCAGCGGATGCTAATAATTTGAAGATGGCGTCGTCGGTGAATGAGTCGATCGTTGCTGAACTCAACGATACGATAGTCTCGGAAACTGCTGAGGCAGTAAAAAATGTTACAGAACGAATTCCGTCTACTCCTGAAGGAATGGCCGTGGCCTATGGCAGTCTGGTCATCATGGCTATGCTGCCAATCTTCTTCGGGGCGTTCAGATCCGTGAGGTATCATCGGGAGCAGAAGGTGTGCATCGCTAATCTGATCTAATCTAATCCAAAATCTTCTATAGCGCCATCGTAAAACGCACAATATATTAATTAAATATCGTTGAAAACTTATCTGCTGTGGACCTGCTGATTAAAGGAAATTTCAGTTCGGAAGGCGACGCCGGTTGTGATGCAGCTGTTATGGGACACCATATGGCACACTTGCATTTGTGGTCGCTATATATATAGACTCGAGTAACTCTCATTGTATCCGTTTTCATTCATTTATTCTGAGAATTTGTATAGCGCCTCTTCAAGAGACCTACTCAGAGTCACTCTCTGTGCTAGCATATTTTGATGGTATGGATAATACTATCGTTTTAGCGTTCTAAATTATTCGCTCATGGTAGCATTATTTTTTTATCAGTCCAACTTCTGCTTTGGCAAGAATCCTTTTCATCAATCCATCTTTTATTTAGGCAAGAATTAATTTCATCAATCCGGCTTTTATTTAAGCTGCAGTTATTTTTCATCGATCCAACTTCTATTTAAAGAACAATTATTTTTCATCAATCCAACTTCTGTTTAAGCAAGAATCTTTTCATCAATCCCACTTCTATTTAAGCAAAAATTATTTTCGTAAATCCAACTTCTATTTATCAAGAATTCTTTTCGTCATTCCAACTTGTATTCGACCAATCCTAAAACCCATACAATGATGAAAATTTAGAACGCTAAAACGAGCTAAAATATTACATCAGGTAGCAAAACAGTGCACAGTAAGCTAGAAGAGTCACCCAACTGCGCACACATGTGGCACCAACTGATTCCCATCAAAAGCTGACAGATGACATGGATGTTCAGAGTCTGTAAGCCAAGTTGCGTCACAGGTAACAGCATTCGCTCACACGATGACACAGTCAATGAGCAGTCCCTCGCTGGTAGAAGATGACGGCTATTTGTCGAGGCATTCGTCGTGTGTCGGTCGGTAGATTGAAGTGACTGAAGGTCAAGGTCACTCCAACGGCCCATGTCGGTCGTCCTCCACTGAAACGGCGACACTCGGCTACAGCCGGCTTACATGGTCTGTGTGGCTCAGACTCGACCGTACATCAGAAGGATGGACCTGATGCAGTCACATGGGCCAAGGTGACTTGCAAACAAGATACCCTCAAATGCACAAAATCCTTGGCAAAACTGATGAATAAGTCCAGTATGCAAACCTAGCATTAGAAAACTTCAGCTTGTTTGAATGTTCATTTGTCAGTGAGTGTGTGCTGAGTGCTGTAGGAACATCTTTGTGGGCCATCAGAGTTTCAGAGTCTTATGACAAGGCTTTGTTACTATGGCAGTTGGTAAAGTATTGGTGTCAGTTACAGTATTGAGTCCATTCGTTTGACAAATGAAACGTTTAACACAGATGCAAATTTTCAATTAATTGTCATTCTGCGTACATGCCTCTGTATGAAATTTTTTATCCATTTTCAAAGTCTGTCATGTTTTTTATGCTTATGTTGTTTAAGTAAGTATGAGCATACCTCGTTTGATGATAGTTTATTGCAGTTTGACACTTGATTTTTTTCAGGAATCTGGTGAACAGACTGAGACGATGTCGAGTAAAGATGCTGCAATGTTTCCTCTTATGGCCAGCGCTACACTCTTTGGTCTCTACGTGTTCTTTCAGGTTACCAGATTTTCATCTTTTTTAAATTATATCATATCAGATTATATATATATATTACACTGTAATTGTTGCAGTTTATTTACGTATGAAGAACTGAGACTCTTTATTTTCTGGAAAAATATTGCTTCTATAAATATATTGCAGGTCGGTTAAGTTGAAGGACAGGGAACCAGAGTAAAATTTTTGTCTTAAATGAATTTCATATAAACCGGCAATAGTAATTGCGGAATGCCAGCCAGAAAATGTTCTGGCTGTATGTCTTCCCAACGTTCAGCCGATTATGATTCATATGCACGTACGTATAAAAGTATAATGATTACGATAGCCTGCTTACTGGAATTAATATTTGTTAAATTTATTACACTTAAAACTGTCATATATAGGACTTTAAATAAAATAAAATTTAAAATTTTACATGTGACAGGCTGTGGTTTGGATTCAAACCTAAAGGATCATTTCCACAGGGTGTTCAAGTTCTTGGTTATTTAGCACATGTTCACAAGTGCATGTTTATAATTGCATTTATAATATAATTGCATTTATAATATAGTGTACCAGTCTATTCTTAATGCAGCTGCTCGGCTTATAGGCGCCATTCCAAAGTTTGCCCATATCTCAGGCTATATTCGGGATACCCTTCAACAGAGGGTAAACTTCAAAATCCTTTCCCTCATGCGTAACTGCCTTGTTGGGGTGGCCCCATCCTTCCTGAGGTCTTTTGCACCTTTGTCTCCTCCTTACCTGCGAGGGCCTCTTTGCGATCTTCGACCCGTGGCCTTATGGTTGTCCCTCGCATGCACTCTGCTAGGGCCCACTCTAGGTGCTTTGGCCGTGTTGGCCCATCAGCTTGGAACTCTCTTCCAGTCTCTTCACTTTGAGTTACTAGCCCTCTCTCCTTCCCAGTTCCGTAGACGCCTTAAGACTTTCTTGTTTCCTGATGCAGGCACTGATGCAGGTCGAGAGAGCAGCTGATTTTTTAGTGGCGCTATATAAATGTTCGATTGCAATTACAATTACAATTACCACACAGTATGTACAGCTACAAATTAACAGCTCTGTATTATTTTTATTGTGTTATTCGAGTTTTTCTCTGTCTCATTAAGTTTTTTCTGCTTGATAAAATGTTCCATTTCATTCACATAGTTATATAGCTGCCTCCATCTGTTGAAACCTTAACGAATTTCTGCAAAACTCCCATGTATTATTCTTGTAGCCTATTTGTAATTTAAATTTTCATAAAGGGTTCGCTTAGATTTATTATTTGATGTAAACCATAGGCAAACTATAACTAGAAGTAGAACTATAGAAACTGAATATTGTTTTATAATGTACCCAAAAACATAGATCACGTATGGTCGCTACAGACCATAACCAAGAACATTCAAGATTATTCAGACCCCAATAACTGTCTATTAGAAGACAATAGATATGAACAGAGTTGGCACAGTTATTTTAATAGATTTCAACAGTATCTGGAACAATGTAGTTTCTCAAATCAGCCTGTTGGCATATATGTGCTAGGACTGCAGAGGCAGGGACAGATTATAATTAAGCGGACATGTGAACAGCGATACGGTGGATTATTGACATATTAGAATAGGCTAGATTGTTACATTGTGGAGTTCAATAAAATTTCAATTCGAATTAGAAGAAACTGATCATGTATTGCTCTTGCCAAGATAGAGTATGGTTGGGGACAGTGAATTTAGAACTGAGGCATGTTGCATCATTTTCCTTTAGAATTTACGATTTATTCATTCTTCTCCTTTATCTAGTATCACATTTCTAATAATTTTATGCGAAGTTCAGTTATGGCAGTGGTACTGGTTTGTGAAGAGTTCATTCCTACAGAATACATAATGAGTTACTGACCATATATTTTTAGTGGTTCTGCTGTTTACAGATCTTCTCAAAAGAATACATCAACATGTTACTGACCGTGTATTTCTTCTTTCTTGGGGTACTAGCACTGGCTCATATATTGAGGTATGCACTTGGTTTAACTTGCTTTTACTGCTCAGTTTTTCATTGTTATGTTTCTCAGATATCTCACTCATGTGTATGGAATGTGATTATGTAGTTACTTCATGGACTTAAGTAAATGAAGCTCCAAAGCACTAGAAAGGAATGTGGGACGTTGAGAATTATGTGAACCAAAATACGAGAAACAGTTTAAGAGTAAATAAATGTAAGCCAAACTTTGATCATTGGATTGTGAATAAGAAATAATGATAGTAAAATGAATGAGGTGGAAGAAGAAGCATAGAACTTGCCATAGATAAAACAAAATTAAACTAATTTTTCAAAATTTCCGACCGTCTCATAATAAATATTCATAGCTAATTAGGCTGTATTCGTACGCACTTGCCGTTGTCACAGACGGCTTCAGCAGAAAAAAGTAGTCCAGAACATCAATAATTAATGAGTCTGCCATTACAAGAAGATTTTCCGCGAAATTAAAACAAACACACGCTTGACTCGGCCGAATCAAGGAAATAAATAATATAACTGATGTACACAAAAAATTAAAATTAAAATATTTGTATTATTTTGTTTGACCTGTAACTCTGGAATTTGATAGTTGAAATATTAATAATTAATATTATCCAAAAAATCTTTTTTTGACCGATTTACGCATTCATGACCTTTCCGCTCGATATGCGAGGTTTCAGTATACGCGACTTTGGCCGGGTAATCCCATGCACGGTCACATATTACAGTTAAATTTAAAATTAGAATTTGTTTAATAAGTTCTCAAGGTTTACTGTTCTGTGTCATTTTGGTTGTTTTTAAATTCGGGCACAAACTGCATGTAAAATATTTTTAACTTTGCTAAATGACATGAAGTGATGGTTGATAGACCTACTGTACTGTGTATGAATTTAGTCAGAGAATATCTTGGGGTATTAAATAATAGTTTAGGTTATTGCTGCTTTATTCTGTTGTTCATGTGGTCTGGTTTACAAATTTTTTATGGGCTTGTTCAGCGATGACTTTGAATCATCGGATCTGTGCTGTGTTTGAATGTTCAAATACATACATACACTTGTCTGTATTTGCTCCTAGAAAGACAAAGTGGGAAAGGAATGTTAACCTCAGATGCCAGATATTTTAGTCCTTGTTCTGGCCCAAATCAAAAGTTTTTCAGGTTTTGGTCCATTTCACATGAAATGTGATATATATATATATATATATATATATATATATATAATTATATATATATATATATATATAATTATATATATATATATATATATATATATATATTCGTTTAATAAGAAAACAGGTTGTCAAACTGCAACCAGGTACAGGTTGTGAAACAGGAGTTATAGATAAATGTTACAGAACTTACTATCAATGTTAGGGTATCATATGATGTTATTTTGATGGTATGATGTACGTGTTTCATCATGTTGTTTATCTATGTTCTGTCGATGTTTTAAATATGTAGTAACTTACTAATAAGTTTAGTATACAATGCATGAATGTATTTTACTAATAATTAGTGTTTTTCAGTTACTATTAGATCGTATTTAAAACTATAAAGTCCATGCGACTTGTTTGTCCCAGATGGGTGTACAGTATATGCTGTAGCTGATGGAGTGATGGTGTGTTGTGGCTTTATATACAAGTGTGTCCTGTGACCAGTGTGTGGTAACTGCGAATTGAATGGATCTGAGCTGAAGATTTCTTTCTTAGCTAAGATGTAATTACATTGCACTGCTTCTGTGATGTTTTTTTTCAGTCCATTAGTGTATAGGATGGTGCCATCTTGGATGCCAAATGAGCAATACCATCTTATTCTGACCAAAGGAACTGGAGACAAAAAGACAGGTAGTATTCTTATTAAACATTTATTAAGTGCCACCATGTAATGACAAAGCATCAATCGATGGCACTCAGCAATTGTGAGTGAAGGACTTGCATATGGTCACTGCACTGTGACCATTTACAGTGGTTTCTTTCTTTGACCATGCTCCCTAGTAGGGTTGTTAAAATCGGTTTTTTTGGCAATCCGAATTTCGGTTTTAGAAATCCGATTTAAACCGAATTTCGTTTTTTTATTTGCCTTCATAGAAAATTTAATATATTATTATATAACGCAAGTTATTTTATGTATTAGGTACCGTAACGTACGTTAATAAACACCTTCTTATCTGCCAGCTATATTCGATGAAAACAATCGTAAACACTAAAGAAATGCATGAATTGATTCTTTCTGGCATTTCTTGAAATTTTCACTACGAAAATGATTTTTTTAAATTCGAATTTCGTTTTGTCAATAATAAAAACCGAATTTCGTTTTCAAAACCGAAATTCGGATTTCCGAATTTCGTTTAACATCCCTACTCAGTACTCACTAGTCTTCCTCATGTAACGTAAGGTAACTGAACATTCATGTAGCACCAGTTCAAGGAAGCATTTCATCTGCACTTGAGTGTTAAAGTAATGGAAAATGACATCATGACATAGTTTACATCCACTGTAGCTTTGAGTAATTGACAATATTAATGTTAGTTTTTTTACAATTTTTTATTACGTGATTTGTTTTAGATTTGACAAATTATGAATTTGACCGACGGGATCTCATATGTCTTGGTGGTTGTGTGATCATTGGTGTCTGGTATTTGTGGAAGAGAGTAAGTTGTGCATTTGTCATTCTGTAATCTACTTAAGTTTTGTTAGGTGCTACTCTTAAGTTCTTCAAGACCTGCCAGAGTAATTGGTAATCATCATAAAATATGCAGTGTCAGTGTGTGAGAAATTTTACCAGCTTTTGTATTGCTCTTGTTATATCAACACTTTTGAGGACTACCAGGTAGTACCGGCTGTATGTTTTATGTGGTTGTGTAATAAGGAAGATACATTCCTTCTCTTACCATGCTAATACTGAGTAATTCATGTTTGTTGTGGTAGACTTAGGGCAATGGCCAGTTTGCCTCATTTTTAGTTTGAGCAAATGCAGAATTGGCCTAAAAGGCCTGTTATTGTTATTTCTTCTCTATAATTAGCGTATCTTCATTTGCATTGTTGTTGATTTCAGTTAATACTGTTTCTGTTTAGTGTTGGATTTGTTTTTACAGCACTGGGTTGCCAACAATTTGTTTGGCTTGGCATTTTCTCTGAATGGAGTTGAGTTTCTGCAATTGAATCGTATTAGCACTGGCTGTATTCTTCTAGGCGGTCTATTTGTCTATGACATATTTTGGGTGAGTTACTTTTGTATGGATTCGGTTTTGTCTTGTTATGCATTGTTATACACTTCAAGAAGCTAATTTGTTGATGTTCACCAATGCACCACCATCGTTATGACTGACCAAATGTATTTAATGCCACCTTTGGGCCAGTAAGATGGATAGAAACAAATACCACCCTGTGCTTGTGTAAAATGTTTAATTTGACTTGAGTTTTATTTCTTGAAAAGTGTTTTTTTAAGTTTTTTTTATGCAGTCTTGAAATGTGAATATTTGCTGCTGCCCAGTTTAAATTTTATAAATATTGATGGGATTGGTGCAGCTAAGTTGGAGAAATGTGCATGGTCATTGGTCAGTTAAGTAAGATGGTCATTGTAAAACAAGATAAAGTGCATCAGAAATTGATTATAGAAACAAAAAGTTATTGTATTTCTCTTGAAAATGACTTAAATTATTGCACTTTTGTTTATCTGGCAGACCAAAAACAGACAAAAGCCCTGTTTAATTAATTAGGTTTGTCTATAAACATAGATGGCAATTGAAATGTGTATGCAAACCATGCATTATGTAAGACGGTGATTGTAGTTCAGTTGTGAACTACAAGTACAAGAGAAGTTGGATCAGAAAATGACTACAATTATTTTATTTCCTTTGATCTTTAGGTGTTTGGGACAAATGTCATGGTGACTGTAGCAAAGTCATTTGAAGCACCAATTAAATGTAAGTCTGTCAACTGCTCATTATCATTTAGTTCTGGATCTGAATGATCATATTGTCATGTAGACAGGTTCAGCAGCAGCATACTTAGGACTGAAGATTTAACAGAGTTATATAAGCCAGGGCAACTAGCTGAGGCAGATGGCAATCACCCTCTGATCTTCAGTAATGAACCTGACAAATCGCTCTTCAGCTGGTTCTGTATCTAAAGTGATCAGTGCATGCATCTTGTGGCAGATGTAGAAGTGAATGGTTACTTGCTGTCTGTTTAACTGTGTATGATATGACACTGTGAAAGGTAGGAAGGTTTTTTGAAGTGAGGTTGGAAACTGGAAACCGTCTCTTTGCGGTGTTTGAGGAGACTCCATTAAACCACTGAGAAATGTGATTGGTGCTTTGATGAAAAAGAGGCAAAATGTAGCGGTTTGTTGTCTAATGAGTAGATGAAATAGTAGGGTTTCATGAAATTTTGCCTAATTTGTACTACTGTAATGTGCTAATTTGTAGATCATGAGCTGTCTGTGAATATGAAAATTTATTTTTTCAGTGGTATTTCCCCAGGATTTGCTTGAGAAGGGCTTGGATGCCAATAACTTTGCCATGCTTGGTCTGGGTGACATTGTCATACCAGGCATCTTCATTGCTCTGCTTCTAAGATTTGATGTCAGGTTAGTTTTACTTTCTGATACATAGACCAGTAAAAAAAAATTTCTAGGCACAGTATAATTTTGACAAGTGTGTATTTTGTCAACCAGGTCTTTCACTGTTGATACAGTTCTTGGTTTTAAAACATTCTTATGCTGCTGCTTGTTGTAATTTCCAAACTTTTTCAAATATTTTCATGCAATTTGAACTTGCCAGTAAAATTCCAGCCAGCTTAAGCCAATTGGGTCTTGTGTTGATTCATGTCAAAGGTGAGATCCAGATTCCAGAAGTTGTTGACATCCAGTGACAGAGTGACAGGTAGTTGGGTAACCATGTGGTATGGACTCGGGTAAACAGGGTCAGGTTTTATGGAACTGTTGGCACCTTTTCCCAGGGCTCATGTGAAAGGGAAATATGACAGCAGTCTGCCACCAAGCCACTCTAGGGGCACAATGGTAGAACATGACAATAGGTTGGAAACAAAAGGTGAGACCAAGACATAGACTATCCTTTACACAGCTAGAAATATTTATAGAGAATTTTAACACTTTTGTGACGAGAGATTACTAAGAGTGACTAGGGAAACCAATGCAACTTGTCGTTAAATTGTTAAAGGCTTAGTGGTTGAGAGATGAGCATAGTGTCTTGAGTTGTACAAAAGAGTGATTTGCAGCCAAATATAGCAGAAAGGTGACAATGTGATTTCTTTAGGGTAACAGAAGCCTATCTTACCTATGACCTCTGATTGTTCTGTGACTGGTCTTGTATTTCACGTGTCAAAGGACAGGCAGCTATTGAAGAACATTAACCATTTGAACCTATGCTCCTGAGCGATACCACACAGATACCTGAGGCTCCTTGGCAATTTTTGGCTTCCTGAGAAGAAAAAAATTCTATTTTGGAAGTTATGAAATGTTATACTATGACCCCAAACATGTTATAACACATAATTTCTTCAGTAGAGCATAATGATTTTATTTATGTATTATTTATTCACTGTGTCTTCCAACATACCTTCCTTTATGCTACACTTTGGGGCTATAGTTCAGTGAATAATCATCAAATTAAACTTTTGAATTCATGATCAATATTTAGCGAAACAGTACCAGTTATTGCTCATAGTTCCAATGCACAAGCTAACTTTGCATGCTTTACACCAGCATGCGGGTTTACAGTGCTTGGGCAAGTTCTTTTCCTTGGCTTCTGGATGTACTCACTTGGTCACCGTGTGCTTATCTATGCATCTGGTGTTAGAGGTTTCGCGTTCTGGATGCTCATGTAAATGTGCTGGGACATTGGGTTCATTCCATATATAATCTTGTCTCATATGTACCAGACCTCCAACACTTGTATTTGGTGGTAGATATGCCAACTAGGTCATGGCACAGCTTGTCCATAAACATAGGCCTATGTATGGCACAAACCTCTGCGACTGTAAATGCCTGTTTATTTCTGTTTTCGCTGCCTGTCATCACTGATTATGGTTTCCTTATATCTCTCATCCTTTCCGCTAGAAGATATGTTTACTACTTTACGTTTCAGAATTATAAACAATGATGGACGATGCTAAACATACGATGAATTATTACTATCACTTTCACTGTCATTCATACAGCCCATGGAGATCCATGGACAGAGACGAACACAGCCACACCAGTGATATATATATATATATATATAATATATATATATATAATATATATATATATCATATATTTGCACTGAAATGTATAGGTGTGCGCTGTGTGAGCGTTAATTAAGCACAGGCTGCTTAAAATCCCATCAGGAAATGGCAGTAGTTTTCATGTATAATTTCCCCTAAGTTGAGGCCATTTTGTTAGCCTTTAGTGATCAAAGCAGCTTATGTATATCAGTTGATGCTGTGTGTTTTAGTCTTAACCAGAATCGCCGGACATACTTCTACTCTGGCTTTTTGGCATACTTTCTTGGTCTGGTCGCTACCATTTTTGTCATGCACTGTTTCAAGCATGCCCAGGTGAGCTGGAATTGTTATTGGATATGTTTTGTAATATTTATTTAGTGTATTGTAAGAATTTGTTATTGTCGAATGGGCATTAAGAAAGCCTAAGTTGGAATTGTGACATATGTACAGGACTGCAAATTTTTTTGATGTAGTTTTGTTTCATTGCCTCATTCTGCCAGTGAATGTTAATTGTGAATTGCTTAAGTAAAGGCAGATTGTTATCATCACTTAACCCTTTAATGACGAGCGTGTACTAAAATGTATGGGAAACCATAAGCGGCTTGTCGTTAAAGGGTTAATGAGTGAGATTACAGAACTCTGCTGAGTGAAATGTGGTTTGAAAATGACTTGCATTCTTTTATCTCTGAAACAACACCTCCGTCTTTTTCTCTTAAGAGCCTTGACAGGAGGAATAGGAGAGCTTAGGATAGCTACCCATCGCCATTTCATCCTTCCTCACCCCTCACTTTCACAAATATAGCACTTGTAAATTCGATGCTTTGAATCGTGTTGTAACCCAGGCAGAGTGGTATTGGGTTCCTTGTCTATCTTGGTTGCTGGCCCAAGGCTCTGGAATTTGGTGTCACCTTTTTGTCCCTTCTGCAAGTTCACTGCTGTTGTTTAAGTCAGGAAAGTCTTGTTGGATTTCTTATCTTTCACTAGCCTGTCGTCCAGTATAGGGTACAACACAGATCACAAAGTAGTTCTGTGCTTGTGGTGCATGGCTTGGCTTAGAAGTGAGCTTTGATTTATGCCTCCTGCATTATGATAATGCCATAATAGAAGTTTCAAGATCAAACATGATGACAAACGGAAAGATGATATACCCCAATTTGAAATCTACTGTCAAGATTGTTTTCAGATTAGTTGCAAAGCTGTAAAATTGCCTCTTAATAGTGGTATGCATGGTAGACAGAATTTGGTAGAACAGGTGGTAGTGAGTTCTCCAGCAAATTACTCTGGTACAGGTACACTAAAGCTGGAAGGCATTGTTATGAATTTGATTTTGTTATTAATGGCCTAAAATAGGCAATTGTTTTTTAGTCCTTTTTGTCTTGAGTGTCGTAATGAAATGACTGCAACGCTTCATTCAACATTTGATTTGTAAACGTTCCGTATTGTGATTTCAGCCTGCTCTTCTGTACTTGGTACCAGCATGCATTGGACTGCCTCTATTAGTGGCGTGTATCAAAGGCGAGATTGGCCTTATGTTCAAGTAAGTTGGCCTTATGTTCAAGTAAGTTGGCCTTATGTTCAAGTAAGTTGGCCTTATGTTCAAGTAAGTCGGCCTTATGTTCAAGTAAGTTGCAGTGTTACTACAACTCCCTTCATTAACCCGTTCTTTGATGCTATCTGGGGGGCCAGGTGCTTCTTTTCGTTGTCTTAAGACCACTCTTTTCGCTCGGAGTCTTTCGCACTGGGAGCGCCTCTGATTGGTGTTCACTGTGAGAGGCGCTTTATAAATTTATAAATACAATACAATACAATACAATACACACATTAATGTACTGGCAAGGATGTAAAATACCCAGTAGGGGAAAATAAGAACTCATTATTACATGCTTTGCAAAACCATAGTTCATTTTGGAGGAGTGGCATCATCAGATGTTTGAACCTGCCTGAGAGCAGATAACCTGAAGAAGAAGAAGTACCAGAGAAAAATGTTGCTCATTAGAAGTTCAAACCAAACGTGCAACAGAATAAATTATTCCACAACAGGACCATTCTTCTTTATATGTCAGTATATTGTTTGATGGATTTTTTATGTTATTTTATGTGCCAGAAGTCAAACCCCAAAAACTATGATGAAATGGCAAAAATCAGCCATTCAGTTTGTAAATTTATTACTTCTGGGTTTCACACAATTTGCTTTGCTGTATAATTCCTGGTAGGGAAAGAAATGCCAGTTTAAATTTTAGTTCAACTGACTTGGTATTCAATCCTATTTAAATTCAAAATAATTCATTGGTTATTATGGATCATTTTCATGCTGTTAAACAGTTTGATGTTGAAGCTATGTGTATTGGATGGATATCTTAAAATGTGAGCAAGGGAAATAATATGCGGGTTACAATATTGTGACTTCATGTGTTTTTATCATTTTCTTTAGGTAATGAGGTATTTTGCATTACATTTTGCTTTATTGCATTACGTAACTATGTTTCCTGTTTATTTTTTTCATGTGTTGTGGTCATCTATCACTTACATTTTGTTTCACAGATATGAAGACAGTCCAGAAAAGCCTGAATTGAAATCAGAAGAGAAGGCTGCTGGCACAACAGTGAACGACAACAAAAAACAGAAATAGAAAATATACTTTTATTTGAACAAGTCTGTAGTATGAAAGCATCTGAAAAGATTGTAAGACTTAAGATTTAGGTCATATGGATCCATGATAAATGAACGGCTACCATTCTGCTCTTGATATTGTTCAGTATAAAATCTGTTTGTTTGATGTTGTTCTGTTGCTTCACTGGTGATGGTCTACATGGATGGCATAATTTAAAATTGTCAATCGAAATAAAGTTATTGCATTGTGTTTTGTGACGGTCTTTGAGGATAACTTTCTGTTAGATGCTTTATTAAAATATGGATGTACTAAAATGTTTCTGCTGTATATCTTCAAGTTTAGTTACTTTACGTAAAGTGCAATGAACTCGATTATGACATTCCTGAAGCTGGAACCTTATGAGTCATCATGACTGTACTTCACTAATTTCCTTTAATGTAGACATTTTATTAATTTAGTCATTTATATTGACTTTCCTAATTAAATGCCACAGATTCTGGTTAGTGTCACTTTACATTTGAGGGGCCTTATGATTTCCGTAGACAAAATTACATGGACTTAAACTGTTGCCTTCATCTGCATTCTATTGAGATCATTTTCTTCTCTGTAATTTGCCAACTGACCTGATATTGACTGTGGCTAGCATTACACTATTAATGAAACAATTGAATGAAGAAATATTTTTTAAAAATTGCCCATTTGTTTTCTTTCCCCAATGAAGAATGTATTTGGGCTGTTCTTTGATTAATGAACAATACTTTTGCATGCCTTTGTAGAAGAGATGGAAAGCTGCTGTTAAGTTATGCTTCTGTTGAACGTTTCTTAATTCTATGTTACTCATTATGGGCAAGTTGTGAATGTACATAATGTTCAAATTATTAGCTGTAACTTGGAGTGAGACAAAAGGCTTTGGTGCAGAAGTGCTGTCTTTGTACTACTAAGGCCAAATTGTTTTAAGGTGACAGAATGTAGGATATTTTCAAGTTTATAACTATCGTTGTGAAGAAACATTCGTTCATTCAGCTTTGCTGATATAATGGTCACCACATCTGTCTGCATTAAAGCTTTAATTCTGTGAAGTGCATGTGGTTTATTGTGTGCAAAGGTAGTCCGTTTTGCAGCACAGTGGTTTGTTGTACGGCACAGTTCGATAGCATGATGTTGTGGGTTTAGATCTGCAAAATATACTGGTCCTTTGCTTGATGAGTAGTAGCCAGTGTTGTGAATGCAACACAGCTGGCAATGTAATGTTGATATTTAGGGGTCTTTGCTATGGCCCAGACTAGAGAATTTTGAACATTGGTGCATGTGTACAACTAATCAGTGTCAATCTCTCTCAATGAGGAATGACTTACAATAGTCATGTTGGCTTGATACGAGGCCATTGCAAGCGAAACTGAGATGGTACGAGGCATTATTGTGAAGTTTGATTCTACGATTACCACACATGAACTGGTCTGCTTATGGGTTATTCCAGCACAACTAACATATAGCTCGACCATTTCTGAGTTATATCCCTGCCCATCCATCTCAGAATTGGTGATAATTTTACCACATGTTGCAAGATTTGGACCTTCAAAAGGGACAGTTAGGGAGGAGTCACAGAACCTGTGATATCTCATTAGACTATTTTAAGAATTTCAAAACTTTTGGGGATTTTACATCTAGTAATTTGTAATTGTAATGAGAATAATTTACATACATGTAGGGCCTAGCGCTACTTCAAGAAAAAACTAATCAAACACACTAATACTTCTTGCAACATGTGGGTAAACATTTCAGCCACTTCCAACAGCCTGCTATCATTGGTAAATGAAATCCTTTATGATTTGGCCCTTTTATGTCACTTGAACTACCCTTAGACTGTTGAACGGTGGTCCAGTAATTATGTCAACAAATTTTAAATAATTTTTGACATATCTTCTTTGTCAAGAACTGTCCAAACATTCAAGGACCCACTAACAAAATTATGTCAAAAAATTCACCCCTCCCAATAATTTATAACTCAGTTTGTCTAGCTGCTATCATCTTCCTGTGGAGAAGCAAAATGTTCCTCTATTGTGATAATGGACATTTAGCAACTGATTTGTCATTGCCATCATACTGTGGAACTTAATACCAGACTTGAAATATTAGATTTCCTAAAACAAACCAGGCTATTGGCATTTAAGAGGTTATACAGGGCATTTTCTCATTTAATCTGGGAACAATAAACGAGATAATTTAAAACTAAGAGAATATCGCGTTTGATTAAATTACAAACAATGAAATCGATCACTCGTAAAGACTTTGTGAATCTGGTTGCTTTCTGATTAAATTATTGTTTATGTCAAGAACGTCAAACTTTTCCAAACCTCCTCCCTTTGCTGTTGACATAATTAATGGATGAGATTGGATGACCCTGATCTTAAAATATGGCAATTTCACTCTTGTCTGTTTGAGCCGCAACAAGGGATCTCCTTGTTATATCCACTTCTCTTCTGCCTTCCATTTCAGCCTGTTCTAACCAGGCTGTATGCTCCCTCGCATTTGCCTTAGATTTTTTCATAGACAAACTATGACAAACCAAACCTCGAAAGCATTGCTGTGAATCTCGGTGATTCAATCGGTGATCCCTACAATCAAACACGTTCGAATGTGTTTCTGGTACACATGCTGGCTACTATATATAGTTGTATTAGGCCTAATGCCATAACAGCTCTGTATCTTGAGACTCGAGGATGAGACCATGAGGATAATCAGTGAATTGTATTTTCGTTTATTCAAAACTGGCTGTCATAACGCAGCCAACGACAAAAGAGCGTAACTTATTGTAATTAAGCATGGCTTCCGTCTTGGAATCGAATTAATTAAGTGAGCATGAATTTTCTTGCGCCCCCGGTCCTGCATGGTCAGCCTGACATAGGCCCTATTATTTGAAACGAACTCATTATTTTTGTTTTGTCTAATTCGTGCAATTTTATTGTTATTATGGGTCATCCATCTAGTAGCCTATGTAGGCCTACGCTTGGAAGGGTAGCACAAAATGCATATGCTGCGTATGCGGTCTACTGATACGACGTAGCTACGCTACGCGTACACTTAGGAAATGGGGGGAGGGGGCTTGTCTATTACCGGCTTTCAAATTAGCCAACAATTAGTACTACAGTACCGGGAGAAGTTGGACTGTGAGAGATGTGTAACTTGTATACGTCTCACTATTATAGTGACACTACCACTGACTGTTATTAACTTGTAGTCCTATAATAGGCCTACTATACGTGGATGGTTATTAACGATTGTTTCTGTTTGGATTAAATAATTATTTGCTACATAGACCGTTCTGTAGTATTCGGGTCGTCAAGCGTACGTAGGCTTACTCGATCGGATGGGGTGTAAAAAGCACACGTGGGTACAGAGAGAGGGAGGGGCCCAATTTACTACGGATTTCTGCATACACACTAAAATGTCCCGGCCTCTCAGGGATGGCAAGAGCTATAGAGGTTATAATATTCAGCCGCGGTGCAGCCCATTTCTTACGACAGTTCATGAACTGGTTCCTCCGGCGGTCCAGCCTTTGAAACTCTCAGTCCCATTATTATAGTGGCTTATAATACTGATCTTGGCGGTTATCACGAGTTGAGTGGCAGCATATTAAATGCACATGTCCGGATACTGCCACAGAGACTAGCTCTTCGTTTCAACGCCTCTCATGACACTAACTATTCAGCTTTCCAAAGCAGTTGCCTTTCGTCCTACCGGCTTTTCGCCGTATACTTATAGTACGTACATTTAGCCGTAGGTCTACTAGCTTTTCGCCACGCTAGAACCATGTGACACCAGACACAATCATAGCCGTTCCAGATGTAATTAAAAGTCTCGAGGGACACTTAATTAGGCCCTACCGCCAGGGTGCGAATTTCCAGGGGGTTTGGGGGTTCAATCCCCGGCCCATAGTCTTTCTTAGGCTCCCATAGTAAAGTCTACATTTCACACCCAAACTGCACATAAATCAACGTCTAACCCCCCCCCAGTTATTTTTACAATTCTCATACAGCCTACCGCGGGTTAAAATGATGACATATACCCGGTAATTATGACAAGAAATAAAAACGTACGTCTTGAGTGATCCGAATCGACGAATAGGCTAAACACAAACCGACAAGGCGACAACCTAAAGTAAAAACGGCCAGACGCTGAAACTGTGGTGATTATTATCATCAGAAGACGACGCAACAGTAGGTGGCGTTACGAGGAGGGCACACATGCAGTGCAGCTGATGTGATCGCCGCCGCCATACGTCGTCAGTGGTCACTACTTCCTGGTCTGTCTCCTTGCGAGAGAGGGGTGTAGGCCGTTCAAGTATTCGATTGCATTTCTTTTAAGCCTCTTACTGACGAAATATGACTATCGAAAGTCAACGTTTGTTGTTTTTACACCGAATGAGCCTGTAAGTGATCGTTTCTTTGCTTACATGCAGGGTTAAGAGGTCGATTTACAGTTTAAGCAGAGATTAGACGACTTCCGTATATATATTCGTGGTTCGGAACTCGAGAGCCTCCTTGTTATGTTGATCTTATTGTTTTTTGACGTGAGATGGTTTCGATTTTAATGTTAAGGATTGTCTAAATAATTTTAAGATGATTTTTGAAAGCAGTCGTGCGTTATTAGACTTTGGATGTGCAAAGTTGCGGGTAACGTCTAAACTTGGAACATTGTCTATCAGGAGTATCTGTACAAAAACGATACAGGAAACTATATCGAATCCAGATAGTTTGTCTGGGTTGTAAGCGAACTGCCGGCCCTTCCAATATGTCTGATTTGCTCCAAGTTAATATTTAACATCATATTCGTGTTGAACTGGAAACCCATGTTTTGGTGTGTGAGTTGAACGATATAAATATTTTATTTCGGAACATTACATGTCACACACTTGAGAAAAATGGGCGAACATTTAGTATCAGGGTGCTTAAGTTTACTGGGGTTTACGGCATCTTATTGGCATGCTGCGCGGAAGGTACCGTGTTTTCTAATGACGACACTAACCCTAACCCTGACCCTAACCGACCCTCACGACGCCTAGCCTTATCCTAATCAACTCTCGCGATGCCTAACCTGACCGTAACTGACACTCACGAAACCTATGCACTTCGATTCTAAATTTTTACCAAATATGACCTTAGTGCATAGAAGGAAAGTTAGAAATAACATTTGGTTTTGAGGTTTATTAGCAATCAAGAAGTTTTATGAGTTCACAAGGTCTACTGTAAGATTGGTACTGTTTTAGTTCCCATGTTTAAATGTTATGGTTGTGGCACTTCAAATGACAAGCATGACTGAGTATTGCAAGGCAGTTGTCTCACAGATTGAGCATGTACTTGCTATGGCTGAAGCTGGGAGAGGTCACCTCTGTTGCCCTCCACTGCATAAGATCCAATATATTTAACAATGTCAAATATTTATTTATTGGCATATATGATATGCTTTGTTTTCTTCTTAACCAGCATCATGGCCAACTTGTATGTAATGTACTTTAACTGCATAAAATAGCTCATGTCTGCCATTTCTACTCTGTAAAGAAAACCTATTTGCTCCATGTATATACTCTGCTCTCTGTGCTTGCTTCTGTTTCATGCTGTCAGGCAGAAACTGTGTTCCAGACTCCAGTAAGTAGCAGGCTCAATGTTGTGTCATTTTGGATGTATTCCAGTTCATACCTTGTATACTTTAAGCCACTTAAGAAACACTGAACAAACGAACTGAAGTGAGTTCAGAATACAAAGTTCTTTACCAAGAAGTGAAATTATTAATTATATAATAGAACAGAAATCTCCGTGTATGCGTGCGACTGAAGCGCCATGTTACTCTGTTTTCGCCTTCATTGCCAGAAGCAATCTAGCTTACGTCATTCCATGTCATCGCAATAACCAATAACAAACGTTGTCATAGCAACGCGAGATCATGTACAACACGATATGTGGGTCCTTCTATATTTCTATATGGGGATCGGGAGTGGAAGGGGCGGGTCAGCCACACACGATCGCCGCGATGGACGTACAGGTATGGAGGGACGGACATAGAAGGGAGGGAAGGAGGCACGGACGGCAGGAAAGTACTGGGGAGGGAGGGAGGGAGGAAGACAGGAGAGAGGGAGAAGACTTGTGTCGATCATAGCGCGTGAAGACGCGTCTCTTGACATTTTAAAATCGATTTTAACCATCTTAGGACAGGCAAACATCTAGTGTGTAATAGTAGAGTCAATTTCTAGATCAAGTTCCAAGTTGTAACAATGTATATTAGATGTATTATTCATGTACCTTGTGCAACTGTGCTAATCGGCATTTGCATTGTCATTAATAATAATAATAATAATAATAATAAGACGCTTTAAATAGCATCATAACATGCCGAGGCTAAAGGAAAGGGTGCTATGACATGTGTTGAAAAATCAATGACAGTCATAATTATGATAGTTTTAGAAGATCCTCGAGTTAAAAAAATCAATGACAGTCATATGATAGTTTTAGAAGATAGACCTTTAGCTGTGTTTTGAACGTCTTCTGAATTGGTGCATCCTTCACATGGCCGGGAATACTGTTCCACACAGTGATCCAGTGACAGATGAAATACTTGGAGCAGTCTTCCCAACCATGTGGGGAATGTGCCAACTCTAGAGACATTCAGATCACAGCTCAGTTCCTATCTTTTTGATCATTTTTTTGGTCATTATAATCAGGTTTAGTGTGGTATGTTTTTTCCAATATAACGAGGTGTCTAACGACTTCCTATCCACCGTTTTCTACAATGTAAAAAATGTAGGCACAATTTGTACTCTGTTACAACCTGGAACAGGGTCATACTTGATGTTGTGGATCTGGTCCATAACTACTCTGAGCAGCTCAGAGTATGCTCTTTATTTTGATGTGAAACAAGAACAGACAAGAGTAAACAAAGTCACAGAACACATGGGGGTTTGCTTACAGAAAAGTACATTTAATGGAGGACAAAATACTTGATTTGACGTTTTATTGTTTTACATGAAAGCACAAAGCTTGTGCCATAAATTAATATCCTGGGTCCCATTCTGCAATCTAGATAAAGAATTGGCTCCGGAAGTAGCTTATCTCTATTCAGTAAATTAGGAATAGCATATGAAAATCAATAGTTTTAGAAGATAGGCCTTTAGCTGTGTTTTGAACGTCTTCTGAATTGGTGCATCCTTCACATGGCCGGGAATACTGTTCCACACAGTGATCCAGTGACAGATGAAATGATGTTATCTCCTGTCATTGATTTTTTTAACTCGAGGGATCCTGAGTGGCCGAGTGGGTTGGTAGACTGTTCGTCACGCCGGCGCCCCGGGTTCGCTTCCCGGTCGGGTCGGTTTATCAGAGATTAATTTCTCGGATCTTTACTGCGGGTGGCTCGGTCGCATTATAAACGTGGAGTACAATACAACACACAATACAACACATCACAATACAACTGGGGCGCGGTGGTTTAGGGGTATGTTCGGTGCCTTGCAGCTGGAGGGTTGCGGGTTCGAATCCACCTCAAAGTCGCCGCGTAGGGACCCTGGGCAAGTCCTTCACTCGCAATTGCTCATGCGCTTCGGCGTGAAACTCCGATTCAGCGTTCGCGCAGTAGTCGGGAGCGCCTCTGAATGGGCAATCTGGTAGGGGCGCTATAACAAGTGTTCAAATACAATACAATACAATACAATAGTGCATCATCATCATTGTTTTTATTATCATTTTTGTTTCATCATCATCATCATCACTGTCATCATCATAGTCATTCCTAATTCATCATTAAGTATTAATAAACAGCGACTTCCATAGTCCCATGTCTCAGTTAGGGCACAATAAATTGAACTCCCTCAGTTGCTATCACCTTCACTGCTACCACAATGACTATCATCATCATCATCATCATCATCATCATCATCATCAAGCAGTGTTATGAAAACAGTGTGATCACCATGATTGCCATCTCATCTGATGTAATCTGAGCATCACCTCCACCACACCATCTTGGACATCAACACATTCATTATAATTAACAAACTTCTTGAACTGTTCATTATCGCCAAATGACTTGGCTGTAGATAACATTTTTTTAGGTGCAGGTTGAGTTGGAGAATATGAAGAAATGACGGCTGCATAATTTGCTTAGGGTCATAGAGTGACTTATCATGGCTAGTTTGAATGTTTATGGAGAATTGGAGGTCTATGTGAAAACGAAAGCCAATAGCTGCAGAAACATCTGTATTGTTTAGCATTAAATTGTAGATTGTTGTACAACCTAAGAAGAAGAAGGAGAGCAGTCCCTTGAGCTAGCCCTGAGGCAGCCATGGGTATGAAGTGTTAGCGACTTCATTTTCTTAGCCTCGGCATATGAGGGCGGGTGGCCAATCCTCTCCATCACCGTCTCATCTTCCCACTGACAGTGTGTCAGAATACTCATTGTAGCTGAGTTGGCTAGGGAGTGCTGGTGGAACAGAAATCTCGAACCACATTTCTGCCTTGGCGGGGATTTGAACCTCCGACCTCTCGCTTGACAGTCCAGCGTGCTAACCACTACACTATCGAGCACCCCCGTTGTACAACCTAACATATAATTATTTAATCATTTTCTATTCTCACAAATTTATATCACTCTTGTTCTAACCTGATGTGTCTTGGTTGTGGTGCACTATCGGTTGATACTTTGTTCATTAGATGCTAGTGCTACAGAACTGCTACTTAATATTTTTTGGTAATCACATGCGCTGCCACGGACATAACTTAAATTGGAAAAAAACTGATAGCTCATTCTGATAGATCTGTTCACAATGTGTCAGATTTGCTTGATAATGTCATTATGTTTGGACTTCTGCTGTATCTGAGTGGGTGTTTTTGGATTACTTAATAGGTTTGCTTTTGCTTTCGTATATTTTGGGATGGTTTTTGAGTATCATCTGAGCCTGGCAGCCATTTCAAATCATTCTACCAGTAGCAGGTAGACTGTTTCCTGTTTGGACTTGCATATGCTGTCTGGAACAAGGACAGAGCAATGTTGAGGTACAATCATTGTAGTGGTATTGATTGTCAGTCACTGGAAGGTAGTACAACCAATCGCTGGATACTGATGAGTGCCTGTCCTGCACAGGCCAGGTGGCTGGAGGGATAGCTGGATGCTGTTGCTTCTACCGCCTTTGAGTGAGGTCATTCCTTGTTCTTAGTACAAGGTGAACCAGGAGCTGTGAACATGGTGTCATCTGTCAACTCTGGGTGGAACTCTGTTGTTAGGGTTTTGCGTATACATGTGCAACAACCTGTCAGTGGCAGGTTCTAGTTATCTTCTAGTTATCTTAGCATAATTTACTCACATTGGAAGTTTTTATTCATAATGAACTTTAGCACCTCTTAGGCTATCATAGGCTGTGCTTCTGTGAGGTACTTTGAGGAGACTATATATAAGTATCTAGAAATGAATGTTCATAGCACTCTGCCTAGAACACTCATGTGTACAGACTGGTCACTATCAAAAAACGGGATCTAGATGTGACATGCTATCAACCGGTTTTTGTGTCCAATTGCATTTACTCTCTGGCTTTAGATTACAGTGATTGCAGCTGTTTGTGGGTGTCCTTGGCTTAACAGTGTCTCTTGTTTCTAGACATTACTTTCAGGAATGCAGATCTGTCCTTTGAACTATGACTCCAATATCTGCCATATTCAGATCATTAGCCTTCAAAAACCCTTGAAACATCAATCATAACTATTTGTTGTGTGACTGAAATCTGAGGCACTTAAGTTAACATAATATATAAACAAATTCGATGGCCCACAAAAGAGCAAAGCCCTAAAGCATTCATTATTTAAAAATGGAAAAACCCAGACCAAAACATTCTCAGGTTTAAAATGTGTGAAATTGGAACTTGTGTCTCCTCTTCCTGCATTGCGATGACTGCGTGGACGATAGCTGTGCCACTGTGTATAGTATATGATTTTGCCTGTAGCGATGCTTAAAAGTGATTTTTAAATACTATGTATGCTACATGCAATATTTTCGAAGAAAAAATCTTGACATTGGTAATAAACTAAAGTTTCTCTAGCAGATAGCCCCAGACGTGACCTGTCACAGCATAATCAGTAACCAATGCGCACAATCTGTTCACTGTCCATGTCGGAATGGAGTATATGCTCTCTTAAAAGTCCAGCCATGTGCTGATCAGTAGTGGGGTCACCATATGAAGGTGCATGGCACATCATGATCTGTTATAGAAAGCAGAAAATCTTAAAAATGTCGCATTCTCCAGCTAACGAACAATTTTCACATTGGTATTAAATTGAACTCTGTTCTCAGAATCAACAAAATAAATCATGATGGAAAAGGGGGTAGCACCCGGATTTATGCAGAAATTGGTTGTTGCATAAGGCATTAAGTAATTAATATGTAATAATACTATAAACTATAATGAGTAATGTAGTCTTGTAGCTAGAGAAATGAAAACTGATGCTTTGATAAGCTGATGAAACAATGTATTAGAAATGTAAACATCCAGAGACTGAATATTAGTGAGTCGTTCAATCGCGAGAGTGCTATAGCTGCTGAGGCAGAGTGCTAGCATTCGGTAGTTGGCACCACAAGAAAGTCATCTGCAGCCTGCACCAACTGTTATAGGCATCGCCATACATAGCCAGTGATCATCAATGTCTGGGACATCTCTTGTGAGAGAGGATTTGGCACTGTTTAGATTTAAGCCTCTTAGTGACCAAAAATGGCTATCAAAAGTCAGCGTTCATTGTCTGTTTACGAAGTGAGCTCGTAGGTGATCATTTCAGTTCACACTTACAGCATTGTGAAATCAATTTACTGGTGTAAGCAGAAATAGAGACAACTTCTGTATTTATTTTATGGTCAGATATTTTTTGCGGCTCCAAGTTAATTTTGCTTTTATCGATTGCTTGATTATAATATCGATTTTTAAGTTATCGATTGTCTAAATAATCATTGGATGAGTTTTGGAAACAGTTTTGTACGATCCTACTTTGGATAAAATATGTGTGGGGACAGTCTAAAATTGGACCATATTCTTTCAGGAGTAGCAGGACATAAACAGTACTGATAGTGGTAAAAACTTGAATGCTGACAACTATGAGTTACAAGTGGCAAATTGCCAGCCCTGCCTTATGTCTTCCTTCGTTACTTTTGTGCATACACTTATATTCATGTTAATGCATGAAGTTAGAATTGGGAGCCCATGATGTGGTGTTTGAGGTGAAGTCTATGAATGTTTGTATTCTATTTTGCATGTTACCTTGTTACCTTGTGCTGTCAGTTCCTGGAACTCTAGCGACCTTCATGATCAAGCCTCTCCATTTCCTTCTGTCCGCCGTCGCATCTCTCAGTTCAGCCAGTTCTGTACTTGAGAAAATGTAGAGAAATCAATTGGTGTTCGGTTGTAACAGGAATCAGAAGATTTATATTGTATGAGTTTTCAAGATAAATCAATGTGTGTGTATACTGTATATAATATATATATATATATATGTATATATATATGTGTGTGTGTATATACTGTATATATATATAATATATATATATATTGGACACTAACAATATGGAGTCATTATCAAGTAGTCCAACTTGCTATTTAGTGTTTGTTTTAATATGTGAAGCAATAAAAGTTGCTTTAGTTTGAAAATAAACTTGTGTCTAATCTTGGTGTCACTCCAAGACTCATTGCAATACAGCCGAGTCCCATGGCATAGTGTTTCAGAACATAAACGTAAGTGTAAGTAGGAAAGTAAACAAAGTAGGCATAAGAGTAGTACTGGCAACTTGCTACAACTCATAGTTTTCAGCTTTTAAAGTTGTTTCCTGTTTGGTATGTGTACTTGTAATACCATAAAACCACAGAGTTCGTAATTATTGCACATAATGTCATCTGCATAGATAGACTTTGAACAAATAAGCAGTCTTGTAAGCCATAAAACTGAAGATCTACTGAACTGCGTACCCCAAATGTACCAGCACAGTTTAGTCTGGTTTTATTGCCAAAATTGTCATTGTTGAAAAATTGTTTTTTAAAGGAAGTCTTCTTTTGTAAAATGCCAAGCGACTTTCTACCTTATTTTGAAATAAAATTGTAAATAAACATCAGTGGTCCAGTTGTGAATCCAGGAGTTGAGATAGCTTTTTTAGTTGTCAAGACTTCTGATGACCAAAATCTGCCTTAATGCTGCAAAAATTTGTTCGAGCTTGTTAGTGCTTGATGTTTTGTGGAAACAGTTTCAAGTCTCAAGGCTACTAATTGACCTGTTCCCTCTTGATGATATCTAGGGTCATAGCCAGATTGGTTCCTGGATCCACCTTTGAACTGGTCCTTGCCTCACAAGTATCTAAAATAAATAAATATTGGTTGCTGATAAGGCTGAGTTTCGTTGGATTGAAATTTCAAAAGTGGGCGTTTGACTTACTAAAGCTGTAAAGTGTTATGAAATAATTTGCCTAATCTTTGTGTCTGTTGATATTTTGTGAGTTAATATGAAGCCAATTTGTTGCTCAGTGATGGGAGTACTTATGTTATATATAAGATTTAGTGGTTGACATAAGCAATGTCAGTCAAGTGAAATTTCATTTTTAAGGGACAAGGCATCTCACTCTTATGAAAATTGGGTTAATATAAAAAATTTATTTAATACTACCCCAAAAGATAAGACTCCCTCATTTTGAACATACCCATAGAGGCTGTTGGAAGCTTTTAGACCAACAATGGCTGAGGTTACACCCACTGATAGTGGCATAATTAGAACAGGGTTGTTGTATACAAGTCTAACTTCCATAATAAATAGTTCATGGGTTTTCTTTGCAGGACCTATGATAGCTGGAGACCGGCTGGTCATAAATCCACAGTAAACCAGCCATACTTGTCAAGATCAGAACTATCAATAAGAGTTTTAGGACTCTTCATACACATTTCCCTTTCCTGCTTGCAATTTCTGCTCTAGGTGTAGTATTGCATCAGTTTATGCAGCAAAAGATACCTGGAGCAGCTTATAGAAATGAATACACTGTAATCTATTGTTTACATCTACATGTATGATCCTTTTAATACTAAGCAAGTATTTAGCATGTTACACTACCTAAAGGTAGTGTTCACAAATTTTGTGCTTGCTAAAATTAATATTTTACTCATCAGTGTATGACATATTTGTAGCGTATTGTCTGTGGAATTGGTAATTTTAATGGAGTTTTACTTTTAATGTGTCCGTTTGAATTATTTGTTTAATTTAATTTTTTAATATTCGTTTATTCAATTCAAACTGACAAACCGTGGTATGATTGCATGAAATAGTATGAACACACGATATTAGTTAAACAAGAGTCGATTGTAACTGTATGGCAGCCTGTTAGACGACGCTGATCCGTCCTACTGCTGCTCATTTTACCATAGCCTCTAGGGAGTGGAAGGCTGAGTCAACCGTATGGGGCTAGCAGGTATCGAACCTGTGTCTTTCTGTTCTTCATGCCTGTGTATTACCATTCAATCGCCGCCCCTCAAGAGTGCATTTTTTTAAAAGAGGTTTGAACATGATGCATTTTTCAGAAAACAGTTATTGAGCACCTGTTTTGAAAACATTTATGTAGCATATTTTCAGGAAAAATGTAAATAGGTCAGGACTTATTTATGAACTGTTTACTTTATTGAAATCGGTTGATTTTGCTATTAGCCTTGTCTTTCATATCAGGTCGAAAACTGATTACTGTCATCTGAATTCTTTGTTTTTCTTTTAGGCATTTCTAGATCTTGATTTATAACGAGAATTACCTGAATGGCGATTTATTTCTTTATGCTATCGATGATTCAAGATAATTTCTTGCTTGTCAAGCCATCCTTCAAGTAAGTATGAGTTAGCGTCATATTGAACATGTTATTTATAATGCAATGAATTTAGAATATGTGGTATGGCTTCTGTATTTATGGAAAGCTTAAAGATGGAAGATTGTTTTAGTGATTAATCAAACCAGTGATTAGGACAGCAGTTAGTCAGCTTTGGTAAAATGGAAAGTGCTGCATTGGATGGAACCATATTAATTAATAACTGAAGTACACACATATATTGTATTGTTGTGAAGAGAACTATGTAATGATTGATAGGGATTGTTTGTGTCATGGCAGAGAAATTTTAAGTTTCAGTTCTTACCATCTGTCAACCCAGAGGTTGGGGGTTCAAATCCCTGCCAGGACTGAAAGATGTTTCAAGGTTTGCTCACCTAGTAAATTTGGCTATGAATTGAGTACACTGACCATACACAGTCAATGGGAAGATTGGACAGTGAGAGACAAGGGAGAGGATTGGCAGGCAAAGGAGAAGACTGGCAACTCGCACTCTCTTGTGCCAAGGCTAAAAATGAAATCACTAACACTGTATACCCATGGCTACCTCTTGATGTTAGCTTTTAAAAGGCACTGATCTTCATATGCATTCAGATGTCAAAAAGTAGCAACTAGTTTTCATGAATTCAGTGTGGTAAGACTGCATGTGGTTTTCCCCGTACCAGTACTTATGGATAAGTCTTAAGGAAGCCTTAAGGAAATTCCAGAGACGTCTTCTCATTATTGTTAGAATATATCAGATTGCCTTCTCTTTATTACCCTGAAATCACAAACTTCCTTGAAGGACTATGATTTTACATGCAGGTTAGAGTATTCTGATCTTTTGAAGGCTGACTGTTGTTGAGACAAAGACTTTGTCTTATGACTGTTGAATTGCTCCCATGTTTTGTTATGTAAACAAACTATTTATATTTAGATATGTTTTCAGTATGTTGGATTTTTTCAACAGGTAGCATCAATGGGTTGTTGTTCTTCTCAACCTACTGAAAATCAAGGTCAAAATAGAGGCAACGGTAATGGACTAGTGGCAGATCCAAACCAAGTTGTTGTTTTTACAAATGGCCGACCTGTTCCTCCAGCACGTAAGTATTTGAAGCTTGTGCTTATAACTTGTTAATGACTAACTCCGAAAGCTCAAGTAAGAATCAGGTTTTGCCACTAGCTTCCCATTTCCAGCTGGGCTACCTTCCGTAAACTTGTCAGCTGTTAGATGGTGTTCATGGCATGGTACTAGGGTTTCAAGCTCTTTGCTGAAGTGCAGAGATAGCATGCAATAACGGTAAACCCAGCAATCAGACTTTCTGTATGGGTTGCACAGTTCAGTATCCAGCACAGAGCATGTGTGTAAGAGTTTCATGGGGTACTATGAATTTTAGCCTGGAACTCGAGAAGTGTGACAACTGAGCAGAAGGGAATTCAGCATAGGCTTTGAGACTACCAGGGGGGTCACTGAATGTGCAGAACATGTTTGTGTTGAGTTTGGCAAATTTTCCCTTCTGCTGGAAGATCCCCTGCTGCTCTTCATATCTCCTTTTACCTGTACCCTCCTTTCCTTGTACATGTGATCAAATTTGATGCATAAGTCCTTTACAGATAAAGGCAAGTGAAGGATTTATGATAGGGCTGCGGAAGTTAACGATTAATTAATCGATTAATCATTAATTAATTTCAACAATGAAATTTATTTTTAACGATTAATCTAAGATCGCTTGTTATATTCAATAAGGTGCTCTAATATTATAGCCCTTGTGGTTGAAGGAGGGCATTTGAACTGAAAAACGTAAGCAAGACTACTAATATGAACAAATAACTACTAAATAAACTCCTAACTAGCATTACATATTAATAATAATATTAAAAGATAAACAATGAATACTGTTAATTTTGTATTTTCTCATTGCTTAGTTGGAATACATTTAATCTAGGGCTGCGGAAGTTAACGATTAATTAATCGTTAATTCTGAAAAAGTAAACTATTAAAAATATTTTAAGCGTTAACAGCCCTAATTTATAATGATAAAATATGCATGTATATAAATATTTATCAAACCCTTTATGTTTACCATTTAATAAATATAAATATTTAATCGATTATTAGTAACAAGACTGATTGCAAATATACTGGAGACTACACTTTACAAAACACCCATGTGATGCCTGACAGTTTATCTTCAGCTCACATTAACAGAGTGTAGAAATAGATGGCTGCTTTGTGAGACATTACGTCTATCCAATTACATAAATAGATACAATTATATAGATACAATACAATAATACATATTGATTGTCCAAACAGTATCTACAGTTTAACAAACAGTGAGAAAGACAGCCTTTAACGACGAGCTGCATTGGTTTCCCATGCATTTTTGTACACACTCGTTAAAGGGGTCCAGCTAAGCCAGCATCGGAATGAAGCTAAATTTATTTCTGTGCTATACTATCTCCCTCATTTACAATACAATGCAACTGTATTTGATATTGCCCTCCTTTCAAAGTTTATTGCACACGACCAGAACATGGATGGTGCAGAGCAATTGTGAGTGAAGGACTTGCTCAAGGTCCCTACATAGTGACTGCCTCGTGCGAGACTCGAGCCCGTACTCTCCGAATTATTACGGACCAAGCACTCTAGTCACTCAGCCACACTATTTGATCAATTGCCGAGAAAATATTCTTTATGAATGATACTATTTTCTTACAACTTTTGCTTCGATGTTTTGCTAGTTTCACCTTGTTGCTCCTCTCACATATATGATGACACAACCCAGTCACCATGACCAAACATTCCATTAACAAGTCGGAAGTCTTTCGATAGAAATTTTGTTTTTGCAGTTCTCCATGACATACGATTTTACGATATACACTTTACAGGTTAACATTCATTAGGCTTCTTTCCCTTTGATGAACACCATACAACTGAAGGGTTCATTAGAGCCTTCCTGTGCTTCATTAAACTCATCTACCTTGAACAATATGACCATAAACTAACCGTTACTTCAAATTTTCTTTAACTGACCCCTATTTCTGTGTTATTTACAAAGCTCGGTAGACCCTTTCCTCAAAATCTAATCTTTAATTTTTGATATGTTATGATGCCAGCATGCTGTATCTATAGATTTATGTAGCGCAGGGGTGGCCAACCTTTTTTGGCCTACGAGCCACTAAGATTGTTGGTAAGCACGCGGCGGGCCGCGAAATATTAATTTTGTCCTCATAGCCTCCAAAGAAATACAAATATTTATTTGCCTATTTTACAAATTAAGATGTATAAAAACAGGAACGCCTACATCAGGTCACTAGAACTTACAACACTAAATCTTTTAGTGTTTTAGACATCATTATTATGCAGTATTGTTATAGTAGTAGTCGTCAAGTAGGCCTAGGGCCTAAGTATATAGGTGCAAAATGAGAAAAAAATTATTTAGAAAGGGGCCGTGCGGGCCGCCAATTAGCAGCCCGCGGGCCACATTTGGCCCGCGGGCCACATTTGGCCCGCGGGCCGCGGGTTGGCCATCCCTGATGTAGCGCATCGCATGGAATAACTATTTGAAGGTGCTGTCAGCCCGGAAACTCCAGGGTAAAAGAAACGCTTTTGCATATACACTGATACTGTCCATTATATCTATACAACCATGCATGCACACCTAGCTCTAACTTCACATCGTCAAACAAGCTATCACATCTAATAGAGATGAATGCAAATACAAAGGTAATTGCTTCAGCCTGCTATAACACACATTTTGATGTAATGTGGTCTGAGAATTTGTTAGCCATGACTTCATTATAACATGGCTTTGTTGTAAGGCGTTTTTTGTTATGGCTGTCAAAGGAAGCATTTTAATGAGTTTCTGGTGTAGTGTGTATTTCCAACAAAAGGACAGATTATTAGTGATCTTTCTTTTATGTATAACTATCCATTAGACATAATTTGTACATATTTTTTAATGATGTCAGTTAGAGTGTGATAATATGCCTGCTCTTGTCCTCTGAATATCTTCTGCTGAATATCTTTTGCTTCTTTTGTCCTCTTGTATGTGCTGTGTTGCAATCAACTAAGCAAGGATCTTTCTTTGATATGCATTCATGCTTGTCATCTGTTTTGAACTTTTAGCATCACAGAAAGTTGTGCGTGCTTTGTATGACTATGATCCACGACAGAGCGACGATCTTGGGTTCCGAAAAGGGGACAGAATGGTCATCATTTCATCCAAGTAGGTGCTGCCATCTGGTTTTTTCATCCGGTGAACTGCTATTTCTGACACTGGTGTGATCTGTTAGTGGTTGAATATCTTCTGTTGGCCATTTGGAGAGATTTAATTTTGAACCATGTACAAAAAAGTATAATAATTAACTAACTTGTTGAATTGTAGGGTTGTATTAAGCTCGGTGGATTATTTATATTTTATCTTTTGAAGTTAGCATGTAAAGCTGATGTGATTGACTTAATTCTGTGAATCTGATTTTTAATTATTTCAGTGACAACGATGACTGGCTTATGGCCAGACACACTACTACAGGTCTAACAGGATATATTCCAAGTAACTACGTAGTTGTTGACGACAACAGACCCGAGTCACAAGAGTATGTACAGCATTGCTTTCTATTTTATATTTTGTTGAGATTTGTGAGCTGCCTTGTGCAGAAAACTTACTCAGAGGCGCTTGTGTTAGCATTGCAAGTAGTTTCTTTCGTAGTCATATTATTGTGTCTGAATCTTCTGCATTCACTGAAGTATGTCAGATGAATAACGTGTAGTGTACAGTTTAACGTTGCTGACATGCTAGTGGACTCGCACTGCCAGAGTATGGATGTGAAAAAAGTAAGAGTAGCATGCTTGTAGACGTGCCTGTGTAGAAAGGCCTGGGAAGTGTGGTCCATTGGCTCACTTAGTGTAAGCATGAACATAACTACAGCAATTCATTGATGAGAGACACTATATTTAATCCACTCATTATGTGTTGTTACTCATTTGCCTGCCAACAAGGATGAATGGCTGAATTAGTATCAGGTGACATGGTAGTGTCATGAATGGCCACCCATCCAAGCACTTACTGGACCCTGTTTAGTGTAACTTCAGTACCTTGCCAGCATTTGTAGAATCAGAACTGAACAGCTAAAGAGACCCAGATTGGATGGAACTGATATCCAAACCCATGATCACCATAACTGTTTGTCCTTTGAGAACAGAGTGCGGCCAGCCCAGAGGTCATCCACAGATTCCATAGGATATGCTCTACCATGATTCATGAGAAGGATGTCATGGTCGACTCCGAAATGCTGCAATGCTGTTACATTCTCTTATGTCCTGGAAATATGGCTTTTGAGTTACAGAGTGGTTATCATTGTAATTCAACATTTATACTACTGAGAGGCACTCTCTGGATTAGCATATATGATGTTAAATGCCATTAAGAACTAGAATTACATCAGTTAGCAAAACAGTGCACAGTAAACTAAAGAGTCACCAGTGTGGATATATGTGACGCCAGGGGTCAAAACCCGTCACATGTCGGTTTTTGACCTTTTTATTCAATCATATTCTACAATTAATCTGCTTCAAAATATTTTTTACAGAATGAAAATATCTTTTTTCTAACTGAAGTTATATGTGTTTGATTCTTTCATTGGTATAGAGTGAAAAATCAAATAAAAAGTTTCGGAGTATTCATGTCATTAAAGTCCTCAGCAACCAATTCTTGATTATCCTGCAATTTTGCTGTGCAATAGAGGGCTGTATTCAGTGTCGAATAAAATAAACAGCATCAAAATCGGATTACTACTTTGCAAGTTATGGCAAATTCACAGGCAACTGCTGAATTGAAGAATATTCTACATTGTTGACCCCTCTCGCCTATTTCAGCTTCTAGCTCAGAATCTAGGAAGCGACAAGCGACGGGTTTTGACCCCTGGCGTCACATATCATATAAAGATATTCATATACTGGTCACCTTTTATGTGCCTTCATGAGGAAAGGTGATAGCAAGTGTGAATATGTTTTTTTATGTGTGCCTATTTGGGTGTATTACTGCATATCAGTGTGTGATCTTAATTTTTTAAATGAAGTTTAGCAGCAGATGTAATTTGATGCTGATAGTTAAGTCATAAGTGCTCGTGATAGCACAAGGAATATATGAAACTGAAAGATGCGAGATAAATAAGTTGAAGGCACATTAGTTGATTGATTTTTCATAGGCCTTTGTTAGCTGATCTGTGCAAACCCCATTTCTATCAGTCAAAGTAGCCTTTTTGCTGATGCTGCATTAACAGTTGGTGGATATCGATTGATCGACGAGAGGCTGATAAACAGCTTATGCTGTCTGGAAATCCTCGGGGAACGTTCCTCATCCGAAACAGCCAAGGTACGTTATGCTAATGTTGAATATATAGAGGTAAAAATTAGTTCATTTTTGACTCTTAGTTCTGCTGAATATTCTTCTTGTTTATACTGATATTGTGCATTGCTGATGCCAAGTGAAGACTCAACACTGCACCATTGTGGATGGGCAAATTACATCCGTGTTCCTATGGTTAGGTTGGTACATGGAAGACATGGGTTCACATGATAGGCTGGGTCAGCTTGGCTGTGTAGAATATATACAGATGATAATAGTAGCCACTGGTGAATTATTTTGGGAACTTTGTCTATGACCACCTTGTATTAAAATTTGTGTTATAATGAGTCTTCAGGTTTGGTGTGTGTCTTTAATTTACCCCATCTTTTCATTGAACTTTCAGCTGAATTACTGCTGTTCTTTTTTGCCATTCATGTTTTATATCTGGTTGATGTTGATGATGTTTAGATAACCGATCTTACGCTTTATCAATTCGAGATTTTAACAATGAAATGCGAGAAGTGACTATAAAGCACTATCGTATACGCAAGATGGAAGATGGAAGGGTTTACATTAGCCCTAGGAAGATATTCACTGACCTACTGGAACTTGTGGAGCACTACAGAAGTAAGTCAGCTTTTGGGCAGTCTAATTTAGCCTGCCCTTAACCAAAGAAAGAGTTATACGAGCAAGTTAAGGTGATTTATTTTAAAAAGGGCTACATTATGACACACTTCCTCTAGGTAATGTAATTGTACACTTGCAAGATTAAGTTGATGCAGAAATTATCATCCCAATAGATCAAGTGATTGTTTGTTTATTTTACAATGTTTTTACGAACTAGCAATTAAATAGGAAGATGTAAGACATTTTCTGGAAGCTTTTGAAACTTACTGAATACTGGATAGGAGAACGATTTTTAATGACTTTTCTTTCATGGTTGCCAAATGTTATACATCAGATGACAGGCATCCATCTTAACTAGGGAATGTAATCCCGGAGCATTTTGCCAATCCCGGGATTACGGGATTAGAAATGAATCAATCCCGGGATTGACGTTTGCAAGGAAAAATTCGTCTTCACTGTAGAATAAATTTATAGAGCCTATAGGCCCATATATTTAATGGTATAACGCAGTTGTGCATGAAAGACAATGATTTTTAGAACATTGTGGCTTTGTATTGGTAACTTATTACTTAAAATGAAAAGTTCAATGTCCATGTATTCTTAAGAGTTTAATATCTACGATAAAAAGATCGCAAGAAACATAAAAGTGTCAATAGTAGAATGTCCTAGCCTTGAGCTTATCTTATAGCATAGAACACCTACCGCCGAAAATGCACGTTCCGCCTCAACTGACGTTTATTATTCATGAAATCTATTAAATATATTTAACTAAACTAGTTTTTAAACGCTATTCTATATGACTGTCATCGTCGTAGACGTAGTATAGTAGTAGGTCAAATAACAGTAGGCTAATGCAATACGCCTTGTCTACTTCGACCACGAATTGAGCTCGAGCAATGACTCATTAGGTAGTGACACTTGGCAGCAGCAGGGAAGTGTTGATAGTGATACCAAAGATGTTAGAGTCGTAGACTACCACGGCCCGAAATCAGGTCGAGAATACCAGATGACCACGGTCACTGCGACCGACCGCAACGAACCCAGGCAGGAGCAGGCTAGCCTAGCAGCAGCATGGCAGCAGGGTGCACCGCTGCAGCTCCCTGATATTAAGGCAGCAATTAAGGGTACGTCTGCACTCTGTAGTCTTACTAGGGCCTCTGGTAATTATCTGTCCTATTAGCGTCTATCGCCCAAGGAAGAATTAGACTGTGCATCATGTAATTTTAATAAAAAAATCCGATTTTTTTAATCCCAGAAATACGGGATTCCATGTTTGCCAATCCCGGGATCCTGGGATTTGAAAAGGTTCCGGGATTCCCGGGATCCCGGGATTACATTCCATAATCTTACCTTTAGGCAAACAGTGGAATTTTTCAATGTTATGTTCCCCTGTAGATATATTTAAAAAATTTATTTAGATTAGTTTGCAGTAAATTAAATTGAGTAGTTGCATGTTTCTGAATGCTTAGCTATAGAAAATTAATCCATAATTTCTGTTTGTAAAAGATTAATTTACAAGTTATTAGAATTGGTGTGATGAGCACCTTCACTGTGTTTTGTTTCTGATTATGGAATATTCAGCTTTTACTTGATTCTTCTTTAAGGATCTGCTGATGGCCTCTGCCATGTTCTAACAAAAGCGTGCCCTAAGGAACCAGAAGCCATTCCTTTCAAAGATCTGGAAGTTCAGAGGTCAGAGATTGTAACAACAAGACGTCTTGGAGCTGGTCAATTTGGTGAAGTCTTTAGTGGTAAGCTTTTCTGATAATACACAACTTGCTGTCACCTAGTTGTTAGTTAGCAGTTTCTTTTTAACCGTTGAACTCTACGCACCTGATCCATTCCACACATATACCGGAGTCTCCTAGGCAATTTTCTGCTTCCCGCGATATTTGTTTCTATTACCGTACTGCAAGGAGAAATTATAAAATATAATATGACTCCAAACATGTTATAAAAATTTAAATAAAGATTTTCAGCATGTACTACACATTTCTTTAGTAGTAGAGCATTTCTTGAAATGTAACTAAATGCTTAAGCCTGTTTGCAGATTTCTAGGAAGCTAACAATTTCTGAACTGTCTATGACTATGGAACTGCAGTAAATGTATGGATTGCATTTGGTGATAGGTAAATGGAGAAGAATGGTTGATGTGGCGGTGAAGACCCTAAAGCCTGGTTCAATGACTGCCGAGGCTTTTCTTGACGAAGCAAAGATCATGCACAAGTTGCGACATCGTAAACTTGTGCAGCTGATGGGTGTCTGTACAAAGGGTGAGCCAATGTATATAATTACGGAGCTGATGGTGAATGGATCTCTGCTCGAGTACCTGCACAAAGAAGGAGGCCGAACAGTAATGGTTCCGCACATAATAGACATGGCGGCTCAGGTGAGTTGGTGTCTCTGAGTTATCTACCCATCTATGTAGTGCTCTGGTTTTCACTGTGTGCTCACTTATGAGAGTAGAGGCTTTTTGTCAGTTGCACAGAATTATGTATTGATCCACTGCCTTTCAGACGTTCTTGCTATCTTTTAGAGGTTCTTAACTGGTGCAATATATAAAAGTTCAGATATGTTCTTCTTTTTGGTCTAATTATTACTGCTAAAAGAATAAAATCCGGAGGTTGTCGAAAATTATTCTGATCGAGGGAAATTGCATTTCTGGAATGGCTAGTCTTCACAGATGTCGGGCTTGTCAAATGTGTTGAAACATTGGATTGTTGTAGCAACAAAGTGAAACAGATAAGAAGTTACCCTTGGGTTTCCAAAAACCCTGGTCAGCAGACTGGACATGAACTGTAACCCCTGATGCCTGAACAGATCATGTGTCTTAAGGCCAGGAGAACGAACTGATAAGAGGCTGGCAGGCTTTCATACTTGGCAACCTTCCTGCCAACTCGGGAGCTGCTTCTGCAGTACGGGTGCTACGAAGCAGATTTGTCTTAGGCAAATCAAATACATTCATATAAGAAGGTTGCCTTAAACTACTGCAGAGGCATCTTTGCTGTTGTTGCTGATAATGGTTCAGCTATAGTTGTAGCAACGTAGTTGTAGAGAAGTATTTAATTAAGGTACTTTACTACTGTATAACACTGGAATAAATTTCCTTTGAAGGTTTTATTTAACACAGAATTAGCTGAGTTGTTGTGTTGTCTTTTGATTTATAAAGATTGCTGATGGAATGGCTTATTTGGAGTCCCAGCAATACATTCATCGTGACTTGAGAGCAGCAAATATACTCGTTGGTGAGAACAACACTGTCAAAGTTGCTGACTTTGGACTGGCTCGTATTTTGGAGGGTGGTCTCGGTCCAGATGACTCGGATGTCTACACAGCCAAAGAGGGTTTGTATGAGTCTTTCTTTATTGCCTAGTGGTGTGCATTTTATGCTGACGTGATGCTTTGGCTTCCACATCTTAATGCATGGTTTTGGATTGCTTGATAGCCTCTTAAAGACGCACTTTTTCAGCTGTTTGATGGCCACGTGTTGAGCGCTTCTGAGAGACTCTTAAATGGCACTTTATAAATTTCCCTCACAGTTCGTGATCTGGGACTTTCTCTTGACTCCGAGCTTACTTTATCTCAACATGTGAACTCAATTGCACGGAGTTGTTATTATCAGCTTCGTCAGCTTCGAGTGGTCTCTCGCTCTCTCTCTCATGATGCAGTTGTGGTCCTTGTTCATGCCTTTGTTACTAGTCGAATTGACCACTGTTCCTCCCTACTTGCTGGCCTTCCCCTTGGTGTTTTGGGGCGACTAGATCGAGTTCTACGCTCGGCTGCTCGGCTTATTGGACGGCTTCCTAAGTACTCTCCTGTCTCTGCATACATGCGTGATGTGTTGCATTGGCTGCCTGTGTCTCAGCGTATCTCATATCGCATTGCTGCTCTTGTTTCTCGTTGTGTTCTTGGCTGCGCTCCATCTTACTTGCGTGATCTTTGCCGCCAGTGTCTGATGTTCCAGCGCGTCGGGTGCTTCGCTCTGCGACGAGGGGTGAGTTCCTTGTTCCACGGACTCGCTTGGCTATTAGGCAGCGCCGTGCTTTCTCGGTTGTTGGCCCTTCCATTTGGAATGACCTACCACTTAAGCTCCGTTTTTACTTGTAAGCCATCTGACAGGGTTCTACAAGTCCCTCAAGTCTTTTTTCTTTAGTCGTGGCTGGGCCGGGAGCGCTCCTGAGTAGTTTCTTGAAGGGGCGCTATATAAATGCTCTGAATGAATGAATGAATGAATCATATTACATTACATTATTTGTCTACCTGTTAGCTGCAAGATCGTGTGTTCTCTGAGAAATGGAGATGCTAGAGGTGCAAAATAAATCCTGATATATCTTACCATGCCTTATTGTATCTTGCCTGTAATTTTAGGATTATTGTCTAGAAGTCCATTTGAACAAAGTAAAAATGCTTACGAGTTATTATAATTATTTTAGCACTTGTGTCTTCACCGTGAGTTTGTCATTATACATAGTTACTGGTTTTCTTGTATATTCGTTTTCATATATCATTACAAAAGGAGATAAAAGTATCTCAGGTAATTAATTTAGCTTTCATCTTTAAATTCCCATTATTTAGTTATTTACTTGAAGTCTATTTTATAGGCAGGAGGAAGTTACTTTGTTCAGAGAGTAAGACTAGACTTGTTTTATTATCATGGTCACTTGTAGGTCCATGTTGCATGAAGTTCTGAAGTTGACTTTTTTCTGGTTGCAGACACAAAGTTTCCAATCAAATGGACGGCGCCCGAGGCTGCGTTTCAGCGGCGCTTCAGCACTAAGTCTGATGTCTGGTCGTATGGAATACTTCTGTATGAAATGATAACATTTGGAAGAGTACCTTATCCTGGTATGTCATTGATTGGTCTTTTTATGTTAGCCAGTGGAGAATACCTCCTAACACAGCATGTTATTTTCCTCAAAATAGCATTTGGAAAAGTATCTTACCTCATGATGTCATTATGCCCGATAGCTTATTGGATAACATATGGCGTAGAGCGCGAGAGGTACCGATTTCGAGCCCCGTAGGGCGGATATGCTTTGTAGGCTGCTATTAGCAGGCTAATTGTATTGCAGGCTGTCTGTTCTGTTAGTAGTTAAGATTTAAATTGCATAACATGTAAATGTACAGCGCAGTGCGTTTGTCAGGCGCTTAATAAAGAAAAGATTATTATTAGTCAGTCAAAAGTGTTTGATTCTACAGTCTCAGTGTATTGTATATTTCAGGTATGGATAACAGCACAACTCTGCAGAAGTTGCAGAGTGGTTATCGTATGCCTCGTCCTTCCGGTCCAGGGATCGATTGTCCACCTAATTATTATGGTATAATGCTGCAGTGCTGGGACAAGGTGTCTGACAAAAGGCCAACGTTTGCCTTCCTCAAGGACTTTTTCGATGACTTTGCAACAAATACGGAGGGCCAGTACCAGCAGCAGGAGTAAGACGTAGGGTAAATGGCAGTGTTGTGAGAACGTAGTCATGATGGGTCAACTAGAGACGCTGCTGCGACTGTTTAGATGTTAGGATAGGTTTCATCACGTCTTCCATCGGCTCTGAACATATATGGCTAAACAGAAGGCAAACATTAACCAGAGAACAACTAACACATTCATAAAGTGCCTTTCCAGAAATTTATATATTTGTCTCATTAGTGCTGTAAAGAGCGTAACATGTTGCTTATATTATATGACTCATTTATTTTTTCTGTGGAAACATTCTATGAGCTATAACCAAACAGTTTTGCAGAATGGTCTTGATTTGTGGGATCTGTATTTAACTGCGTTATTTATGGGATGGTCTGACAAGATTTAATTTAAATTTCTATAGCTTTGCCTGTATTATTGTGTGTATGTAGCAGTGTAAAATATTCTGCTGAGTGGTTTGTGTGATTTATATTGGCACTTAATATGTACTTTTATTGTGAATGAAGGAACACACACAGCAGACACACACACACAGACAGATGTATTATGGAAATAACGCATCAGGAACAATCATGAGCTCACAGTAACAGTGCAACAGAAGCTAGGCACAAGTTACTAGCTTATACAAGCCTTGGCATCCATTTCTCAGCAACTAACTCTTGATATATTATGCTTATTAAGAAGTATATGTACATATATATACATGCATATGCATGTGATTGTTATATATATTTTATACAGTTATGCAGTTATGTATTAGTTAATTTATAAATGCTCTTTTCCTAAGGTTTCAGTATCACTTTTCATGAAACTTGATGCACCAACACCACTTGTGAAAAATTGTCAGTTTTGGCTTGTCTTAAGTGAAGATCATTTCAGTTAAGCCAGGATATCTCCACATATTTGGGGATTAACGAGAGCCAACAAAGATTTCTGTGAGTTCATAGTTATTTTGGGTGATAAGTCAAAACTGATGTCTTGTAAAAGTTGCTACTGTTACTTGAGCAGTAACCTCCATTGCCATGTGGCCTACTACAAGTGTAATCAGAAACTGAATGATGTAATCAAATTGCTGCCATGAGCTAATTGTAGATAATGCGCGATTTTCACTTGACAACTCCAAACTAGGTTTATACATACATTGATACTTTGCCAAGTTCTGGTTTTGTAGGTTTAATTATAAATTATTTATGGCTTCAAAGTTATTGTATGGCTTGCCTGTATACTGTTCTTCTCTTGTAATGTAATGTAATGTAACAAAACATTTATAAAGCGCCACTTAAGAGTCTCTCAGAAGTGCTCAACACGTGGCCATCAAACATCATTGCTTATTCTTCTGTCACGTCACTGTGGAATTAAAACTGTTTGTTAATTGCCCTGAGGATATGTCGTAGTAAAATGTTTGGTTCAGAAGTTGAACTTTTTAGACATTGATTTTGTATCGAAGTCTCTAAGTTTAGGTAAAATTCAGGTATCAAAATGTTGTCTTCAGATATGCTCTGTAAAGGTACATAAATATCGTTCCAAAATTATTCGAGTGGCTTGACTTTGTATGCGATTACCCAACATTAAGGAGAAAGTGAAAGAATAGATTTAGGCAAACGAACCAGTTGGGGTTCATTGTTAATAAGTAGTAAAGTTGGTTTAAGTATTTATATTCTCTTTCTTGAGGTACTTTTAGCCCTTGAAGAGTTTAAGAATGGTTGATTTGTTGATGTTTATGGGTTTTTGGGTAGAATACTGTGGTAGGATTTGGGACAATTGCTTATTTGGAAGGTGTTACCAGTAGTCTTAGTAAAGTATTAAGTATACTGAAATAGTCTGTGTTAGAAGTGTGGTTGTCACTTGCAACCATTAAGTTTCAGAACAATCTTGCTTAAGTTGTATACTCCCTACTCTTAAGAAGTGTAATCATGGTCTGAGCATTACTTCAAGAGAGCCCATTTTTCCTGCGCAATTGTAATAATTTACATGCATAGTCCGTTATTGTTAAGTACATGTTTTACTGTAGTGCACCAGATAGCGATTGACTTCAAGAGTTCATGTACATATTCATGTTAAGACTGAAATGGCTGATGAATGGCCTGCCAGCAGCCTAATAATGCAGGTTGATTGTCCAAAGAGAATATATCGGGAAACATTGGCATTTTAGTAAGTAGTTTCTTAGGTTTGGTTAAGTGTTGGTAGTTTTCCAGTATCATTAGGTTTAAAGTGTATTGCAGAGTTTCAGCAGTGTAGCATTTATGTTTCAAAGCCTTTGAGACGCTCTATAAGGCACTATATAAATGTCCAAATGCACACATGTATATATAGGGTTTAGTTGATATTGCTGAAGCAGAGAATGCATTACGATTGTACACTTGTGAACTCTTGATGCTGGTGAATGAAGACCAGACTGCTAACAATGATGGGTGTAGCTCATCCATTAACAGGACCAGACAGCTAAGCATTGTGTATTATCGTCTTAAACTGACAGATGGTTCTGGTTTGCGATATGTGGCTCTATAGTAATTTGACTGTTTAAAGACAGATTGTCTTTTCCAGCAAAACAGCGTTTGCTAACTTTTGGCTGTTCTAAGAATAAGAATAAAGTATTTCTTTAGATTATAGGAAATTCTACTGTAAATAGTTTTGCTTAGTTTTGCAATTTTCATAAAATTTAATATGGATTGGAATTGCAAATTGCAGAAATTCTGCATTTTAGTCTGATTCCAGTGAGCAACACCGCTCACTTGAATAAAACTAAAACGCTGAGTTTTAATAGATATATAATGAAGTTTTCTTTTAATAATCATGATTTAAACTGGTTGTGTCACTCAAATTGTGCTTGCTATTGCTAACTAATTAGGAGCCTCTTCCTAGTCTTTTTTTTCTCCAGTTTTGATGTTGGCACTTACATGTAATGATGCATTTTTGGTGTTATGTTATTTCATGTAGTTTGTCTTTGGCACACTTTATGAGACGTTGTGACTTTCAGTGAAAATAGTGCCTGTGTTGATTCGACAAAGATCGTTTTACTTCTTTCTGACAAGTTGATGATTAGTCTTATGCGATGCAGTTTAATTGGTTGTGATACCATAGTTGGTATTGGTCTTCATTTCTTTGTCTCTGGCTGTAACTAAGCTTCTGTTCTGATGGTGTAAGCAACATTCATTGTTTATATAGCAATATGAATAAAACTCTGGTACGTTAAAATTAAGGCACTGTTTAATCAGTTATTTTCTGCATTGTGACAGTGTCATTTTATCCTTAAAATCAATGGTGTTAATATTATTATGGTTTCCTTATGAGCAGGAATAGCTTCAGAATATTCTGCAATATTTTTGTTATTTGTACGATTCAGTCGTTAGAATAATTTGTGCTCTTGTTGCCACAATATCTTAATTTTAAGCAATCTTTAATGAAATGTGAGATGTCTGTGTATTCTTGTGAGGAAAATCAGTGTCTGACAAAATTTTAATTACCGCTGTTTCTTTAATTGATTTTAAAACACTGTAGGATTTAGGACTCCTTTGCTGTTCACGACAACCAACTAATGGCGGTTGCTGTGATGAGAGCAATGCCGGAACAAAACTGCTTCAGCATTGAAGCAACGAGTTTTACTCAGTTGTGAAAACCAGATTTCTGTGTATTTTGTGTAGTACTTTTGTACTTGGCATTATTGATATTATGTAATGTCTAAATCAAAGGAAAAGAAAATTTCTTGACAAGTTTAGTTTTTAAGGTATCACGTACTGTGTTCTATCAGAGTTTGTCGAGTATTATTATTGAGTTGCTTAAAAGCAGTGTACAGATTTCATTCTTTCAAAGAATTTCATATTTGTTGCCAAAGGGAATCGTGTCTGTCAAAATTTTACATTTGGAAACTTCTTCACAATTTGCTTTACCTTGATGTTCATTCTCTTTTTAACTGAAGCTCTTCCTTGTTGGTGGTTTACTGACCATTTTTCTGGATGTACTTACCTTTTGATGTCATTCCATCTGCTGTGACATATGGTCTCTCATGTGTATTAACATTTTTTCAGATGTCTGCTGTTTCTGTCTTTCACTCCAGCAGGGATTCAAATGCCAGCAGAATCATGTGAAACTGAATATGCAATATAGTCAAGTAAGCTATCAAGAAAGGTTGCGAAGCTGCTCTTGCCACGGTAGAGCTCAACCCATGCAGGACCAAACCGCTAATGTGCCATATTGCTTGTAATAAATTAGCAACTACCTTCCATTATCTATACTGTGCTTTACGACTTCTCTTTCTCGTGCATCTTCTATGCATTCTTTTATCTTCAACTGTTCCAGTTGTGTTGTTCTGCTTTTGTGTTTAAATATTTAAATGATCTGTATTTAGTAGCATCAACTTTGGTTGTGATTCAGACAATTAGGCTTCACTTTCATTGAGGCTGAGTAAGAAAAATGCTGAATTTATTTATTATCTTGTAGCTTTAGTTTTACTTTGAAATTTGACTGAAGGACCAAGATAAAATAAAGCCTCGAATTCCACTAATTTTGTTACAGTAGCGTAATTGATTTTTGCAGTTTGTAGTATTGAGAGAAGGCAGTTTCTAAAATGGTTAAGCATTTGCAAGATTTGATAATGCTGGTTTAATTTAGTCTTCCAGACTCTTATTTGAACTTTGATTTTATATAAAAGTTATATATAAGTAACAATTTGTGTAAACTTTGTAAATGTAGGATACAGCTGCAGATTTAGATTAATAAATTTCGAATACAAAAATTTCAATTTTCTTGTACCAGTAGGCTATGCATTTGTTTCTGAAGTCTTGCTTTGATGCAGCAAGGACAGCTTATTATTGCTAAATCCAAGGTTCATTTATTGTAGCATATAGTTTGAGCATAGATCCAACTTCTACTTACACTGGGACATTTTTCATCAATCCAGCTTCCACTTAATCTATAAAATATTTTCATGGATCCAATTTCTACTGACGACCCTAACCCTGACCCTAAAGTAACCGACCCTCACGATGCTTAACCGACGCGTGAAAACCTACGCACTCCGATTCTAAATGTTTACCCTTCTACTTATACTATGACTTTTCATCGTTCCAACCTCCATTTCAGGCAGAATTATTTTCATCAATCCATCTTCTATTTAAGCAAGTAATTCTTTTCATCGATCCAACTGCTACGACCATAGGACCTTCGGACTATCAAACCTTCAGACTATTGACCTGTTACCATGGGAACAACCAATCTTAGTGGAAATTTCCAGGTTTGTATTGTTGCTGAGGCACCTCCTGGCACAATAGGCATATTTATGCCATGTTGTATGATGGCAGCATCCTAAGAAAGACATTTGCCACATTCTCATGGGATGGGTTGAGAGTAGGGTATGATCGATTCGTGAATTGGAAACCGATTTGCGCCGATTTTTTCCCTAGACCGATTAATCGGAATCGGCGCATCCCAGGACTTCTGATTTGATTACCAAAATATGTAATATTTTGATCAAAAACAATTCTTTTTTTATTAATACAAAAATAGTTACTTGTTTTGGCGACCTACTGCAGTAATATTTAATCTTCAACATTGAAAGTCTGTAAAAATAATAATAAAATTGTGAGTTGATGCATCATCAAAATGGTGGACAGTCAGGCTTTTCAGTAACAAACAGTACCTAGAACCAAATAAAAATGAATATTGCCGATTAATCGGATCAGAATTGGCGAAAAAGCAGACCAAGTAATCGAAAATCGGCAAAAAATGCCAATCGGTCACACCCTAGTTTAGAGTAATTTCATAAAGCAACACTACTGGTAACCAGTATTTTAAAAGCAGAAGCTAGCCACAGGCCTAATTATAATTGCTATTAAAGTTATAGTCAATGTCTAGGTATAAGTGCCTTTGAGTTTGAGGTACATAAAAGGCTATAGTCAAGTTTTCAGAGACATACACACATAACCATTATTAATAATTTTTTATTGTTTCCCATCATTTTTGAACTTTTTCAGGACAGATGCTGCCAATTTGCCTCCATGGCCTCCTGGGGTACCCCGTCAGAACGGCCCAGGACAAATCGGCCCCGACAAAACGGCCCCGACAATTGGGTCCCGACAAAACGGCCCGACAAAACGGCCCCGTCAAAATGGCCTCGACAAAACAGCCCGTCAAATCTGCCCCGTCAAATCGGCCCCGTCAAATCGGCCCCCGTCAAATCGGCCCCGTCATATCGGCCCCGTCAAATCGGCCCCATACAAAATATCCAATGTTGCAAGTACTTTTAAGCTTAAGCTGACAAACTATGTTGAAATGACTCAAACGACTGAAACGAGGTTACGAGGCCTCAAGCGACGGTTCAGCTGGGCAATGGATTGCGGGGACCATAGTCTAATGCTAACGGTTGGCGTATTTAATCATATAAATGCTTTCAATGACAACTATCATAGAACCAACTTCTATTTACGCAACGAATTATTTTTCATAAATCCAACTTCCATTTTACCGCCAACATTATTTTCAGCAATTCAACTTCCACTTTAAACTGACCACATAAAATAATTTGGCAACGTAAACAACCGTACGGTTTTACCAATCCGAGTTCTGTTTACGCAAATAATTCTTTTCATCAATCCAACTTAAAGTACTTAGGACATGGAATATTTTGTGAGGGGCCGGTGTGACTGAGGCCGATATGACCGGGGCCGATATGACGGGGCCGATTTGACGAGGGGCCGATATGGCGGGGCCGATTTGACGGGGCCGATTTGACGGGGCCGATTTGACGGGGCCGATATGACGGGGCCGATTTGGACGGGGCCGATTTGACGGGGCCGATTTGACGGGGCTGTTTTGTCGAGGCCATTTTGACGGGGCCGTTTTGTCGGGGCCGTTTTGTCGGGGCCCAATTGTCGGGGCCGTTTTGTCGGGGCCGTTTTGTCCTGGGCCGTTCTGACGGGTCACCCCTCCTGGAGATATTCACAGGAACAGAAAATTGTAAATATAACATTTATATAATGCCTCTTCAAGATCACAGGTGCTAGGCTGCTAGCATAAACAATGTCATATGTCATTAAGAATGTTCAGAATGCTCATCAGTTTGCAGTGTTCAGATAGTTGGAAAATTAAGCAATGGCAGGCTCCTGCAAACATGCAAAGCCCAACCACCAATTCCCATTCAGCATTTACCAAAAAGACATTTAGTTCAGAGTACAAAGTCAATCTAAGTATAGGATGCATATCGTAGGATCTAGCTATACAATTCGTGTCCGATACTGTTGAAGATTTGGTTGGGATAGTCTTGAATGATGCAGGTTTAATGTGTCAAGTCTTGAACGATTTCTTACAAAGTTTATGTCTAACGTTGGCTGAAATAATCGAAATTCTAAAATTAGAAAAACAACCTTTTTAAGCCTTAAGGTGCCTTAAAAACAGTGTAATCATTATAATAAACTGAGCTAATTATTATTAAAACTATTAAAGCAATACATATTATTTCCTATAGGTCAAGAAGATTAGGTCAAGCACAAGAAATTTTCTGGTTTAATTGTGGTCTGAGGTACTGACTGCAATTCAGTTTCAGTTTCAGAATGCAAAATACATCATATAAAAGTTATATTAATAGACACGGGTGTCAAAGGACGAATAGTCAAGTAACAATAGTAGAAATACTGTAATGTCATATCATCAAGTGTTTTATTTATAAAACATAAATTAACAAAGATATTTAATAACACAATTTAACGCTGAACAGATGTGGAAAACCCATAAAAGGTTTCCATGGCACTTGTACCATGGAAACAGCTGTCCTCAAACTCCTCATCATATTAGAGCCTACCCCAGATGCCTACCATAAACACCCTTCAGAGTGCACTGTTCGCCAAAAACCACTAATATGTGAGAGTTAGTGGCACTGATGAGATGAACATCAAGCCTAATTTTCTAGTCCAAGGACAAAGGGATTCAAACCCTGGATCTTAAGCATTGAAGGCAATTACAACTTCAAAGAAAGGAGTCATATTCCACTTACATTCAGCCTGAAAGGCAATTTTGCTGTATAGGCATCCAGAGGCTTTCGCATTTGTTTTTCGTATTCAGCCAAACGCCTGGCTCTGCAGCATGAAAGATTAAAGAACAATATGAGAACTAGGAAGCTTCAGTTCAACTCCAAGCGTTGTTATATTACATACTGTTTGTACAAGAAGTGATGTTAATGACCAACAAATACTCAGTGCGATGTAGACATGTATAAACTTCAGATTAGTGTACACAGTGAAGCATGTTCATGCAGAGCAAAGGATGTTTATGTTTTACAAGGTTCACAAAGTAGTTAATTCTTTACACTTTAAATTTTACATTACCATCTTCAAAATCAATTGCAAATAGTAACTTAGTTAAGGGTAACGATAAAAGTAGCGCAACCTACTCTTCAGGTGTAAGGCCCTCATAAGAATATTTGCCATATATAGCATCATCGTTCTTTCTCTGAATACAGCAGGAATACGATGAACAACTGCAGTGTTTCTTGTCAAAGTCAGGCTGACGTGAGTTGAGCTTATTTGACTGTAATAGAAAAAAGTGAAATATAAGGTAAAGAATAAAACTATACCATACCAAAATCACAAATTCTGTAAAAGCAATTAAAATCAAAGTGCTAAAGTTATATAAATTATTGTAAAAGTTTGTAATCAATTATACATACAATTATATAAACTATTTTACATTGATTTATCAAGCTAGTGAATCTTACTGCCTGAAGTTGATAAGCCTTTTTCATGAAGTTGACTTCCCTTCTGCGTGCTTCATTGTGCTCTTGACACCCACAAGCAGGGCCCGACATCTTCACTGGCTTCTTTTTCTGAAAGAGTTTCATTGTATTTCATGATCACTGGGAGTGTGACACTTATTTAAGTGGAGACAGACATGTCCACACCAAGATTAGGCTGAGCAGGATTCTGTCCTTTTTCGTTATTGAGTATTATTATTATTATTATTATTATTATTATTATTATTATTATTATTATTATTTATAAAATGTCATTTATAGCGTGCCTAAACAAAAAGAATCTTGCACAAAGGCGCGTAACAGGAAAGTCCTGTCATAATAAATCTATGAAGTGTACTTGGCGGTGATGGGCTGAATACTTGTTAAAGACTAATACTCAACTTTTAAAAAGTAGCTGCAATCACTAGTAAAACTACAAAAGCTCAGCTTGTAGTTAGCTACTTTTTTACCACATAATTATTCAGGATGCGTTTATAACTAGCTAAACACAAGCTGTTTAAAGCTATACACTAGCTTTATAGTTTTAAGCTTAAAAATGTCATTGGCTTTGCTAAGTAATGGCCACATCAAGTGAATCAGTGTCAAACCTCAAACACTGTTCTTTAAAAGAATTCTTCTCGATACAAAATCAAAACAGACTTACCATCCACCGAGCGGAAATGCCAACCGTTGCTATGCCAACTGCCAAGGACCTTTCATGCACGAGACTGGAAGTCCTTAGAGAAATCGTGTAACTAAAAATGGCGTCCCTGGAGTCTGGCGCCCCTAGCGACAAAGGTGTAAAAGCTGTTTACATAGCACATGCTGGGTGCAGGGATGCAAAAAAAAAACTTTTTTCAAAATGAAAAGTTGTTTTTTTGGTTTTATTTGGTTTTTTGGTTTTTTGATTTGGAGATTTTCCTATTTCGGATCATGAAACTCATAAAAATGGCATAATAGGCCTACCGTTCAAATTAATCAGAGGCATAGGCCCTAGGCCTATATATAGACCAGTAGAACCGTAGAATGTCATAAAACGAAGTTAACAAAGACCATACAACAATTGCCAAGAGACATTGAAGAGACGACATTTTTGGCATTTATAATTTTGAAATTTGTAAAAAAACAAAAAAACAAAATTTGCAGATTTTTGTTTTTTTTGTGTTTTTTTTAAACCAAAAAAACCAAAAACCAAAAAACCAAGCCTTTAACAGCCCTGGCTGGGTGACACGCATTGCGGTTTCTATGAAAAATCAATGAATTATTCCTCAAGCAATGAACCTGTGTAGAGTAAAACATAGGCCTAATATTTGATGTGCGCTGTAATATCTATTACCATTTATACAACATGTTATTTAATTTTAAGGCAAATTTTTCAGCTTTTCCTTCCTTGTTTTCTGTTTAACGAGCACTGTGTGGTAACAAAGACCATTAGGGTCGCCCTCCTCCTTTATCCAGGCTTGGGACTGGCACTGTCAGAAAGTGAACAGTGGTGGAGTTGCAACCATGTGGCAGTAGGCTATAAGTAAGTAAATAAGTAAGTGTGTTCTTTATTAAACGCCGGCAAACGCACGGCGCTGCAAAGAGGACCCACACTACCGTATACCAACAAATTCTTAGACATGACCGAGATCTATTAGAATAACGGTTTTAAGTGTCCCGACTTGTTAGCCAGAGCTAATAGACCTATTCTGCCGCCAGTCTGATCTAGAAGCCATAGATATGGCGTCTTGAGATCATATGCCACCTATGCCCTGCATGAAAGTTGACAACCCTTAGCCTTAAGTAGTTGAGAACTGTTAGAGTTCCACATCTTCGTTAACAAGTCTCAAGAGACTAAATCAGAGATGGCAGAAGCAAGTTTATTGTAGAGGGAATTCTTGCGAGGGTTTCAGTTGAGTGGCACTATACCCTATCCAACGGTGAAAAGTGCTAAAATGTAATCAAGTTGCAACAATTTGCATAGAAAACTACAAAAACATGCAGTAAAAACATGCATTTTTATTGTCTCTTACTAAAAGTAGCAGTTTCAGCTTATTTAGCCTCTGCTTAGAATCCGGATATTTACTCTTTATCATCATATTATGAAATCTGTAATCTAATCTACATGCATTATTGAGGAATTGTGAATATCTGTTTAGTCTCTGTTCCTCAATTTATGTTTACCGACCCCTCCTCTGTCCCCATAACAAACAAAAATGAAACCGATTTTCTCCCAAAATCTGTCCCTTCAAAGTTATGTACAGACTATGGGACTAGAGAGTGAGGCGCTGAGAAGAATGATGATCGAGTGCAGCGAATAGCTCACGAATGTTTTGGGCTGGGAGTATTGTAGTGTTGTCGGTCAGCGATCAGACCTTGAAATAGATGCGCTCCGGAATTTTCAGCCCGTAGAGGCGTAGAGTGATTTATAAGGATGGGAGCGGTAGGCCTATGTGCATGGTCATGGTGATATGGTTATGGTGATTTGGTCAGTGTGATTCTCCTTACAGATTTTATTTTAGTTATAGTTACAGTTATAGTTAATGGTTTCTTATTTTAGTTACAGTTATAGTTAGTATTATTTTTTAGTTATAGTTATAGTTATAGTTAATGGATTTTTATTTTAGTTAATTTTAGTTACTACTTAGTAACAATAATTAAGGTTATATGCAAAATTGTGCGTATTAACACGCTGTTTCACAATTTGCTCAGAGCTTTGAAAACCTCTGAAGCATGGGTGCATTCAGCTTCATGAATACACGAATTTCCAAAGTAACTGACAAAGTGCATAATAAAAATATCGCATTTTTTGTTCTCATTTATGTCGAATCGTCCATATTGCACTTCCTATTTCTATTTTTTGTATTAACGAAAATAAAGATGAATTTTCGTTAGTGTTATTTTCGTTATAGTTATAGTTATAGTTAATGATATTTTTTAGTTATAGTTATAGTTATCGTTAACGAAATCATTTTATTTTCGTTAACGAACATTTTCGTTATCGTTATCGTTAACGAGAATCACACTGGATTTGGTGATGCTTGGACGTCCCGGTGACAGCTGGGTCAGTGTGTACGCACTACGCAACTTTTATTTTTACATGGATGTTGATATATCTTTGTTAGGTAGGCCTATCATAATAACTTAGGCTAATATTTGATATGATTGTGCACAAATGGTACGAAAATTCAGGTTTATTTACCTAGGAAAAAGCAAAGTAAGGTTAGATCTCCACTCGAGACCCGCAAAATATTAGGCTGTATTGTTTCAAACGTTTCGTTTTATGAAATGAGGTTTGGAATTAGTTTAGGCCTATATAAAAATATGGATTGTGTAGGCCTAATCAGCGCGGATGCAAATGTGAAGAAAAATAAATCAGGCAGAGATAAGGCAAAGTAGGCCTAGAGTAATAAGGCATTGTACGTAGCATAGGTAGGCCGACCAGTTGCTTCGTCATCATCTCAAATTTTCATCTGAAGTAGTCTCCCTATTATCTCCTGATGCTTACACAAGGCGTTAATTGAGAAATATAATATAATAGTTATTATTATTATTATTATTATTATTATTATTATTATTATTATTATTATTATTATTATTGTAGTAAGTAGTAGTAGTAGTAGTAGTAGTAGTAGTAGTAGTAGTAGTAGTAGTAGTAGTAGTAGTAGTAGTAGTAGTAGTAGTAGTAGTAGTAGTAGTGGTGGTAGTAGTAGTGGTGGTAGTGGTGGTGGTGGTAGTAGTAGTAGTAGTAGTAGTAGTAGTAGTAGTAGTAGTAGTAGTAGTGGTGGTAGTAGCAGTAGTGGTAGTAGTAGTAGTAGTGGTGGTAGTAGTAGTAGTAGTAGTAGTGGTGGTGGTGGTGGTAGTGGTAGTAGTAGTGAGTAGTAGTAGTAGTAGTAGTAGTAGCAGTGGTGGTAGCAGTAGTAGTAGTAGTAGTGGTGGTGGTAGTAGTAGTAGTAGTAGTAGTAGTAGTAGTAGTAGTAGTAGTAGTAGTAGTAGTAGTAGTAGTAGTAGTAAGTGGTGGTAGTAGTAGTAGTAGTAGTGGTAGTAGTAGTAGTAGTAGTAGTAGTAGTAGTAGTAGTAGTAGTAGTAGTAGTAGTAGTAGTAGTAGTAGTAGTAGTAGTAGTAGTAGTAGTAGTAGTAGTAGTAGTAGTAGTAGTAGTAGTAGTAGTAGTAGTAGTAGTAGTAATAGTAATAGTAATAATAATAATGTTATCATTTTCATCATCGTCATCGTCAAGCACTGTCATCGAGTTTATTACAGCTATTTGTCCTATTACCAGCTCTACATGGCCAGTTTTCGTGTGTAAACACAGTATAGGCCTACAGCGTAGGAGCGCCAATAAAATAATATGCTCCCTGAAGGACTCGAGTTGGGACCTTGATTCGGTGCATTTGGCCTCTCTGCATGTTTCGCTATTTGCCTGTTTGTCCTTTTCACAGAGGGTAGAAGTACGAATTAAAAGACAAGCAGTCTGGCTATATAATCTCCCTCCCTCCCTCTCTGCTTCACTTCCTCCGTCCTTCTCTCCTCACTTCCTCCTCGCCTAACGTAGCCAGTCCATTTTGTGTTGCGTTGGACCCTGTTGTCGGATCCGTGAAGGCCATGATTCAGTCCAAGCAGCCAAGTCCAGATGTTCATCCATGGGAGCTATGCCGCGCTGAACGATGCCGACGCAAACACAATTTGTTAAGTGTTGACTCTGAAAACTGCCCACGCGTCCCTCGGCTCAGCTGCTGACTGTGCATCTGTCATCTCCTCGAGAGACAACAGACAGACATCTAGGTTATCATTAGGTCGATTAATATTATCATCCCTTCACTTGAGACCCACAGCGACGTCACCGTATTCTAGTATAGGCCTACATGTACCCAATGCAATATAATAGACAACATGCTTTCTACATGTAGATCGGATCACGCGTTTCTGCGCGTCATAAGGCCGCAGAATTTGCGACACTACACTAGGCAAAACACAATAGCATGCCGGATTTATTAGCCGTCCAACATAATTTTGAGATTGTATTCTACATAGTAAAATGGTTCCATAGGGTTACAACATACAATACAATACTGGTTAAACAATAATAATATTATTAATAATGGACAATAGTAATAATGACAACAACAACAATTAATAATAGGCATAATAATAATAATAATTATAATAATAATAATAATAAATAATAGGTGTAATAATAAGAATAACGGGAGACCCACTCGAGACCAAACACCTTTTCCAGCGCCTCTCCATATGCACGCAACAATATTTTAACGCCGTTGCGTTTCGAGGCACATTTGCACAGTAGCTTGACCGTGGACGAGGACCGCTAATTCCAGAACAAAAACAACTACGGATAGTTTATAAGAGCCTGAAGGATTATTTCTATCAAGGGCTAAAATAATAATGATAATGATAGCAATAATGATGATGATGACGACGACGATGATGATGACGATGATGATGATGATTATGATGATGATTATGATGATCATGATGATTAATAATAATGTGCCAGAGTTTGTATCTGAAACCGAGCATAGTGTTCCGTATGCTCGCAGGATGAGGATCGATCAACCAATCAATCGAAATAATATGCAAGTGTGGCCCAGGTCGCTGTAGGTCGTATTTTGGAAATTCCAGCCACATCTACCTGTTGTTGTAGTAAAAGAGTATCTCCAACTCCAAGAGTGGGTTTGCGTGCTTTTATCGAAGGTCATTTGATACACAAAGCATCGCAAATTGGCAGGATTAAGAATAAACTAAAAACTTACAAATATTCAACGTCTGTCTGCAGTTTAGTATAGCCTACTAGGCCCTAAAGACGCTTCAATACGTTATTGTATTCCGTATTAGACTGTATGCACAGATCTACTGCATGCGAACGTTTTAAGAAACGATATCACAGTTAAACACATAAAATATTATTAACATTTTTGTTATGTGTAATTGCATTGAACACTGGTAGGCCTAATGTTCAGTTGGAAAGTGTAGCAGGGCTTATTTTAACGGATTTGGACTACTGGGACAAACTTATTTTAGATATTGGAAGCTAATATTGAAAATAATAAATAATAATAATAATAATATCTTTTCTTTAATAAGCGCCTGACAAACGCACTGCGCTGTACATTTACATGTTATGCAATTTAAATCTTAACTACTAACAGAACAGACAGCTTGCAATACAACGGCGCTAATAGCAGCCTACAAACATATCCGCCCAACGGGGGCTCGAACTCGGTACCTCTCGGTCTGTGTGCCAGATGTTATCCAATGCGCCACGCCCCCATTAAAAAGCAGAGTATTACCTCGGACAAACCCTAAAACTACTGGGACAAATCCTATAGCTACTGGGGCAAATCTTAAAACTACTGGGACATTTGTCCCAGTAGTTATGCAGTTAAAATATGCACTGAAGTGTAGGCCTACACTGCATAACAGCAATTAAATACGTCGAACCACGTAAGCTTACATTTTAATACGTTAACGACGAGGAGCTGCATTGGTTTCCAAGTCACTTTCAATACACGCTCGTGGTTAAAGTGTTAATTAAAGAACACACTGAAAACGAAAAACGAATACTAATATTGCGATATTTAGTAAACCGATAAAAAACGACATTAAAAAACGAACAAAACTGAAAACTTATACTGACCCAGTTCATTGTACTAAATCTTCTCTTTGTGCGTCATCGAACGCTTTCTATTAGACCTAGACTTCGTAAGGCATCTGACATTTTAGGTTCGACTTAACGGGAGTTACCGTTAGGCCTATATGATCACTTCATATCAAAGCGCATATTTATAATTAAGGAAGGTACGTAGGCCTACATACCATTATTGTCATAAATACCAATAAAAATTAATATAATTTAATATAATATCATAATAATAATACATAACATAATATAGTTAAGTTTTTAATATAGCCTAATTATTAATCTTTTCCAAAGGTAATGAATTGCGTAGTGGAACAGCCTGTGGAGTGGTTGGCCCCTGTATCCCGTATAGTCAGTCTTACAGTCTTATGCAGTGACGAAGTCAAAGTAATGCGTTATGCACATAAATAAAAGCTCTAATAGGTCTACTTTAATAATTACAAAGACCTATTAAAATAGTAAATAGTCGTAGGCCTATTTGGAACACAGTAGACCTAATTTACAACAATGTACTTAGTTACAAGTAGCTGACCGCGTAGCCGTACGTTCCTCATTATTTCTGTTGCAGTAGTATCCAGGCGAATCAGGATCGTCATCATCACCTTCATCTTGTTCTTGACGCCAGCCCGTTGGCGGCGATGAGTGTGAATAAAGGATCTTATATTCCACGGTCATTTGTCAAGTCCAGAGCTCTTCTCAATGTTAGCTCAAACCTTGTCTTGTGTCTTCATTTATATTGTCTATACAGCGCTGTCGTGGTCTGCCTTTGTTTTTCCTGCGAACCTTAATTGCATGTATTGCATTGTACGGGTCTGGATTAGCAATTAATTCTAGGTAGCCTAATCGAACACATCTCTGACTAGCCTTCAGTCTGGGCAAAATGAGAGCATACATGGTTTAATAACTTGTTAATACCTATTAGCTGCTTAAACTTGAGAATTACTTCCATTCTCTCGATATTAGGCCTACACCAAATTCTCGCACGAATTCACACAGGAGACAATACACAGCAAACAGTTTCTGCCAAAGATCATAGTCCTCAAGTTGTGCTATTTATTGGAGATTTCCCCACTTACGCGCCCCGCATGTTAACTCATTGCATCTCTTATTTTTTATGCCATAATTCTGTATCTGTTCTCAATTCCCAGCCATATCATCTTCCGTAGTATGTGGTTCCTACTTTGAGCTGTTATACAGCTATAGAATAAATTAGTGTGATTCTGACGATATTCCAATCGCCTGACGTAGGGCCTACGGGTGATCAAAACTACCAGCCTCACAGAAGTTCACGCTATACGTCAATGATTAAGCTTTACATCAAACCATCTGCATTGTGTATAATTTCTTTGATATATAGTTTTAATCTAACATAACCGGTCATAATTTTGTGGAAGTGCATACTGCATACAAAGGTCTTGCATACTTCTGCAATTTTGTGGTAAGAGTCGAAGGCTAAAATTGCTTTAAAATGATTCGTATGAGTTCTGTGGAAGCAGCTCGTTGACTAGGTTACTATCAAGAAATATTATTAGGCTTACCGCTAACGCCCAGTAAAAACTGCATGCGATGGTTTTCTATGGCAAAAAGCTCAAAGTTTGTGACACACTTCAATGCTTGGACGAACGCGGATGTACGTGCATACATTGACTGCTGAAAATAGCTCCAACCTTAATTACCATGTATGTGTCTAATTGCTGCATCGAAAGTTGCTGAGATTCGTATGCGAACATACGGTTTTGTGAGAGCTGTACTTTGGCATCGGATGAGTACAAGCTTTCCAAAAAGGCGCTGAAACGTTGACCTCCACAGTCACGTTATCTTCATCGACGGCTTTGTGAGCTTCGTAGAGGAAGAGCTTCCATCCGTCCTTCAGCGTCTCTGTGGAGTCAATGCATACCTCGCTCGAATCCTGTGGACAGATGCGCGCGAAGTTATAGCGGAGTTCACCGTAAGGTGACAACTCAGATTTGCCGTAAGTGAACCTGAAACTCAGGAACTGGGCTCTGTCGCATTCTCGCGGCCACTCGCCAGATTGGTGACATGTGTATTGTGACATGATGGACGCACTGTAATCAATTTGCTCTTCTTTTGTTAAGAATGCAAGAAGCGAGTTTGTCAACTGGGCGTTATCGAGATCTGAACCGCTTTGATTACGCAGTACATCTGTCAGCGGAATAACAAACTTAAACTGCTCTGGAGGTGAAGGATATTTGAGAAGATATATCGAAACATTCTGAAGATGGTAGTCCTTTACTTTTGTATCCTTTGGCTCTCTATGCCAATTCAGAACATTGAATGCAAGAGTGACAGAATAGAGGAGCAAACATATCAAGACAATCACTTGCTTTATCTCGTATTTGTCGTTCTTTCGAAGCTTTCTGCCCTCCATATCGGCGTACCAGACAAGTCGAATGAAGATGAACACGACACGAACAATGTGGCACCATGAAGCGACTGCAGGATTGAACTGACGACGACATCGCGCAACAAAATAGTCGACGATTGCGATAGGAATATGTTCGAATGACAAGGTAACCGCTAGTTCCAGATGGATCGCCACAAGAGTGTCTCCGTCCGTAGTGTAGAGCGCTGAGAATGTGTTCGCTGTCTCCGGGAAATAGAGCACCGTTCCAACTATGGTAAAGACGCACATTGAGATCCAGAGGTCGCGACTCGGAGGACCAATAACCATTGTGTATCTAAGTCTTTCGTCACACATCTTGACAAAGTGCCATAGGTTCAGTACCACATCCGTTGTTCCAAGAAGAAACATGATCACCACCCACGACCTCCTCGTCCGAAACTTCGAAACGACTTCAAAGAGACGATCTCCCCACTTCGTGACCGATATTTTGCCATCGCTCTCTTCACTGTTGACGACGTCCATTTTGCAAATAATACAGCAATGAGGAACCTTAACCCAAACGACGATCTATTTGTCGTTCACCGTTTTACCGTGCTTATCGTCTGATTTATTCGAAAGACTCCAGGCAACAGAGTTACCTCGTTTTATAGGACACTTGGAACAGCCGTCCACAGTTGCGACATACATCACAGACGGCAAAACAAATTGCTCTCTGCTACATCTGAACTGCGGTGTGATCTAGTGAAGCAACGAAACTGTGGCGACGACAGATGCAATAATCACTTAACTGAGTAGTTATGCAATTGGATAAATGTTGCAATATCACTTAACTGAGAAGCTGTGCAGCTGGCTGACTGTTGCAGAAAGTTTCTAATCACAATTATCCGCAATATACATTATGGTAGATCAACAATTAATCTAGACTTCAGTGTTCTGAGAGAGTATATAGAAACACTTTGTGCAAATGAACGATGAACAATGCCCATTAAATTATTTATTTACGTTTTTATTTTTTCATTTATTCGGGAATTTATATAGCGCCTCATCAAGGAAACTACTCAGAGGCGCTCCCGACTCCAACGCGCCCAAAAAGAACAATTTTGAGTTCAGTAAGGAAAGTTTCAGGCAGACTCCCAGGGTTTAGACGCAGCTCTAGAGGAAGACCATTCCAGATCATTAGGCCTGCCACAGTTGCGGTACGAACCAGAACTCCTTTTTCTGCAGAGCGTAGGAGGCGACGCCCTGGGACAACAGAAATCAAACAGCAGAGCTCAGTGAGAGTTATTATAGCTTCTATATACTGCCCCTTCAAGATAACTACTCAGAGGCGCTCCCGGCCAATTCCACCCGGACAAAGAGGTAAGTTTTCAAATGGCCAAGTTACTATCGGGAGCAACGCCTGTTCCCTGAATCATGCACGGACACCGTGCATGATTCAGGGAACAGGCCATTCCAAATCCTGGAACCTACCACAGAGAATGCACGGTTTGCATGGTTGCTGTGCTGGAAAACGGGGCCACCAGAACCCCCTTCAGTAGAGCTAATAGACTTCTGCGTCCTTTCGGCGGATTATTTTGTCAAAATGGAAGTATTTGCTCAGTAATTTCTAGCACGTTGAGGTCTAACGTTGCTATGTTTGTGTGCCGGACTTATTCTTCGTTTCCGCTACGGATTTGTGCGCGTTGAAGGTATACCGATCCTTTCTCATGTGCGGTCGTGTCTGGGGTAAGTTTCGATTCTGCGGAGGACGATTCGGGGTTTGGAGTAGGCTAAACTCGGCCGTCAGTCACTTGTGGAGCTTCATTCTAACGGTTGGCACGCGACGAATGCCTGTTCCACATGCACATTGCGCGTCTTGTAGCCTTCTACGCATTGATTTTAGGGCTGGCACTGATTTAACAAATTTTAATCGATTAATCTCCTAAATTTAACTTCGATTAATCCACTAAATTCGATTAATTAGTAATATAAACGAACAGAAATCTCTGTCCCTCCTTCAGCCCGTCCGCTGTGTTACGCGAGCGGCCGCGCTCGTCTAGACTCTATTATGACGTCACACAAAGGACTTCGTTTCCAATTGTTGCTACGCGTAGCGGACGCGCAGCGGCCAACAATCTGACACGCGCAAGGAAGGGAAGGGAAGGGCGGAGAGGGTAGTGTAAGGGAGAAGATGTGTAAAAGATAAGATGTGAAGGAGGAGAAGGGTAGGAGAGTGGTTGGGAGAGGAGGGCAGGGTTTGGGAGCTTAGGATAAGGCGAGGGAAGGGTCGGACGGGAGGGAGTTGAACAGAGAGGAAGTGTAGGGGAGTGGTTGGGAGATGAGGGTAGGGTTGGGAGTGATAGGGTGAGGCGAGGGGCTGCTTTTCAGTGCAAAACACATTTCACATTTTTAGCCGTCCTATGACGGGCAAACATCTAGTTTTGGTATATAAAAGTATATTAAGTAAAGCGTGAAAAACTGTTTAAAATGTAGTCACTGAGTCAGTTACTACATTCTTTCTACAAAAACATCTAAATATATATATATATATATATATATATATAGTATATAAAAGTATATTAGGCTACGTAAAGCGTGAAAAGTATATTACGTAAAGCGTGAAAAACTGTTTAAAATGTAGTCACTGAGTCAGCTACTACATTCTTTCTACAAAAAACTTAAATCGAACTGTTTATTGCAATGAAGACATTCAATTTTGTCGCCATCTTCAACTTTTCTATCAGCATTTAACTAAATGCAAAATTATTACTTAATTTTCCACTCAAACGTTTCGCATTATCATTGTTCATAATATTGTTTATTCCGGGAATGCGCCGCACGACATCATGAAATAAGTAAGAAAATTAATCGAACAAGCCGAAAATTTTTCGATTAAAAGTTTGAACGATCAATTGATTAATTAATCGTTAAAATCCGTAGTCCTAATTGTTATGCTAACTGATAAAACCCCAGTTCTTAAGTATATTTAGCATCATAATTATAGACTAGCACAGAGAGCGCCCTTGTTAAGTTTGCTTCTGAAGTGGCGCTATATAAATGATAAATTACAATTACAATTTATAAACATCTATCTGGCTTACTTACATCCTGTTTAATTTCGGCGTATTATTTTTTTTAATTCAGAATTTGCTCAGAAATTTCTAACACGTTGGGACGTAGGCCTACTGTCGCCAAGTTTGCCTATTCTTTGTTTCTGTAGTGGATTTTGTGAGTTTGTACGTTTTGATGGTATTTTGTTTTCGTGTCGTCTTAGCTTGCGAGATTGCATTATGAAGGATGGGCTTCCTGATGTGCTATGGTTCTGGGATGTATCGAGGGCCAACACCGTCTGCAGCTGAGTGATTTTCGTCACGGCGGAAGAGAGGCGACCGTGGCGACGCGGGTCTTTGAGGGGTAACCTCGTTGACTGTTAGTCACTGGTGGCGCTCCAATCTACCAATTATTGACCAGGTTACACATTCAATAAAAATTACTGAGTTAACTGGACAAAGAACACGTTAGTGGATTGTGACGTAATTTGGGTGTTTGTTATCAAGCGAATTTGCCGACAGCAAAAAGGCCGGCGTCTGATTAGTCGAGGACTTTTTGTATGGCGGTTGAGGACTTTTTGTTGCTGTGCGCTGATTGGTTGAGGACTTTTTGTTGCTGTGCGCTGATTGGTTGAGGACTTTTTGTTTGGCGTATGATGTGTGGTTGAGGACTTTTTGTTGCTGTACGCTGATTGGTTGAGGACTTTTTGTTAGTGCACGCTATTGGCTGAATATTGCTATAAATGAGTGTGTGTTTAGTGAGAGAGTGTGTGTGTGTTTAGTGAGAGAGTGTGCGTGTGGTAGTCCTAGGTTTTAAGTTCTGATTTCCTCTTATAATCGCACTTTCTGTGAGATTGAGAGATTGCAGTTGATGAATACAATCTGTTGTGTTGACTCGTGGTTTGTCGTCTTCTCGGTCAATCTAGCGTTAGGCATCGTTGGTGGCACGTTAAGTCCTTTGCCCGACGGGAAAGGCCGAGTTCAGCGGACGAGCACAGAAGAGGGAAGATTCCGAAGACGCTATCCTGGTGAACATTAAAGAGAGATACCGGAGTCCGCCCCACGCGCCCACAAGTTCGCCACAGTGGTACCAGAAGTGGGGTGTCAGACGATTGCAGAACGCTAATTACCGATGGGAGACGAGGACGACACACGCGTCTACCCGCTGGTCGACTTTGACGTCCTGCAGCCTCAAAGCTCTACGCCCGCCGAGAGAAGGCGACCGATGGAGATCAAGCCGGACCGGAACAGCCTGCCAGACGACTTTGGCTTCGAGGAGTGGAAGCCGATGGAGCCGATCGACCGAAGGAAATCCACGGAACCTGTTAGCCGGGAAGTGAAGGACGAGTCAAGGATCCTTCCGGGGCTGCTTGAGGGCGTCGGCGGCCTGCTGAAAAACCGGCCGATGCAGATGAAACCCGGGCGTTTCGATGGGACAGGTTCGCTGGAATCATTCCTGTCCCAGTTCGAGGTGTGTGCGAGGCACAACCGGTGGACCGCCTCGGACAAGGTCGATTTCCTTCGCTGCTCACTGGAGAAAGCCGCCACTCAGTTGCTCTGGGACTTCGGGGCCCAGCCGGATGCGACCTACGAACAGTTGGTGGAGCGACTACGTCAACGCTACGGGACGGAAGGCCAAGCTGAGACCTTTCGGACGCAACTATACTACCGCCGCCAGCGCGACGGGAAAGCATATCCGACCTCCTTCATGAAATTCGTCGGTTGGTGGTACTTGCCTATCCCGTACCTGCCAACGAAACCACGGAGATCATTGCAAAAGATGCGTTCCTGGAGGCGAAGAGTTATCAGGAGCTCTCGCTCAAGATTCGCGAGCGAGAACCCAAGTCGCTGGACGAAGCCTACCGGACAGCGCTTCGTCTGGAGGCCTACCGAAGCACAATGGGCCAGGACGACCGTCGGAGACCGTCGGAACCTGATGACCGCGGAAGACCGCCCAACCGGGTGCGTGGCACTCGAGAGACCGATGTGAGCGATCAGATCCAGGTGCAGTTGGATCGGTTCCTGACCATCCAGAAGGAAGAGCAACGCCGTTGGCAACGGGAGCTCGAAGGCAAGTTCGACCGACAGTTCCGGGAGCTGCGAGGTCGTACGCCTCCGGCTGATCCTGGACCGGACCGAGACGTTCGCCCTGGAGACCGCAACCGAGGACCGGGCCGAGAGACTCGCCCGGGAAACGCCAACGCCGACAACCAAGAAAGACCAAGGCGAGAGATGAATTGCTTCAACTGCGGTCAACCAGGCCACTTCGCTCGCAACTGCCGCCAGTCACGCCGGGCCCGCCATCGCCCGGATGCGACCGAGACAGAAACTCAAGATTCGACGCCGACGGAGCCGGTGGCCGCCAATCACACGACCCATCCAAGAGTACCCAACCGTGCAACCTACAACGCTGTCTACGTCCGAGGGACGATAAATGGACGCTCTCAACTCTGCCTGGTCGACACTGGATCGGAGGTGAGCCTCATACCTTCCTCTACTGTCCAGGGGTTAGAGATTCGTCCCTGTAACCGGTACTTGATGGCTGCGAACGGGTCCGATATACGGGTTTTGGGTGAGATAAGGGTCCCCATTAAGATTCGGAGTGGGTTTGAGATCTCTAGTGCATTTTTGGTGTCCGATCAGATAAGTGACCCCATGCTGGGTATGGATTGGTTGAGGGAACACCGATGCCGCCTAGGTTTTGGGACCGGGGCCTTGTTCATTGGTCGGAAACGTATTTCCCTGGTAAGAGGTAATGGAGCCGGGTGGTGCCGTCGGGTAATTGTAGCTGAGGAGGTTGTAGTCTCGCCTAAATGCCAATTCGATGTCCCTGTAAAGACATTGTACGGGGATTTGTCGTCGGTAGCGCCGGCCTGGATGACAGATGCCAAGGAAATCAGTCCGGGGGTCCATCTCGCACGGGTCGTAGTAGGCGATGACGCCAGAACGACCCAGGTCCGGGTTGTAAACTTGACCGAGGATCCTGTAAGGTTGGCTAAGGACCAGTTGTTGGGAGGGTTGCACCCGGTTGAAGTTGAGTGTCGGGAGACCCGTGATAAGGGTGAGGAGCCGGTTGGTGAGGCGGCTCCTTGTGAGATGTTGCTGGCCGATCTCCCCGAGGAGGTGACACCCGAGACCCGAGACCAATTGCGGGAACTGTTAATTGAATTTAAGGATGTTTTCTCGGTAAGGGAAGGTGATCTTGGCCGGACAAACGTGGCCACTCATCGCATTGATACGGGAGATGCAGGTCCTGTTAGACAGCCTCTACGGCGCCAACCGCTTCCCCATAGGGCTGCCATAGATGAGCAGCTGGATAGTATGTTGGCCGCTGAGACGATCGAACCCGCTGTTAGCGAGTGGGCGGCTAACGTGGTACTGGCTCGTAAAAAGGATGGGACCCTCCGTTTTTGCATAGATTACAGGCAATTAAATGAGAGGACGAGAAAGGACTCGTACCCGCTCCCTAGAATTGACGAATGTTTAGATGCTCTCTCCGAGGGAGGATGGTTTAGCACCCTGGACTTAAGAAGCGGTTACCACCAGGTGGCTATGGATCCTAGGGATGCGGATAAGACCGCGTTCGTTACGCGTAGAGGCATCTATCGATGGAAGGTGATGCCCTTCGGTCTCTGCAATGCGCCAGCAACCTTCCAACGGTTGATGGACATTGTCCTTTCTGGGCTTAATTTCGATGTTTGCCTAGTCTACCTCGATGATGTAATCATTTTCGGGAATACGCCCGAACAACATTTGCAGAGGCTGGGTAAGGTGTTCGAGCGATTGAGAGCGGCCAATTTAAAGTTAAAACCAAGTAAGTGTCGCTTGCTGCGTAGGGCCGTTTGCTTTTTGGGTCATGTTGTGACTCAAGACGGGGTAGCGGTGGATCAGTCCAAGATCCGCGAGGTTGTGGAGTGGCCAATCCCGCGACGACTGAAGGATGTGCGCTCTTTCCTCGGGCTATGTTCGTATTACAGGAGGTTCATTCGTGGTTTTTCGGTATTAGCTGCTCCTCTGTTCGCACTGACGAAAAAGGGTAGAGCGTTTGTGTGGGATGATGCCTGTCAAGAAGTGTTCGAACTTCTAAAGCGCGCTCTGACGACCACACCTGTCCTAGCTTTGCCTAAGGATGAGGGCACCTACGTCCTGGACTGTGATGCCTGCGACGTTGGCATAGGGGCCGTATTGTCCCAGAAGATTGATGGCGAGGAGCGAGTGATTGCCTATGGAAGTCGCTTACTTTCCACGGCGGAGCGGAACTACTGCGTTACTCGCAAGGAATTGCTCGCTATAGTATATTTCACAAAGCTGTACCGTCAGTACTTGCTGGGGCGCCCGTTCACGTTAAGAACAGATCACGCCGCGTTACAGTGGCTCCAGCGAACTTTTGAGCCCATTGGCCAGCAGAGCCGTTGGTTAGAACGCTTGGCAGAGTTCGAGTTCCAGGTGTTGCATCGGCCAGGTCAGAAACATGGTAATGCGGATGCCCTTTCCCGTAGGCCTTGTCGGCAATGTGATGTCGACGATGTAAGTGCGGTCGCTGCAGTCACCGAGGCTGTGCCCGCACAGCCATTGGATATTGAACCTGACCCGCAGGAGGAGTTAGTAAAGGCGCAGAAAGAAGATCCTGATCTTCGGGTGGTACGCCCGTGGCTGGAAGTAGGTACCCAGGCCCCGGCCCTAGTAGATATTCTGCGAGAGAATGAAGCTGTGAAGGTGTACTGGCACCAGAGAGACCGCCTGTACCTGTTCGAGGAGGTGATGTATCGGAAGACACCGGACGGGGTTGAGCAGTTAGTTGTGCCCAGGGCTATGCGGGATCAGTACATGAGGCTTGCCCATACAGGGATGACCGGAGGTCACCTGGGTGTCCGGAGAACCCGGGCGCAGGTCAGGCGTAGAGCCTTTTGGGTCGGATGGTCCCGGGATGTGAGGCGCTTCTGCCAGTGCTGCCCTCAGTGCAATCAATACCATCGCGGCTTGCCTCCCCGCCAGGGACCGCTGCAGCCCTTGCCTTGCGGGGCGCCCTGGGAACGGTTAAGTATAGATATCACCGGCCCCCATCCGCGTAGTCGAAGAGGGTATGTTTATATCCTTACGATCATGGACAACTTCACGAAGTTCGTGGAGGCAGTCCCCATGCACAATCAAGAAGCCATCTCGGTTGCTAGGGCCTTGGTTGAAAACGTCATCGTAAGGTATGGCGCACCGCTACAAATCCTCACCGACCAGGGGACTAATTTCGAGGGGAATTTGTTCAGGGAACTTTGCAGATTGCTGGGGATAGATAAGGTTAGGACGTCCCCTTATCACCCGAGTGGGAATGGGCTCATAGAGCGCTTTCATAGGACGCTTAATGCCATGCTGGGGAAAGTGGTCAGTAGCAATCAACGGGACTGGGACGAATCTCTGCCCCATGTCCTCGCCGCCTACCGGGCGTCACTACACGAAACGACTGGGTTCAGCCCGAACTACCTGATGTTCGGCCGGGAGACCCGCGCCCCGTTGGACCTAGTCTACGGCAGACCCCCGAGCGCTGAACCGGGCGAGGGCACATACGCGAGTTATGTGCAAGACTTTGCTGAGCGCATGGAGTCCGCGTACCGCCTAGTACGGGAGCATCTGGGAGTGGCTGCGGAACGCCAGAAGCGTGCTTATGACTTGCGCGTCCGTCCGGCTGAATTTGCCGCTGGGGAGCAAGTTTGGTACTATACGCCTCGCCGTTATCAAGGTCGCTCTCCGAAATGGCAAAAGATGTACACGGGTCCCTTCGTCGTGGAGGCACGCTGCGGCCCTGTGAACTACAGGATCAGGAAGTCCCCTCATTCTCGTCCACTCACGGTCCATGTGGACAAACTTCGGTCTTGCTTCGGGGAGGAGCAAGCAGAGGAAGTGGAGGTGCCTGCGCCTCCTGTCGACGACGACTCTGAGGTCAGCGGGCGTCCGAAGAGAGCGACTCGCCGGCCCGCGCGCTACCAATAGCTGGGCGCCGTTCTCCGGGGAGGTCTTGTCGTGGTCATGACTTGGGATGCGCCCCCTCTCCCTCTCGTCGTCACTCGCGTCCCCTTCTTCTTCTCTTTGTCACTATGCCTGCCTTCGACCCTCTTTCCTCCTAGTCGTTCACTCGCGCCCTTCCCCTCCTCCTCTCGACGACGCGACGCTTGTCTGCGTCCCTTTCCTCCATTCACGAACATTTTCTACGAGCAAAAATTGGGCGGTGACAAAATTGCCGACAGCAAAAAGGCCGGCGACGCCTATTGGCTGAGGACTTTTTGCTTGTACGTGCCCATTGGCTGAGGACTTTTTGCTTGCGTGTTCTGAACATTTGCACGTGGCCAGGCATGCGACTAATTAAATGACAGTATACGATGGATGATGATTTATTTTGATGGAACGCTTAATTAGTTTGATTCTGTATTGACTCTGCCCAGTTTATCTGATGGACTTTTAGTTTAATGCCCGAATAGTGGTAGGGCTCTGTTTATTTTGCAGGTTTGATGTTTTTGAACTTTGATGGACGCTAATTTGTGATGTTATGTTGCTTAGTTACGGAATGGGGGCATTCCCCTTTTTCTGGTGAGGGAAGTATTGTGACGTAATTTGGGTGTTTGTTATCAAGCGAATTTGCCGACAGCAAAAAGGCCGGCGTCTGATTAGTCGAGGACTTTTTGTATGGCGGTTGAGGACTTTTTGTTGCTGTGCGCTGATTGGTTGAGGACTTTTTGTTGCTGTGCGCTGATTGGTTGAGGACTTTTTGTTTGGCGCATGATGTGTGGTTGAGGACTTTTTGTTGCTGTACGCTGATTGGTTGAGGACTTTTTGTTAGTGCACGCTATTGGCTGAATATTGCTATAAATGAGTGTGTGTTTAGTGAGAGAGTGTGTGTGTGTTTAGTGAGAGAGTGTGCGTGTGGTAGTCCTAGGTTTTAAGTTCTGATTTCCTCTTATAATCGCACTTTCTGTGAGATTGAGAGATTGCAGTTGATGAATACAATCTGTTGTGTTGACTCGTGGTTTGTCGTCTTCTCGGTCAATCTAGCGTTAGGCATCGTTGGTGGCACGTTAAGTCCTTTGCCCGACGGGAAAGGCCGAGTTCAGCGGACGAGCACAGAAGAGGGAAGATTCCGAAGACGCTATCCTGGTGAACATTAAAGAGAGATACCGGAGTCCGCCCCACGCGCCCACAAGTTCGCCACAGGATCAAAGAAATGTAGGCTTACTAATCTAAAGCAAACTGTCTTTGCAAACGCGAATGCCAAACCACGGTTGACCAGAGCAACCATAGGTTTGAGCTGTGCTATACTACACAGTACACAGGCAATGTAAAGTATACCTTTTAGGCCTAATTATGGACAGATTAGAATATGAAAGAGATGACACAATTCTGGCTAATGGAATATTTGAAAAAATTTGCCAACAAATTAGCATTTCTTTGCTGTTGCCCGCACAATCAACAGCTGTACAAAGCCTACAAACATCAATAAATCATAAATTCTTACATTTATGTGACAACAAGAAAAGTATAACAACGAACATAAATCTTGACAGTAACTCTATAACACGCGGTCTGTTGCAGAACAAAACAAAGTCTGAAAGGCTGACGCTAGAGTAAAAGTTATTGAAGCAAAGTCGTACCCATGCAGGGCATTAGGCCTATATAGTCATAACCGACACATGGATTAAGTGGACATGCCTGTAAAACCTGAAGATTAGATAATCACCTCAAAAATAGAACACATTTTCTCCTACAGCTACAAAATCGATACTTAGTTTGCAGATTTAAAACACCAGAGTGACATAAAATGCAGTGTTTTATGCATACGCAAATGACTTCAAACTGATTTTTCACACAATGAGCAAACATGAATCAGGTTTACATGAAACTGCGTACCGTGTGCATATAATAAAGCGTACCCGCACTCGCGAAGCCTGTCTTTCGATCTCTGGGGCATCGATTAGTAATAATAATTCTCTCCAGTACATGAGTTCGGAATGCGGTCGTGCCCAGAAGTAACTGCATTACGCTAAGGCGCTACTGGAGTATTCAGAAAAGATCAGATGGATCAGATTAATTAGACGTATCTGGCACTGTATTTTAGACTCGATTAGATTAGAATAATGCAGAGAAGGAATTCATATGTATGAATGATTTGAATGAATGGGCACACGGCAGCCACCAGGTCGACAAGGAAGCGATAGCGGCGGCATTCTGGGCTGGGAAGACACAACTCGTAGAAAAGGATCTTAGAGTGATCCAGGATGAAGATCTGTTAATGGCGTATCTTCCACTTACTGCATCTTACCAACCTAGTAGCACATAATTATCTTCTCATTGATAGAGCATCTGTTTGCAACTCTCAGTGGTGCAGAACACCTTTAAAAGGCGCTGGCTTTATCATAAACCGAAATTTGTCCTTTATATTTCTACAAGTAAAATGTATCGATCGAACCATTCGCTGCTGGTTGACATTACGTAAACAGCGCATCTTGTGTTGTGCTGTTTGAGGGTTTAGCAAATGAATATGTCTGATTCTGCTTTAGACAAGCAGACGCCGCACTCAATACCAGCAAAGCAACGCATTTTGTTTCTCCTTGAATCCATTCGCAAAGGTGCAATTGGTGGCTGGAAGCAGTGATGAAGATCGGTCGAAAAAAGCACACCGACTAAGGACATTGTATCCAAATCAGGAAGATATTCTGAACCGGTCTCCCTTTATAAAAAAGAGTACCCTCCTCATTCAAAAGCCCAATCAACCTAACATGCGATGAATTAATGAGCGCTGCACTCGAGAGTGTGTCAACACTAAAAGTAGAGCCTACAGTAATTTACAATCACATATATATGAATTTTCGGTTTCTTATCATCAAAAAATATACAGCGTTTGCTCAAAATTAATAGGTTGTACTTAATTGCTCAGAGTTTCTCCGTAACTTCTACAATTATTTGATTACTGCTAAATAAAATTTAAAAAGTACTATAGTTGCGTAGCCAACAGTGTTTCATATTCCTCTATCAGGTTTAGAAGAAACTAACCATCCCTCACCCTCCCATTCAAAGTCCAGTCTTTCCCACCGATGATACGTTAGAGGGGCGAGAAACGTGATTTTGTCATAATATTATGGTGACGGTATGTTTTCCAAAAGGCTCTTCATGACAAGGGCCTTGATGGCCTTGAAGGTACAGAGTGAAGATTGAAGAACATACGTATCCTTCCAAAGACCTCCGCAAACATCATTGAGGCGTACTACTGCAAGTAATGCTGCTCGGCTGTAAGTCTGAACAAACACTCACTAGCGAACTGTACCGAGGCATCGGGTGAGTATATGCCTTCCGGAAAGGCGCTGAAACGTTCACCTCCACAGTCATGTTCTTATTTGGATCAACGGCTTTGTGAGCTTCGTAAAAGAAAAGTCTCCATCCGTTCTTCAACTTATCTACAGAATCAACACATATCTCGTTCGCACTTTCTCGACAGACTTGCGCAAAGTTGTAGCGGATCTCACCGTAGGGTGACCATTCAGATAGGGCGTAAATGAACCTGAAAGTCAGCCACTTAGTTCCTTCACACTCCAATGGAGACTCCTCTGATACATTACATATGTAGTGTGATATAATCGATGTGCTAAAATTGAGTTCTCCTATGGAAATAAAGAACTTACTAAGAGAGGATGTCAACTGGGCATTATCGAGATTTGGACCGCTTTGCCTACGCAACACTTCTGTCAGCGGAGTAACAAACGTCAACTGCTCTGGAGGTGAAGGATGCTTGAGAAGATATATCGAAACTTCCTGAAGATGGTACTTCTTTACTTTTGTATCTGGCTCCCAACGCCAATTCATGATGTTGAAGGCGATAGTGACACAATAGAGAAGGCAGCATATCAAGACAATCACTTGCTTTATCTGGTATTTGTCGTTCTTTCGAAGCTTTCTACCCTCAATATGGGCGTACCAGAGAAGTCGAAGAAAAATAAACACGAGACGAACAATGTGACACCATGACGCTACTTTAGTCGTGAACTGACGACGACAGCGCGCAACAAAATAGTCGACGATTGCGAGAGGAATGTGTTCGAAGAGCAAGGTAACTCCCAGTTCCAGATGAATCGCTAGAAGAGTGTCTCCTTCCGTAGTGTAGAGCGCCGAGAAGGTGTTCACTGTCTCTGGGAAGTAGAGCAGCGTTCCAACTATGGTAAAGACGCACATTGAGATCCAGAGGTCGCGACTCGGAGGTCCAATAACCAGGCCATAACTAAGTCCTTCGTCGGACAACAGTACGAAGTTAGTCAAGTTCATCATCAAGTCGGCAGTTCCAAGAAGGAACATGATCGCCACCCACGACCTCCTCTTCTGAAACCTTGCTACAATTCCGGAGAGACGTTCGCGCCATCTAGGAACGGTGACTTTCTCCTCGGTTTGTTCGTCGTCGTCCGAAACCATTTTCATGATGATTTATTTAATGCTGCGAAGAATTAGCCGACTCCGGTAGGCCTACCTTAATCCGACAGACGTCTTAATCTGACCGACCAACTATTCTAGTCGTACTTTACTCTGCTTATCACTAACTCACTGGCAGGCTCGGTCCAAGTGAATTAAATTCAGCATAACGACTCGTTTTATATGCACTGCATACACGCATTTGCATTCGTTTTGTTGATGCAACAATGTGAGTGTACTCACGGGTGTGTATTCTAGCAGACACTCACTGTACCCCGTAGACCACGGCGCTAGTCGTAGAGGAACCTTCTCTTCAATCGTCCCACACAATATCGCTCGGGATGAATAGATATACAAACGTTGGACGATTGCGGAAAGTTTATGCTGCAATCCCACTAGTATAATTTAATATCCATTGTGTTGTATCAACATTCGAGCCGTAACGCAAAGCCATTCTAGGACAGTAAACACGTCGCATAGACAGTGTTTCCGTTAGAGTCAAAAAAGAGGACGTACGTACGTCCCGACCTGGAATTTTGGACGTAGCTAATTTCTAGCGGCGATCACGCCGGGCGTATATGATATAACAGAAAGAATATACAATCACAAACTTTATTATCAATATTTAGGACAATATTTTGAACTTCCAACGACAGTTTCTCTACGACAAAATATAGTAAAACTAATGCATAAACAAGCAGAAAATGTAACACTGTCAGCAATAAACAGACATTAAATCACTGTAACTCTGGGACTTTTTGGCCGATACAATGCACTCAGTCTCCATTTCTTTTCCGATCTCCAATGTCGAACAGCAGTCATAAAATCGAATGAGTCAATTGAAGGACCGCCCGGTGCGAGATAATTCGTATATATTTTTGTGACCTACGGCGCCAAGTATATATATACGAGATAACTCGTACTGTACCACACGACAACCCATGCATAGGCTGGCGCACTAATAATGATTCCATTGGCGTATTACGTAAGCTTAATATTATTATATTGCTAGACGTCATACAACATCTATTAGCGAATCAATTATAGCGATTTTTATAGCTTGGATAAGGCACTTGATTGCAAGTTACCTATATGTATAGGCCTACAAAATAAATTATAATATGTTCAGCAACATCCTTGGAGTCATTTAAGTCTAGATTCAAGACACATTATTTTAAGTTAGCGTATCCTGACTAAAGCACCCTTGTAACGGCATGGGCCGTGTTACGGTGCTGTAGAAATTGCCGTATTCATCATCATCATCATCGTCGTCATCATCATCATCATCATCATCATCATCATCATCAATTTGCCTGTAATGGCTAGGGCTTTTGCATAATTTATATGAGGCTGTGAAAGGATACTGTAAATATATAGTGGAATGTAAAGTTATACGAAATAGTTATGAAAATTGTAATGACTGTTTTACAATAAAACACTTCCCAACCAGTCTGCTCTGCCATCCTCTCTGGTAGTCGCTCCTCGTCTTTAAAAAAACTAAAATCCTGTCTTTTCTGTCGGGGTTGCTCGCACTGGGAGCGCTTCTGAAAGGCTCTTGCTGATAGAAGCGCTTTATAAATGACCAAATGCAATACAATGCAATACAATAACGGCATAATACAGGTATGCTGTAGGCACGTCCAAAACCGCTAAAGGCCCAAAGCAATCGGTTCAAACTTCATAATCCAAAAAGAAAAGTACAATGCAGTAGTTACCTGCACCCTCCTTAGCGAAGCTGTTGCCTTTATTGGCCGCAGAGCAGACTTTGCAAAACATCCGCCCATCTTTATGCTTGACCCAAGAATTATAGGCCTACGTACGTCTTATCCCAGTTGCTGTTGTATTTCAGCACGATCTTTGTCGATGGTACTTTAGTGGCCGTATTTGCTTTTACGACGTTACATAGCAAATCGTTTATAGCCTAATTGGCGCAACAATATCTTTCTTAACGTTTATAGCCTATGTCGCTCCTCGGTGGTATTACTTCCACGTGTTGCGCCTGAACGCACGACGAACTTCCACATTCTTCCTATTGTTGCGTCAGCCGCTCTCTAGAAAATGAACTAGTGAGAAGAAACGGTCGAGTCAGTGAAATTAGTTTGGTGCTGCGGTCCAGCGGCTGACAGGCATGAAAGCTGACACGGCCAGGGCCAGGGCGATGTAATACAGAGTAGGTGGGAAAATCTTGGACTAGTACACTACCAAGATTACTCCACTAACTTGAGGATAAGATCAGTGTCAGTGAGAACATAATCGCGTTGACCATCGCTGACCGGTCGGAGGGCGCCCGGCGCCGTGCAATCGTATCCCGTTAGCTATCAAAATAGGCCATCGTATGTTGTAAACAGAGGCACCCAGCTTCAACCTGCAGACCAGTCCACATAATGACGAACTAATATCTAATTAGCCTTAGTGCTTGGTGTGTATACGTCCGACGATAGACATCTGGACGTATTCGACTCACCACTGGAATTTTCCTTACGCCTTGCCCGAAGAATTTGGACGTTTTGGACATTTTTTAAGGACGTAAAAACGGCCATTTGGGCGTTAATGGAAACACTGCGCATAGAGTAATTGCAGAAGTTTCATATCTGCCAACGTCAATACATGTGGAAGTGGTGCATGAAATAATTTGCACACGACTATTAAACCCTGGGAGCCGATGGATGCGTGGATGGAGTTTATCTAGCTATTATAATTCATGAACAAGTGCTTGTAGTGACCTTCTGGTGCTGGAAAAATGCCTCTTATATTTCTGAACGAGGGCTGGTGATAAATATCAGGCTATAAAATTCTACTATAAACGATCACTTCAGATTTCCCCATCTGAGCAATTGTTGCCTGTCTGTATTGACGCGTGCATACCATCGACGTATATTAGGTGGACACGGCATATAAGAGATTCAAGCTGAAGCCCAGCCGTTTGCCATGCATGACTCACATCATCGACGTTTATTGGATGCGTTATGAGTTCGTTGATTGGATGGACACAGGACCTATTATCTTATTGAGCTCTGTCTGACGTCATGCATGGCAGAAAGTTCAGTAGGCGGAAGCTTCACTTTACAGTACAACTTTAGCGGGGGGGCCCGGTGGAGCATTGGATAACATCTGGCACAGAGACCGAGAGGTACCGAGTTCGAGCCCCGTTGGGCGGATATGCTTTGTAGGCTGCTATTAGCGCCGTTGTATTGCAGGCTGTCTGTTCTGTTAGTAGTTAAGATTTAAATTGCATAACATGTAAATGTACAGCGCAGTGCGTTTGTCAGGCGCTTATTAAAGAAAAGATATTATTATTATTATTATTATTATTATTATTATTATTATTATTATGCTGTTTCCACCCAATATACGTCGGTGGTGCATACCACGATTCAGCGATTGACCGTCTCAGCAGTGACGGCGCACAGGTTTTAAGTGTGGGAGCGTTATAAGATTTCAATTCCAGAACTTTAAAGATGCCAACGGAAACCAGAAATTTCGATTATTATGTTCAAGTGGCTTTGATCTTAAGTGCGTGAGATTGCATCTATGAAATAATCTAGCAGAGATAATATAGGCCTATGCTACGAATCGGGGACCAGCATAAACTCTGAAAGATTTTCTTAAAATCTTAGTGGTTGAAATTAATTGAGAGAAGGAAAGTTTGTTAATTCATTATAGCAGACTGTAATGGAAGAGGCGATTGGAATATTAAAATATACCCGGTATGGAGAATGAAACATTATATGAACAGTGTAGGGATTGAAGTAGGGCCTAGTTCATTTATAATGAACATTATATTAACGATAAATAGGCATAGAATTTTCTAACCTAAATGAATATAAATATATGGAGTGACTGAATATCAATATATGGGCAGAGTGAAGACGTACAGAGTCATAGCTGGTATATGAATCACCAGGCTATAGCTGTTCCCAAATGCAACAGCTGAGCAGAGACGACCAGTAAGGCGACAGCAGTTGTGGATTATCTATCTCATCTAGACAAAATAACATTTACTTCTCTCAAATCAAGCGTCTTCAGTTCATCGAAATGCTCTTAGTTGATCGATAACTAGGACATTAAATTACAACCACTCCATTCTTATTCTAAAACTTTCAATTCCAGATCATCCTCTTGTCTATTCCAAGTCACAACTCATCTTCGATCTTAGCTTTTTCACAGATTGATTTTTTAGAGGGGATCTCAACTCTGAAACGATCACTCATCTGACTTACACCGATAGCCAGACGGGAAGGTAGACAGACAGGCAGGAGGCAGACAGACAGACAGACGGGAAAGCAAACAGACAGACAGACGGGAAAGCAAACAGACAGAAAGGCAGATTGTCAGACGGGAAAGCAGACATACAGGAAAACAGACATGCAGGCAGTGTATGGGTTGTGTGCGAGGTGAAGTTTAACGAGTGCAGGTCAAGAATCCATCGTCACTGTCCAAGTATGAGGCAGACAGAGAGGCAGACAGGCAGACAGGCAGGCATTTAGGCGGACAGAGCAGGTTACTCATTCTTATAAACACAGTCTATACCTTCCCAGCTCCTCTGTTTCCTTTCCCTTCTGGTCTTATGGCAACCTGAACTTTTCCTTCACCGATTCACTATTTACAAACGAACCAGGTACTAGAGCTGAAAGTAGAATAATCCCAGAGTAAACAGAGGACGACGTCGGGGTAACTGGATCATTAGCCTATAGTTCATCTTTGACTCGAATGTAAGAGATTGGCTGAATGACCGATAGATCATACTTGAACAGTGACGATGGATTCTTGACCTTCACTCGTTAAACTTCACCTCGCACACAGCCCATACACGCTCTCTACCTTTCTGGCAACGGATTCAATGGGGGACTCTGTGAGCAGTTCCTTTAAGCGGCGATAGGCGTCGCCAGTATGTGATGTGGTCAAACTTTAGACAATTTTAGCGTAAATAAACCATAGACATCATATATTAAATGTAAGATGTCTATGAAATAAACCTACCGCACAACAGAGCACACATTTTACCTAGAGTAGCCAAACTCTAAACCATCCTGGCGCCACCTATAGCAGCCATTTTTACAGAGTCCCCCATTGTGCCTCGCCATTTTAACGATGCTGCGCCAAGCTGTAATAGATCAGATTATGAAGAACCTAGAACCGCATACTATTGAAAGAAGGTTACATAGCATAACATGAAAGGGTTTTAAGTGGTTCAGAAGACGTTTCGTTTGTTAGAACCACTGCAAGTTAACCTGTAACGCTTAATATCCAATTCTTCCTATAGCTTTCTCTTACATGCCGTGACAATGTCCACCGAGACACAGAGGATTGTATTTGTCTAAACTCTAAAAGAAGAACCTGCTCAGCAATTTCTAACACGTTGAGGTCTAATAATGTGAACCGAACTTAGGTCTATTCTTCGTCTTTGCTACAGATTTTGTGCGTTGAGAAGGAATTTTGTTTCCTAAGTTGATTTGGCCTATATGACTGCATCAGGTAGGCCCATTCTTTCTAATGTGCGGCAGAGTCTGGGATTATCTTGGTTTCGGTGGTGGACGACTGATTCGGGTTTTGGAGTAAACTCGACCGCCAGTCACTCGTGGAGCTTCGTCTAACGTTTGGCACGCGACAAATGCCTGCCCCTCATGCACCTTGCGCCTCCTCTAGCTTTCTATGCATTGTTTTGCTAACTGATAAAACCCCAGTTCTTCATTAGGGCCTACATTTAGCATCATACAGGCCAGCACAGAGAGTGTCTTTGTTTAGTTTGCTCCTGAAGAGGCGCTACATAATTTGATCAATTACATTTACAATTTATAAGCATCCTGCTTACTTACATGTATATCCTGCGCATGTCACCGGCCACGGCGGTCGTAATTCAACTTCAGAATCTGTCTCATTTCAGGGTGTCATATTTTCTAAATTCTGAATTTGCTTAGAAATTTATGACATGCTGGGCTTTACTGTTGCCAGGTTTCGTATTGGACTTATTCTGTTTCTGTTGCGAATTTTGTGAGTTTGTGCGTTTTATAGAATAGAATAGAATCTTCGTTTATTCATAACACATTGTCAGAACGCAATGCGATTACAAGAAAAACAAAAAATAAATAAAAATGTGTAAGTTAGGTGTAGCTTGCGAGACTGCATTAGGAAGGATGGGTTCCTGATGTGCTATGGTACTGGGATGTAACGAGCGTCTACACCGTCTGCAGCTGAGTGATTTTCGTCACAGTGGAAGAGAAGCGACGCGGGTCTTTGGGGGTAAAGTCAACTGTTAGTCAACTGTTAGTCACTGGTGGCGTTCCAATCTACCGACCGACAGGCGACGAATAACGGTTCCACGCGCACCCGGCGGGATCAAAGCATAGCCGGATGTTCGTCATCAACTATCAACAAAGGACAATCGACGCAACTTGGTCCAAAGACAATGAACGTTCATGAAATTATCTGTCAGCTATGAAAGGGAATCTTTTCGTGTACATCTGCGTAGAACCGCTACTAGTGCCTCTCTTCTAGTTTTCTCTGCATTGTACTGCTTACGCGATGAAGTTTCCGTTCCTAATAATACATTTGATATCATTTTAAGCTAACGCGAGAGTGCACTCTAATTTATTTTCTCGAAAAACGGTGCTATATAAATTATTATTACAACTGCATATGTGTCTCCTCAATGAAACTTTTAAAAAGGCATGTCCATTTTGATCCCGTCTTATCGGCGCCTCTAATGCGAAGTGACCAAGCCAAGTTATTGATTCATGAGTTGGAAGGGCTAGCCGAAATGAGAATCAGTTTAAAGCCACCGGTGCGCCTATGAGTACAGAGAGACAGACATACGGACGGACGGACAGACAGACAGATAAGAAAGACAGAGATCAAAGAAATTGGATGCGCGGCATTCAAGGTGCAGTGTAAGCCTATATAATATCAGAAGACACTTCAATTTAACCGACAGTTACAGACAGACGGATGTCGTGTTCGGGCAGTTCCTGTCAGGTCTTGAGCAACGCTATTATACACAAGTAATGTACCGTTGGCCTGTGTAATAGCGGACAGATAAGAATATTAAATAGTTGTCAAAATTCTGGCTAATTACTATGGATTATTTAATTAAATTAGCAAAATATGAGCATTTCTTGCTGTTGCCGGGAAAGCGGAGGAGTAAGCCCGCAAATTCAAATGTTGTACAAGGCTTGCAAACAGCAATAAATCACAATTTCTTACATTTATGTGACAACAAGTAAATTAAAGCAACGAACATAAATCTTGACAGTTATCCTACTGAAAAGGATGTAAAGGCTGATACTAGATTAAAATTTACATGAGCGTAGTCGTACCAAATCCAGAACAGTCTTCAAGCACCTACAGTTCAGGAAGCGAAAAGCCTTCCTCTTTTTCAGAAAACAGTTTAAAATTTAATTGTTCGTAACTCCGAGCAGTGGCATAAGTTATTCTTTATCCGAGTCATGAGACGAAATTTGTCCTACATATTTATACGAGCAACGATCGAATTATTCGTTACTCGTGTAGTTTGCAGCGCAGACATATTCATGCCGGACATATACATAGCGTTCGAGGGATTTAGGAAATGAAAACGGATTGCTTTCACTGTCAGATTCTGCTTTAGTCAAGCAGAGACACTCAATAGTAGCAAAACCAATGCATTTGTACCTCCTGGAATCCATTCGCAAAGGTGCAATTGGTGGCTGGAAGCAGTGATCGATCGACAAAAACATACCGACTGAACACATTGTGTCCATATGTGAAACATATTCTGAACCAGTGAAGAGAAATCTCCCTTTACGAAAAGAATGTACCCTCCTCATTCAATAACCCAAATCGCATACAACCTAACTTGCGATGAAATGATGAGCTCTGTACTCAAGAGTGTGTTAAATACTAAAAGTAGAGCCTACAGCAATTTACAATCACTGATCTGAATTTTCTTATAATCAGAAACTACAAATCGCTTGCTTAAAATAAGTTGATCTTAATTGCTCAGATTTGCTCCTAAACTCTACAATTACTTGAATACTGCTAAATAAAATTTAAAAATCACTATACATGGGTAGCCAACAGTGTTTCATATTCCTCTGTCAGGCTTAGGAGAAATTAAACATCCATCACATCCTATTCAAAGTCCAGTCTTTCCAACCGATGCTGCGTTTATGACCCGCAGCGAGGGGCGAGAAACGGGATTTGTCATATGGATAGCTTTTCCAAAATGTTCCTCTTGACAGGAGTCTTGATGACCTTGAAAGTACAGAATGAAGAACATGCGTATCCTTCCAAAGACCACTGCAATCATCATTAAGGCTTACTCCTGCAAATTATGTCGCTCGGCTGTAGGTCTGAGCAAACAGTCACTTGTGAATTGTACCGAGGCATCGGGTGAGTATAGGCCTTCCGGAAAGGCGCTGAAACGTTCACCTGCATAGTCATGTTATTACTTGGATCAACGGCTTTGTGAGCTTCGTAAAAGAAAAGTCTCCATCCGTTCTTCAACTTATCTACAGAATCAACACATATCTCGTTCGCACTTTCTCGACAGACTTGCGCAAAGTTGTAGCGGATCTCACCGTAGGGTGACCATTCAGATAGGGCGTAAATGAACCTGAAAGTCAGCCACTTAGTTCCTTCACACTCCAATGGAGACTCCTCTGATACATTGCATATGTAGTGTGATATAATCGATGTGCTAAAATTGAGTTCTCCTATGGAAATAAAGAACTTACTAAGAGAGGATGTCAACTGGGCATTATCGAGATTTGGACCGCTTTGCCTACGCAACACTTCTGTCAGCGGAGTAACAAACGTCAACTGCTCTGGAGGTGAAGGATGCTTGAGAAGATATACCGAAACAGCCTGAAGATGGTAGTCCTTTACTTTTGTATCCTTTGGCTCTCTATGCCAATTCATGATGTTGAAGGCGATAGTGACACAATAGAGAAGGCAGCATATCAAGACAATCACTTGCTTTATCTGGTATTTGTCGTTCTTTCGAAGCTTTCTACCCTCAATATGGGCGTACCAGAGAAGTCGAAGAAAAATAAACACGAGACGAACAATGTGACACCATGACGCTACTTTAGTCGTAAACTGACGACGACAGCGCGCAACAAAATAGTCGACGATTGCGATAGGAATATGTTCGAATGACAAGGTAATCGCTAGTTCCAGATGGATTGCCACAAGAGTGTCTCCGTCCGTATTGTAGAGCGCCGAAAATGTGTTCACTGTCTCCGGGAAGTAGAGCAACGTTCCAACTATGGTAAAGACGCACATTGAGATCCAGAGGTCGCTACTCGGAGGCCCAATAACCAGGCCATAACTAAGTCCTTCGTCCGACAACTGTACAAAGTTCACTAAATTCATCATCAAGTCGGCAGTTCCAAGAAGGAACATGATCGCCACCCACGACCTCCTCTTCTGAAACTTCGAAACGATTCCGGAGAGACATTCGCGCCATCTAGGAACGGTGACTTTCTCCTCGGTTTGTTCGTCGTCGTCCAAAACCATTTTCACGATGATTTATTTAATGCTGCGAAGAATTGGCCGACTTAATCCGACAGACGTACTGTTCTAATCGTCTTTTGCTCTGTTTCTCACTAATCCAGTGGTAGGCCTGGTACAAGTGAATGAAATTCAGCATAACGCCTCGTTTAATATGCGATGCATATACACACTTTCATGCGTTCTGTTGATGCAACCGTACGCGTGCATGCACATGTGTGTGTATATGGCAGACACTCGCTGTCCCCCGCAGACTATGGCGCTGGTCGCAGAGGAACCTTCGCTGCCATCGTCTCGTGCAATATCGCTCGGGATGAATAGATATACAAACGGTGAGCGATTGCGGAAAGTTTACATTGCAATCTCACTATTATCATTTAATATCCATTGTGCTAGATCAACATTAGAGCCGAGCGCAAAGTCATTGTTGGACAGTAAACACAGCGCCTAGAGTTATTGCAGAAGCCTGGCATCTGTCATCATTGTCATTATGGCGAACCTCAATACTTGTGGAAGCGGTGGATAAAAACCGATTACATATTTGCACACGACTGTTAAATCCTGGCAGCCGATGGATGCAGTTTATCTGGCTATTATACCTCATGAACAAATGCTTGTAACTATTTTCTGGTGCTGGAAAATGCCTCTTATAAGTTATAGGCCTATATTTGAACGAGGGCTGGTAATAAATCTCAAGCAATCAAATGGTACTGTAAACGTTATTTTCAAATTCCCCATCTGAACAATTGCTTCCTGTCTGTATTGACCGTGAATTCCACGAGGCAGCGATTGACCATCTCAGCAGTGACGACGCACAAGCTTTAAGTTTGGGAGCGTTATAGGCCTATAATATTTTAAGTCCCAGAACTCAAAAGATGCCAACAGGCACGAGAAATTTCTATAATTATATTCAAGTGGTCTTGATCTGAAGTGCATGAGATCACATCAACGAAGCAATCTAGCAAAGATAATATCAACATACCTCTAAGGAAGGGAATATAATGGCGGCGAAATCTTGAATCTGAATTCACTTTCGGAAGTCGTCAGCGTCGAGGAAATGGTCGTCATCGACGGCAGGAGAAATCCGCTCTCGAGGAAGGTTTGACGATATACTGGTATTCGTTTATTCAAAAACATGATGACATATACCGCAACAAGTTACCGGTCACAAAGAGACAAATACTGTGAAAGAAAAAAGGAAGAGTAAAAAAGTAAAACTAAGGATCATTAAAACGTTGGTAGAGCTGCCAGAAACACGAGTGAGTGCTAAGGATAACCGTTAGTGGAGTGTAGGCTACGCGGGATAAATATCCGATCGTGTATGGATGGAAAATTCGAGGACTTGAGGCGCCGTTCGATGGCGGAGAGCGTCCACGCAGCACACTGGGCGCGTTCCAGGCGTCAGCTTCCGTCTGAGCCCAAAGATGAAGTAGCCACGCAAGGGACGAAGGCTGGAGCAGGTCCCTATGGTGGCGATGGTGCTTGCCGACACAGGCTACTGGAACTACGAGTTTATGAGCAACAATCTTTTGAACATTACATAAGCTTTAATCTGATAAAATTGAAGCAAGTAATTTTCGTTCCATTTAGAAAATATTGAGGGCTGAGATATTTTATTTGTTGGGAACATTCTGAGATATTGAAAGCAAGTACTTTTAGAAGCAAGCTGATTAATTTATAATACGTGTTCTGAATTCATATTCATGCGTATCGAATATAGGGTAGCTGCCTTAGTTTGGCGCTGCCTGCTGGGTCTCGCTTCTGCATACCTTATTGAGCTTTGTAGCCCCACCCTTAGTGTTCGAGGCTCGCGCTCCCTCCGTTCAGCTGAACAGGGTCTTCTTTCTGTCCCTTTTGCTCGTACCTCCACCAGGCAGAGCCGTGCTTTCTCTGTGATCGGCCCCTCGACCTGGAATGGCCTCCCTCTGACACTCCGCTCCCTTCCTAGAACCCCTTCTCAGTCATTCCTCTCTCAACTAAAAATGATCTTATTTGGCCGCGCTTGGGTTGGGAGCACCTCTGAGTAGTTCCCTTGAAGAGGCGCTATATAAATTCTAGTAATGAATGAATGAATTCATGAACAACAGGTAACAATAGACTAAGGTCCATAACAAGACTAATAGACATCTCGATTTCTAGTAATCTCCAGCAACACCGATCTAACCAGGAACAAAGAAACAACCATTTAAGTCTAGAGTTAGCAATAAAAGGCAGCCCGCCAGGGTGAGAATTTCCGGGGTTGGGGTTCAACCTTCTAGTCTTTCTTAGGACCTCTCAGTTAAGTTTTTATTGCGCATACCCAGGGGTCGTTTCCAATAATAATAACGACAATTTATATGGTGCCGTTACGCGGCCATACCGCTACAAGGGCGCCTCAATTCCAACTCTCTCCGATCTCAGTTATATAGTGTGATTTAGCATTATTTTACTCTGTGTCTCTGACAAAGAGAAGAAATTTTCATGTTGTATGGTAATTTTTGAATTTTCTAAACAAATGACTTGATTTTGATTCGAGTCTGATTTGCAAACCTGCTAGCGTTGAAATCTGCTGCTTTCAAAATTTGTTGACTTCAGTTTGCAAAATACGGATAAAATAATCAATTCCACTTCGATCAAAGTCTGACCCCCTCCCCCCTCAGTCTTTTTTCTACAATTCTCACAGAGCAGCGAACACGCGGGCGTCAGAATATGGGCCTACACATAAGGAACTTGCAGTTTCAAAAATATTTGTCGCTACATGTATATCATCCAGCTGGTCAGTGGTCGTTGTTCGTTGCTGAATCCGAAAATTCACAAGTATTGTGCAGAAATTGGCAGACTGCTGCTTATTGGATATAAAAGACCATCGCCTGCAGGCACTATATAGCAAATCAAACTTTCCTTCCCTGTCTCAGGACCAACTGCACAGAACAGTCTTCCCGACCATGTGAAGAACGCGCCATCTCTGGAGACATTTAAATCCCAGCTCAAGACTTATCTTGTTAAACAATCATATGATTGCCATTAACTTTTTAAGCTCATGTACATTGTACAGCGCCCTTTCCTTCGGCATCGGCAGAGTACGGCGCTATACAAATCGTCTTATTATTATTATTATTATTATTATTATTATTATTATTATTATTATTATTATTATTATTATTATTATTATTATTATTATATTATTATTATTATTATTATGTTTAATACAGCTAGACGTTACACTGCTAACAGAAGAAGTCTATGGCCAATTGTTTGGCTTACATGAGAGGCTAATCTGTCTCTTCTGTAAAAACACGCCCTCTAGCAGCAGACCAAATCTACATAAATCAGAAGTGGTGTCTAAATAGCCTATATTAGACTGACTCTCATTCTCGGAAACCAATAAATCATAAATGTCATTTGATGTTGTTGCCAATTTTCCCTGAAGCAGCATTCGGATTCATCAGCAGCAGCAGCCCCGCGCATGCCATCCCGTCTAGACAAACGAAGTGCATTTGCGAATACGTCAGTCGACAGCGAGGATCCGTTTGAACGCCTGCACTTCCACAATGACCCAAGGGACAATGTGGAGCTATACATTGGCGATATGAAATTCATGCAGGGACAAAACATCCACGTAGATAAATAAACAAACTTGGCTAGCAAGACTCTCAGGAATTGGACCATATAATGTTACACATGACTATAGGCCTATGGATGTCTAATAATAATAATATGGCATTAAGTCAGTGGGGGCAACGGATATCCAATACTAGCCAGTGTGAGTGCAGAACTATCCTCTGAATTTCTGGATCCTAGTCTTCGTTATGGCTCCAGATGACTATGAAGCTACATGAACTCGCTTGTATAGGTCGATGATACTTAGACTAATTACATGTATACGTAAGCAGTTTAAGCACTAGGCACAGTAGGCAGCCCTTGCAATCAACAGTGTTGGATTGGTGGCACGCGTACAAATGTTTTAGGCACGCGGAATTCAAAGCGTCCACAAAATTTCAAACTATGAAATATGCAATCACTCCAGGAATCCACATTTTCTTTTATGAGAGATTTTATTTTCACACCTTTTAAAGGAATCTTTTAAATAATGCCTTCTGTTGGGGAAGTGGTTGAATGACCAGTAACACGTTGGCACGAAAATAAGAGGACGCAGGTTCGATACCCGCTAGCTCCATAAGGTTTACTCAGCCTTCAAGTCCCTAGGTTGCGACTGTAAAGTGAACAGTAAGATAGATGAGCGCCTTGCACAATGCAGTTAAATTTGACTCCTGTTAAACTTGTTATCATCTGGTACTACTAGATTATGTATTCTTACTGCGTATTTATTAGTTTGAATTAATAAACGAGCATTTAAAAAAGCCTTTGTTTTAACGCTTAGTCAATTAAAATCTATGCCGATATGAGAAAAGGCCCTACTCAAACCTTCTATTCAGATTTGCTAAATAGGGCCTTTTACATGCGCAGTAAATGGAATAGGGAAACCACACTGTTCTGTCACGGTATGCTATATTGCCACAGAAAACTACCTCAGGTTTGAAAAAGTAACGTTAGGCTTACCAACTGCAGCTCCGTATCTTTCAGACCTTGCAAAATCCTTCCGTAAATGGTCTGGATGCAGAGACTGCTATCAGACTAGCATTCATATGAACAATGGCGTAGGCTACAGTGTTAAAGAGTCTTCCTTCTTTTATGTCTTCCGAAAGAGACCTAAAACCGATGACATTTCATACGACAGGCGATTATGATGCTAGGAATTTTTATGTTCCAGCAACAACTGCTTATAAGCCTGGTCTACGCTCGGTTTAATGAAACTGAATGTGCACGTATGACGACGTACAAATGCAGTGAGATAGTAGGCTACGTTAGATACATAATAAAGTCATAAAGTCCCTTAATTATGTCGACAAATTTTAGGCAGTTTTTGACCCCTCCCCCTTGTCAACAACGGTTAAACATTGACGGACCCCCCCTAAAAAATTATGTCAACAATCCCAGAACCCCTCCCCGGGTACAAAAAAGAAACACCATGGCTCAATTATACATGTAGAATAATTTCTTACATTTTTACACTAACAAATGCAATCTCGATTTAAAAAATATATTAGTTTAGTTTATTACCAGCTTTTTATTAGTATTAAACATTAAGCACTTTATACATTTTTAGCATTTACTTAATGTTTTCGCTACCGTTTTGAAGGGTCTGTGTTGATTCATTGGAAAATAATTTGACGTCAAACCGAACCCCCGAACCCCTTGTCAACAACTGTCAACTTTTCCAAACCCCATCCCCCCTATTTTGTTGACATAATTAATGGACGACCCCAAACACAATGCTCAAGGAAAAAGTGAATCTCCCAGTTTGAAAGCTTAGAAAGCAATACTAACTTTTTCAGCTGATATGCATTTAGTCTTTCACCTCTGCAGTCGTTACTAAATGCGGCCGACAGATTAATAGCACACCTTAATCTCACATTTCTACCTTCAAGTTTGAACAGCTGCACTGGCTTCCTCTCACTGCTCACATTAAATTCATTCTGTTCTTCAAGCACAACGGGGTCTTGCCCCGCAATATCTAGCTGATGTATTACTCCGGCCTCTTTCATCCTTCTCGCATCGTCCATGCACTCCGCTCTCCAAACAGACTCATCTTCCAGTTCCTCATACTAAAACGACTATGACTCAGTTCTGGTCCTTTAACTCAACTCAACCATCAATTTGCAATGCGCTGACTCCATTTACTCGCTCTCTACTTCTAGCTGGTTTAACCCCTCTGCCTCCTTTGTATTTCTCAAAACATATTTCTTCGCTCGTGGCATTTCGCATTGGGAGCGCCTCTGAACAGTTCACCCTATTAGAGGAGCTTTATAACTGTTTGAGTACAGTGCAATACAATACAATCCAGTAGCAAAAATTTAGTTGTTAACAGGTTAAGGAGTTTATTGACCTAAAGGCCAATCGGTCGGTTGTCGTATGAAATGTGGGTCTACACAGACTGCGGAGTGCGACTGCAGATCAAAACCGCTTATTGTTTTATCCTGCATCCGTAAATATATTCAAGCTAAAAATAATGATTATGCTTCTTTACCAGACGGAAGTCTATTTAAATTAAGAAGGCTTCGGGAACCGAAGGGAAATAACCACATCCATACGCTGAGAACAAGTAACATGAAACAATAGTTAAGTAAGTAAGTAAGTAGGTATAACCTTTAATACAACATTTACAACGCACAATGGGACATCAATAGGCTAATTATATATCGTAATGATAAAACATCTAAGTAATAACATTGATAATAATAAAATATTATTATTAAAATCTGTTTTGTTTGATTTTTTGTTTGATTTAAATCTTGTGCTGCAATGTTTTGTTATTTAGTTGTTTGGCTATGATTCAGCCCTAACATTGTTATTTAAGCTGAATTTTGTATATGCAAATGATCATAAAAATCGTCTTGCCATCAGTAGGCAGCCCTGCAATAGCGGATTATTTTATCCTTTAGCGCTGTCCTGTTGACTGTATCAGCAGATTAACTTTTGAAAATGACTGATCGTTAATTATTTGTGCTGTTGCTGAATCAATAAACGGCTGATTGATTGATTGTGTTTGCGAAACTTGAATATTAGCTATACAACATCCTAGTAATAAATCCTTTCCTATTAAGGGTGTCAGAGAGCGGAATATTAGGGCTGTGGGAGTATCTAAGGGAGTACCGTATCCGGTTTCACGGATGGGTGGGAGTAATTTGTAAGAACGTGCCCCGCGTCCGACAATATTACGGAGAAGAGTGCTTCGTCTGCTTTGGCACACAACTCTTCAATGATGGGGGTGCAAGTAGGCAAATATCCCTGGCGTATTAGTTCTGATAGTTGCCTCACGCAGGAAAGCAAACAGAGAGACAAAATGACAAATTATACTTATTTGTTAGTGACATGAATTAGTGATGAGATCTCGTTCACGAGAGACAGCAGCAGCAACAGCAGTAGGTATAATACGATAAATTTACGAGTGAGCGAAAAGCAGAACAAAGAATCCGAGATCGAGGAACGCCAGCAACACCACTTCTGAATTCCATCGTACCAGACAATTTGTTTCAGATTTACAGTAATTGCTCATACATTGCACTCTCATTTCAACAACAATGGCAGGCCTGCTGCAATTATATTAAGCATGTAAGACTGTAAGTGTGTATGCAGAAGCAAAGTGTGGATCAATGAATATGTTACGCTACAAAGAGATGATTGATGGAGCAATGTAGATTGATGCTGATCACCAATGATCTAAAATATATTATGGTGGCATCGATGTTGTCAAGCGGTTTCGCTTGGTTTGTTATTTGGCGTCCGTCCGTCTCTTCGGGTTTCCTCGTCTTCTCTGGTTTATGATAAATGACGATTCTGTTCCTTTTACAATTTGTTTTCAACAATTTACAAAGTATGCTATAGCGTAACGACTTGACAAGCACATACTACGTTCTGCGTACCCTTCAAGAACCTCAGCTTTTCTTAGGGCTTGTCCTATCGAGTCCCTTGCTAGTGGATAGCACTATCTTAGGTCAGTCGGTCCAGGCGCGTAACTAGCATTACGCAATTACGCAACTGCGTAAAGATTTTAGCAGCTCTCAAAATTTTTTAACCGTTTAGATTACTTCTTGACATTGTAGATTACTATTATTCGTTGAATTTCTAATGTGCAGACGTTATTACTGTACAGTCAGTAAAACATTTCCCTTCGCCGACATAGTGAAGACTCTGCAAATTTCGTGGCACTTCTGAAATTTCGATCACAGACTGACACTATAGATTAAATCATCGTAAGCTAATATCATCTGGTCCACGCAAAACTCAGTACATAAGTCCGTTGATTCAAAAATCAGCTGATCCACCTGTGTGGCCTGTGAGTTCGAGACATTATTGTGGCAGAATGTCGTGCGGCTAGGTTGTACACTTTATTGTTTGATGCGAGCACAGTACAGATATCGGTCAGCTTATACGATATGTTGATAGCGTGAACAACCCGGTTCTCAGCATGTGGCAAAAGAACAATTTATAGGGCCTAACTAGGCTAACTGTCATCCCAAGTTTTCCCAACGCTTGACACCACTGGCGAAACTATTGCGACACTCGTAAAGCAGCAGCTTTATGAAGTTGGTTTCTGTATATGTTAAGGTATCTTGATAAGGACAATTTGCTGCCGACTTTTCAATCTGGTTTTCGTAAGGGCCACTCCACGGAGACCCTGTTAGTTCGCCTCCTCTCTGATATCTATGGTGCTATTGATAGGTCACAGGTCATCCTCTTAGCATTATTTGCTGTCAGCACGGCGTTTGACACCGTCGACACGATATCATTCTTAGGCGCCTATCTACCTCGTTTGGCCTTTCTGGTAACTTTCTTGACTAGATTGTTTCCTACCTCCATCACCGTTCCTTCTCTGCGGTCTACGTGTCTACTAGGACTCCATGTGTTCCTGTCCCGTTTGGCCTGCCCCAGGAATCTGTGCTGGGCCCTCTTCTCTAATTATATTATTTATACTGCTGATACTGGTCCTCTCCTGGCCTCTTGCTGAGCCTTGCTCTGTGCTGAACCAATCTTATGCGAGTGACCTGCAGGCGTTTTTGCACTGTCCTGCGTCAGCAGCCATTACCGAAGCCCGGGCCATGAACCGGGCAATGGAGGCTCTCGAGGCCTGGATGTCCTCCAATCGCCTGCGGCTAAACTCATCTAAGACCCAGTTCATTTGGCTTGGCACGCGCCAGCAGCTCGCCAAAAATGATTTGGAGGCCCTTGCCCATGGAGTTCCCGCAGATTACTTTCTCACAGTGGCAAAGAAATTAATTAGGCTAATTGATAAATCCAGGCAGGCTATCAACTTTATAAAATAAAATTATAGGCGTGTATGTAATGAGATCGACGATCGTCATGAAAACTGCAATCTCTTAGAGAAAATAACATATCCAAAATTAAGTGGCCAAGGGCAGCATTTTGGGCCGTCGCCCCGGGCGGCATTTCAGCTCCGTACGCCATTGCTTTCTCATCCTTTGTCCGGGACCTTGGTGTCACATTAGACCAAGAACTAACGTTCACGCGGCATATCAGCCTGCTATGCCGCGATTGTGTATACCAGCTGCGTCAGCTTAGAGAGGTCTTCCGTTCCTTAACCTTTAATGCTGCCTTAATGCTTATCCACTTCTTTGTTGTTTCCCGTCTTGATTAGTGCAGCGCCCTCTGCGTGGGTTTTCCGGCGACTCGGGTTGGGTGCTTGGTTCGGGTCTTACGCTCGGCGGCACGCTATATTGGTTGCATCCCAAGATTCCGCCATGTTACTGACTATATGCGGGATGTCTTGCATTGGCTTCCTTTCCCACAGTGGATCGCTTACCGGATCTCTTCCTTGGTCTGGCGCTGATGTGGTCTCTGTTTATCTACAGGAGCACCACCCTCAGCATCCAGCACCGTGGTTCTCCTCGCTCTTCTAGGCAGGCCGAGGTTCTTGTCTCCCGGTCGCGGACTTCTATAATTCTGCAGCGCCGTGCTTTTTCTGTTGCTGGCCTGCAATCTGGAATGAGCTTCCTTTGGCACTACGCCTAATACCTTCAGATCACGTTCTATTCTATTCTAACTTCAAGACTGTTCGGACTTCGGACTTGGGTCGGGTGCGCTCCTAAGTAGATAATCTTGAAGGGGCGCTATCTAAATCTCTGTAATGAATGAATGAATCATAATTTGCCAAAGAGCTGATGTAAAATGTTATTACTTTTAACCACAAAGATTGTCTCGAGAATGGACCATTACAAACCAACAAATAAATTTATTTCCTTATGCTTTAGTTAATTGCTTTGATGAGTCTGTCTGTTTCTAGTCTACGTTGGTTGCTGGGACTTTGCAGCTGAACCCATTTTAAAAATCAAATTATGAAATTATAATTTTAATTTTCCAAAGAACTTATGTAAAATGTTATTACTTTGAATCAAAAGTTGGTCTCCAAAATGCACCATTACAAACCCCTAAATGAAAATTTTTCTTACCCTGGGGAGAGGGCACAGCCCCCTCCCCAGACCCCTCCCCTCAGAGTTCTTCAAAACTGCGTAATTTTATGGAAGACCTGGTTACGCCATTGAGTCGGTCAGTATTACTTGCTTTCGTTCATCTCTCCTTAGAGCTTCCAGTTGCCCGTTCTGAGAGTGTCCTCTCAAAGAATATCCGCTTCCTTATTATAGGCCTATAATTCCTCATGACCTTCTGACCTTTCTGTCCTTTTGTTTGCTTGTATTTGTTTCCCTCTGGCCGCATCTCTTTCATTATTCATTCGTTTTATTTCCTGACCATAGAAACACTCAATCTTTCATAATTCGATATCCTTGCTTGTCTCACTGCGGCTGCTTATCTATCCTCTTCCTGTCTCCTTACTCGCTCTATCAACACTCTGTCTACGTTTCTGGCACAAGGCACACATCCTCTTTCATCACTCAATAGCCATCCTTCCTCTTGCCAAGTGCACACGCCCTTCGGCATTCTGTGCGTGCATGGATCCTCCTTCTCTGACCTGGTCGTATTGACGCCTGTAGTCTGACTTTTGTCCGTTGTCAGCTGCGTAATACTTAATATGGGCAGTATCCGAATGTTTACGTCATCGTGTTTTAAGTCACACACACACACACACACACACACACACACACACACACACACACACACACACACACACACACACACACACACACACACACACACACACACACACACACACACACACACACACACACACACACACACACACACACACACACACACACACACACACACACACACACACACACACACACACACACACACACACACACACACACACACACACACACACACACACACACACACACACACATATATATATATATATATTTCTTAAGTGTCTGCATGTCCTATTTTCATATTATAAACACCGGTATTCTAATTCTTGTTAATATCTATCAGTTCTTCATATTCTATTATGCTTGACTCTAAATTCGTAGCATCGTCTCCAACACTTCCTTTACAGAAAGTTACTCTCTAGGCTAATTGTGCATTCAATTACAATGAGGTTAAAGAAATTGTGAATTAATAATGTACAAGCATGAAGCATAACAGCTTAAGAATTAATGTTAGCACGCCCGAAGAAAGGAATAGCCTAACTCATGTAAATAGAGCTGACCTCTCTGTGCGTTTCTTTACTTGTATTCCCTCTTTCTTACCACAGGTAGCCCCTATCAAATCGAGAGACACGAAAAAGAATTAGCCGATTTAAACAATTATTGGCCGAGATCTGACCATATTTCTATAATTTTAGCCGTCGATCTTTCGCAGAGGCGGCTCCAGACTTTCTTTGTAGCCAGGGCATATAGCCAGGGCAGTCATACAAGTAACCAGCGCAGAGGGCGATTTACGGCGAGCGGAGGGCAAACAAATTCTGGCATCCTTGCACAGGGCAAAGACCAAGGCAAACGCTTTTTAACCAGAGCATTTGCTTTGGCTTGCCCTGCTGTTTCACAGGTGCAATCGCAGCGTCAACGGAAACAGATTCCTCCAAAACTTTAGGACGATAATTTTGGCAACTAATCAGGGTCGTTAGAATAGGTCTATAGTCACCCTGTGGTACTGTTTGACTATATATATAAGTTGGCGGCCACATCCCTTCATTTCATTCCCTTCTTTTTGTTCCACATTATCCCTCTTTGACCCACTAAAACAAAACAAAAATCTTTCCTGCGATTGGTAGTGGAGCGACCTGGACAAAATGAGAACAGGTATAAGGAAAAATGCTATTTACTATGACCAACCTCATAGGGTTTAACGAAAGACAATTAGTACGGGACCGCCTATCGGTTAAAACTGATAAGCAGCCTATTATATACAGCATAAGGCCAACCATAGTAATAACATAGTCAGAAGTTGTCAGCTGATATCGGAGGACCAACCGATTTTGTAGATAGCAAATTTTGAAATTATAGGTGGGTTGAGAGACCGTATAATATTTTATTTCCTTCCTTTCACGTCAGAAACCAGGGTTTTAAACAGGTTAACTGGTGGGAGGATTCCCAAACAGCCCTCTCAAATTCCCCAAGAGCATTGCCCTTTTCAGTCTCACCAGATGCCACCAATGGGGTGTAACTATTCAGAACGTCATTACTGGTATAAACAGAAACACAGCGTCAATGCGTGTTGAAATTGTCGAGGCAGCGTACAACTTCTTGGCTGAGCGACTCAACACAGAGCAAGATACGGTACTCATGAATATGAAGGACCTGGGGACTTTGTAACATGTGGCGTTAATTTGTCAGCTAGTTTACTCCTGAATCAAGACGGTGCCTTGACTGATGAAGCTTGCGAACAATGGAATACAATTTTCAGGTATTCCATACCTTCCCGCCGGAGCTGATCTTGGATGTTCATTGTCGGTTCGTCTCCACCAATTGCTACCAGTTCCTACGGGGTTAGTGCAGAAGGTATTTTCAGCAATTGCGACATTGTCACCGCATTCATTGCAAACTGAGAGAATAGTATCACATCACAACTTTGTTGTGGACTATCATAGAACTAATATGAACCCTGAAACGATCAATGCGCGACTTCAAATGACTTGAATGGAGTGAGAACAGCTCATTCCGATCCAAGAATGGCTGCTGTACATTTTGTCTCTGCTAGAAATGGAGGAGAACGTGAAACCAGTTTAGACATTCACTCGAAAAGAAATTTCGTTCAGATAATATTTTTCCGACAATCAGGCCAGTTTTCTAGTTTCTTTAACATTGATCTTATTTTAGTTAGCAGTGCTATTCTATTTGTACATGTTCTTATCAGTGCTGCAGTTATGCAATGCTTGTTGTTGGACGTGAAATAATTCTGAACAAAATGACAAATGTTAATTATTTCAGTTCGACAATTTCTTTGATTTCGATAATTTGACTTCTTGAAAGTTCATAGGCCTATATTTAAAATATATGTTTCCAAGTTTCTCTGATACAGTGCTTTGCACTAAATATTACGCGCGAAAAATGTCATTTTCAAAATATCCCCAACAAAAACCCTGTGAGAAACACGTACGCAACCGCCCATCAACCAAATTTAAACAGGGCAGCTTGAAGACTATCTATTGCTACAGTGATTAAAACATTTTTTAAAATTAATTTTCTTGCTAGCTGATTTCATCCGGAAAATGTATTCTGACAACAGATTTGATCCGGAATCTTAGAAGACACTAGCCGTGGAATTGCTGACGACGCCAGTGTGCAGTGGTTCACTCGTTGAGACTTTCTGCGAGTGTAGAAAGTTCAACTGATTGTCAGACGATGGGGGAGACATTTGGACAATCAGGAGGAAGTACGTGATCAGTAGACCAAGTATCTACCAAGAAACAGCATAGAAGTTTCATTTATATGTCAACAGATCAGACTTGTATGCAAGACTCGAAACTTCACGACCAAGACAAAGTAAGATAGTTGAGTTCCAAGACTGAGACCAAGACAATACAGCGGGTTACCAAGACTGAGTCCGAGAGTGAGACACGAGGTCCAAGACAGTTCAAGACAGTGTTAACCGCACATTTTCGGTGTGGTTTGTCCCATGTTTTGCATTACCTGCAGGTGGACTACAGAAAGATGCAACTGAAAGCGGATCACACTTCCGGCGTAATTACTACTTACGACTTACGAGTTGCGAGTTATTAGATCGGCATAGGACAGTTTTATAGCGCAACAAAACTAAGGTCAGTTTGCGCGAGATTTATGGAGACTGCTTTTTAAAGAGAACAGGATTTCGGTTCAAGACAGTTTCCAAAAAGTCAAGAATTGTCTGGGAGACCAAGACTGAGACCAAGACAATAGGTTCGCAAGACCGAGAACGAGACTGAGACGTTGAAAAACCTGTCTCGAGACGTCCCGAGAACAAGACTGAGTCTGGTGAGTATACAACTCTGCAACGCTTGTGGCTCTAGCTGGAAATGCAAGCTGACTTTAAAAGAATACTCTTAATTAACGGAACGATCGAGTAGAAGAACAGTTAGTGTAGAGCTTCAGTTTTCCATGCAAGTATTAAACCGGTTTTTGTTTAATTGTATGCAGCAGTAAAATTACTCGTAGTTCTTCAATTGGCAAAACTAGTTGCAGAGAACAGATACGTGGAACAATTGGGCCTATAGCAAATTGAGATATTGACTGGTCTGACTTACCGTAAGAATTGTATTTCGATCAATGACAAAGATTCTTAAGACCGTAAAACCAATCGGCTCTCCGCATAAACGTAAGAGAAACGTATTGATCTGTAAAATGCAGAGTTGGTAGAATAATTGCTCATTGACAATCTGTGCAACCGTCATTCAATTATAAGATCGATTACTGTAATTCTCTCTTGGTTGGTCTCCCAAAGGTTCGTCTCTCTCCTCTTCAGTCTGTTCTAAATTCTGCGGCCAGACTAATAGCTCGACTTCCTCGCTCATCCCACATATCTGCTTTCATGTTTGACCACCTTCATTGGCTCGCTATTGCTGCTCGGGTTTCAGCTCAAGATACTTTCTTTAATCTACCGGTCGGATATTGGCCGAGCTCCCACGTATCTATGTGACCTTATCCGGCTGCCGGCCTCGGCTACTTCTCTTCGCCCGCTACGCTCATTAAACCGGCATGATCTCTTTGTCCTGCGAGCGAGAACTTCTATGGCTAAATCACGAGCATTTGCCTTCATTGGCCCTGCACTATGGAACCAGCTTCCTCCTTTGACTCGTTCCTGTTTATTAACTGGTGGGCCAAGTGCCTCTTTTCGTTGTCTCAAGACTTCTTTCTTTTCTCTGGGTCTTTCGCACTGGGAGCGCCTTTGATTGGTGTGCACTGCCAGAGGCGCTATACAAATTGATAGATACAATACAATACAATTATAAGGCGGGCTGATTAATAAATTTCTAGGCCTACTAACCAACAGTATCTGTCAAAAAACCAACCTGAATTTAATTTGATTGTACAGTAGATATAGAAGATAATAAAGATAGATTCTGGAAGGGTTTTGTTTTATGTGAATGGATCTTAAACTTGTGTATGTTCAGTGAACTATGTATGACGGAGTTTAAGGGGTATGAAATGAGAAGGAGAGGATGGCGGATCTGAGAAGAGATGATTGAAATATACCTATGAGAATAAATTGCTGCGTTTAAAGCCCATAGTATCGAAAGCGTTCTTGCCAGCACGAGTAGGCCCTATAGTTAGAAGCCGTAAAAGGTGCTTATAGTTGTGTTCAGGTATATAAACACTGAACTTGCTTTTATATTAGTGAATCATTGATTAACATTTATAAGATGTCATAGACGATATACGGGTGTGTACATAGGCGCATAGGCCCACCTGTCCAATTGTTTCTGCATTCAGGTTGGTTAAATCGATATCATGAAGTTTCTCGTAGATCTTGTGAGCCTTAAAGAACAGATACACAACTTGAATGTAAAATATTTTACAGATATTTACAGGCGTTTCCAAAAGTAGACGGCACCACTTATCATTTGCCCTAAAGTGCCTAAACCTTAAAAGCAAATAATATCCAGACCTAGCTGCGTCGCATACGAAGAACTGACTCGAGACCCTGATCATAAAGAGTAGGCCTTTTATACCTAAACCCAAAAGCAGCGTCATAATGTTAAAAACATGGTGACAATATGGCGGATTTCCTAAAGGGCTTCGCATTTCTATATATATATATATATATATATATATATATATATATATATATAGGCCACGGGCCTAAATGACGTTTTCACCATATCTTCAACATAATTTATGATGTTGCTGTTGGGGAAAGATTTTAAAATTCTCCTACGCAGATTAGCTCATTAAGTTTTACTGAATACGAATGTCTAGATAGAGGGAAACTTGTCTCAGATATTTGGATGACGGTCAGGTAATCTTTCTTTCTAATTCATATATTATATAGTTCCTAAACATTATTATAGTATGCAGCATATGCATGCGCTATCTCGTCTTTTCTCATTTACCCGAACCGACTTTAGCAGCAACCTTTGCACGATGATAGGCTTTAAAATTTAACTTTAATATGAAAGTAAGAGAATAAAACAGTAGCAGAAGAGCGTGATCAGTGAAGGCTATCCCAAGTTTTTCAGGTTAGATATCACGTACGTATGAATCTGATGCAAAGGCTACAGCAAGATCTAGCTCGGTGCTATCACGGAGTAGGACCTAGGCCCCCTAGCCTACTTGGTTTACGAAAACAACAACTTTAAGGTTGACTCGTGTTGGAAACGATAACTTAACTGTCTCAAAAAACGTTAACCAAAAATATTTAAAGAATTTGTTGGGCATTTGTGGCATTTAGGAGACAAATATTAGAGTCTTTACACTTTACGCTGACTAAATAGTTTGGCTTTTTATACTACAGATAAAAATTGGTCAGTGCTTCTGAGATAAGTAGCCTAGTCTAACCTAGAAAAAGTCAGTAATTTTATATTACCTATAAATATTATAACGATATACATTGCCTGCCTGCCTGCCTGCCTGCCTGCCTGCCTGCCTGCCTGCCTGCCTGCCTGCCTGCCTGCCTGCCTGCCTGCCTGCCTGCCTGCCTGCCTGCCTGCCTGCCTGCCTGCCTGCCTGCCTGCTTCGTTCTGTAGAAAGTGGCCCATTAACCAAGCATCTCTGATGTCAAGGCACAACCACACACACCTTCTCGTTGGAGTTATGTGTGGTTCATGTATGCTAAGAGACTTGCTCAAAACTAGGCAGCAAGCAATGACTGGACATCAAAGTGGAAAAGGTGAGAAAAAAATAGGTGAATGAGCTTATTATGGAACTCTTACAGACTGGTTGATCATTACTCCACCGTTTGCAACTATGAACAGTCCGAACACGGCAGATAACATCCAGAAAACGACGGCAAACAGAAAGAAAGGACTGCTTCGTATCTCTGTGTAGGCTATCAGGTTATACAAGTTCAGAACAGCTCCACCAACGAGTCCGACAACATATGTTGCGTTGTTTACGCAAACGCTGTCATCGATCTTGTCTACCATTCGACAGAGTGCTTGATGACGGCATCGTACGATTTCCAAATTCTTCTTAGCAGTTTCAGGATTCTTAACAATGTCGTGTAGCATCTCTGTACACTTCTTAAACTCATGGCTGATAATTGACGAAAGTAAGTAGATCCATATTAGAGAAATGACCACTGCGCTTGTTACATAAAATTCCAAAACGAGATTCAGGCCGCTTATTATTTTTATAGTAAGCGGGCTTGAATTGAGAATCATCGTGTTAAAAGGAGCGATCATGAGATTAAGAAAGACGGAGTCGCTGAAGAATACGTAAGCGTTTGAAAGGACAGAAAACGCCGTGTAAAGCCAAGCAATTACAAGATATGAAATCACTTTGACCTGTAGATCCTTGGCCCAGCGAGAGCTCAGGTCTTCGTTGAAGGTTTGCAACACTTCCTGTATTTTCCCTTTCTGACTTGCTCTGTAGCATGATGTGTGTATGACTGTACTAACTGCAATCCAAAACACATTATTAATTTTTCCCAAAACATTCTGCAAGTTTTCGTCTCCAGTAAAAATAGTGAATATTCTGATAGCGTTAAACCACATTATTACCACGACTAATAAGCAATAGAAGCGCGAATACTGCTTTGTCGTTCTCACTTTGTCTGTCTTTTCAAAATATAAACCGAGTATTCGCATACTGACAGTAAGAGGCAAAAGAACTTTGTGAATCACTCCCTGTTCAAGATTTCCAATTGAATCTTCTTTAACGGTGGAACTTTTTTGTGCTGCTTGCACCTCAACGATCACATTTCCATGTGGATGAATTCTCAACCTGCTCATGCTTTTGAACGTTGACTCTATTTCACTGTTTAAAATTACGCCTGCGATCCCAATTTTGCAAAAATATGCTAAACGCAAGTTTCTTCTTGAATACGCCGAATGTTACTGGTAGGCCAGTGCCATTTGCTAGTAACATGCTGCAGCAATCCTCCTATATAAGCGCTAAAATGCATGTTCACCGCGATATTGATCGCAAACGTTCTTTAGTAGTGGTTGTTTGGCTGTGCTAAATAAGACATTGATAGTCGCTTCTGTGTGATTTGTACATTTCGTCGACATCGTTCGATCTGCACTAGCTTTTGCATACAACACGCAGATGGTTTCGACGGCCAGGATAATGATTGGGTTTCACGTTTGAACATGAATACGTAACAGTGAAAACACGTGCATTAGTAGAAATGTACTTTGACGGTCGAATGTCGGCTATGTAAGCAATAGCCTACATCCGCTTTGATGCGGATTGCCGGACACGTAGCCTACATGTAGGCCTAAGTAGTCTCATAAAAAATCTAGATAGGCCTATTGATTTGCTACAATGATATTGGAATGTTTAAAAGATTGTTGCGGGTTGTCACTCGCTCTCTTTCTTCTTCATCTGCCTCCACTCTGGTCCATGCCTTTGTTAGTAATCGATTGGACTACTGTTCTTCGCTCTACTGTGGACTTCCTCAAGTCCGTTTGCATCCTTTGGAAGGCGTCTTGCGGGCGGCAGCTCGTCTAATTGGTGGTGTTCCTAAGTTTGGCCACATCTCTGAATTTATGCGTGATGTCCTCCACTGTCTCCCGGTCCAGCAGCGCATCCATTATAGGGTCTCCTCCATTGTCGGGCACTGTGTTCTGGGCAGATCACCTGTCTATCTCCGGGAGCTCTTCACTTTAACCTCGGCATGCTCTGGTCGCCGATCTCTGCGCTCGGCCTCTAGAGGTGACTTCATAGTTCCGCATGCTCGCTCTGCTACTAGACAGCGTCGGGCTTTCTCGATCGTTGGTCCTTCTTTCTGGAATAGCCTCCCCTCAGACCTTCGTTCTCTCCCGCGAGACCTCTCTGATTCTTTCTATAGACTACTTAAGACCTTCCTCTTTGACCGGGCCTGGGTCGGGAGCGCCTCTGAGTAGTTATCTTGAAGGGGCGCTAAATAAATTCCATAGATAGATAGATAGATAGATAGATAGATAGATAGATAGATAGATAGATAGATAGATAGATAGATAGATAGATAGATAGATAGATAGATAGATAGATAGATAGATAGATAGATAAAAGCGCAGAATATATGCAAATATGCGTATGCGACGATATAAAGATACCACTGAGATACATAATACATAATTAAAGACAAAACCCAAGGAACAAGCGAATCTCCCAGTTAGAAAGATAAAATACAATACTAACTTTTTCAGCTACTATGGATCATGGAGTATCCAGCAGCAGATGCTTTGTTTTTGACCCGTTGAAATGGGTTTTAGGTCTATACTCACGGCGCAATGCGACAGCACATCAAAATCGCTTATTTCTTTGTTTGATCCTGCTTCCGTAAATATAGGCTATTGCAGATTAAACGATAAAGGTTCTTTACCAGAAGGAAGTCTACTATTATTAAGCGGGCTTCGGGAACCGAAAATAAATACCTGTAGCCTTGTGTTGCAAACAAGTGACATGAAACAACGGTTGTCTTGGCTGTGGCTGTGTCACCCAGAAAAGCAGAGAGAATGACAACATGGCAAATTATACTTATTTGTTAGTGACATGATTTTGTGATGAGATCACGACAGCAGTACGTATAACACTATAAACACACGAGTGGTCGAAAAGCAGAACAGAGTCCGAGATCGAGTAAGACCAACAAAACCACCGTGCATTTCACCAAGCCAGACAATTTTTTCAAATTTTCTGCAATTCAACAACAATCGCAGACCTGCTACAAATTATATGGAAAATGTAATGTGTGTATTATGCAGAAACAGAGAATGGACCAGTGAGGATGAGATGGTTGGTGGCGCATTGTTAGTGATGGGCAAAAGTTAACTAAAAAGTTGCAAACTTTTAGTTTAACTAAAATATTTTAGTTAAGGCAGAAGTTTAACTAAAATAAAATAGTTTAGTTAAAACCAAAGTTTAACTAATATTTTTTAGTTATTAACTAAAAAGTTTAACTAGTATTTTTTAGTTAGTAGCCAGAAAGTTAAGTAACAAAATCTGCAACTATCTTCCGCAATGATTGTCATGAGCAACTGGTTTTATTACTCAAGTCAAGTGAACTGCATTGCACGATAGCAACATTCTTCATGATTTTCTTGTAGAACTGTACTAGGACTATTAGTCTAGTACACATTACATAGTTTGAAAGTGAAATTGTCTTTGACGCCCTGCATTATTACAGTTCCCTTAACCTCTGCCATTGTGAAAATGTTTGTGAAAAAAGTTTGTTAAAAAGTTGGAAAAAGTTGAACAAAATATTTTCAGTTTAGTTAACTTATTTACAAAATCAGTTGCCAACTTTTAGTTAAACTTTTTTATTTTAGTTGAAAAATAGTTATAGTTTAAATAAAAAAAATTAGTTAGTGCCCATCATTGCGCATTGTAGATTAATGCCTATTATAATTACCAATGATCTAAAATGTATTATATGGTGGTATCGATGTCGTCATGCGGTTTCGCTTTCTTTGTTATTTGGCTTCTGTCTCTTCGGGGTTTCCTCGGCTTCTATGGTTCGTGGCAAATGGCGCTCCTGTTCCTTGGGGTCCTAGTCGGTGGTTCTAGACGGGAATCGTTCATCTTTGCGACGTCTTCAGAGCGGTGTACCTCAGGGGGCGGTCCTTGGACCGCTGCTCTTCCCACTGTATACCGCTGATCTTTTTAGAACTTGCCACTTTCATTCATTCATTCCGGAGATTTATATAGCGCCTCTTCAAGAAGCCTACTCAGAGGCGCTCCCAGCCCAGGCACGGTCAAACAGAAAAGACTTTAGCAGTTGGTAGAAAGCAAGCAAATTATTCCGGGGAAGTAAGCGTAACGCAAGCGAGAGCCCATTCCAAGTGGAGGGGCCAACAATCGAGAAGGCTTGACGCTGTTTGACCGAGGAGTGGGCCCGAGGAACCAATAGCTCCACCTTAGCCGAAGAGCACAGAGCTCGACGAGAGGCTAAGTCGGAAACTGGGCGACAGAGATCAGATAAGTAGGACGGAGCACTACCAGTGAGACACCGCCAGACAAGTGCAGCTAACCTATAGGATATGCGTTGCGAGGCAGGAAGCCAGTGCAATACATCACGCATGTAGGCAGAAACTGGGCATATTTGGGAATATGTCCAATAAACCGAGCAGCAGAACGAAGGACCCGGTCAAGACGCCCTATTAAGCCAGATGAGTGACCAGTAAGAACCGAGCAACAATTATCAATTCTGCAGGTGATAGCAGGCGTAGGCGTGGACAAGTACCACAGCAGCATCCCACTTCAGCGGTCATTGTCATTCGAGGCAGCTAAAAGGCGGTCATCTGCCCAGGTCGACAGAAGTTGGCCCCATCGTAAAATTGGGAGCCTTGTTCGCCTGGGCGCTTATAACATAAAAAGGCCTAATGACATTTGTCAGATATGGTTAACTTAGTCAAAAGTTGTTAATTGACATCAGAGGACCAGAAACCTATTTCACATGCTTCAGTCATATCGCTGCTGTTATTTTTTGCACGACTGGTATAACCGTTTCTGATTGTCATAAACATTAAAAGTACGACCAAATTTTGAAGTTATAGGTCTGTAAAGATATATTTCCTTCCTTTCACACCAGAAACACGTACACACCCGCCCATCAACTGAGTTCAAAGAGAACAGCTAGTAGCCTAGATAAATTGTTACAACGATAAAACAGTTTTCTAAATCGTCCTGCTAGCTGATTTCGTTCGGACAAAAAATCCTTCCGACGATAGATTGGATCCGGAATCCTAGAAGAAACTAGTCGTAGAATTGTTGATGACGCCAGTGTGCAGTGGTTCACTCGTTGAGGCTTTCTGATTGTCAGGCAATGGGGGAGACATTTGAATAATCAGGAGGAAGTATGTGATCAGTAGACCAAGAATCTACCAAGAAATAGTACAGAAGTTTTCACTTATATTATTTCAACACACGTAGCACTAGCAGGAAATGCAATCTGAACTAAACAGACAACTCCTCATTGACGGAACGAGTGGAAGAGAAGTTTATGTAGAACAAAATCGTCCTGCTAGCTGATTTCGTTCGGACAAAAAATCCTTCCGACGATAGATTGAATCCGGAATCCTAGAAGAAACTAGTCGTTGAATTGTTGACGACGCCAGTGTGCAGTGGTTCACTCGTTGAAGCTTTCTGATTGTCAGGCAATGGGGGAGACATTTGGACAATCAGGAGGAAGTATGTTATCAGTAGACCAAGAATCTACCAAGAAACAGTATAGAAGTTTTCACTTTACATGTATATTAACTGGTTTAGGCCCCTATTAACTGGTGGGCCAAGTGCCTCTTTTCGTTGTCTGAAGACCTCTTTCTTTTCTCTCGGTCTTTCGCACTGGGAGCGCCTCTGATTGGTGTGCACTGCGAGAGGTGCTATATAAATTGATAGATATAATACAATGCAATACAATACAATATGTCAACACACATAACTCTAGCAGGAAATGCAATCTGAACTAAACAGACAACTCCTCATTGACGGAACGAGTGGAAGAGAAGTTTATGTAGAACAACAGCTTCCCTTGAAAATATGAAACCGGTTTTTGTTTCTTTGTTTGCAACAGTAAAACAGCACTCGTGTGTCTTTAATTGGCAAAACGGATTGGAGAGTAAATCGAGATATTGACTCATATGTGACTTACCGTAAGAATTGTATTTCGATCAATGACAAAGATTCTTAAAACCGTAAGACCAATCGGTTCTCCGCATAGGCGGTTGAGAAACGTATTGATCTGTAAAATGCACAGTTGTTAGAATAGTTGCTAATTGACAATGTTTGCAGCCGTCATTCACAATAGCCTGCAAATTAATAATTTCATACTAACAAAGTACCTGTAAAACAATTAACTTTAATTTTGTATGATTCTAGAAAATGGAAGATATTTAGAGATAAATTATTCTGGAAGGGTTCTGTCTTATATGAACGGATCTCAAGCGTGTGTATGTTCAGTGAACTATGACGGAGTTTAAAAGCTATGAAATGAGAAGGAAAGGATGCCGTAGCTGAGAAGGCATGATTGTAACATACCTACGAGAACAAATAATGATGCGTTTAGAGCCCAAGTTTCCGAACACCTTTCTTGACAGTTCGAGTATAATAGTTAGAAACCGTAAAATGAACCTTTGTTATGTTCAGGTACCGTACATGAACACCGAAATTGTTTTTAAGTTAGGCCTAGTTAATCATAAATTAATATGCTTAAGATGGTATAATCATGATATAGTTATAGGCGTATACCTGTCCAATTGTTTCTGCATTCAGGTTGGTTAAATCGATATCGTGAAGTCTCTCATAAATCTCGTGAGCCTTAAAGAACAGAAACACAACTTGAATTTTAAAATATTTTACAGAAATTTACAGGCGTTTCCAAAATTAGACTGCACCAGTTGTCATTTGCCATAAAGTGCCAAAACCTTAAAAGCAAATAATACCCAATCCTAGTTGCATCTCAGACAAAGAAGTTAACAACTGGCTTTGAGACCCTGAATATGTGAGTATACCTAACTCCAAAACAGCGTCATATGCTAAAAATATGAGGGTGGTCCAAAATAAACCGCACAGTGACAGTTTTCTTGATATAATGTATAACAATTCAATGTTTAATGCCATTTTTCTTACTTATTTATACATTTTCTCTTACGTCATTATTGACTTCATCATTGTTTATCATAGTTTATGGTAAAGAAGTTGTTGTTTATAAGAGATTGTGATCATGGGACGCTTAACTGAGAATGACCGTTGTCTAATTTGGAATCTACGAACTCAGAAACATTGGGGGTCGTTGCGTATGATGAAAGAATTTCCAAATAAGACATGGAAACGTCGTACTATCGATGACCTCATTAAAAAATTGATACCGAAGGTACCACAGCTAGGATGCCGGGTAGCGGACGTCCGAAATCAGCTCGAACAGATGCAAATATCAAATTGGTAAGCGACCTTATCTGTAGCCAGGAAGACAAACCGCTAAGCCATAAGAGCCCACGGGAGATCGCACGTGAAACCGGCATTTCACGTTCAACGGTTAAACGTATTGTAAAGAAAGATCTCGGACTTAACCAGTACAGGCGCAAAGTTGGACAGCAGTTGAACAGCGATTGCAAGATGAAACGGATTCAGCGCAGTCAGCAACTTCTGCAGCGTTTTCCAACTGATCGTAGAGTTCGTAGCATCTGGTTTACTGATGAAAAAACATTTACTGTTGCTATAGCCTACCTGTAAATACACAGAACGATCGCGTATACGCACAAGCAAGGAAGAAACGTGATGTTTCATCAACGAGACTTATCCGTGAGCGCCAGCACTTCAGCCGTACCCGGTAACGTCATGGTTTCGGTCGCCATATCAAAAATGGGAAAGTCACGCATTGTCGTCATTGAGCCAGGTGCGAAGGTGAACAGTCAATATTATTGTCAGCACGTTCTTGGTGATGGTCTTTTACCTGACATCCGTGCAATATGCCAACACCACACTTGGACCCTACAGCAGGACGGCGCTCCATCACACACCGCCAAGAACACTATGGAGTATCTGCGACGTGAGAACATTTCTTTCATTGAGCCTGACATGTGGCCCCCAAACAGCCCGGACTTGAATCCAGTCGACTACGCTGTTTGGGGCGCCCTTCAACAGATGGTATACCGTCGTAGAAGTTTCACTACAGTGGATCAGCTGAAAGAAACAATCGTCACAGAGTGGACCAAGCTGTCACAGCGTTTCATTGACCGCGCAATTGATCAATGGCGTCGTCGGCTTCAATGCGTTGTCCAGCAGCAAGGAGGACACATTGAACATTTTATGTAACGAAATCCATCCATGTAATGTTACAGTAAAAATAATTGCTGTGTTTTTGTGAATTTCACGGTTATATTTGAATTGGTCTGACCTGGGATTATTATTACTGAAGGGATTCGAAACGGACGAAAATTGGGTCATTGCCCTAGATTATGTATGTGACTCTGATTTTACATCCGGGGCCTTTGCAGGTCAGATCAGTTTTAGTCCCGTTTCTTTTCTGGACGATTGTCGTTACGAAACGAAAGCGACTTAATTCAATAAAAATATTTGCAACGTATGTATCTTGTAAATTACTAAAACAACGTCGAGAATGATTTATTTGGCTTTGTTTGCGTTTGCTCCGTCGAGAGTATTTACCTGCTGAGTGCCCGGATGACAGTGTAATCTAAAAATAGATGGTCACATACATCGCCCGCGATGTTTAAGAAAAGACGATCTCTGATTGGCTGACATATTGCCGCTGCGTATCCCGTCAGTAATAATAGTCCCAGGTCTGACTAAAGTACTATCAATTTATCATTGTGCGGTTTATTTTGGACCACCCTGTATGTGCCCATATGACGTTTTCACCATATTTTCAACATATATGATGTTGCTCTTGGGTGACGCGATCAGTTGCTTTCGGCAACCTAGTTAGTCCCTGTGCAAACAGTTTAAAACTTTATTCCTCCAACAAAAAAATTCCTTCGGACGCCTAGGAGCACATGTGATGTCAAGGCATAGCTACCGGATATTCTATATTTTGCATATCTGAGTCTTGTCTGTGCAACTTAATTCGGTTCTGATGAAGTTCTCTTCATCGTCGCAGTTGTAGGGTTCATATTATTATGTTAAGAGACTTGATCAAAACTACAGAGCAAACAATGACTGGGCATCAAACGAGAAGAGATAAAAAAAAGTAGTTGAATGAACTTATTACGGAACTCTTACCGCCTGGTTGATCATTATTCCGCCGTGTGCAGCTATGATCAGTCCGAACACGGAAGATAACATCCAGAAAACGGTGATAAACAGAATGAAAGGCGTGTTTCGCATTTCTGGATAGGCTATCAGATTATACAAGTTCAGAATAGCTTCACCAATGAGTCCGACAACGTATGTTGCGTTGTTTACGCAAACGCAGTCATCGATCTTGTCTACCATTCGACAGAGTGCTTGATGACGGCATCGTACGATTTCCAAATTCTTCTTAGCAGCTTCAGGATTCTTAACAATGTCGTGTAGCATCTCTGTGCACTTCTTAAACTCATGGCTGATAATTGACGAAAGTAAGTAGACCCATATTACAGAAATGATGACTGCGCCTGATACATAAAATTGCAATGCGAGATTCAGGCTGCTTATAAATTTTATGGTAAGAGGGCTTGAATTGACAATCATCGTGTTAAAAGGGGCGATCATGGTATTAAGAAACACGGAATCGCTGAAGGATACGTATGCTATAAAAACGACAAAAAGAGCGATGTAAATCCAAGCAATTACTACACATAATATCACTTTAACTCTTAGATCCTTAGCCCAGTGAGAGGTCATGTCTTTGTTGAAGGTTTGCAACACTTCTAGTATGCTTCCTTTCAGGCTTGCTCGGTAGCACGATGTCTGTACGACTGCACCAACTGCCATCCAAATCACGGAACCAATTTTTCCCAAAACAATCTGCGGTTTCTCGTCTCCAGTAAAAACAGTGAATATTCTGATAGCGTTAAACCACATTATTACTGCAACTAATAAGCAATAGAAGCGCGAGTACTGCTTTGTCGTTCTCAGTTCGTCTGTCTTTTCAAAGTATAAACCGAATACTCGCATACTGGCAGTAAGAGGAAAAAGAACTTTGTGAACCATCCCTTGGTCCAGATTTCCAACTGAATTTTCTTTAGTGATGGGACTTTCTTGTGCTGCGTGCACTTCCACAGTTTCATTTCGTTGTGGATGAATTTTCACACTGCTCATGCTTTTCAGCGTTGATTCTATTTTACTGTTAATGACGTCTGCGATCCCAACCTGCTACCTAGATTTTCTTCTTAAATAAGACTAATATTACTCGCATGCCCGTGTCATTTGCTAACAACATGGTGCAGCGATCTTCTTAGAAGCATTAAAATGTATGTTCGTCGTGATATTGATCGCAAACGTTTCTTGACTTCTTTTAATTGTTTGGCTCTGCTAAATAAGACATTCATAGTCGATGCTTCATTTGATTTGTACATTTCGTCGACATTGTTCGATCTGTTCTAGCTTTCGCATACAGCACACGGATGGTTTCCACGGATACGGTAATGATTGGACTTCGCGTTTGAACATGTTTACATTAATAGCGAATACAAGCGCATTAGTTGAAATGTAGTTTGACGATCGAATGTCGAATATACAATACAAATGAAAATTTATAGCGCGCTTTACAAGACAAGTCTTGCACTAGAGCGCGAATATAGGCCCTATGTAAGACATCCGCTTTGTTGCGTATTACCGGACGGATATATAGTAATGGACTATCAATCTACGTAGGCCCACTGATTGGCCTGCTATAATTTTGTGATTATTGTTTAAGAGCTCGTATATTTAATTGAAAGCGCACAGTAAATGCAACTAGAATCGTCTTCTTGGTAATGGTTCGGCCTGTGCTACATATATTATAATAGGCCCATGTAGAGTCTGTGTCTAAGCTAATGAAAGAGGTATTTGCAAACCGAACACCAACATACATATGTGAAGCCCATAATGACAAAATATCCAAGACGGGGTCCGATTTGTCAAAGAAAAGAAGCAGGGGTTCGGAAATCTATAGAACTACCGCATTAATGTTTTTGGGCCCGCTCTTACGGGACTTCCCAGCATCCTTCTTTTTTCTTCCAAAAACCCATCAAAAGTATAAATATATTACACTATACATGCTTGGTTTGGTTTGAGTCTAGTTAAGGTTTTTTTTGTTTAGTTTGAATGTAGTTAAGGTTTATGTCTTTCGCAATAGCTCGTTTGGTTCGAAACTGAATATTGATTCTAAGTCCTTCCTGTTGTTATCATGTACTGCGATAATAGTAATAACTTAGGTGACCCTAGCTAGCGGGACTATTGTCCTTTCGGGATTCCCTTTTGTGGCTAGTGATGAAAAATAATCATGCTGCTACTGTGTTGTATGCTAACAATGGCAAATAATCATGTTACCTTTGTTTCACTTTAATGGCTTCAATAAAAGTATTTAATTGAATTGAATTGAATATAATACGAAGTCTACAGAGCACAAGTTGCAAATTTTTATAGTACAATGCAACCTTCGTTAACAAAACAATTGTCTACTGTCACTGTGTGCCTTTACTTCAATCAGAATTTTTAAAATGGAATTATGAAGATTCACTTTTAAAAACCTGGGAAGCCACCACACCCTGGTCACTCACTGTCACATAGCCACAAATAAGAATATGTTCATACTTTGAAAAACGTGATAGTCTTATTTACTTAACAAAGGAGCTTTCTGGTCTTTTTCTGCAAAATTTCTGATGACAGAGTCAAATCAATTTTCTGTCAATATTTGCAATATATCAACCCGGCCGAATCCACAAGACGTTCTTGAGACATTGTAGACATTGAAAATTCTTAATCAGCTTGAGTTTTCTGAATGATCTCTCTGCAGAGGTTACTGTTGCTGGAATTGTCAGCAGTGTTAATTGTTTTCATCATCAATCTATTTACAAAGATTTCTGTAGCGTAACGACTTGACAATCACTTGCTACGTTCTGCGTACCCTCCAGTCACCTCAGATTTTCTTACGGCTTGTCTTGTCGAGTTATGTCCTGTCCCTTGCCATTGGATATTATTTGTGTTCTCTGTCAGTCTTCTATTACTTGCTGTCGATCACCTCTCCTTAGAGCTTCCAGTCGCCTGTTCTGAGAATGTCCTCTCTAAGAGTGTATGCTTTCTTATAGGCCTATACAGTCATCGTGCCCTTCTGTCGTTTTCTGTCTTTTTGTTTACTTGTTTTCTATATGGCTCTCGTTATTCATTCGTTTTATATATACTGAGTCATAACTGACCATAGTCCATAGCAACACTCAATCTTTCGTAATTCCATAGTTTTACATGTTTCAGTGTGGCTGCTGGTCTCTCCTCTTTCTGTTTAATTACTCATCTACATCGACACTCTTTCTTTGTTTCTGGCACAAGGCACATGTCCTCTTTCATCATTCAATAGCCAGCCTTCCTCTGACCAAGTGCACACGCCCTTCGGCCTTCTGTGCGTTTAGGCATTGCCCCTTCTCTGACCTGGCCATATTGCACCCTGTAGTCTGATTGTTGTCCGTTGTCAGTTACGTGATACTTAATATGCAGTATCCCAATGTTTATGTCAACATGTAATAAGTCATATGTGTCTTTCTTAAGTAACTGTGTGTCCCATTTTCATATAATAATATCATAATTCTTGTATATTCTATCAGTTCTCAATATTCGTAATATGTTTGGCTCTTAATTCGCATCATCGTCTCCCTGAGCTCCATTGCAGAAAGTTACTCTGTAGGCTAACTGTGCATCCAATTACAATAGGGTTAAAGAAATTGTGAGTTATTAATACGCTTGCTGTCTCTTTTTACTCACGGGAGAACAGTTCTGTTCATACGAAGCTAAACACACCTACTAGAATTTTTTTCTTAATAGTGTGTGACTATACCAGCTAAAAGAGGCGAGCTAGTTACGTAGTCAATAGATCATAGAATGGTATATTGTTTAGGAGAGCGTCGGCTAATATCAAGTCACAATGTGTGATTGTTACTTGAGCGTTAAATGTAGGCCTGCTCTGCTGGTAGGCCTATTTGAAATTCAAACGCAGATTTTGCTTAATAATAATATTATAATTAATTTAGAAAAATTTATAACATGAGTTTCGCGCCTTCATTCTCTCATCTCTTGCATAGTATATGGACCTTCTGAGACTTAAAGAATCAGTAAATGGAAGGCCTAACCAATCAGTGCTTAAAGCAAATATATAACTGGTAGTAAGTGGTTCTTAGGCCACAAAAATTATATCAACCATCTTCCAATATGCGATAGATTCGTGGACGTTTGCTTACACCCACTTTCACTGCCACGTGCGATCATTCAGTAACTGATTACACACTTACAGACAGACAGACAGACAGACAGACCGACAGACAGACAGACAGACAGACAGACAGTCAGACAGACCACCGTGCGCGTCAACGTCAACATGCAAATGTACGTGGGTACATATTCATTAGCAATTAAATGCGGAATTTCCGTATTCAATTGCTAGTAGATATGGTACCTACATGTATGTACCCAAGACAGAACTAATCCATTTAAGCAAACATGATATTGCGGAACGGAATATTATATTTGCTTAAATGGATTAGTTCTGAAGCTCACGCTTTGCATCAACTTTCGCAAACTGATATAATTAAGTAGAGAGGTCTCATTATGTTTTCCCTATTGCAGAAGAACGCGGAATGCCATATTGAAACAGAGGAGACAAGAAGGACTATATAGGATTGTATTGGATTGCCTCTTTGATGTGGCGGTGCCAGCCAGGCTTTGACCCAACATATCTGCGAGACCTCTGTAGGGCCTTGTCGGAGACCAAGGGTAGTCGCTCCCTCCGCTCTCTCGGAGGGGGTGCTCTTAGTTCCGTTGGCTCGCACAGCTACCGTGGAAAACCGTCTTTTGTCAGTGGTAGGTCCGACTGTCAGCAATGGGTTCCTCTGGAACTGCGCCTACTTCCAGAACTCTCTCTGACACGCCAACCATAAAACTGATCTGTTTGGCCGTGCTGGAGTCGGGAGCACCTCGCAGTATTTCCCTTGAAAAGGTGCTATATAAATCCATGATTGAATGACTGAATGAATGAATGATGAATGAATAAATGAATGCATGAATCCACAAGATCTATGGCAACAATTATTAATATAAAATCGTGCGGAAAACTGATAAAATTCCCATGCACGGATTTCAAAGCAAAATTTTCCTGCGTAATAACATTTTATGGGATTGTGGCGATTGGAATTTTGAAACGATAGGGTCTAACTGACGCCACAGAGAACCTTATCCGTCGATCTTTCACAGATGCAATCGCAACGTAAACGCAGACCGATTGTCCAAAACTTCAGGACTATTATTTTGGCAAATAATCAGGGTTGTCAGTTCTATATTATTATTGTTGTTGTTGTTGTTGTTGTTGTTGTTGTTATTATTATTATTATTATTATTATTATTATTATTATTATTATTATTATTATTATTATTATTATTATTATATTCCTTTATTGGTCCAAAAAAAGACAGACACACCGCTATCATTGCATATAATTATAGAGAGTCTGAGAGCTATCGCCAAACCAGTCCAGGTAATGTCGTTGGATAGAGCATCAGAAACAAAATGGTGCGACAAAGGTAGAGAGGTTTTACCGTATCTAAAATGTATGACTATTGACAAATAACTGTATTTAGTTGGACAGTAACTTCTTCTTCTTTAAGTTCTCTGCCCTTCGGCAGGTTCCAACTTCCAATGACGCCACTCTTCTCTCTGGATGACGACCTGAGAGGCCTTGCAGACCGAGCTGGCTCCGGTATGCAATGATAGCGGTGTGTCTGTCTTTTTTTGGACCAATAAAGGAATATAATAAGTAACAGTAACTTAGATTGCGTTAAAGATGAATTTCTCTATAGAACACGTGAAATGAAATGCCTATCATCTTTAGTGGGCAACACGAAGTTACGGAGGCGCGGTCTCAAGAGGTAATGTTGCTCGACATTCTGTGATACTGTTTGAACATAAGATGGCGGACTTTGGCGGTCCCATCCCCTCCTTTCGTACCACTTCACGAAAGACGATTAATATGGAATTTGTATCGGTCAAATTATCGTTGTCCAGAAGTTTGCGACATCGTAAAATCGGGGCCTTGTTCGCCTGGGTGCTTACAACATAAAAAGATACGCTAGGTGGCGCTTCGGCGTGTAAACACCGACTCAGTACGGTCTGGTTTTTTCTCAAATTGTGCAAAACTTTTGATTCTAACTTACGTGAAATGGATTTTACCTTCATATTGGACACGCCTGTTTTGATCCGTGCAACGTTTACGCCGGTCGGGATTGTTATTATCTTCATTTAAGTGATTTTTAGCGTATGCGTAATGGCGGAAACGCCTCCACGTGCGTAATGGCGGAATCGCCTCCACGTGCGTACACGTGTGACGTTATTCGCTCGCTCCGAGACATTACCTACCACCTGCCTCGTCCTACACGCAAAATCCTCTTCTACTACGGGTTGTGGCACCCAGCTTTCGCCCGTCGCCTGGTCCAGAACGCCGCGCTGAACCACCTCTCATCTTCACCGCCTTCTGCCTCCTTGACCCAGCCGCCATCTTTGTCGTCTTCGTCATCTTCATCCTCTTCGCCATCTTCGGCCTCAACTGGTTTTCGTTTGGCCACATAGAACATCCGCTCGCTACGTAACAAGTACGTGGCAGTGGAAGACACTATACAATCTTGCAACCTCGATCTTTTGGTCATCACTGAGTCTTGGCACCGGTTGCCTACTGACGTTGCTGTTCGCCGCTTGGTGCCCTCGGACTATGCATTCGTCGACCAGCCGAGACATGGGGATGGGGATACTGACGCCCGGGGAGGCGGAATCGTCATCATCCACCGCGCTGCCCACCGTGTCCGCAAGATTCCTCTCTCTACACCTCCGACGACCTTTGAGGTGCTCGCTGCTTCGGTGTCGTCACCCCGAGGCCCAATAACAATCCTGGCTGTCTACCGCCCGGGTTCATCACCGCCGTCATCAACATTCTTTGACGAGTTTACCACGCTGCTCGAACAGTTTGCGCTGCACAATACCCAGATTGTCATAACTGGAGACCTCAACCTTCACCTTGAGGACTCCTCCTCGCCTGCTACATCTGAGTTTCAAGGAGTGATCGACCAGTTTGGCCTGACCCAGCATGTTGCTGGTCCGACCCATCGGTGTGGTGGCTGGCTCGACGTCATTCTCACAAGCGACGACTGTACGCTGGCTGAGCTCTTCATCCATCCGCCAACCATCTCTGACCACGGCCTCGTCGCTGCTACTATCCCGTTTCTTCACGACGCGCCATCATACCTTGCCAGACAGGTTCGAGGTTGGCGGAATCTCGATCGGGATGCCTTCCGGTCAGTGCTACTCGAGGTTCCAGCCATCGCCGACCCGTCCATCCTGGCCGACCTCTCGGTTGCTGACATCTTTGCAACCTACGAAACAACCATGGTTGGCCTAATTGACAGGTTCCTTCCGCTGCGCCCGGCCAGAGTTCGTCGATCTGCACTTTCACCATGGTTTGACGCGGAATGTCGTGCTCTCCGCCGCCAGGCCCGTCGACTCGAAAGATCATATCGACGCACCAAGTTGCCTGCAGATCGCTCTGTCTGGGTGCGGTTCGTGCGAGACATGCATCGCCGTTACAGGGACAAGGAGCGGACGTATTGGGAGGCTAAGATTGTCTCCAACGCCAAGGACCCTAAGCGCTTATGGGCCACATTCGACGCCCTCCTTGGCCGGCACCGGGCTGACCAACAAGCAGATACTCCATCTTTCTCAGCTGATGACTTTCTGGCTTCGTTCACCGCCAAAATCGCCGGAATCCGACAAGACACTGCCAGCTCTACCCCACCGGTATACCACCCTACAGACTGCAGTCTTTCTACCATGGTCGCCGTCATCAGTACAGAGCTGCGCCGCATCATTCTCTCTTCTCCATCAAAATCCTGTGAACTTGATCCTCTCCCGACGTTTCTGTTACAGGAATTTGTCGATGTGCTACTACCGTTTCTTACTGTTCTGTGCAACCGGTCTATTGAGGATGGAGTTCTACCACCGTCGCAGAAGCGCTCAATCCTGGTTCCTGTCCTCAAGCACAGTGGACTCGACTCATCTGATCCTGTCAATTTTCGACCTATTGCTAATGTTTCATTTCTGTCGAAAGTTATTGAAAAGATTGCTGCTTATCAGCTTACTGTTTATTTAGAGGTAAATAAGATGCTTCCGGAGTGCCAATCCGGTTTTCGGAAAAGGCCACTCCACTGAAACCCTCTTGCTCCGTCTCCTTTCTGACATTTATGGGGCTATAGATAGTTCGCAACTCACTCTACTGGCTTTGTTCGACGTTAGTGCTGCTTTCGACACTGTCGATCATGAAATTTTACTTAAGCGGCTACAAATTTCATTTGGCCTGTCTGGTAACTTTCTTAGTTGGCTGGGTTCATTCCTCAGTGATCGCTCTTTCTGTGTGGTCCATGGGCCCTCCAGGTCCTCATGGGTCCCTGCCCCTTACGGCCTTCCGCAGGGCTCGGTGCTGGGTCCCCTTCTTTACATCATTTACACCTCTGAAATTGGTTCCCTACTTACTGCTTCTGCTGTGTTACGTCACCTGTACGCTGATGACGTTCAGGCCTACCTGCACTGCCTTGCTACTAATGCCACTGCTGCTGTTCGAGCAATGAGCCTGGCTTTGGGTACTCTGGAGGCCTGGATGTCAATGAACCGCCTGCGCCTCAATCCATCAAAAACTCAATTTATCTGGCTGGGCACTCGGCAGCAGCTTGCGAAGCTAGACCTTTCCTCCATTGCTGCAGACTTCCCTCAATTTGTCTTTTCCTCTGTTGTCCGTGACCTTGGAGTTACACTGGACCAAGAGTTAACATTTGCCCCTCATATAAACCGCCTCTGCCGTGATTCTTACTATCAGTTACGCCAGTTCCGCACTGTTGCTCGCTCACTTACTTCAGACTCCACCGCTACACTCATCCACTCTTTTATCACAGTCCGACTTGATTACTGTTGTTCACTCTATGTTGGTCTCCCAGCTTGTCGGTTGGGGTGCCTGAACCGGGTCCTGCGCTCTGCCGCACGCCTTTGCGGACGTATTCCAAAATTTGGCCACGTCTCAGGTTATATGCTGGATGTGCTTCATTGGCTCCCTCTACTGCAGCGGATCTCGTATCGGATCATCGCTTTGGTCTGGCGGTCCTTGCTCGGCCTAGCCCCTGCCTATCTACGCGACCTCTGCTGCCCTACCTTGGGTGCTCTGAGTCGTCGCTCTCTCCGCTCTACTGAGCGGGGCGTGCTCATGGTCCCTTTTGCCCGCACTGCTACTAAGCAGAATCGAGCCTTCTCAGTGGTTGGCCCATCCCTCTGGAACGGGCTCCCTTTGATGCTGCGCTTGCATCCCAGAATCCACTCTGAATCTTTCTATACTTGCCTCAAAACTGTTCTTTTCAGCCGTGCTGGGGTCGGGAGCGCTCCTGAGTAGTAACCTTGAAGGGGCGCTATATAAAACTTCGTAATGAATGAATGAATGAAAAAGGCCTAATGAAATTTGTCAGATATCGTTAACTTAGTCAAAAGTTGTTAATTGACATCAGAGGACCAGAAACCTGTTTCACATGCTTCAGTCATATCGCTGTTGTCATTGTTTTTGCACGACTGGTAGGCCTATAACCGTCTCCGATTGTCATAAACATTCAAGTACGAAAATGTTTTGAAGTTATTGGTCTGTTAAGATTATTTCCTTCCTTTCACGTCAGAAACACGTACACACCCGCCCATCAACTGAGTTTAAAGAGAACAGCTAGAAGAAGATCTATTATTACAACGATAAAACAGTTTTCTAAATCGTCCTGCTAGCTGATTTCGTTCGGACAAAAAATCCTTCCGACGATAGATTGAATCCGGAATCCTAGAAGAAACTAGTCGTTGAATTGTTGACGACGCCAGTGTGCAGTGGTTCACTCGTTGAGGCTTTCTGATTGTCAGGCAATGGGGGAGACATTTGGACAATCAGGAGGAAGTATGTGATCAGTAGACCAAGAATCTACCAAGAAACAGTATAGAAGTTTTCACTTTACATGTATATTAACTGGTTTAGGCCCCTATTAACTGGTGGGCCAAGTGCCTCTTTTCGTTGTCTGAAGACCTCTTTCTTTTCTCTCGGTCTTTCGCACTGGGAGCGCCTCTGATTGGTGTGCACTGCGAGAGGTGCTATATAAATTGATAGATATAATACAATGCAATACAATACAATATGTCAACACACATAACTCTAGCTGGAAATGCAAGCTGAGCTAAACAAGACAACTCCTCATTGACGGAACGAGTGGAAGAGAAGCTAGTGTAGAATACCAGTATCCCATGCAAGTATTAAACAGGATTTTATTTCTTTCTGTGCAACAGTAAAATAGCACTCGTGTTTCTTTAATTGGCAAAACGGATTGGAGAGTAAATCGAGATATTGACTCATATCTGACTTACCGTAAGAATTGTGTGCCGATCAATGACAAAGATTCTTAAGACCGTAAAACCAATCGGTTCTCCGCATAAGCGGTTGAGAAACGTATTGATCTGTAAAATTACATTTGTTAGAATAGTTGCTAATTGACAATCTGTGCAACCGTCATTCGCATATAGCCTGATTAAGTGATTATTAATAATTTCATACTAACTAAAAGTAACTGTAAAAAACTAGCCTTATTTTACTATGATTCTAGATATGGAAGATATATAGAGATAGATTCTGGAAGGGTTCTGTTTAATGTGAACGGATCTTAAACATATGCATGTTCAGTTAACTATGACCAGGGATGGGCAGTAATTGAGAATACTTGAAATTGCACAATTTGTAATTTGTTATTTTGTAATTCAATTACATTTCCCATGTATTTTGTAATTTGAAATTACATTTCATGTCCCAAAGTAATTTGTAATTTATAATTCAATTACATTTTTCCAAGTAATTTGCCCATCCCTGACTATGACAGTGTGCAAGAGGTATGAAATGAGCAGGAAAGTATGTCGGAGTTGAGAAGGGATGACTGAAACATACCTACGAGGATAAATGGCTGCGTTTTAAAGTCCATAGTATCGAACGCGTTCTTGACAGCACCAGTATAGTTAGAAACCGTAAAGGAGCGCTACCTTTATGTTCAGGTAGATGAACAATGAACCTGCTTTCAAATTGTCTAATCATAAATTAATATTTTACAGATGGTATTATAAATGATATATAGGCGTATCATACCTGTCCAATTGTTTCTGCATTCAGGTTGGTTAAATCAATATCATGAAGTCTCTCATAAATCTCGTGAGCCTTAAAGAACAGAAACATAACTTGAATTTTAAAAATTTTTCCATAAATTTACAGGCGTTTCCAAAAGTAGACTGCACCAGTTGTCATTTGCCATAAAGTGCCATAAAGTGCCAAAACCTTAAAAGCAAATAATAGGCTACCCAATCCTAGCTGCATCGCAGATAAAGTAGTTAAGAACTGGCTTAGAGACCCTGAGCATGTGAGTATACTTTACCCTCAATAGCAGCGTCATATGCTAAAAATATGGTGAGAATATGGCATATTTCCTTAAGGGCTTCACATTTCCTATATATGGGTCCATGTGACGTTTACACCATATATTCAACATAAATTATGACGTTGCTCTTGGGTAGGATTCCAAAATTCTCACTGTTCCAATAATCTAAAACTTTGTTTTTCTTACACTAATTCCTGCGGATTCCCATGAGCATATATATATATATATATGACGTCAAGGCATAACTGCCGGCCATTGTACACTTTGTATATCTGAGTCTTGTCTGTGCAACACATATAATTAGGTTCTGATGAAGTTCTCTTCATCGTCGCAGTTGTAGGGTTCATAGTTGTTAAGAGATATGATCAAAACTACAGAGCAAACAATGACTGAGCATCAAACTAGAAGAGGTAGAAAATGTAGTTGCATGAACTTATTATTGAACTCTTACCGACTGGTTGATCATTATTCCGCCGTGTGCAACTATGATCAGTCCACACACGGAAGATAATATCCAGAAAACGGTGATAAACAGAAAGAAAGGTGTGTTTCGCATATCTGGAAAGGCTATCAGATTATACAAGCACAAAATAACTCCACCAACGAGTCCGACAACATATGTTGCGTTGCTTACGCAAACGCAGTCATCGATCTTGTCTACCATTCGACAGAGTGCTTGATGACGGCATCGTACTATTTCCAAATTCTTCTTAGCAGTTTCAGGATGCTTAACAATGTCGTGTAGCATCTCTGTGCACTTCTTAAACTCATGGCTGATAATTGACGAAAGTAAGTAGATCCATATTAGAGAAATGACCACTGCGCTTGTTTCGAGTGTAGGCTACATCTACATCTAATCTAATCTAATGACTTACTGTAGCGCCGTTATCAAATAATGCCACCTGCAATGATCTATCGCTGGTCGCTTCGAGTGATTACTCGTTTTAAAGTCATCTGGGTTATCGAAATCCAGTCAGGTCGAAATCCTGTAGTCGTGGCTACGCTCGGAGCGCTCCTTATTAGGTTTCATGAAGGGGCGCTATATAAATTCTCATAATGAATGAATGAATGAACTGATTACTAAATTTAAGATGTCACGAGTGGTCTATATACCTGTCCAATTGCTTCTGCACTCAGGTTGGTTAAATCAATATCTTGAATTCTCTCAAAGATTTCGTGAGCCTAAAAGAACAGAAACACATTGGAATTTCGAGATTTTTAAATTGTTACACTTTTGACATTAGATTGCATCAGTCGATGCCATAAATTGCAAAAAACATTGAAATCAGATAGACTAGTATCAAAACTTATATCTGCCTTGCAAAGAGCGCCGTAAAGGAGCGCTACCTTTATGTTCAGGTAGATGAACAATGAACCTGCTTTCAAATTGTCTAATCATAAATTAATATTTTACAGATGGTATTATAAATGATATATAGGCGTATCATACCTGTCCAATTGTTTCTGCATTCAGGTTGGTTAAATCAATATCATGAAGTCTCTCATAAATCTCGTGAGCCTTAAAGAACAGAAACATAACTTGAATTTTAAAAATTTTTCCATAAATTTACAGGCGTTTCCAAAAGTAGACTGCACCAGTTGTCATTTGCCATAAAGTGCCATAAAGTGCCAAAACCTTAAAAGCAAATAATAGGCTACCCAATCCTAGCTGCATCGCAGATAAAGTAGTTAAGAACTGGCTTAGAGACCCTGAGCATGTGAGTATACTTTACCCTCAATAGCAGCGTCATATGCTAAAAATATGGTGAGAATATGGCATATTTCCTTAAGGGCTTCACATTTCCTATATATGGGTCCATGTGACGTTTACACCATATATTCAACATAAATTATGACGTTGCTCTTGGGTAGGATTCCAAAATTCTCACTGTTCCAATAATCTAAAACTTTGTTTTTCTTACACTAATTCCTGCGGATTCCCATGAGCATATATATATATATATATGACGTCAAGGCATAACTGCCGGCCATTGTACACTTTGTATATCTGAGTCTTGTCTGTGCAACACATATAATTAGGTTCTGATGAAGTTCTCTTCATCGTCGCAGTTGTAGGGTTCATAGTTGTTAAGAGATATGATCAAAACTACAGAGCAAACAATGACTGAGCATCAAACTAGAAGAGGTAGAAAATGTAGTTGCATGAACTTATTATTGAACTCTTACCGACTGGTTGATCATTATTCCGCCGTGTGCAACTATGATCAGTCCACACACGGAAGATAATATCCAGAAAACGGTGATAAACAGAAAGAAAGGTGTGTTTCGCATATCTGGAAAGGCTATCAGATTATACAAGCACAAAATAACTCCACCAACGAGTCCGACAACATATGTTGCGTTGCTTACGCAAACGCAGTCATCGATCTTGTCTACCATTCGACAGAGTGCTTGATGACGGCATCGTACTATTTCCAAATTCTTCTTAGCAGTTTCAGGATGCTTAACAATGTCGTGTAGCATCTCTGTGCACTTCTTAAACTCATGGCTGATAATTGACGAAAGTAAGTAGATCCATATTAGAGAAATGACCACTGCGCTTGTTACATAAAATTCCATAACGATATTCAGGCCGCTTATTATTTTTATAGTAAGAGGGCTTGAATTGAGAATCATCGTGTTAAAAGGGGCGATCATGATATTAAGAAATACGGAATCGTTGAAGAATACGTAAGCGTTTGAAAGGACAGAAAACGCCGTGTAAAGCCAAGCAATTACAAGATATGAAATCACTTTGACCTGTAGATCCTTGGCCCAGCGAGAGCTCAGGTCTTCGTTGAAGGTTTGCAAAACTTCTTGTATTCTTCCTTTCTGACTTGCTCTGTAGCATGATGTGTGTATGACTGTACTAATTGCAATCGAAAGCACGTAATTAATTTTCCCCAAAACAATCTGCAAGCTTTCGTCTCCAGTAAAAATAGTGAATATTCTGATAGCGTTAAACCACATTATTACCAGGACTAATGAGCAATAGAAACGCGAATACTGCTTTGTCATTCTCACTTTGTCTGTCTTTTCAAAATATAAACCGAGTATTCTCATACTGACGGTAAGAGGCAAAAGAACTTTGTGAATTACTCCTTGTTCCAGATTTCCCACAGAATTTTCTTTAACGGTGGAATTTTCTTCTGTTGCTTGCACCTCACCGATCATATTTCCATGTGGATGAATTCTCAACCTGCTCATGCTTTACAATGTTGTTTCTATTTTACTGTTTATTCTATTTACTGTTTATAATGACGTCTGCGATCCAAACGCAAGTTTCTTCTTGAATAGGTCGAATGTTACTGGCAGGCCAGTGCCATTTGCTAACAACATTCTTCAGCAGTTTTCCTATAGAAGCATTGAAATGTATGTTCGTCGCGATATTGATGGCACACGTTTCTTGAGTTTCGTTTGGCTCTGCTAAATAAGACATTCATAGTCGCTGCTATGTAATTTGTACATTTTCCACATCGTTCGATCTACCCTAGCTTTTGCTTACAACACACGGATGGTTTCCATGGCCACGATAATGATTGAGTTTCACGTTTGAACATGATTACATTAACAGTGAAAGCGCGTGCATTAGTAGAAATGTACTTTGACGGTCGAATGTCGACTATGTAGCCTAATCAATAGCCTACATCCGCTTTGGCACGTACATGTAGGCCTAAGTAGTACCATCAATCTAGGTAAGCCTATTGATTAGCCTACCATAATATTGAAAATGCTTAAAAACTGCATGTGTGACGATTTACAGATATAATTTAGATAGCCAGTTAGATAGGCTACATAATAGATAATCAAAGACAACACCCAAGGAACAAGTACGTGAATCTCCCAGTTTGACAGATAAAAAAATACTAACTTTTTGAGATGATATATAGTAACCAGCAACAGACGTTTTGTTGTTGACCCGTTAAAAAAGGGACAAATTGGCCTTTAGGTCTATACTCACGGAGAAATGCGACAGCGCATCAGAATCGCTTATTTCTTTGTTTGCTCCTGCTTCTGTAAATGCATTGAAGATGAAACGATCAGGCTTCATTACCAGAAGTCTATTAATATTAGGCAGGCTTCGCGAACAGAAAGGAAATAACAGCGCATTACTGTGTTGCAAGCAAGTACATCTAACATGAAACAATTTTTGTCTTGATGGTTGTGTCACCCAGAAAAAACAGTGAGAGTGACAATATGACAAATTATAGTCCTACTTATTTGTTAGTGACATGAATTAGTGATGACATCACGCTGACGAGAGATCACAACAACGGTTGGTATAACACGATAAATTAACGAGTGATCGAAAGCAGAACAGAGAGTAGGCTACGAGATCGAGTAAGACCAACAAAACCACTTCTGCATTTCACCAACCAGACAATTTTTTTTATTTACTGTAATTCAACAACAATCGCAGGCCTGTTGCAAGTATATTCAAAATGTAATGTGTGTTATGCAGAAACAGAGCATAGATCAGTTAAGATGCAATGTTTTAAAGACATGATTGAAGGCGCCATGTAGATAAATCCTGATCATCAATGATCTAAAATATGTAACATGTTGGTATCGTTGTCGTGAAGCGGATTCGTTTGGTTTGTTATTTGGCGTCTGTCTCTCGGGTTTTCCTCGGCTTCTCTGGTACGTGGCACGTGACGCTCCTGCTCTTTAACAATTTGTTTTCAACAGCAATGTATTTACAAACCATTCTATAATGTAACGACGTGACAATCACTTATTGCGTTCTGCGTACCCTAAGCTTTTCTTAGGGCTTGTCCAGTCGAGTCCCTTGCCATTGGATATTATTTGTATCTTCTGTCAGTCTTCTATTACTTATTGTCGATCACCTCCCTTTAGAGCTTCCAGTCGCCTGTTCTGAGAATGTCCTCTCTAAGAGTGTATGCTTTCTTATAGGCCTATACAGTCATTGCGCCCTTCTGTCGTTTTCTGTCCTTTTGTTTACTTGTTTTCTATATGGCGGCATCTCTCGTTGTTCATTCGTTTTATATACTGAGCCATAGCTGACCATAGCAGCACTCAATCTTTCGTAATTCCATAGTTTTACAAGTTTCAGTGCGGCTGCTTCTCTCTCCTATTTCTGCTTAATTACTCATTTACATCGAGACTCTGTCTTTGTTTCTGGCACAAGGCACAAGCCGCACAACATCCTCTTTCATCATTCAATAGCCATCCTTCCTCTGGCCAAGTGCACACGCCCTTCGGCATTCTGTGCGTGTAGGCTATGGGTCCTTCTTCTCTGACCTGGTCGTATTGACACCTGCACTCCTTCAGTCTGATTGATGTCCGTTGTCGGCTACGAAATACTTAATATATGCAGTATCCCAATGTTTATGTCAACATATCACATGTCATAATTATGTGTCTTTCGTAAGTGTGTCCTATTTTCATATCAATATTCTAATTCTTGTATATTTCTATCAGTTTTTAATATTCCTAGTATGTTTGACTCTTAATTCGTATCATCGTCTCACTCAGTTCCATTACAGAAACTTACTCTGTTATTGTGCATCCAATTACAATAGGGTTAACGAAAATGTGACTTTAATAATGTACAACCATCGCAGCTTAATTATTAAATAATGCTACCACTGCCGCAGAAAGGAATAGCCTATTTAAACAGCGCCGAGTTGTCGCTGCGGAACTGACGATATTATTTTAGTACAGGCACAATGTAAGAAATACAATCCTATTTCTTACATCATGGTACAGGGTCGCGCATTTAGACACAGACGTTTGCGATCTCTTTTTACTCCCCGGGAAATAGTTCTGTTCATACGAAACTTAATACACCTTCTTTTTCTTAACAGCCGGTGTGTGACTATACCAGCCAAAAGATGCGAGCTAGTTACGTAGTCAACAGATCATAGAATAATATTGTTTAGGACGATGTAGGCCCACATCAGGTCAGATTATGTGATTTTAGCGTCAAAATGTACTCTTTGGTATTTGAGACTTGGGTAGGCTATTATATGGACCTTCTGAGACTTAAAGAATCAGTAAATGGAATACCAATTAGTTGGCAATTACCACTAAAGACTAACTATTATTGAAAAGAATTATTGAAAAAAGTTAATGAAAAGAGTTATTGAAATGAGTTTTTGAAAAGTTATTGAAAAGAGTTGTTCAAAAGAGTTATTGAAAAGAGTTATTGAAAAGAGTTGTTGAAATGAGTTATGAAAAGAGTTATTGAAGAGTTACTGAAAAGAGTAATTGAAAAGAGTAGGCCTAATTGTAAAGAGTTATTGGAACGAGTTATTGAAAAGAGTTGTAGAAAAAGTTGTTAAAAAAAGAGTTATTGAAAAGAGTTAATGAAAAGAGTAATTGAAAAGAGTAGGCCTAATTATTAAAGAGTTATTGGAAAGAGTTATTGAAAAGAGTTATTGAAAAGAGTTATTCAAAAAAGAGTTATTGAAAAGAGTTATTGAAATGAGTTATTGAAAAGAGTTATTGAAATGAGTGATTAAAAGTGTGATTGAAATGAGTTATTGAAAAGATTTATTGAAAAGAGTTATTGAAAAGAGTTATTGAAAAGAGTTATTGAAAAGAGTTATTAAAAAGAGTTATTGAAAGCAGTTATTGAAAACAGCTATTAAAACGAATGATTGAAACGAATTAATGAAAGTGTGATTGAAATGAGTTGTTTGAAAAAGAGTTGAAAAGAGTTATTGAAAAGAGTTATTGAAAAGAGTTATTGAAAAGAGTTATTGAAAAGAGTTATTGAAAAGAGTTATTGAAAAGAGTTGTTGAAAAGAGTTATTGAAAAGAGTTATTGAAAAGAAAAGAGTTATTGAAAAGAGTTATTGAAAAGAGTTATTGAAAAGAGTTATTGAAAGAGTTATTGAAAAGAGTTATTGAAAAGAGTTATTGAAAAGAGTTATTGAAAGAGTTATTGAAAAAAGAGTTATTGAAAAGAGTTATTGAAAAGAGTTATTGAAAAAGAGTTATTGAAAAGAGTTATTGAAAAGAGTTATTGAAAAGAGTTATTGAAAAGAGTTATTGAAAAGAGTTATTGAAAAGAGTTATTGAAAAGAGTTATTGAAAAGAGTTATTGAAAAGAGTTATTGAAAAGAGTTATTGAAAAGAGTTATTGAAAAGAGTTATTGAAAAGAGTTATTGAAAAGAGTTATTGAAAAGAGTTATTGAAAAGAGTTATTGAAAAGAGTTATTGAAAAGAGTTATTGAAAAGAGTTATTGAAAAGAGTTATTGAAAAGAGTTATTGAAAAGAGTTATTGAAAAGAGTTATTGAAAAGAGTTATTGAAAAGAGTTATTGAAAAGAGTTATTGAAAAGAGTTATTGAAAAGAGTTATTGAAAGAGTTATTGAAAAGAGTTATTGAAAAGAGTTATTGAAAAGAGTTATTGAAAAGAGTTATTGAAAAGAGTTATTGAAAAGAGTTATTGAAAAGAGTTATTGAAAAGAGTTATTGAAAAGAGTTATTGAAAAGAGTTATTGAAAAGAGTTATTGAAAAAGAGTTATTGAAAAGAGTTATTGAAAAGAGTTATTGAAAAGAGTTATTGAAAAGAGTTATTGAAAAGAGTTATTGAAAAGAATTGAAAAGAGTTATTGAAAAGAGTTATTGAAAAGAGTTATTGAAAAGAGTTATTGAAAAGAGTTATTGAAAAGAGTTATTGAAAAGAGTTATTGAAAAGAGTTATTGAAAAGAGTTATTGAAAAGAGTTATTGAAAAGAGTTATTGAAAAGAGTTATTGAAAAGAGTTATTGAAAAGAGTTATTGAAAAGAGTTATTGAAAAGAGTTATTGAAAAGAGTTATTGAAAAGAGTTATTGAAAAGAGTTATTGAAAAGAGTTATTGAAAAGAGTTATTGAAAAGAGTTATTGAAAAGAGTTATTGAAAAGAGTTATTGAAAAGAGTTATTGAAAAGAGTTATTGAAAGAGTTATTGAAAAGAGTTATTGAAAAGAGTTGTTGAAAAGAGTTATTGAAAAGAGTTATTGAAAAGAGTTATTGAAAAGAGTTGTTGAAAGAGTTATTGAAAAGAGTTATTGAAAAGAGTTATTGAAAAGAGTTATTGAAAAGAGTTATTGAAAAGAGTTATTGAAAAGAGTTATTGAAAAGAGTTATTGAAAAGAGTTATTGAAAAGAGTTATTGAAAAGAGTTATTGAAAAGAGTTATTGAAAAGAGTTATTGAAAAGAGTTATTGAAAAGAGTTATTGAAAAGAGTTATTGAAAAGAGTTATTGAAAAGAGTTATTGAAAAGAGTTATTGAAAAGAGTTATTGAAAAGAGTTATTGAAAAGAGTTATTGAAAAAGAGTTATTGAAAAGAGTTATTGAAAAGAGTTATTGAAAAGAGTTATTGAAAAGAGTTATTGAAAAGAGTTATTGAAAAGAGTTATTGAAAAGAGTTATTGAAAAGAGTTATTGAAAAGAGTTATTGAAAAGAGTTATTGAAAAGAGTTATTGAAAAGAGTTATTGAAAAGAGTTATTGAAAAGAGTTATTGAAAAGAGTTATTGAAAAGAGTTATTGAAAAGAGTTATTGAAAAGAGTTATTGAAAAGAGTTATTGAAAAGAGTTATTGAAAAGAGTTATTGAAAAGAGTTATTGAAAAGAGTTATTGAAAAGAGTTATTGAAAAGAGTTATTGAAAAGAGTTATTGAAAAGAGTTATTGAAAAGAGTTATTGAAAAGAGTTATTGAAAAGAGTTGTTGAAAAGAGTTATTGAAAAGAGTTATTGAAAAGAGTTATTGAAAAGAGTTATTGAAAAGAGTTATTGAAAAGAGTTATTGAAAAGAGTTATTGAAAAGAGTTATTGAAAAGAGTTATTGAAAAGAGTTATTGAAAAGAGTTATTGAAAAGAGTTATTGAAAAGAGTTGTTGAAAAGAGTTATTGAAAAGAGTTATTGAAAAGAGTTATTGAAAAGAGTTATTGAAAAGAGTTATTGAAAAGAGTTATTGAAAAGAGTTAGTTGAAAAGAGTTATTGAAAAGAGTTATTGAAAAGAGTTGTTGAAAAGAGTTATTGAAAAGAGTTGTTGAAAAGAGTTGTTGAAAAGAGTTATTGAAAAGAGTTGTTGAAAAGAGTTATTGAAAAGAGTTATTGAAAAGAGTTGTTGAAAAGAGTTATTGAAAAGAGTTATTGAAAAGAGTTATTGAAAAGAGTTATTGAAAAGAGTTATTGAAAAGAGTTGTTGAAAAGAGTTATTGAAAAGAGTTATTGAAAAGAGTTATTGAAAAGAGTTATTGAAAAGAGTTATTGAAAAGAGTTATTGAAAAGAGTTATTGAAAAGAGTTGTTGAAAAGAGTTGTTGAAAAGAGTTGTTGAAAAGAGTTATTGAAAAGAGTTATTGAAAAGAGTTATTGAAAAGAGTTATTGAAAAGAGTTATTGAAAAGAGTTATTGAAAAGAGTTATTGAAAAGAGTTATTGAAAAGAGTTATTGAAAAGAGTTATTGAGTTATTGAAAAGAGTTATTGAAAAGAGTTATTGAAAAGAGTTATTGAAAAGAGTTATTGAAAAGAGTTATTGAAAAGAGTTGTTGAAAAGAGTTATTGAAAAGAGTTATTGAAAAGAGTTATTGAAAAGAGTTATTGAAAAGAGTTATTGAAAAGAGTTATTGAAAAGAGTTGTTGAAAAGAGTTATTGAAAAGAGTTATTGAAAAGAGTTATTGAAAAGAGTTATTGAAAAGAGTTATTGAAAAGAGTTATTGAAAAGAGTTTGAAAAGAGTTATTGAAAAGAGTTATTGAAAAGAGTTATTGAAAAGAGTTATTGAAAAGAGTTATTGAAAAGAGTTATTGAAAAGAGTTATTGAAAAGAGTTATTGAAAAGAGTTATTGAAAAGAGTTATTGAAAAGAGTTATTGAAAAGAGTTATTGAAAAGAGTTATTGAAAAGAGTTATTGAAAGAGAGAGTTATTGAAAAGAGTTATTGAAAAGAGTTATTGAAAAGAGTTATTGAAAAGAGTTATTGAAAAGAGTTATTGAAAAGAGTTATTGAAAAGAGTTATTTGAAAGAGTTGTTGAAAGAGTTGTTGAAAAAGAGTTGTTGAAAGAGTTGTTGAAAGAGTTGTTGAAAGAGTTGTTGAAAGAGTTGTTGAAAGAGTTGTTGAAAGAGTTGTTGAAAGAGTTGTTGAAAGAGTTGTTGAAAGAGTTGTTGAAAGAGTTGTTGAAAGAGTTGTTGAAAGAGTTGTTGAAAGAGTTATTGAAAGAGATTGAAAGAGTTATTGAAAGAGTTATTGAAAGAGTTATTGAAAGAGTTATTGAAAGAGTTATTGAAAGAGTTATTGAAAAGAGTTATTGAAAAGAGTTATTGAAAAGAGTTAAAAGAGTTATTGAAAAGAGTTATTGAAAAGAGTTATTGAAAAGAGTTATTGAAAAGAGTTATTGAAAAGAGTTATTGAAAAGAGTTATTGAAAAGAGTTATTGAAAAGAGTTATTGAAAAGAGTTATTGAAAAGAGTTATTGAAAAGAGTTATTGAAAAGAGTTATTGAAAAGAGTTATTGAAAAGAGTTATTGAAAAGAGTTATTGAAAAGAGTTATTGAAAAGAGTTATTGAAAAGAGTTATTGAAAAGAGTTATTGAAAAGAGAAAAGAGTTATTGAAAAGAGTTATTGAAAAGAGTTATTGAAAAGAGTTATTGAAAAGAGTTATTGAAAAGAGTTATTGAAAAGAGTTATTGAAAAGAGTTATTGAAAAGAGTTATTGAAAAGAGTTATTGAAAAGAGTTATTGAAAAAAGAGTTATTGAAAAAGAGTTATTGAAAAGAGTTATTGAAAAGAGTTATTGAAAAGAGTTATTGAAAAGAGTTATTGAAAAGAGTTATTGAAAGAGTTATTGAAAAGAGTTATTAAAAGAGTTATTGAAAAGAGTTATTGAAAAGAGTTATTGAAAAGAGTTATTGAAAAGAGTTATTGAAAAGAGTTATTGAAAAGAGTTATTGAAAAGAGTTATTGAAAGAGTTATTGAAAAGAGTTATTGAAAGAGTTATTGAAAAGAGTTATTGAAAAGAGTTATTGAAAAGAGTTATTGAAAAGAGTTATTGAAAGAGTTATTGAAAAGAGTTAGAGTTATTGAAAAGAGTTATTGAAAAGAGTTATTGAAAAGAGTTATTGAAAAGAGTTATTGAAAGAGTTATTGAAAAGAGTTATTGAAAAGAGTTATTGAAAAGAGTTATTGAAAGAGTTATTGAAAGAGTTATTGAAAAGAGTTATTGAAAAGAGTTATTGAAAAGAGTTATTGAAAAGAGTTATTGAAAGAGTTATTGAAAAAAGAGTTATTGAAAAGAGTTATTGAAAAGAGTTATTGAAAAAGTTATTGAAAAGAGTTATTGAAAAGAAAAGAGTTATTGAGTTAAAGAGTTATTGAAAAGAGTTATTGAAAAAGAGTTATTGAAAAGAGTTATTGAAAAGAGTTATTGAAAAGAGTTATTGAAAAAAGAGTTATTGAAAAGAGTTATTGAAAAGAGTTATTGAAAAGAGTTATTGAAAAGAGTTATTGAAAAGAGTTATTGAAAAGAGTTATTGAAAAGTTATTGAGTTATTGAAAAGAGTTAAAGAGTTATTGAAAAAAGTTATTGAAAAGAGTTATTGAAAAGAGTTATTGAAAAGAGTTATTGAAAAGAGTTATTGAAAAGAGTTATTGAAAAGAGTTATTGAAAAGAGTTATTGAAAAGAGTTATTGAAAGAGTTATTGAAAAGAGTTATTGAAAAGAGTTATTGAAAAGAGTTATTGAAAAGAGTTATTGAAAAGAGTTATTGAAAAGAGTTATTGAAAAGAGTTATTGAAAAGAGTTATTTAAAAGAGTTATTGAAAAGAGTTATTGAAAGAGTTATTGAAAAGAGTTATTGAAAGAGTTATTGAAAAGAGTTATTGAAAAGAGTTATTGAAAAGAGTTATTGAAAGAGTTATTGAAAGAGTTATTGAAAAGAGTTATTGAAAAGAGTTATTGAAAAGAGTTAAAAGAGTTATTGAAAAGAGTTATTGAAAAGAGTTATTGAAAAGAGTTATTGAAAAGAGTTATTGAAAAGAGTTATTGAAAGAGTTATTGAAAAGAGTTATTGAAAGAAAGAGTTATTGAAAAGAGTTATTGAAAAGAGTTATTGAAAAGAGTTATTGAAAAGAGTTATTGAAAAGAGTTATTGAAAAGAGTTATTGAAAAGAGTTATTGAAAAGAGTTATTGAAAAGAGTTATTGTTAAAAGAGTTATTGAAAGAGTTAAAAGAGTTATTGAAAAGAGTTATTGAAAAGAGTTATTGAAAAGAGTTATTGAAAAGAGTTATTGAAAAGAGTTATTGAAAAGAGTTATTATTGAAAAGAGTTATTGAAAAGAGTTATTGAAAAGAGTTATTGAAAAGAGTTATTGAAAAGAGTTATTGAAAAGAGTTATTGAAAAGTTATTGAAAGAGTTATTGAAAAGAGTTATTGAAAAGAGTTATTGAAAAGAGTTATTGAAAAGAGTTATTGAAAAGAGTTATTGAAAAGAGTTATTGAAAAGAGTTATTGAAAAGAGTTATTGAAAAGAGTTATTGAAAAGAGTTATTGAAAAGAGTTATTGAAAAGAGTTATTGAAAAGAGTTATTGAAAAGAGTTATTGAAAAGAGTTATTGAAAAGAGTTATTGAAAAGAGTTATTGAAAAGAGTTATTGAAAAGAGTTATTGAAAAGAGTTATTGAAAAGAGTTATTGAAAAGAGTTATTGAAAAGAGTTATTGAAAAGAGTTATTGAAAAGAGTTATTGAAAAGAGTTATTGAAAAGAGTTATTGAAAAGAGTTATTGAAAAGAGTTATTGAAAAGAGTTATTGAAAAGAGTTATTGAAAAGAGTTATTGAAAAGAGTTAAAGAGTTATTGAAAAGAGTTATTGAAAAGAGTTATTGAAAAGAGTTATTGAAAGAGTTATTGAAAAGAGTTATTGAAAAGAAAGTTATTGAAAAAGTTAGAAAAGAGTTATTGAAAAGAGTTATTGAAAAGAGTTATTGAAAAGAGTTATTGAAAAGAGTTATTGAAAAGAGTTATTGAAAAGAGTTATTGAAAAGAGTTATTGAAAAGAGTTATTGAAAAGAGTTATTGAAAAGAGTTATTGAAAAGAGTTATTGAAAAGAGTTATTGAAAAGAGTTATTGAAAAGAGTTATTGAAAAGAGTTATTGAAAAGAGTTATTGAAAAGAGTTATTGAAAAGAGTTATTGAAAAGAGTTATTGAAAAGAGTTATTGAAAAGAGTTGAAAAAAAGAGTTATTGAAAAGAGTTATTGAAAAGAGTTATTGAAAAGAGTTATTGAAAAGAGTTATTGAAAAGAGTTATTGAAAAAGAGTTATTGAAAAGAGTTATTGAAAAGAGTTATTGAAAAGAGTTATTGAAAAGAGTTATTGAAAAGAGTTATTGAAAAGAGTTATTGAAAAGAGTTATTGAAAGAGTTATTGAAAGAGTTATTGAAAAGAGTTATTGAAAGAGTTATTGAAAAGAGTTATTGAAAAGAGTTATTGAAAAGAGTTATTAAAAAGAGTTATTGAAAACAGTTATTGAAAAGAGTTATTGAAAGAGTTATTGGAAGAGTTATTGAAAGGAGTTATTGAAAAGAGTTATTGAAAAACTTATTGAAAAAGTTATTGAAAAGAGTTATTGTTAGGATCCCATTGCTTAACCAGTCCTGGGATGGGCAAGGGAAACGCTTGGGTGGTTTCCTTAGCTGAGGGGAGACCTCTAGCGGGAAATTCTTTTATATAAGGAGGTAGAGTAAGGGGCGTCTTCGAAGTCTCCGATGATACGGCCTTTGTGCAGTTCGTCTTGTCTGAGATCTTCCGGGCGCATGTTAGTCAAGTTCGTTTTCGTGGCAAGTTCCACTTTTCTTGGTTACTCAAGGTTGCTTGAGTTTGTTAAGGTCGTCAGCCTGTTGCTGCGTTGAAGACTTGTTTTCGTCGGCGGTCTTGCTACAAGAGAGCGAACCGTTTTCCACCGTTGTCTACGGTTGGGTAATGTATCGTTTTAATTTGTCTTTTTGTTGAGAATTATACCTTTGAAAATAGACAACGAGTTTGAGCTTTATTATAGCTGGGGGGAACTCGCAACATATGAGGGCTCGCGGGATTTTTTTTCTCTTCGAATACGAAATTTGCGTCGGTAAGAGGAATTTGGGGGCGTGTCTGTGCTCTAGATTATACGGTATTCATTCCGGTTGAGATTTTTGAAGTTGAGGCGTAACATATTTTTCTCGTACGTTCGAAGGTCTCATTTGTTGGTAGTACATACAACATTTAAGCTTTCGAGAAAATTTGAGGCAAAGAAAAAATTTTGAAATTAAGGTGTGTCTCAAGATAATTTGGAAATTTCGAAATTTTGGAAATGGAGACACCAGAAGTGGTGAAAATGTTGACATGGGACGACATTTTGGAGATGAAACAGGAGGAATTAAGGGAGGAATTGGAGAAATTGGGGCAAGACGTAAAAGGTCTTTCAAAAGTACAATTGCAAAAGGCATTGTCAAAATTGATTAAGTCGCCAAATGCGTCTCCAAAATCAAAAGAGTCGGGAGTTCAAGCTGAAATTCTAAAACTAAAATTGGAGAACGAGCAGGCAGAAATTGCACGTACACAGCAAAAAGAAGACCGAGAAGCGGATAGACAGTTTGAGCTGGAGAAGATGAAAATACAATTAAATGCGGATTCTAAGTTTAAGTTAGAACAAGCAGAATTGGAGTCACGAAGACTTGAGAAAGAATTTGAAGCTGAGGCACAGGTGAAGAAAGAAGAGATGGAAGCAATGGAGAGGAAAATGCACGTAGAAGCACAAGTTAAGAAGGAAGAGGAAGAAAGAAGGATACAAGTTAAGAAGGAAGAGGAAGAAAGGAGGATACAGGTTAAGAAAGAGGAGGCAGAAGCGATAGAAAGGAAATTACGGATGGAGGCAGAAATTTTAGAAAGGAAGCTGAGGGTAGATAACGAAACAATGACAGCAAAGTTGTCTATGGAAAACGAGGCTAAGAGGATGCAGATAGAAGCAGATGAGAGAAAGTTACAAATGGAATTGGCAGAGAAAGAAAAACAGAGACAGCATCAATTACAAATGAAGGAATTAAGAGGTTCATTTGAAAGATTAACAGGAGGTTACTTAGAGGACGGAGCACAGGGTTTGAGTGAGGAAAATGCAGAAAGAACGGGGCATACGTTGAAATTTAATATCGCGTCGGCAGTAAAATTTGTACCTCGGTTTGACGACACAAATTTGGAACATTATTTACAGTCGTTTGAAAAAGCCATGGAGCTACATCAATTTCCGAAAGATAAATGGTCGTCGTTAATTCATACGAAGTTAACTGGGAAGGCGTTACAAATTTTCGGCGAGCTCTCATTGGAACAATGTAAGGACTATGATGTTGTGAAAAAGTCTTTGCTTACGGCGTATGCACGAGTGCCAGAGTTCTATAGGAAAAGGTTTCAAGGATTGCAGAAGGGTAATCTTGAAACGTATTCAAATTTTGCGTATCGGTTGAATATTCCATTTAAGAGTTGGCTGGAAGGAGAAGGTGCATTGTCTGATTTAGATAAGGCTTTGGAAATTTTCAAATTGGAACAGTTTGTGAATTGTCTTCCTGGGGATTTACATCGTTGGATAATCGAACGCAAAGTAACGACACTTTCAGAAGCAGCACGTATGGCAGATGAATATGATTTGTTGTACAAACCTTTCAAGAAAGCTAGTGTAGCACCAGTGAAATTTGAAAAGGGATGGGCAAATGACACTGCTAATGTGAAACGAAGCGGAGGTCAAAGTTCTTTTGGCAGCCCTAAGAATACAGCAAGGAATTATACAGGTGCGTTTGGCACTCCTGTATCTTGTGCGTATTGTCATGCAAGATCGCACAGCATTTCAAATTGTGAAAAGCTCAGAGAGAGAAATTTGGCTAAAGCGAACACAAATTACGCGGATAATAATGTTGGCTTAGTGAATTTGCATTCGGGCGATTCAACGATAAATCAACAGTATAGACCTTTTGTTAAGGATGGACTGATGTACGGACGACAAGGTTCGCAGCGTCATGTAGTGCTACTGAGAGACTCTGGTGCATTACAGTCGATAGTTAGCAGGGATGGGCTTAATTCGTGCGATTATGTCCATACGGGTGAAGACAGGTTAATTCAAGGGATTGTTGGGGAAGCGGTGAAGGTCCCGTTAGTTGAAATTCAATTGGAAAGTGAGTTGGTTTCTGGAACTATTCTTTGCGGGTTGGTCGATAAATTGCCAAAAGGGATTAATATTTTGATAGGCAATGACGTCGTTCAGAATGAACCGATAGAGGTAGCAGTGGTTACAAGGGCGCAAAGTAAAATAGGTGCGACGGCGCAGTCGAGCGTGGTGGAACAGGGCGCTGTAGACATTGACGATCCTTTAATTAAGAATTCTGATGTGAATGATTGTGTTGACTTGGAACTTGATACATTGTTTTCTGAAGATTGTAACAATACGGTTGAAGGTTCAGAATTTTGTTCGAGGGGAAAGTTAATTGAGTTGCAACATAATGATGAAAGTCTCAATGGTCTTTTTGATTTAGCACGTTCTCCGGAAAGAAGCGAGAGGTCTTTCTACGAGGTGCGTGATGGAGTTTTGGTTCGTGTCTGGAGGAGTGTGTTGGAGCCAGAAGGTTTCGGTAGAACGCAAGTACTCGTTCCAATTTCTTTGAGGTCTAAGATAATTCGTGTAGCGCATGATGTTCCGTCAAGTGGACATTTAGGTACACAGAAAACGCTTGATAGAGTGTTGAGGCATTTTTACTGGCCTGGTATTTTCAAGTATGTTAGAGAATACTGTCGTACTTGTGATGTTTGTCAGAGGCTTGGCAAGGGAGCTACAAAAGCTCGAGCGCCTTTAATTAATTTGCCGGTTATTGATAAACCATGGTCAAGAATTGCTTTGGAATCGTTGGTCCTTTGGATATTTGTGAGAAGTCGGGGAACCGATTTATCTTGACGATAATGGATTTGGCAACACATTTTCCATTTGCGTTTCCGCTTAAGGTGCACACAGCGGTGGAGGTAGCTAAGGCTTTGGTGTCTGTGTTTACGACATTTGGTTTTCCTGATGAAGTGTTGACTGATCAGGGTTCTGAATTTATGTCCGAGTTGATGCAATTGCTGATGAATGAATGTCAGATAATGCAGTTGAAAACTAGTGCATTTCATCCGCAGACCAACGGATGTCTCGAAAAATTTCACCGTACTCTAAAAGATATGTTGAAAGCAGTAGGGGAAACTTTTCAGGGTGATTGGGATGAAATTCTTCCTTGGGTACTGTTTGCATACTTTGCATACAGAGAGGTTCCGGTTCAGGGATTGGGTTTCTCTGCATTTGATTTAATGTTTGGAAGGGATGTGAAAGGGCCCTTGCAAATGATTAAACACAGTTGGATTCGAACTGATGTTGTGCCTGAACTGAAAAAGACGAATTTGGTTGATTTTGTGTTGGATCTTCGGGAGAAGATTAAAATGTCTTTACAAATTGCAAATGATAATGAGTTGGTGAATAAATCTAAATCAAAGGAATGGTATGATTTGCATGCGAAGTCTGTTACTTTTGAGAAGGGTGAACAAGTGTTATTGTTGTTGCCTTTGATTGGGAAACCCTTGCAAGCAAAGTATTGTGGTCCCTATCAAGTACTGGAAAGACTGGGAGAGGTAGATTATCTCGTCGGTACTCCAGATCGGAGGAAAGCGAAGAGGGTGGTGCATGTGAACCTCATGAAGAAGTATTTGGCACGGCAGGAGGAAAGGGTGTTGGCTGTGAATGATGAATCTGAAGTGAATGTTTTGATTTCTGATACAGGCATGTCTACATCATTTTTGGAGTCGGTTAACATGGAGCACTTAAATCAAAGTCAGGTTGATGATTTAACAAATGTGTTGTGCAAATTTCAGAGTGTGTTTAGTGACAGGCCAGGGAGGACAACTGTGGTGTCACATGATGTGAAGCTGATGGACGGTGTAAGACCGACGAGGCAGTCACCATATCCGCTTCATCCGGACAGGTTAAAGTTGGTAAACAAGGAGATAGAGGAGTTGTTGCAAGCGGGTATAATTGAAGAGTCTGAAAGTCCGTGGGCGGCACCAATAGTGTTGGTTCCAAAACCCGATGGTACGCTAAGGTTGTGTACTGACTTCAGGAAACTGAATGCAGTCACTGTACCTGATCCATTTCCGATGCCTCGAGTGGAAACTCTAATAAATAAAGTTGGGCATATCCAATTTCTGACGAAATTGGATATGACCAAAGGTTATTGGCAAATTCCTATAGCGCCATCAGCAGTGGAGTGTACAGCTTTTGTAACGCCTAATGGACATTTCCAATGGAAATATATGGCGTTTGGGCTTCGGAATGCACCAAGTTCTTTCAGTAGGCTAGTTAAGAAGGTTTTTGCGGGTTTGGAGTCTTTCTGTGATGCATATCTTGATGATGTCATTATTTTCAGTATGGCATGGTCTAGTCACATGAATCATTTACAGCAAGTGTTGCAACGTGTGCAAAATGCTAATTTGACGTTGAATGTGAAGAAATGTGTGTTTGCTGATGCAGAGGTGGATTTCTTAGGTCATCATGTGGGTCGGGGGATAGTATCTCCACGTTCACAGAAGGTGGCAGTAATGCTTAACTTTCCAACACCGACTAATAAGAAACAATTGCAGTCTTTGTATGGTCTGGCAAGCTATTACAGAAGATATTTACCACATTTTTCAGATTTAACGAATCCTTTAACTGAAATTCTGAAGAAAGGGAATAAGTTTGTGTGGTCTGATGAAGCAGAAAGGGCTTTTGTTGATTTAAAGTCGAGATTGGCGTCCAAACCAATTCTTAAACCGCCTGATTATAATCGACCGTTTTTCGTTGCTGTTGATGCTTCGCAGGTGTGTGTAGGAGCGTGCTTGTTCCAGATGTACGAGGAGGTCGAGCATCCTGTATGTTATTACAGCCGGAAACTTCGGACGCACGAGGTTCGCTATTCGACCGTGGAGAAGGAGGCGTTGGCGTTGGTGACGGCGATACGGACGTTCTCCGTGTACTTTGGGTCTGCGCCAGTGGTGGTTTTCACTGATCACAGTCCACTCACTTTCATAAACTCAATGGCTAACTCCAATGACAAGTTACTGCGTTGGAGCTTGGAACTGCAGAAATACGCGTTGGACATTCGACATAGGCCTGGGAGGGAGAATCTCCTGCCGGACTTGTTGAGTCGTCCGTCTATTAGTAATAGAATATGATCATGCTTAGGGAGACGTAAGTGCACGTCTAAGTGTGTATAAATTAAATGTTTTCGTTTCGTATAATATTGTATTTGTGTATACAGATTTTGTGTGTGTTTGATTGCGATATTTGTTTTATGTGCATGTTAGTTAGGTAGTTAAGTCAAAAACCCTTCTGGTTTTTGCCTTTTTGGAAGTCCGGGGGTGTGTTAGGATCATTGCTTAACCAGTCCTGGGATGGGCAAGGGATACGCTTGGGTGGTTTCCTTGGCTGAGGGGAGACCTCTAGCGGGAAATTCTCCTATATAAGGAGGTAGAGTAAGGGGCGTCTTCGAAGTCTCCGATGATACGGCCTTTGTGCAGTTCGTCTTGTCTGAGATCTTCCGGGCGCATGTTAGTCAAGTTCGTTTTCGTGGCAAGTTCCACTTTTCTTGGTTACTCAAGGTTGCTTGAGTTTGTTAAGGTCGTCAGCCTGTTGCTGCGTTGAAGACTTGTTTTCGTCGGCGGTCTTGCTACAAGAGAGCGAACCGTTTTCCACCGTTGTCTACGGTTGGGTAATGTATCGTTTTAATTTGTCTTTTTGTTGAGAATTATACCTTTGAAAATAGACAACGAGTTTGAGCTTTATTATAGCTGGGGGGGAACTCGCAACATTATTGAAAGAGTTATTGAAAAGAGTTATTGAAAAGAGTTATTGAAAAGAGTTATTGAAAAGAGTTATTGAAAAGAGTTATTGAAAAGAGTTATTGAAAAGAGTTATTGAAAAGAGTTATTGAAAAGAGTTATTGAAAAGAGTTATTGAAAAGAGTTATTGAAAAGAGTTATTGAAAAGAGTTATTGAAAAGAGTTATTGAAAAGAGTTATTGAAAAGAGTTGTTGAAAAGAGTTGTTGAAAAGAGTTGTTGAAAAGAGTTGTTGAAAAGAGTTGTTGAAAAGAGTTGTTGAAAAGAGTTGTTGAAAAGAGTTGTTGAAAAGAGTTGTTGAAAAGAGTTGTTGAAAAGAGTTGTTGAAAAGAGTTGTTGAAAAGAGTTGTTGAAAAGAGTTGTTGAAAAGAGTTGTTGAAAAGAGTTGTTGAAAAGAGTTGTTGAAAAGAGTTGTTGAAAAGAGTTGTTGAAAAGAGTTGTTGAAAAGAGTTGTTGAAAAGAGTTGTTGAAAAGAGTTGTTGAAAGAGTTGTTGAAAAGAGTTGTTGAAAAGAGTTGTTGAAAAGAGTTGTTGAAAAGAGTTGTTGAAAAGAGTTGTTGAAAAGAGTTGTTGAAAAGAGTTGTTGAAAAGAGTTGTTGAAAAGAGTTGTTGAAAGAGTTGTTGAAAAGAGTTGTTGAAAAGAGTTGTTGAAAAGAGTTGTTGAAAAGAGTTGTTGAAAAGAGTTGTTGAAAAGAGTTGTTGAAAAGAGTTGTTGAAAAGAGTTGTTGAAAAGAGTTGTTGAAAAGAGTTGTTGAAAAGAGTTGTTGAAAAGAGTTGTTGAAAAGAGTTGTTGAAAAGAGTTGTTGAAAAGAGTTGTTGAAAAGAGTTGTTGAAAAGAGTTGTTGAAAAGAGTTGTTGAAAAGAGTTGTTGAAAAGAGTTGTTGAAAAGAGTTGTTGAAAAGAGTTGTTGAAAAGAGTTGTTGAAAAGAGTTGTTGAAAAGAGTTGTTGAAAAGAGTTGTTGAAAAGAGTTGTTGAAAAGAGTTGTTGAAAAGAGTTGTTGAAAAGAGTTGTTGAAAAGAGTTGTTGAAAAGAGTTGTTGAAAAGAGTTGAAAAGAGTTGTTGAAAAGAGTTGTTGAAAAGAGTTGTTGAAAAGAGTTGTTGAAAAGAGTTGTTGAAAAGAGTTGTTGAAAAAGAGTTGTTGAAAAGAGTTGTTGAAAAGAGTTGTTGAAAAGAGTTGTTGAAAAGAGTTGTTGAAAAGAGTTGTTGAAAAGAGTTGTTGAAAAGAGTTGTTGAAAAGAGTTGTTGAAAAGAGTTGTTGAAAAGAGTTGTTGAAAAGAGTTGTTGAAAAGAGTTGTTGAAAAGAGTTGTTGAAAAGAGTTGTTGAAAAGAGTTGTTGAAAAGAGTTGTTGAAAAGAGTTGTTGAAAAGAGTTGTTGAAAGAGTTGTTGAAAGAGTTGTTGAAAGAGTTGTTGAAAGAGTTGTTGAAAGAGTTGTTGAAAGAGTTGTTGAAAGAGTTGTTGAAAGAGTTGTTGAAAGAGTTGTTGAAAGAGTTGTTGAAAGAGTTGTTGAAAGAGTTGTTGAAAAGAGTTGTTGAAAGAGTTGTTGAAAGAGTTGTTGAAAGAGTTGTTGAAAGAGTTGTTGAAAGAGTTGTTGAAAGAGTTGTTGAAAGAGTTGTTGAAAGAGTTGTTGAAAGAGTTGTTGAAAGAGTTGTTGAAAGAGTTGTTGAAAAGAGTTGTTGAAAGAGTTGAAAGAGTTGAAAGAGTTGTTGAAAGAGTTATTGAAAGAGTTATTGAAAGAGTTATTGAAAGAGTTGAAAGAGTTGTTGAAAGAGTTATTGAAAGAGTTATTGAAAAGAGTTATTGAAAGAGTTATTGAAAGAGTTATTGAAAAGAGTTATTGAAAAGAGTTATTGAAAAGAGTTGAAAGAGTTATTGAAAAGAGTTGAAAAGAGTTATTGAAAAGAGTTATTGAAAAGAGTTATTGAAAAGAGTTATTGAAAAGAGTTATTGAAAAGAGTTATTGAAAAGAGTTATTGAAAAGAGTTATTGAAAAGAGTTATTGAAAAGAGTTATTGAAAAGAGTTATTGAAAAGAGTTGAAAAGATTGAAAAGAGTTATTGAAAAGAGTTATTTGAAAAGAGTTATTGAAAAGAGTTATTGAAAAGAGTTGAAAAGAGTTATTGAAAAGAGTTATTGAAAAGAGTTATTGAAAAGAGTTATTGAAAAGAGTTATTGAAAAGAGTTATTGAAAAGAGTTATTGAAAAGAGTTATTGAAAAGAGTTATTGAAAAGAGTTATTGAAAAGAGTTATTGAAAAGAGTTATTGAAAAGAGTTATTGAAAAGAGTTATTGAAAAGAGTTATTGAAAAGAGTTATTGAAAAAAAGAGTTATTGAAAAGAGTTATTGAAAAGAGTTATTGAAAAGAGTTATTGAAAAAAAGAGTTATTGAAAAGAGTTATTGAAAAGAGTTATTGAAAAGAGTTATTGAAAAGAGTTGTTGAAAGAGTTATTGAAAAGAGTTGTTGAAAAGAGTTGTTGAAAAGAGTTATTGAAAAGAGTTATTGAAAAGAGTTATTGAAAAGAGTTATTGAAAAGAGTTGTTGAAAAGAGTTATTGAAAGAGTTGTTGAAAGAGTTGTTGAAAGAGTTGTTGAAAGAGTTGTTGAAAGAGTTGTTGAAAAGAGTTGTTGAAAAGAGTTGTTGAAAGAGTTATTGAAAGAGTTGTTGAAAGAAAGAGTTATTGAAAAGAATTGAAAGAGTTATTGAAAAGAGTTAAAGAGTTATTGAAAAGAGTTATTGAAAGAGTTATTGAAAGAGTTATTGAAAGAGTTATTGAAAAGAGTTATTGAAAAGAGTTATTGAAAAGAGTTATTGAAAAGAGTTGTTGAAAAGAGTTGTTGAAAAGAGTTATTGAAAAGAGTTATTGAAAAGAGTTATTGAAAAGAGTTATTGAAAAGAGTTATTGAAAAGAGTTGTTGAAAAGAGTTGTTGAAAAGAGTTGTTGAAAAGAGTTATTGAAAAGAGTTATTGAAAAGAGTTGTGAAAAGAAAAGAGTTGTTGAAAAGAGTTGTTGAAAAGAGTTGTTGAAAAGAGTTGTTGAAAAGAGTTGTTGAAAAGAGTTGTTGAAAAGAGTTGTTGAAAAGAGTTGTTGAAAAGAGTTGTTGAAAAGAGTTGTTGAAAAGAGTTGTTGAAAAGAGTTGTTGAAAAGAGTTGTTGAAAAGAGTTGTTGAAAAGAGTTGTTGAAAGAGTTGTTGAAAAGAGTTGTTGAAAAGAGTTGTTGAAAAGAGTTGTTGAAAAGAGTTGTTGAAAAAGAGTTGAAAAGAGTTGTTGAAAAGAGTTGTTGAAAAGAGTTGTTGAAAAGAGTTGTTGAAAAGAGTTGTTGAAAAGAGTTGTTGAAAAGAGTTGTTGAAAAGAGTTGTTGAAAAGAGTTGTTGAAAAGAGTTGTTGAAAAGAGTTGTTGAAAAGAGTTGTTGAAAAGAGTTGTTGAAAAGAGTTATTGAAAGAGAAAAGAGTTGTTGAAAAGAGTTATTGAAAAGAGTTGTTGAAAAGAGTTATTGAAAAAAGAGTTATTGAAAGAGTTATTGAAAGAGTTGTTGAAAAGAGTTGTTGAAAAGAGTTGTTGAAAAGAGTTGTTGAAAAAAGAAAGAGTTATTGAAAAGAGTTATTGAAAAGAGTTATTGAAAAGAGTTATTGAAAAGAGTTATTGAAAAGAGTTATTGAAAAGAGTTATTGAAAAGAGTTGTTGAAAGAGTTATTGAAAAGAGTTATTGAAAAGAGTTATTGAAAAGAGTTATTGAAAAGAGTTGTTTGAAAAGAGTTATTGAAAAGAGTTATTGAAAAGAGTTATTGAAAAGAGTTGAAAAGAGTTATTGAAAAGAGTTATTGAAAAGAGTTATTGAAAAGAGTTATTGAAAAGAGTTATTGAAAAGAGTTATTGAAAAGAGTTATTGAAAAGAGTTATTGAAAAGAGTTATTGAAAAGAGTTATTGAAAAGAGTTGAAAAGAGTTATTGAAAAGAAAAGAGTTATTGAAAAGAGTTGAAAAGAGTTGTTGAAAAGAGTTGTTGAAAGAGTTGTTGAAAAGAGTTATTGAGAAAGAGTTATTGAAAAGAGTTATTGAAAAGAGTTATTGAAAAGAGTTATTGAAAAGAGTTATTGAAAAGAGTTATTTGAAAAGAGTTATTGAAAAGAGTTATTGTTAAAAGAGTTATTGAAAAGAGTTATTGAAAAGAGTTATTGAAAAGAGTTATTGAAAAAAGAGTTATTGAAAAGAGTTATTGAAAAGAGTTATTGAAAAGAGTTATTGAAAAGAGTTATTGAAAGAGTTATTGAAAAGAGTTATTGAAAAGAGTTATTGAAAAGAGTTATTGAAAAGAAAAGAGTTATTGAAAGAAAGAGTTATTGAAAAGAGTTATTGAAAAGAGTTATTGAAAAGAGTTATTGAAAAGAGTTATTGAAAAGAGATTGAAAGAGTTATTGAAAAGAGTTATTGAAAAGAGTTATTGAAAAGAGTTATTGAAAAGAGTTATTGAAAGAAAGAGTTATTGAAAAGAGAAAAGAGTTATTGAAAAAAGAGTTGAAAGAGTTTGAAAAGAGTTATTGAAAAGAGTTAAAAAGAGTTATTGAAAAGAGTTATTGAAAAGAGTTATTTGAAAAGAGTTATTGAAAAGAGTTAGTTGAAAAGAGTTATTGAAAAGAGTTATTGAAAAGAGTTATTGAAAAGAGTTATTGAAAAGAGTTATTGAAAAGAGTTATTGAAAAGAGTTGAAAAGAAAAGAGTTTGAAAAGAGTTGTTGAAAAGAGTTATTGAAAAGAGTTATTGAAAAGAGTTGTTGAAAAGAGTTGTTGAAAGAGTTGAAAAGAGTTTTTGAAAAGAGTTGTTGAAAAGAGTTATTGAAAAGAGTTATTGAAAAGAGTTATTGAAAAGAGTTATTGAAAAGAGTTATTGAAAAGAGTTGTTGAAAAGAGTTATTGAAAAGAGTTATTGAAAAGAGTTATTGAAAAGAGTTGTTGAAAAGAGTTATTGAAAAGAGTTGTTGAAAAGAGTTGTTGAAAAGAGTTGTTGAAAAGAGTTATTGAAAAGAGTTGTTGAAAAGAGTTGTTGAAAAGAGTTGTTGAAAAAGAGTTGTTGAAAGAGTTGTTGAAAGAGTTGTTGAAAAGAGTTGTTGAAAGAGTTGTTGAAAAGAGTTGTTGAAAGAGTTGTTGAAAGAGTTGTTGAAAGAGTTGTTGAAAGAGTTGTTGAAAGAGTTGTTGAAAGAGTTGTTGAAAGAGTTGTTGAAAAGAGTTGTTGAAAGAGTTGTTGAAAGAGTTGTTGAAAGAGTTGTTGAAAGAGTTGTTGAAAGAGTTGTTGAAAGAGTTGTTGAAAGAGTTGTTGAAAAGAGTTGTTGAAAGAGTTGTTGATTGAAAGAGTTGTTGAAAGAGTTGTTGAAAAGAGTTGTTGAAAAGAGTTGTTGAAAAGAGTTGTTGAAAGAGTTGTTGAAAGAGTTGTTGAAAAGAGTTGTTGAAAGAGTTGTTGAAAAGAGTTGTTGAAAGAGTTGTTGAAAGAGTTATTGAAAAGAGTTGAAAAGATTGAAAGAGTTATTGAAAAGAGTTGAAAAGAGTTATTGAAAAGAGTTATTGAAAAGAGTTATTGAAAAGAGTTATTGAAAAGAGTTATTGAAAAGAGTTATTGAAAAGAGTTATTGAAAAGAGTTATTGAAAAGAGTTATTGAAAAGAGTTATTGAAAAGAGTTATTGAAAAGAGTTATTGAAAAGAGTTATTGAAAAAGAGTTATTGAAAAGAGTTATTGAAAAGAGTTATTGAAAAGAGTTATTGAAAAGAGTTGTTTGAAAAGAGTTATTGAAAAGAGTTATTGAAAAGAGTTATTGAAAAGAGTTATTGAAAGAATTGAAAAGAGTTTGAAAAGAGTTATTGAAAAGAGTTATTGAAAAGAGTTATTGAAAAGAGTTATTGAAAAGAGTTATGAAAAAAGAGTTATTGAAAAAGAGTTATTGAAAAGAGTTATTGAAAAGAGTTATTGAAAAGAGTTAGTTATTGAAAAGAGTTATTGAAAAGAGTTATTGAAAAGAGTTATTGAAAAGAGTTATTGAAAGAGTTGTTGAAAAGAAAAGAGTTGTTGAAAAGAGTTATTGAAAAGAGTTATTGAAAAGAGTTATTGAAAAGAGTTGTTGAAAAGAGTTGTTGAAAGAGTTGTTGAAAAGAGTTGTTGAAAAGAGTTGAAAAGTTATTGAAAAGAGTTGTTGAAAAGAGTTGTTGAAAAGAGTTGTTGAAAAGAGTTGAAAAGAGTTGAAAGAGTTGTTGAAAAGAGTTGTTGAAAAAGTTGTTGAAAGAGTTATTGAAAAGAGTTGTTGAAAAGAAAGAGTTGTTGAAAAGAGTTGTTGAAAAGAGTTGTTGAAAAGAGTTGTTGAAAAGAGTTGTTGAAAGAGTTGTTGAAAAGAGTTGTTGAAAAGAGTTGTTGAAAAGAGTTGTTGAAAGAGTTGTTGAAAGAGTTGTTGAAAAGAGTTGTTGAAAGAGTTGTTGAAAAGAGTTGTTGAAAGAGTTGTTGAAAAGAGTTGTTGAAAAGAGTTGTTGAAAAGAGTTGTTGAAAAGAGTTGTTGAAAAGAGTTGTTGAAAAGAGTTGTTGAAAAGAGTTGTTGAAAAGAGTTGTTGAAAGAGTTGTTGAAAAGAGTTGTTGAAAAGAGTTATTGAAAAGAGTTATTGAAAAGAGTTGTTGAAAAGAGTTATTGAAAAGAGTTATTGAAAAGAGTTATTGAAAAGAGTTATTGAAAAGAGTTGTTGAAAAGAGTTGTTGAAAAGAGTTGTTGAAAAGAGTTGTTGAAAAGAGTTGTTGAAAAGAGTTATTGAAAAAAAGAGTTGTTGAAAAAAAGAGTTATTGAAAAGAGTTATTGAAAAGAAGAGTTGAAAAGAGTTATTGAAAAGAGTTGTTGAAAAGAGTTATTGAAAAGAGTTATTGAAAAGAGTTATTGAAAAGAGTTATTGAAAAGAGTTGTTGAAAAGAGTTGTTGAAAAGAGTTGTTGAAAAGAGTTATTGAAAAGAGTTATTGAAAAGAGTTATTGAAAAGAGTTGTTGAAAAGAGTTGTTGAAAAGAGTTGTTGAAAAGAGTTATTGAAAAGAGTTATTGAAAAGAGTTATTGAAAAGAGTTGTTGAAAAGAGTTATTGAAAAGAGTTATTGAAAAGAGTTGAAAAGAGTTGTTGAAAAGAGTTGTTGAAAAGAGTTATTGAAAAGAGTTATTGAAAAGAGTTATTGAAAAGAGTTATTGAAAAGAGTTGTTGAAAAGAGTTATTGAAAAGAGTTATTGAAAAGAGTTATTGAAAAGAGTTATTGAAAAGAGTTGTTGAAAAGAGTTATTGAAAAGAGTTGAAAATTGAAAAGAGTTGTTGAAAAGAGTTATTGAAAAGAGTTATTGAAAAGAGTTATTGAAAAGAGTTATTGAAAAGAGTTATTGAAAAGAGTTATTGAAAAGAGTTATTGAAAAGAGTTGATTGAAAAGAGTTATTGAAAAGAGTTGTTGAAAAGAGTTATTGAAAAGAGTTATTGAAAAGAGTTATTGAAAAAAAGAGTTGTTGAAAAGAGTTATTGAAAAGAGTTATTGAAAAGAGTTATTGAAAAGAGTTTGAAAAGAGTTATTGAAGAGTTATTGAAAAGAGTTATTGAAAAGAGTTATTGAAAAGAGTTATTGAAAAGAGTTGTTGAAAAGAGTTATTGAAAAGAGTTATTGAAAGAGTTGTTGAAAAGAGTTGAAAAGAGTTGTTGAAAGAGTTGTTGAAAAGAGTTGTTGAAAAGAGTTGTTGAAAAGAGTTGTTGAAAAGAGTTGTTGAAAAGAGTTGTTGAAAGAGTTGTTGAAAAGAGTTGTTGAAAAGAGTTGTTGAAAAGAGTTGTTGAAAAGAGTTGTTGAAAAGAGTTGTTGAAAGAGTTGTTGAAAAGAGTTATTGAAAAGAGTTATTGAAAAGAGTTATTGAAAAGAGTTATTGAAAAGAGTTATTGAAAAGAGTTATTGAAAAGAGTTATTGAAAAGAGTTGTTGAAAAGAGTTATTGAAAAGAGTTATTGAAAAGAGTTATTGAAAAGAGTTATTGAAAAGAGTTATTGAAAAGAGTTATTGAAAAGAGTTATTGAAAAGAGTTGAAAAGAGTTATTGAAAAGAGTTATTGAAAAGAGTTATTGAAAAGAGTTATTGAAAAGAGTTATTGAAAAGAGTTATTGAAAAGAGTTATTGAAAAGAGTTGTTGAAAAGAGTTATTGAAAAGAGTTATTGAAAAGAGTTATTGAAAAAGAGTTATTGAAAAGAGTTATTGAAAAGAGTTATTGAAAAGAGTTATTGAAAAGAGTTATTGAAAAGAGTTATTGAAAAGAGTTATTGAAAAGAGTTATTGAAAAGAGTTATTGAAAAGAGTTATTGAAAAGAGTTATTGAAAAGAGTTATTGAAAAGAGTTATTGAAAAGAGTTATTGAAAAGAGTTATTGAAAAGAGTTATTGAAAAGAGTTATTGAAAAGAGTTATTGAAAAGAGTTATTGAAAAGAGTTATTGAAAAGAGTTATTGAAAAGAGTTATTGAAAAGAGTTATTGAAAAGAGTTATTGAAAAGAGTTATTGAAAAGAGTTATTGAAAAGAGTTATTGAAAAGAGTTATTGAAAAGAGTTATTGAAAAGAGTTATTGAAAAGAGTTATTGAAAAGAGTTATTGAAAAGAGTTATTGAAAAGAGTTATTGAAAAGAGTTATTGAAAAGAGTTATTGAAAAGAGTTATTGAAAAGAGTTATTGAAAAGAGTTATTGAAAAGAGTTATTGAAAAGAGTTATTGAAAAGAGTTATTGAAAAGAGTTATTGAAAAGAGTTATTGAAAAGAGTTATTGAAAAGAGTTATTGAAAAGAGTTATTGAAAAGAGTTATTGAAAAGAGTTATTGAAAAGAGTTATTGAAAAGAGTTATTGAAAAGAGTTATTGAAAAGAGTTATTGAAAAGAGTTATTGAAAAGAGTTATTGAAAAGAGTTATTGAAAAGAGTTATTGAAAAGAGAAAAGAGTTATTGAAAAGAGTTATTGAAAAGAGTTGTTGAAAAGAGTTATTGAAAAGAGTTATTGAAAAGAGTTATTGAAAAGAGTTATTGAAAAGAGTTATTGAAAAGAGTTATTGAAAAGAGTTATTGAAAAGAGTTATTGAAAAGAGTTATTGAAAAGAGTTATTGAAAAGAGTTATTGAAAAGAGTTATTGAAAAGAGTTGTTGAAAAGAGTTATTGAAAAGAGTTATTGAAAAAAGAGTTAGTTGAAAAGAGTTATTGAAAAGAGTTATTGAAAAGAGTTATTGAAAAGAGTTATTGAAAAGAGTTATTGAAAAGAGTTATTGAAAAGAGTTATTGAAAAGAGTTATTGAAAAGAGTTATTGAAAAGAGTTATTGAAAAGAGTTATTGAAAAGAGTTATTGAAAAGAGTTATTGAAAAGAGTTATTGAAAAGAGTTATTGAAAAGAGTTATTGAAAAGAGTTATTGAAAAGAGTTATTGAAAAGAGTTATTGAAAAGAGTTATTGAAAAGAGTTATTGAAAAAAGAGTTATTGAAAAGAGTTATTGAAAAGAGTTATTGAAAAGAGTTATTGAAAAGAGTTATTGAAAAGAGTTATTGAAAAGAGTTATTGAAAAGAGTTATTGAAAAGAGTTATTGAAAAGAGTTATTGAAAAGAGTTATTGAAAAGAGTTATTGAAAAGAGTTATTGAAAAGAGTTATTGAAAAGAGTTATTGAAAAGAGTTATTGAAAAGAGTTATTGAAAAGAGTTATTGAAAAGAGTTATTGAAAAGAGTTATTGAAAAGAGTTATTGAAAAGAGTTATTGAAAAGAGTTGAAAAGAGTTATTGAAAAGAGTTATTGAAAAGAGTTATTGAAAAGAGTTGTTGAAAAGAGTTATTGAAAAGAGTTATTGAAAAGAGTTATTGAAAAGAGTTAGAGTTATTGAAAAGAGTTATTGAAAAGAGTTATTGAAAAGAGTTATTGAAAAGAGTTATTGAAAAGAGTTATTGAAAAGAGTTATTGAAAAGAGTTATTGAAAAGAGTTATTGAAAAGAGTTATTGAAAAGAGTTATTGAAAAGAGTTATTGAAAAGAGTTATTGAAAAGAGTTATTGAAAAGAGTTATTGAAAAGAGTTATTGAAAAGAGTTATTGAAAAGAGTTATTGAAAAGAGTTATTGAAAAGAGTTATTGAAAAGAGTTATTGAAAAGAGTTATTGAAAAGAGTTATTGAAAAGAGTTATTGAAAAGAGTTATTGAAAAGAGTTATTGAAAAGAGTTATTGAAAAGAGTTATTGAAAAGAGTTATTGAAAAGAGTTATTGAAAAGAGTTATTGAAAAGAGTTATTGAAAAGAGTTATTGAAAAGAGTTATTGAAAAGAGTTATTGAAAAGAGTTATTGAAAAGAGTTATTGAAAAGAGTTATTGAAAAGAGTTATTGAAAGAGTTATTGAAAAGAGTTATTGAAAAGAGTTATTGAAAAGAGTTATTGAAAAGAGTTATTGAAAAGAGTTATTGAAAAGAGTTATTGAAAAGAGTTATTGAAAAGAGTTATTGAAAAGAGTTATTGAAAAGAGTTATTGAAAAGAGTTATTGAAAAGAGTTATTGAAAAGAGTTATTGAAAAGAGTTATTGAAAAGAGTTATTGAAAAGAGTTAAAAGAGTTATTGAAAAGAGTTATTGAAAAGAGTTGAAAGAGTTGAAAAGAGTTATTGAAAAGAGTTATTGAAAAGAGTTATTGAAAAGAGTTGTTGAAAAGAGTTATTGAAAAGAGTTATTGAAAAGAGTTATTGAAAAGAGTTATTGAAAAGAGTTATTGAAAAGAGTTATTGAAAAGAGTTATTGAAAAGAGTTATTGAAAAGAGTTATTGAAAAGAGTTATTGAAAAGAGTTATTGAAAAGAGTTATTGAAAAGAGTTATTGAAAAGAGTTATTGAAAAGAGTTATTGAAAAGAGTTATTGAAAAGAGTTATTGAAAAGAGTTATTGAAAAGAGTTATTGAAAAGAAATTGAGTTATTGAAAAAGAGTTATTGAAAAGAGTTATTGAAAAGAGTTATTGAAAAGAGTTATTGAAAAGAGTTATTGAAAAGAGTTATTGAAAAGAGTTATTGAAAAGAGTTGAAAAGAGTTATTGAAAAGAGTTATTGAAAAGAGTTATTGAAAAGAGTTATTGAAAAGAGTTATTGAAAAGAGTTATTGAAAAGAGTTATTGAAAAGAGTTATTGAAAAGAGTTATTGAAAAGAGTTATTGAAAAGAGTTATTGAAAAGAGTTATTGAAAAGAGTTATTGAAAAGAGTTATTGAAAAGAGTTATTGAAAAGAGTTGAAAAGAGAAAAGAGTTGTTGAAAAGAGTTATTGAAAAGAGTTATTGAAAAGAGTTATTGAAAAGAGTTATTGAAAAGAGTTATTGAAAAGAGTTATTGAAAAGAGTTGTTGAAAAGAGTTATTGAAAAGAGTTATTGAAAAGAGTTATTGAAAAGAGTTATTGAAAAGAGTTATTGAAAAGAGTTATTGAAAAGAGTTATTGAAAAGAGTTATTGAAAAGAGTTATTGAAAAGAGTTGTTGAAAAGAGTTATTGAAAAGAGTTATTGAAAAGAGTTATTGAAAAGAGTTATTGAAAAGAGTTATTGAAAAGAGTTATTGAAAAGAGTTATTGAAAAGAGTTATTGAAAAGAGTTATTGAAAAGAGTTATTGAAAAGAGTTGTTGAAAAGAGTTGTTGAAAAGAGTTATTGAAAAGAGTTATTGAAAAGAGTTATTGAAAAGAGTTGTTGAAAAGAGTTGTTGAAAAGAGTTGTTGAAAAGAGTTGTTGAAAAGAGTTGTTGAAAAGAGTTGTTGAAAAGAGTTATTGAAAAGAGTTGTTGAAAAGAGTTATTGAAAAGAGTTATTGAAAAGAGTTATTGAAAAGAGTTATTGAAAAGAGTTATTGAAAAGAGTTGTTGAAAAGAGTTGTTGAAAAGAGTTGTTGAAAAGAGTTATTGAAAAGAGTTATTGAAAAGAGTTATTGAAAAGAGTTATTGAAAAGAGTTATTGAAAAGAGTTATTGAAAAGAGTTATTGAAAAGAGTTATTGAAAAGAGTTATTGAAAAGAGTTATTGAAAAGAGTTATTGAAAAGAGTTATTGAAAAGAGTTATTGAAAAGAGTTATTGAAAAGAGTTATTGAAAAGAGTTATTGAAAAGAGTTATTGAAAAGAGTTATTGAAAAGAGTTATTGAAAAGAGTTATTGAAAAGAGTTATTGAAAAGAGTTATTGAAAAAAGTTATTGAAAAGAGTTATTGAAAAGAGTTATTGAAAAGAGTTATTGAAAAGAGTTATTGAAAAGAGTTATTGAAAAGAGTTGTTGAAAAGAGTTATTGAAAAGAGTTATTGAAAAGAGTTATTGAAAAGAGTTATTGAAAAGAGTTATTGAAAAGAGTTATTGAAAAGAGTTATTGAAAAGAGTTATTGAAAAGAGTTATTGAAAAGAGTTATTGAAAAGAGTTATTGAAAAGAGTTATTGAAAAGAGTTATTGAAAAGAGTTATTGAAAAGAGTTATTGAAAAGAGTTATTGAAAAGAGTTATTGAAAAGAGTTATTGAAAAGAGTTATTGAAAAGAGTTATTGAAAAGAGTTATTGAAAAGAGTTATTGAAAAGAGTTATTGAAAAGAGTTATTGAAAAGAGTTATTGAAAAGAGTTATTGAAAAGAGTTATTGAAAAGAGTTATTGAAAAGAGTTATTGAAAAGAGTTATTGAAAAGAGTTATTGAAAAGAGTTATTGAAAAGAGTTGTTGAAAAGAGTTATTGAAAGAGTTATTGAAAAGAGTTATTGAAAAGAGTTATTGAAAAGAGTTATTGAAAAGAGTTGTTGAAAGAGTTGTTGAAAAGAGTTATTTGAAAGAGTTATTGAAAAGAGTTATTGAAAAGAGTTATTGAAAAGAGTTATTGAAAAGAGTTATTGAAAAGAGTTATTGAAAAGAGTTATTGAAAAGAGTTATTGAAAGAGTTATTGAAAAGAGTTATTGAAAAGAGTTATTGAAAAGAGTTATTGAAAAGAGTTATTGAAAAGAGTTATTGAAAAGAGTTATTGAAAAGAGTTATTGAAAAGAGTTATTGAAAAGAGTTATTGAAAAGAGTTATTGAAAAGAGTTATTGAAAAGAGTTATTGAAAAGAGTTATTGAAAAGAGTTATTGAAAAGAGTTATTGAAAAGAGTTATTGAAAAGAGTTATTGAAAAGAGTTATTGAAAAGAGTTATTGAAAAGAGTTATTGAAAAGAGTTATTGAAAAGAGTTGTTGAAAAGAGTTATTGAAAAGAGTTATTGAAAAGAGTTATTGAAAAGAGTTATTGAAAAGAGTTATTGAAAAGAGTTAAAAGAGTTATTGAAAAGAGTTATTGAAAAGAGTTATTGAAAAGAGTTATTGAAAAGAGTTATTGAAAAGAGTTATTGAAAAGAGTTATTGAAAAGAGTTATTGAAAAGAGTTATTGAAAAGAGTTATTGAAAAGAGTTATTGAAAAGAGTTATTGAAAAGAGTTATTGAAAAGAGTTATTGAAAAGAGTTATTGAAAAGAGTTATTGAAAAGAGTTATTGAAAAGAGTTATTGAAAAGAGTTATTGAAAAGAGTTATTGAAAAGAGTTATTGAAAAGAGTTATTGAAAAGAGTTATTGAAAAGAGTTATTGAAAAGAGTTATTGAAAAAAAGAGTTATTGAAAAGAGTTGTTGAAAAGAGTTATTGAAAAGAGTTATTGAAAAGAGTTATTGAAAAGAGTTATTGAAAAGAGTTAGTTTGAAAAGAGTTATTGAAAAGAGTTATTGAAAAGAGTTATTGAAAAGAGTTATTGAAAAGAGTTGTTGAAAAGAGTTATTGAAAAGAGTTATTGAAAAGAGTTATTGAAAAGAGTTATTGAAAAGAGTTATTGAAAAGAGTTATTGAAAAGAGTTATTGAAAAGAGTTGTTGAAAAGAGTTGTTGAAAAGAGTTGTTGAAAAGAGTTATTGAAAAGAGTTATTGAAAAGAGTTATTGAAAAGAGTTATTGAAAAGAGTTATTGAAAAGAGTTATTGAAAAGAGTTATTGAAAAGAGTTATTGAAAAGAGTTATTGAAAAGAGTTATTGAAAAGAGTTATTGAAAAGAGTTATTGAAAAGAGTTATTGAAAAGAGTTATTGAAAAGAGTTATTGAAAAGAGTTATTGAAAAGAGTTATTGAAAAGAGTTATTGAAAAGAGTTATTGAAAGAGTTATTGAAAAGAGTTATTGAAAGAGTTGAAAGAGTTATTGAAAAGAGTTATTGAAAAGAGTTATTGAAAAGAGTTATTGAAAAGAGTTATTGAAAAGAGTTATTGAAAAGAGTTATTGAAAAGAGTTATTGAAAAGAGTTATTGAAAAGAGTTATTGAAAAGAGTTGTTGAAAAAGAGTTATTGAAAAGAGTTATTGAAAAGAGTTATTGAAAAGAGTTATTGAAAAGAGTTATTGAAAAGAGTTATTGAAAAGAGTTATTGAAAAGAGTTATTGAAAAGAGTTATTGAAAAGAGTTATTGAAAAGAGTTATTGAAAAGAGTTATTGAAAAGAGTTATTGAAAAGAGTTATTGAAAAGAGTTATTGAAAAGAGTTATTGAAAAGAGTTGTTGAAAAGAGTTATTGAAAAGAGTTATTGAAAAGAGTTGTTGAAAAGAGTTATTGAAAAGAGTTGTTGAAAAGAGTTGTTGAAAAGAGTTGTTGAAAAGAGTTGTTGAAAAGAGTTGTTGAAAAGAGTTGTTGAAAAGAGTTGTTGAAAGAGTTGTTGAAAGAGTTGTTGAAAAGAGTTGTTGAAAAGAGTTGTTGAAAGAGTTGTTGAAAGAGTTGTTGAAAGAGTTGTTGAAAGAGTTATTGAAAAGAGTTATTGAAAAGAGTTATTGAAAAGAGTTATTGAAAAGAGTTATTGAAAGAGTTATTGAAAAGAGTTATTGAAAAGAGTTATTGAAAAGAGTTATTGAAAAGAGTTATTGAAAAGAGTTATTGAAAAGAGTTATTGAAAAGAGTTATTGAAAAGAGTTATTGAAAAGAGTTATTGAAAAGAGTTATTGAAAAGAGTTATTGAAAAGAGTTATTGAAAAGAGTTATTGAAAAGAGTTATTGAAAAGAGTTATTGAAAAGAGTTATTGAAAAGAGTTATTGAGTTATTGAAAAGAGTTATTGAAAAGAGTTGTTGAAAAAGAGTTATTGAAAAGAGTTATTGAAAAGAGTTATTGAAAAGAGTTATTGAAAAGAGTTATTGAAAAGAGTTATTGAAAAGAGTTATTGAAAAGAGTTATTGAAAAGAGTTATTGAAAGAGTTATTGAAAAGAGTTATTGAAAAGAGTTATTGAAAAGAGTTATTGAAAAGAGTTATTGAAAAGAGTTATTGAAAAGAGTTATTGAAAAGAGTTATTGAAAAGAGTTATTGAAAAGAGTTATTGAAAAGAGTTATTGAAAAGAGTTATTGAAAAGAGTTATTGAAAAGAGTTGTTGAAAAGAGTTGTTGAAAAGAGTTATTGAAAAGAGTTTGAAAAGAGTTATTGAAAGAGTTAAAAGAGTTATTGAAAAGAGTTATTGAAAAGAGTTATTGAAAAATTGAAAAGAGTTATTGAAAAGAGTTATTGAAAAGAGTTGTTGAAAAGAGTTGTTGAAAAGAGTTATTGAAAAGAGTTATTGAAAAGAGTTGTTGAAAGAGTTGTTGAAAAGAGTTGTTGAAAAGAGTTATTGAAAAGAGTTGTTGAAAAGAGTTATTGAAAAGAGTTGTTGAAAAGAGTTATTGAAAAGAGTTGTTGAAAAGAGTTGTTGAAAAGAGTTGTTGAAAAGAGTTGTTGAAAAGAGTTGTTGAAAAGAGTTGTTGAAAGAGTTGTTGAAAGAGTTGTTGAAAGAGTTGTTGAGAAAGAGTTGTTGAAAGAGTTGTTGAAAAGTTATTGAAAAGAGTTATTGAAAAGAATTATAAAAGAAAGAGTTATTGAAAGAGTTATTTTGCTGTAGTGCTTTTCAGCCAGCAGCTGCTGCGGGCTGCGCAACAGCCGCGCTGGCAGCAACTCTTCAGCAACGCTTTCAACAGCAGCTCTTTTCAGCTCTTTTCAGCCAACAACAACCATTTCAGCACAACAACATTTCAATAACAACCAGCAACTCATTCAACAGCTCTTTTCAATAACTCATTCAACAACTCTTCCAATGAATAACTTTTTATAAATCTTTTCAGTAACCTTTTCATCTTTTCAACAACTCTTTCGGCAACTGTTCAATAACTCTTTTCAACAACTCTTTCAACAACTCTTTTGTTGCTGCTCTCCAGCAGCGCAACGCGCAGCAACTCAACGCAGCAACGCTTTTCAGCAGCTGCGCCAGCGAGCGCTGCTTTCAGCAGCTTCTTTTTCAGTAATATTTTTCAAATAACTCAGCCAGCGCGCAATATGCGCTCAATGGCTGTTTTCGACAACTCTTTTCAGCAGCTCTTTTCATTAACTCTTTCAGCAACTCTTTGTCAATAACTCTTTTCGCCGCCAGCAACTCAATAACTCTTTTCAGCAACTGCTTAAAGCAAGGATGGCTTTTCAACAGCGCTCTTTCAGCTCTTCTTTTCGACAACTCTTTTCAGCCATCTAATAACAACAACTCTTTTTCATACTTTTCAATAACTCCTCACAGCAACTTCTCCTTCAACAACAGCAGCTCGACAATAGCTCTTTCTCAGCAATGCTGGTAACTCATTTCAGCAACTCTTTTCAATAACATTTCAATGACTCTTTTCAATAACCTTTTTTTCAGCAACTCTTTTAATAACGTAACGGTTCAGCCACTTTCTTTTCAACAGCAACTCTTTCAATGCGTCTTTTCAGCAGCTCTTTTCAGCCAGAAGTCTTTCAATGGCTCTTTTAAATAACAGCTGCTCTTTTCAGCAATGGTGCGTAGCTCAATAACTCTTTTCCAGTAATATACCTGTATTCAGCAGCTCTTTTCAGCAACTCTTTCGCTCGCTTTCAGCAACTCTTTCAAAAGCTTTCAACAACTCTTTTCAGCCAACTCTTTTCAATAGCATAACTCAATGGCTCTTCAATAATCCTTTTCAATAGCGCTTTTCAATAGCTCTTTTCAACAATCTCTTTTTAATAAATCTTTTTAATAACTCTTTCAATGACTCTTTTCAGTAGCTGTCAATAACTCATTTCAACAACTCCTTTCAATAAACTCTTTTCAGCAACGCGCTCTTTTCGCCGCAACGCTCTTTCAGCAATGCCAGCAACTCGCTCAGCAACTCTTTTCAGCAACTCTTTCAATAACTCTTTTCAACAGCTCTTCAGCAACAACTCTCTCAGCTAACTCTTTCAATAACAACCGCACCAATGGCTCAACTCTTTTCAATAGCTCTTATCAATAAACGCTCAATAACAACAGCTCTTCGCCGTATACTCTTTTCAGCAACTCTTTTCAGCAACTCTTTACTCTTTTCAACAACTCTTTCAACAACAAGCGTATGCCTCAACAACTCTTTTCAGCAGCTCTTTTCAGCCAAATCTTTTCAGCAGCTCATATCTTTCAATGCTGCTTTCAGCCAGCTCTTCAATATGCTCGTTTCAATAACTTTCTTTCAATAACTCTTTCAGCCAACAACTCTTTTCGCTTCAGCAGCTCTTTTAAACAACTCCGCTAAGCAACTCTTTTCAGCAACTCTATCAACAACTCTTTGCGATAACTCATTTCAACGAACTCTTCAACATTTCAATGACTCTTTCAGCCAACAACTCTTTTCAATAACTCTTTTCAATAACTCTTTTCAATAACCCTTCTCAATAACTCTTTTCAATAACTCTCAATCAATAACTCTTTTCAATAACTCTTTTCAATAGCTCTTTTCAATAACTTTCTTTTCAATAACTCTTTTCTATAACTTTCTTTGCAATAACTCTTTATCTTTCACGTAACTCTTTCATGCTTCCAACAATTGCTGAATAACTTTCTTTTGTAGCCACTGCGCTTTTTAATAGCTGCTTTCAACAACTCGCAGCAACTAACTGGTGCTGCTTTCAGTCTTCAATAACTCTTTTCAACCAATAACTCGGCTGTCACTTTTCAATAACTCTTTCAGAAACTCTCTGTTTTCAATAACTCTTTTTCAGCAACTCATTTCAGCCAGCGCTCTTTCAATAACTTTTCAATAACTCTTTTTCAGCCACTTTCTCAATAGCTCACGCTTTCAATAGCTCTTTCAATACTCTTTTCAGCAACTCTTTTCAATAACTCGACTTCAGCAACTCTTTCATTTCAGCAACTCTTTTCAGCAACTCTTTTCAAATAACTCTAACGCATTTCAATAACTCTTTTCAATAACGCTTTTCAATAACTTTCTTTCAGTAACTCTTTTCAACAACTCTTTTCAACAACTCTTTCAATAACTGGCATCAGCTCTTTCAGCAACTCTTTTTCTTTAAATAGAATAACAGCCTCTCAGCTCTTTTCAGCCGACTGACTCTTTTCAGCTGTGCTGCGCAAAAACTCTTTTCAAAAGCTCTTTCACCCTTTTCAACAACTCTGTTCAGCAACTCTTTTCAACAACTCTTTCAAATTTTTTCAATAACTCTTTTCAACAACTCTTCTCGATAACTTCATTTCAACAACACATTTCAATGACTCCTCAATAACAGCTCTTTTCAATAACGCTTTTTCAATAGCTCTTTCAATTGCGCGCTCTCTGAAACGCTCATTCCAGCTCTTTTCCTTTCAGCAACTCTTTCAATAATAACTCTTATCAGTAACTCTTTCAATAACTCTTTTCAATAACTCTTTTCAATAACTCTTTCTTTTTTCAACCAACTCTTTTCAATAACTTGCGCAACAACTCTTTTCAATAATGCTCTTTCAATAACTTCTTTCAATAACTCTTTTCAATGCCAGCAGCTGTTCAGTAACTCTTTTCAAAAACTTTCAGCACCAGCAACTCTTCAGCAGCTTCTTTCAGCAGCTCTTCCGGTAACTCTTTTTAATAACTCTTTCAATGACTCTTTTCAATAACTCTTCAATAACTTTTTCAAGAACTCTTTTCAATGACGGCTTTTTCAATAATAACTCTTTTCAATAACGCTTTCAACAACTCTCTTCAATAACTCTTTCAATAACTCTTTTCAATAACTCTTTTCAATAACTCTTTTCAATAACTCTTTTCAGTACTCTTTTCAACAACTCTTTTCCATAACTCTTCTTTCAATACCTCTTTTCAATAACTCTTTTCAATTACTCTTTTCGATAACTCTTTTCAGTAACTCTTTTCAAGAACTCTTTTCAAGAACTCTTTTCAATAACTCTTTCAATAACTCTTTCCAACAACTCTTTTCAACAACTCTCTTCAATAACTCTTTTCAATAACTCTTTTCAAATAACTCTTTTTTCAATAACTCTTTTCAATAACTCTTTTTCAATAACTCTTTCAATAGCTCTTTCAAACAACTCTTTTCAACAAAGCTTTTCAAAAACTTTTTCAATAACTTTCTTTTTAATAACTCCCTTTCAATAAGCTCCTCCAATTTCGGCAACTCTTTTCAACTTTAAGATTAACTTTCAATAACTCTTTTCAATAACTTTCTTCAATAACACTTTACAATAACTCTTTTCAATAACTTTCTTTTTCAATAACTTTCTTTTCAATACTTTTCAATAACTCTTTCAATAACTCTTTTCAATAACTCTTTCAATAACTCTTTTCAAATAAACTCTTTTCAATAACTCTTTTCAATAAACTCTTTTCAATAACAAATTTCAAATTACTCTTTTTCAAATAACTCCTTTCAATAACTCCTTTTCAATAACTATTTTCAATAACTCTTTTCAATAAACAAACTTCAATAACTCTTTAAATAAACTCTCGACAAATAACTCGCCACTTTCAAACAACTGTTCGTCAATAACTCTGTTGGCATCAAAACGTTTTCAAATAAATAAACTCGTTTTCAATAACTTCTTTCGACAACTCGTTTCAAATAACTCTGGCAAACAACTCTTTTCAATATATCTGTTTTCGACCGACTCTTTTCAAATGACAACTCTTTCAATAAACTACGTTTTCAATGAAAATAACTTCGTTTTCGATAACTCTTTTCTTTACCTGAGCTTAAACACCTAAAATAAATATTTTCGTCTTTCGATAACTGTTTTCAATAACTTGTTTTCGGCAACTCTTTCAATAACTTCGGCTCGACTCGCGCTTAAATACAACGTTTTCGGCAACAACTCTTTTCAACTCTTGCCTTTCGACAAGACCTCGCTTTTCGGCGACAACTCTTCTTTCGAAAGAGCTCGCTCAACCAACGTTCATCAAATAACCGGCTTTTTCAACAACTCTTTTCGACGCTTCGTTTTCAATAACTCTTTCAATACTAAACGCTTTTCAATAACTCTGTCCCAATATCTCTTTCCGGTAACTCTTTTCAAAAACTGTTTTTCGACAACTATTCTCAACAACTCTTTCAAATAACTGCTCTTCAATCGCTCGTTTTACGTAACGCTGTTCAATCGCTCTTTTCAAGCACTCTTTTCAATAAACTCGTTTCAATCACTCATTTCAATAACTCTTTTCAACAACTCTTTTCAATCAGTCTTTCAATCCGGCTTTTCACTCTTTCTTTCGATTACTGTCGGCAACTGTTTCATCGCAATAACCGAAACCGATAACTCTTTTCAATAACTCTTATCAATCACTCTTTTTAAATAACTCTTCACGGCAACTCTGAACGATAACTCTTTCAAGTCAACTCTTTTCAATAACTTTCAATCAATAACCGTTTACAATAACTCTTTTCACAAAGTCTTTTCAATCGCTCTCTTCGGCAACTCTTTCAATTACTCTTTTCAATAACTCTTTTCAATAAATCGTTTCAATAACTCTTTCAATGACTCTTTTCAATAACAACTCTTTTCAGCAGCTTTTTCAATCAACTCTGTTCAATAGCTCTTTTCCACAACTCTTTTCAATAACTCTTTTCAATAACTCTTTTCAATAACTCCTTTCAATAACTCCTTTCAATAACTCCTTTCAATAACTCTTTTCAATAACTCGTGTTTCAATAACTCTTTTCAATAACTCTTTTCAATAACTCTTTTCAATAACTCTTTCAATAACTCTTTTCAATCAATAACTCTTTCAAAAACTCTTTTCAATAAACTCTTTTCAATAACTCGTTTTCAATAACTCCTTCAATAAACTCGTTTCAATAACTCTCTTTTCATTAACTCTTTTCGTGATAACTCTTTTCAATAACTCTTTTCAATAACTCCTTTCAATAACTCTTTTCAATAACTCTTTTTCAATAACTCGGTGCAAATAACTCTTTTCAATAACTCTTTTCAATAACTCTTTTCAATAACTCTTTCAACGACTCTTTTCAATCAACTCTTTTCAATAAACTCTTTTCAATAAATCTTTTCAATAACTATTTTCAATAACTCTTTTCAATATCTATTTTCAATAACTCTTTCAATAACTCTTTTCAATAAAGCTCTTTTCAGTAACTCGTTTCAATAACTCTTTTCCGTTTTCAATAACTCTTTTCCAAAAACTCTTCAATATCTTTCAATAACTCTTTTCAATATCGTTTTCAGTAACTTCTTTCAATAACTCCTTTCAATAACTTTTTTCAATAACTCTTTTCAATAACTCTTTTCAATAACTCTTTTCAATAACTCTTTCAATAACTCTTTTCAATAACTCTTTTCAATAACTCGTTTTCAATAACTCTTTTCAATAACTCTTTTCAATAACTCTTTTCAATAACTCATTTCAACAACTCTTTTCAATAACTCTTTTCAATAATAGCATTTCAATAAGCTCTTTTCAATAACTTTCTCTTTTTCAATAACTCTTTTCAATGACTCTTTTCAATAACTCTTTTCAACAACTCTTTTCAATAACTCTTTTCAATAACTCTTTTCAATAAACTCTTTTCAACCAACTCTTTTCAATCAACTCTTTTCAATAACTCTTTCAATAACTCTTTTCAATAACTCTTTTCAATAACTCGTTTCAATAACTCTTTTCAATAACTCTTTTCAATAACTGAATTTTCAATAACTCTTTCAATAACTTTCAATAACTCTTTTCAATGACTCTTTCAATAACTCTTTTCAATAACTCTTTTTCAATAACTCTTTCAATAAATCTTTTCAATAACTCTTTTCAATAACTCGTTTTCAATATCTCTTTTCAATAACTCTTTCAACAACTCTTTTCAATAACTCTTTCAATAACTCTTTTCAATAACTCTTTTCAATAACTCTTTTCAATAACTCGTTTCAATAACTAATATCAAATACGCTGCGCTGTCGCCGTTTTCGCTCAACTTCGTTTTAATCAACCTCCTTTTCAATAACTCTTTTCGATAACTCTTCTTTCGCCAACTCTTTTCGGCAACTCTCTTTTCAATAACTCGCGCTCAAGCAATGACTCTTTCGGTAACTGTTTTTCAGCGCCAGCTTTTCTTTCAGCAACTATTTCAGCGGCAACTCTTTTCAGCAATAACTGTCAATACCGCTTTCAATTTTCTTCTTTCAGCCAACTCATTTTCTACAACCAACTGCGGTCTAACTCTTTTCAGCCGAATCTTCATGCCGCCCGTTTTCCACAACTGTTTTCGGCTCAACTTCGTTTTCAGCAACCACTTTCGCTAACAACAGCGCACTCAACGCAATCCCTCAACAATAACTCAATTTCAATGCTCTTTCAAAACTTCGTCTTCAGCCAGGCGTGTTCAATCATCTTTTCAGCCTTCTTCAGCAACTTTCATTTCTACTGACTGTTTCCTCATCAACTCTTTTCCTTAACTCTTTTCAGCAACTGATTTCAACAACTCGTTTCGGCTGTGCTTCAGCACAACTTTGCTTTCAAAAACTCTCACTGTGCTCTTTTCAATAACGACTTTCAATAACTATTTCAATAGCGCTAAACTAACCGCTTTCGGCCACTCTTTTCACTGGCGCTTCAATAACTCTTTTCGGCGCTTCGTTTCGGCTGCAACTTTTGTTTCAACAACGTTTACTCGGCAGCTCTTTTCGGCAACTCATTTCGCGACAGTCGTTTTAAATATTCTTTCAGCTTCGTTAAACGGTCGAACAAATACCTGTTTTCATTGACACTTTCAAATAAAACAAATCAATACTTCGTTTTCGTCTTCGTTTTCAATAACTGCGTTTCAATAACTCTTTTCAATAACTATTTTCAATAACTTCGTTGCAATAACTCCGACAATAACTCTTTTCGTCAACTCTTCTTTCAAGCAAACTTCTCAATAACTCATTTTGCTTCCGTTTTCGTAAACTTTGTTGTCAGCAATCATTTTCAACAACTCTCTTCACTAACTCTATTCAATCTACTTTCAAGCAACTCTCGCTTCAAGTAACTCAGCGCAAACAACTCTTTTCATCCGCTCTTTTCAGTAACTCTCGTTTTCAGTAACTTTCTTTTCAATGACTCTTTTTCAATAACTCGTTTTCAATAACTCTTTTCGATTTCGTAACTTCAACAACAAACTCCTTTCAATAACTCTTTTCAACATCAATTTTCAACAACTCTTTTCAACAACTCTTTCAATAACTCTTTTCAATGACTCTTTTCAATAACTCTGTTCAATAACTCTTTTCAACAACTCTTTTCAATAGCTCTTTTCAATAACTATTTTCAACAACTCGTTTCAATAACTCTTTTCAATGACTCTTTCAACAACTCTTTTCAACAACTCTTTCAATAACTCTTTTCAATAACTATTTTCAATAACTCTGTTCAATAACTCTTTTCAACAACTCTTTTCAATAACTCTTTTCAATAACTCTTTTCAACAACTCTTTCAATAACTCTTTCAATAATTCCTCTTTCAATAACTCTTTCAATAGCTCTTTTCAATAACTTTTCAATAACTCTTTTCAATAACTCTTTCAATAATTCTTTTCAATACTCTTTTTAATAACTCTTTCAATAACTCATTTCAATTTTCAATTACTCTTTCAATAACTCTTTTCAATAACTCCTTTCAATAACTCTTTTCAATAACTCTTTTCAATAACTCTTTTAAATAACTCTTTTCAATAACTCTTTTCAATAACTTTTCAACAACTCTTTTCAATAACTCTTTTCAATAACTATTTTCAACAGCTCTTTTCAATAACTCTTTCAATAACTCTTTTCAATTCTTTCAATAGCTCTTTTCAATAACTCTTTTCAACTCTTTTCAATAACTCTTTTCAATAACTCATAACAACTCTTTTCAATAACTCTTTCAATAACTCTTTTCAATAACTCTTTTCAATTCCTCTTTCAATAACTCTTTTCAATAACTCCTTTCAAGACTCTTTCAAAGACTCTTTCATGTAACTCTTTCAATAACTCTTTTCAATAACTCTTTTCAACAACTCTTTTCAATAACTCTTTTCAATAACTCTTTCTAATAACTCTTTTTCAACAACTCTTTTTCAATATCTCTTTCCATAAACTCTTTCAATAATTCTTTTCAACAACTCTTTTCAATAACTCCTTTCAATAACTCCTTTCAACAACTCTTTTCAACAACTCTTTTCAATAACTCTTTCAACAACCCCTTTCATTAACTCTTTTCAACAGCTCTTTTCAACAACTCTTTTCAGTAACTCTTTTAAATAACTCCTTTCAATAACTCTTTCTGTCTCAACTCTTTTCAAGAACTCTTTTTCAATAACTCTTTTCAACAACTTCTTTTCAATATCTCTTTTTCAACAACTCTTCTCAATAATTCATTTCAACAACTCTTTTCAATCACGCTTTTCAACAACTCTTTTCAACAACTCTTTTTCAACAACCTTTCAACCACTCCTTTCAACAACTCTTTCAACAACTCTTTTCAATAACTCTTTTCAGCAACTCTTTTCAATAACTCTTCAATAACTCTTTTCAACAACTCTTTTTCAATAACTTTTTCAATAACTCTTTCTAACAACTTTTTCAATAACTCTTTTTCAATAACTTCACAACTCTTCAACAACCTTCAACAACTCTTCCATCAAATTTTCTCAACAATTCTTTTTCAACAACTCTTTTCAATAATCCTTTTCAATAACTCTTTCAATAACTCTTTTCAATAACTTTTCAATAACTCTTTTCAATAACTCTTTTCAATAACTTTTTCAATAACTCTTTTCAATAACTCTTTTCAATAACTCTTTTCAATAACTCTTTTCAATAACTCTTTTCAATAACTCTTTTCAATAACTCTTTTCAATAACTCTTTTCAATAACTCTTTTCAATAACTCTTTTCAATAACTCTTTTCAATAACTCTTTTCAATAACTTTCAATAACTCTTTTCAATAACTCTTTTCAATAACTCTTTCAATAATAACTCTTTTCAATAACTCTTTTCAATAACTCTTTTCAATAACTCTTTCAATAACTCTTTCAATAACTCTTTTCAATAACTCTTTTCAATAACTCTTTTCAATAACTTTTTTCTTTTAACTAACTCTTTTCAATAACTCTTTTCAATAACTCTTTTCAATAACTCTTTTCAATAACTCTTTTTTCAATAACTCTTTTCAATAACTCTTTTCAATAACTCTTTTCAATAACTCTTTTCAAAAACTCTTTTCAACAACTCCTATCAATAATCCTTTCAATAACTCTTTCAATAACTCTTTCAAAAACTCTTTCAATAACTCTTTCAATAACTCTTTTCAAAAACTCTTTTCAAAACTCAATAACTTTTTCAATATATCTTTCAACAACTCTTTCAACAACTCATCAATTTTCACACCGTTAACAACTCTTTCAATAATTAATAACTTTCACACCAATTAACTTCAACAACTTTCATCAATTCCTGACCCTAATAACTCTGTTATTAACTCTTCAGCAACTTTTCAATAACTCGTTTCAATAATTATTTTCAACAACTCATTTCAATAACTCTTTTCAGTAACTTTTCAACAACTCTTTTCAACAACTCTCTTTCAATAACTCTTTTCAATAACTCTTTTCAAGAAATCTTTCAACAACTCTTTTCAACAACTCTTTTCAACAATTCTTTCAACAACTCTTTTTTGAATAATTCCTTCAATAACTCTTTTGAATAACTCTTTCAACAACTCTTTGCAACAACTCTTTCAACAACTCTTGGTAACAACTCTTTCAACAACTCTTTCAATAACTCTCTCATCAACTCTTTCAATAACTCTTTTCAGTAACTCTTAATAATATCTCTTTTCAATAACTCTTTCAATGTGAGCTTGATTCCTGCCCAGTCTGGATTATTAAATCCCTTCGACATACTCTTTTGCCCCCACTCTTTGATCCTACTCTTTTAAACTGCTCACTTCAATCACTGCTACCTTACCTGCTTCCCAAAACTCGTGCCATTATCCGTCCTCGCATTAAAAAATCAGGCCTTGACCCTTCCGATAACTGGTAATTACCGCCCAATCTCTAACCTATCTTTCATCTCCAAACTTGTTGAGCGTGCCGTCCACCGTCAGCTTTCTAACTATGTTGAATCCAACTCCTTGCTACCTTTTGTTCAGTCTGGTTTCCGCCGCCTCCACTCCACTGAAACTGCTGTCCTTAAAGTTTATAATGATATAATCATGGCACTTGACTCTGGTTTCATAACTGCCCTTCTGTTACTAGATTTTAGCTCTGCCTTTGATTGTGTTGACCATTCCATTCTCATTCAAGTGCTTGAATCTCAATTTGGCATTATGGCCTCTGCTCTTCTCTGGATTGCTAATTTCTTGACAAACCGATCACACTCTGTGCGACTTGGTTCTAACACTTCTAGGTACTTCAATATCCTCTTTGGTGTACCTCAAGGTTCTATACTTGGCCCCCTCTTGTTCATCCTCTATACCTCTAACATTGTTCACATTGCCTTCAAACACGGCATCCTTATACACCTTTATGCTGACGACACACAACTCTATATTAAACTTGCTGCCAAAGACTTTGATAATGCAATGTTTCGCTTAATAACTTGTTTCACTTAAATCCAATCATGGTGTGCATCCATGCGCCTTAAACTGAATGCCTCCAAGACAGAACTTATCTGGTTTTACCGCAACTCATTACCTAACTCACAATTATTCCACACTGTACTCAATCTTAGCCCAGATTGCTCCATTAAACCAGCTGATGTTGTCCGAGACCTTGGTGTCCTCCTTGATAACTCGCTGTCTATGAAAACTCATATCTCCTCTATAACCAAATCCTGTTTTTTCCATCTCAGACGCATTCGGCAAGTCAAGAAAAGTCTTAACGAGAAATGTGTTCGTACCCTAGTACAGGCCCTTGTCATTTCTAGAATTGACTACTGCAACTCAGTCCTTTGTGGTCTTCCTGCATCTACCCTTCAACCTCTTACAGCTGTTCTTCATTACGCTGCTAAGCTTATCAAGAACCAAAATCCTCGGGATCACGTCACACCGACCCTCCGTGAACTACACTGGCTTCCCATACAAGCTCGCATCAATTTCAAAATCTGTCTTCTAATGTATAGAATCTACACAAACTGTTCTCCTGCATACCTTTCTTCACTTGTTACACCCTGTTCCTCTCTCCTATCCAGACGAGGGCTACGTTCATCGTCTCAAGGTGATTTTGTTGTGACAAGATCACTCAAAAAACTTGGTAACAGGGCATTTGCGCTAGCCGGCCCGGCTGAATGGAACAAACTCCCTGTCTTTATCCGCAAATCCTCAACTTTATCGATTTTCAAAACTAACCTTAAAACACATCTGTTTAAGATTTACTATGATTGATTTTTCTGTTACGCGCTTTTGTGCAAGATTCCAATTTTGTTTAGGCGCGCTATAAATAACAGTCTAATAATAATAATAATAATATAATTAGCCTGTTTAACGTGAGGTAACAGTTTCGTGTGTAGCACGCTCTGAGTCTCCGATAATGCTTGAGAGTAAACGGAGATCGGTTCATTGACAAAATCATTTATTACATTACACGCATGATAAATGTAATAAAGAAAATGCGCAATAATAATTATCAGATTTTGTGAGTATAATATATCTGTTAAAGCATAATTTTATATAAATATTTTACCAAATAATAAAGGATTTTGGCAATGAATTTAAGTAGGCCTACACTGTCAATATATAATGGGACGCGGTGGTATAGCTGGATGTTCTGTTCTTGTAACCGGAGGGTCGCAGGCTCGAATCTACCTAGCTCAAGCCACTGCGCAGTGACCCTGGAAAGTTGCTATATATGTATAGGAGTGGGGCAAAACGCCCCCTCGGGGCAAAACGCCCCCTCCCGGCCCTGTCCCCTCTGTGCCATGTAATGAAATTTTTGAATGTTCTGGGGGTTCTTAGTTGTACCCTAATGAGATAATCGTCAGTTATTTATTTTTAGATGGTTTGCTTATTTTTATTTTAGAAAAATTGATTTTTTCGTGTTTCCTTATAAGAGTCAGCCGCCAATTCTGTATCATTAATGGTGCCAAAATGCTAGACATAGCCAATAATACAAATATAGGTCTAAAGTATACCCTATATCGAATAACTGTGCACAATAAATGGGGCTTTAACATATCAGTTTTTTATTATATGAGCAATCTCACAAGGTAGCACCAAGCGGGGCAAAACGCCCCCCTATGTTAAATGCTGACATGGGGCAAAACGCCCCCTTCACCTCAGAGTCACCTGGAGCAAAGCGTATTTTCTTTATTTAATTATATATTATGACATCTTTTTAAAAAATTCTAGAGATCTTTACTTCTTATGGTTATTGTTGCATCAATGCAGTGATTGCAGATGATTATGTGCATCGACTTTTCAGGTAGCAGGGGTCAGATCACGTGGGGCGTTTTGCCCCAGGTGAGGGGCAAAACGCCCCCTTTGAAGCATTCTGTATTTTATTATTTTTAATGTAATCTTTTGGGGAATTTTATCGGACATAATTTTACTTTACTTGGGACATGCAGTACAAGATCTTGCAATAATTTCATGCTTAAAATGCTGTTACTCACGTTGTAATTTGAGCAAAATCCGTTAAAGGGGGCGTTTTATATGAGCAAGTAATTAAATCAATTGACAATGTAAAGATACATTGGCGATATAAGTATGTTAGTCCTACTTGCCTTGATTGTATCTAAATAAATTCATCGGCAATATATATTCGAGTACAACGGCTCACTCGCTATAAATAAACAATTGTGCCTCTGGTCGTCGGACTTTCTTTTGTGGAGGTCGTCTTATGCGCACTCGGAAAAGTTCATGCTAAACTCATTACCAGAAAATGGGTTTAGCATTAGCTTTCATTTGAAATGTAAACAATTTTGCTTATCGTGTAGAACCATAATTGTTTTCCAGCTTACTGCCGTTGCAGAGTCCTTCGTGTTCTACGGTGATGTTGGTCTTGGTCTTACAGGCCTTCACCCCAAGTACACAGTCGTTGTCGTAAGATCGTCCATCGCTGCCACAAACTGGATCGTCGATCTCAAAGCATTTTTCGTTGCATATGCAATCGGTACGATTCGCTGTTGTATTCACGACGCAGTATTTGTCCGGAGGACAAGAGACATCGTCACATTCACTGGGACCTAAGAGAAAAGATCACCAGTATTCCATAGTTGCATTCTAATAAACGATATATCCCAAGATATCGTTTCTGGAAGTTACATGTTGCGTCCATTCAGTGACTCGCGCATTAGACAACCGATTCAACATCACCAGTACATCGATTTGGAAGTATAATATAAAACGGTCTAAGTTTTGGCATCGCCAACCAACGGTAAGAGCCAAGAATCGGTCATTTGAGAAATGTTTATTGTGTTGCATTGTATATAAATATTTGCTGTCTCTCTGTCTCTTACGGACTGATCATTTGGATGTTGACCTGATTACGGTTTGGTTTTGGTGTGCCATGGGTTGATGCCCTGTGCATATCGGGGGCCCGATAGCGCATTGGATAACATCTGGCGTAGAGAGCGAGAGGTACTGAGTTCGAGCTCCGTAGGGCGGATATGCTTTGTAGGCTGCTATTAGCGCCGTTGTATTGCAGGCTGTCTGTTCTGTTAGTAGTTAAGATTTAAATTGCATAACATGTAAATGTACAGCGCAGTGCGTTTGTCATGCGCTTAATAAAGAAAAGATTATTATTATTATTATTAGACACTGGCGCAATAGAAGTTGCAAATTACAATTAAAGCGCCTGTAGTAGGTTGAATAGGGATGGAGGGACGGAGGGAGGGAAGGTGGGAAAGGAAGGGACGGAGGATGGAGGGAGTGATAGGCATGGGTGAGGGAGAGGACTTTCGTCAATCACATGTCACTTGAAGACGTATCTCTTGACATTTACAAATTGTTTTAACCGTCTAAGGACGGGCAAACATCTAGTAGAAATATACTGGTGACAAATCCTCTGGTAATATAAAAATAAAGCCGGGATATATATACATTAGCTATATACATGCATATCAATGCATCTCTGACATATATATATTAGGGTGGTCCACGACGCAATGGTAAAATTTCATCTTTAGCAGAACTTTGCTCCACAAGTTTAAATTTGTTCTACCTCTCCTAAGTAAGATGTGGACCATATCTGAAGCAAATTGGAACAGTTTTAGAGGTCGCTCAAGATCGCCAAACATTCTCTTGATAATACCATGGCATAGTGAAAGTTATAGTCTACTCAAAAAATATTATTAGAACCGCTTGCTACTTAATTTTGAACTGTTGTTTTAAACTGAAGTTTAGAAATACCAATCTAACATTATTAACTATCCTTTGATGTAGCATGCAAATGTTGGAATTTTTAAAATTGCTTGTAAGAACTCTACACTTTTGTACTTAGTCAGATTTATTAGTACATTGGCGAATTTTAAGAATTGAAGAGAGTTGACTAAAGTTTTTGACATAGCTCATAAACACACTAATGGCAAAGACAAGAAGCAGTGCGGAAGTTTGGTTGATAGAGAAGGACACAGAAAAAACTGTCTGGGTCCCATCTTCCAATAAAGGTTCCATCCGACGATCATGCTACAAGAACCATGAGGAGCAGGTGACAGACTTGCAGTATACTAGTCATAGGTGACGGAGAAAAGATATTTACTGGGAATTTCAAAAATTGGCTGCAGAACTGGTAACGAACAAGCTGAAGCCTGCCTGAGGACTCTGGATGACTGGGGTCTTCGGACTTCGGAGTCTAGTTCGTGGTATATATATAGTCTATGACATCACTGCCAGCAACGCTCACCTGAAGAATGATGCCTGCACTTTTATTGAGAATTCGAATTTAGCCAGAATTAACCTGGATGACTTGCCGCCATCATGTCATAGAACTTCCTCTTGCTATTTTCGGCTCTTTATCTGGACCTAATGGAGGGTCTGCCATTACTATGCTCAGCAGGTTCCAGCAAAGTTGGCCACACATTGACCAGGCGACAAATGAAATGGCTTCCGACGACATCTTTGATGCACACACTTCTGCTCTTCGAGAAGAAATTGTGAAATTCTTCAAGGCAGCTCTTGAAGGGTCACATCAGATAGAAGACTTCGAGGAATTCTTGAAACTCAGTTTGATCTTCCAGGGTGGTGCAAAGGAGCAAGAGTTTCCTTTCAGGCACCAGGAGCATTCCATCATGCACGTTTGATGGTGAAGCTATCTTTAACATTAAAATATTTCTTTTCCAGCAGCTGTTCTCTCCAACTGCCAAAGAGAAGCACAGTGTAATGAAGCTGGCACGGTTTATGAGCCTTGTCTATTTTCGGTTCTGGCATGAAGCTCCTCTGCCTATAACGATCTACTGCTGCTGGAGGGGCTCAGTAAATATCTAAATATGAGAGTGGCACAGTTTGCCTCGACCGCATTCGGTAGGCATATCTGGTACGTTTAAGAAATTTTCGTCAGCACATCCTTGTTTGACGACAGAATTGGAGTGGATGTGAAACACTGATGGTGACAAACCTCCACCTTCCACAGTCCATCAATTATGTGAAGTGCCTCGACCATCCTCCTGAACCCCTCAGCTCCCTTGGCCTTGCATCCTCTGTCACAGAAAGAACTACTGTCATCGTTGACAGTCTGCACTTGAATGGAAAAGAGAAGGCCCAAAGCTTCCTGGTTAAGGATCCTAAGGATGCGAAGATCACTACCACCAGGTCCTTCTAAAGGCAGCGTCAGTCATGACAGTTATGAGCGACACTGCTGGGAGAGCCAATGGTTTGATGCAGCAGTAGAATTAATCGTTGACAAAGAATGAAGATCAGCAGTTCCTTCTTCAGCTCGTGACACGCTGCAGGGACACCTACCCGTCCTGCTCTAAGACCACGCTGATGAAGATGACAGAGGACATAGAATGTGTTACTCAAGAAAAGTTCCAGTGTTTCCATAGCAAAATTGAACATTTTTGAACCTTTTCTTATTTTTATTGCTGCACTAAATGCTTTAATTCAACTCAAATTCTGTTTTCTGTTCTTAGTGCAGATTACCGAGTTCATGCTTAATATGGTGAAAATACCATGACCTTGAGCGACCTCTAAATACTCATCAATCAATCTCAAATTTGGTAGAGGTAATAGTGGGCAGCCATAGAACAAAAGGAGGGTTGTGGAGCGCAACTCTGAGAAACTTAGTGTTTTTGGACCACGCTAATATATATATATATATATATATTATATATATATATATATATATTCATTGGCAACGCGCTCATTTTATGTATATAAAATTTGAAAATTTAACACAATTTTCAAAACGTGTAGAAACATAATATTGTTTGCCATCCTACTGGCATTGCAGATTCCCTTGCGCTGTATTGTGATGTTGGTTTTGGTCAAACACGCGTCAACCCGCAGCTCACAGTCATTGTCGTACGTCTGGTTGTTGCTGCCACAGACTGGACGATAGGTGAAAGAACAAACCAAGCCACAGACGCACGTGGACGATTGTTGGCATCTGGTAAACATTTTCCGTAGAAGGGACACTCGACTCCACTACATCCTAGGAGGAAAACACAGTTAACAACCATTCAGGATGAGCGGTTTGAATGGATGCAATAATTATGGAACTCATTAAGATTGGACTAAGTTAACATCGACTTTACTAATGCCATTTGCCATCTTACTGTCATTGCATCTTTCCTTGTGTTGTATCGTAAAGCTAGTGTTGGACCAACACGACTCCACTCCAAGCATGCATTCGTTGCCGTAAGTTTTTCCATCACTCCCACAAACTGGATCTTCAGTCGTTGGACAACCGATGGAACAGACGCACTTCCATTGACCTTAGGAGATCAGTTGACAAGATTTTCCAGGAGGACACGACACTCATACATGTAGAACCTAGATCAGGGCTCCGACGAACATCCATATTATACTAGAAACTCTATATCGTATCGTAGCGTACAGGCGCATTCTAACTCTCGTAGATTCCCTATATTATTAAGGGGTCGTCCATTAATTATGTCAACAAATTTTAGGCAGTTTTTGACCCCTCGCCCCCTTGTCAAGGTTACTGTCAAACACTGAAGGACCCCTAAAAAAACTTATGTCAACAATCCCAGAACACCCCCTCTACAAAAAAAGAAACACAATGGCTAAAACATGTAGAATCACTGTTAGATTTTTTAACACTGAAAAATGCAATCTCGAATTTCAAAATATATGAGCTTAGTTTATTACTAGCTTTTTAGTAGTATTAAACATTAAGCACTTTATACATTTTTAGCATTAGGCCTACTTAATGTTTAAGCTACCATTTTCAAGGGTCTGTGTTGTTTCATTGGAAAAAATTTGTTGACGTCAAATTGTACCGAACCCTCCCCTTGTCAACAACAGTTGTCAAACTTTTCCAAACCCCCACCCCCTATTTTGTTGACATAATTAATGGATGACCCCTAAGATTTATCCGTCCCCGGTCTGGAACTTCCTCTCAATATAAAACAGGCACCTAATTGGTAAATAGTTTAAAATGCTGCGATCATACATAATCAATGAGACGTAAACTAAACGTTCTGTTTTGGTTAAATAGTTGTCAGTAGTTAAGTTTAGTAGTTAAGAGTTGCAGGATTTGACTTATACTGTTCCCTTTGCCAGCAACATAGTTTAGTTGCCTGATTTGTTATAAGACGCTTTAAGTTATCCGTTCCGTCCTATTTGCTACTTGGTAACTGTTGTCCCTCCTCTTAGCGGGATTGTTATCCCTTCTGGGCCCTTTAGTGCCTGCGTTCCAATGGACTGTTTAAATTTTCTTTGCTGTGTCCACGTTTGTATATATTAGCTTACAAAGGTTTCAATAAATAAAATTAAATGAAAAAATTAAATTATTTTGTTTGCTTGATTGGACTGCGATGAGCGATCATGTAAGTTTATTGCATTACACGTAATACATGAAATGCGCAATTATTGCAGATTTCGTGATCATAATAATATCTGTTAAAGTACACATAAATATATCAACAAAATAATTGAGGCTTATGGCGAAATAAATTTAAGTAGGTCTATACATTGTCGGTCTAAATTACATGGCGTTACTTGGTTTGTTGCATTAACCGATTGTCAACTACCTGGTCGATTGTTCGATTAAGCAGCCTACCTCCTGTGGTCGTAGTTTCTTGAGCTGTGGTTGTCAGATATTCGTCCGATGGCGTCTCTACAAATTTTATTTGAAATGGTTTTATTCCAAAATTTCATTTGATTATAAATATGTTATCTGATCCGAAAATCTTACAATCATGCATTTGATTAATTTTTAAGTTTAGTATATAAAAGTCGACACAATTGTCAATTACCGTGATGGTGGTATACACTGTAAAAGTTTATATATAAGTACGTTGGCAGAAATTTAAGTTTATTGGCAATATAAAACTAAATTGACGATATACGTAAATTAGTTACTTGCATTGATTATATATCAAGAAATTCATTGGCAATATATATTTGAGCACATTGTCTCCCTCTCTCCCTACCTCCCTCCCTATCTCCCTCCCTCCCTCTCTCCCTCCCTCCTCCATCCTTCCCTCCTCTCTCTCTAAATAAATAAATAAATAAAATATATATAATTGGTAAATAATATGTAGGCACACTGGTGATAGATAATTATTGGTAATATATAAATACAATTGGCATAATATAGATAAATATATTAGCTAATATATAAATACATTATATATATGGTCGATATAATATAAATACATTTGTGACATATATGCATTGGTGACATATACATACAAATACGTTTGTGATATATATAAAAATGCGTTACATAAATAGTTTGCTGGCTTCACCGATTCTAGACCTAAAGTCACTAAGAAAGCAAAATCTGTTCCTTTCTCCTTTCGCCTTTCTCACTCCATCCCTCTTTCTCCAAGTATTCATGCTACCTGTGTCTGTGGTCGTCGCAGTTTCTTGAGTCGAGGTCATCGTTTAGCATAAAATTTCATTTAAAAAGTTAACGTCATTTTTTATCGTGTAGAAAAATAATTGTTTGCCAGCTTACTTTCAGCGCACCATCCCCAATATTGAACCGTGATGTTCCTGTTGGTCTTACAGACCAGCAACCCAAGGTCACAGATGTGGCTGTAAGTTTGTCCGTCGCTGCCACAAACTGGATCGTAGGGCTCAGTACAAGACTCCTTGCATATGCAAACGGGACGACTCTCTGTTGTATTCAGGACGCAGCGTTGGCCCGGAGGACAAGTAACAGCTTCACAGATATCGGGACCTAAAAGAATAGACCAACTATTATAGGCTACTCCAAGATTCACGATTTTTCTGATGAACCACCACGCTTTCATCAAGGTTACAGGTTGTATCTATGGATTGGCTTAAACACTAGCTGCCCGATCCACATCATCAGGACATGGACACCGGAAAATATAATTATACGTGCCGTGGTAAGATCGCGCGAAGTGTTTAGAGTATAGTCAACAAACAGAGAGAGCGAAGACTCTCTTGTTGTAGAGTGGTTTAATGGCTCTGTCTCTCTGAAAAGCAGGGCTCGATTCTCCTACAGGCTTATAACCAGCGCTCTCTAAGATGCCTCAATGGCCGACCGTGGTCCTTCGCATATTGACTCGGGCTGAAGCCAGACAACATGGTCTTCTTTCAATTGGTAGGTTTGTTGGCGCACAACATTCCCTTCTCCCGGCTTTTCATTTTTGGTAACTCTTCTGATATCTCTTCTCAGTCTCCGTCTTTCTCTTTCTCTCTTTCTCTGTCTTTCTATGTATCTCTGTCTTTGTCTCTCTGTCTCTGTCTCTCTGTCCGCCTGTCTCTCTGTATTTCCGTATTTCTGTGTGTCTGTCTGTCGGTGTCTGCCTGTCAGTCTGACAGGCAGACAGGTGTCTGCCTGTCAGACTGACAGGCAGGCACACACTGACAGACACACACACTGTCTGACTGTCTGTCTGTCTGTCTCTCTCTCTCTGTCTGTCTGTCTCTCTCTCTCTCTCTCTCTCTCTCTCTCTCTCTCTCTCTCTTTTTCTCTCTCTAACTCTGAATCTCTGAATCTCTGAAAATTCAATCTAACACATTTTAACACATTGGCAATATTATATATAAGATTTTTTGACGTGTCTGTCTGCTTAAAATAAACCTTAGAATTAGCTGATTCGTAAGCAAATGAAGGACACTCGTAGCTTTAAGAAATGCATTATTGGTTAGCTGCTCAAAAAATTAAGATTTCTGTGCACCTCCAAAGACGAAAAATACGGATCGGGACACAAGACTGTGTTGAGATTTGACGCGTTTGGAGCGTTAAACGAAATTAAAAGCTAACAATCCAATCTGTCTGAGATAGCGGACTTTGTTCTGCAGCTCACAACGAACATTTTGATACATTCTGTGCCTCCTTACCTATAAAAATACGGCTGTAGTGGCTAAGGGACACGAAATCCAAAAAAGTGACGGAAATACCCATATAGGCCAATATATAAAATTATAAATATAAAATTATATATAGTGCCGATAAATTTAAGTAATTAAGTAATTGAATTTAAGTAATTCACTGGCGATACATAAAGACATTGCTGCTATATAAATGTGTTGGCGATTATTTAAACACATGACTTATATAAATATCTAAGGTTCGATGTCTTCACCGATTGCAGACCAAGAGGTCAGTTAGTAAACAAAATCCTTGTGCGTTCCATGTTCACCTGGACAACCTACCTTTGGTTGTGGTCAAAGTTTCTTTTGTTGTGGACAAAATTTCTTCTGTTGTGGTCAAAGTTTCTTCCGTTACAGTCGACCACACAGCGTGCGATGACGTCGCTACAAAATTAATTTTCAAAATGGTTTAAGCTTAAATGTTTTTTGAATGTAAGCATCTTTTTGCTCGCGCGAAGAAATTAAATGATTTAGAATAAATTGAGCGGTCACTTTGTTTGGATGGTCATGAGTGTGTAGACGATAGATATTGGACCGCGTTGTACATGAGAAAGGGAGAGAACTGGAGAGCGAGGGAGAGAGAGTGGGAGAAAGAGTCTCACAATTGGATGTAACTTACCCTGCCAAAGAACGAAACTCGTGAACAGAGCAGCACTCGCAACTTCTAAGAATCTCAACTTTGCCATCTTGTCAAAGACTGCGCATTCAATCTCGGCCGACAGAAGACGCTTCTATAATTGCTGTCACGTGTTCTGATTCGTTTGCACGTAACAGGTGGATGTAAGATAATTGCGGCAAACAGCCGCTGTTGAATCAGTGAACAGACTCACAAAGACCACAGTATAATTGGCTTCTGTAATCAATACACAAACAGAGGTCCTGAGTGGCCGAGTGGGTTGGTAACCCGCTTGTCACGCCGGCGCCCCGGGTTCGCTTCCCGGTCCGTCGGTTTATCAGAGATTAATTTCTCGGACCTTTACTGCGGGTGGCTCGGTCGCAATATAAACGTGGAGTACGAGGTTCGCTTTCTGCCTCCGACACTAATCATCTTCGATATGAAAAAGTGTCGTTACGCCGAAATACAATACACAATTAATCGGGCGTTTCTTAATTGTTGAATGCCCTTACAATGAAAATTTAATGACACGAAGAGTGAAAGCAAACACGCAAGATATGTACAGCTTAAGTCGAAAAAGTTATTTTTATTATATTCGTCACTAGATGTCGTTACAGTGGACTGTGTTGTCAACTGGAACGACATTAAGTGACAAATAATGACAGCTACTTATTCTAAACCTTTGATCGAAGTCATTTGAATTGCATTGCATCCAGGCAGATTGCTACTATACGTCAATCTTCTCATTGTCAGAATATATCCTCCGTCCTTCCATCCATCCCCAATACATCCATCAACCCATCCAAAATCCATCTATCCATCCATCCGTCCGTCCACCTAGGCATCCTTCCTACCATTAATCGATCCATCCACCTATCCATCTTTCCATCTATCCATCTATCCATCCATCCACCCATCCACCCATCAATCAATCAATCCATCCATCCATCCATCCATCCATCCATCCATCCATCCATCCATTCATCCATCCATCCATCCATCCACCCCACTACAATAGTCGAGCCGTCAGACTACAAAATCATGGACAAGCGTCGACGCTGCGCTAGGAGACAGAGAGCGGGAGATAACCTTGAGCTGTCGAAGCTGATAGTAACAGCTGCAGCATAGAAGATTTATGTGACGCGTAAATGTGATTTCCTGGTCTAGGATGACTCCCAAGTCACGAACTGAGGTTGAGAAGGTGAAGTGTTTCAAAGGCAAGGGAAGCTAGGTCTATTTTAGAAAGCTGCAGGGGTGTTCCGAGCCAAATAAGCTGAGTCTTTAGTCTGGTTTAGCAGCAAGCGGTTTGAGGACATCCAGGACTGCAGTGTCTCCATAGTCCGGCTCATTGTTCAAACCGCCGCATCGGCCTGGACAGCCAGACAGTGAATATAGGCTTGCAGGTCGTCAGCGTAGGACGGGCCGCCACCGCCAGAAGATACCCCAAGTAAGCAGTGTAATTTATGTAAAGGAGAGGGCCAATGAGGGTGTATATATGTATGTATGTATATTGTATTGTATTCAAACATTTATAAAGCGCCTCTCATAGGGTGAACCATTCAGAGGCGCTCCCAGTGCGCAAGGCTAAAGAGAAGAAAAAGGTTTTGAGAAAAGAAAAGGTGGGAGAGAGGTTACTAGCTAGAATTCGATTATATGTATTGTATATATGTCTCAACATGTGAACCTGGTTGCACGGAGTTGTCATTATCAGCTCCGTCAGCTTTGAGTGGTGTCTCGCTCTCACGATGCGGTCGTGGACCTTGTTCACGCCTTTGTTACTAGTCGAATTGACAACTGTTGCTCCCTACTTGCTGGCCTTCCTCTTGGGGTTCTGGGGCGACTAGGTCGAGTTCTACGCTCGGCTGCTCGTCTTATTGGACGGCTTCCTAAATTTGCTCCTGTCTCTGCATACAAACGTGATGTGTTGCACTGGCTTCTTATGTCTCAGCGGATCTCATATCGCATTGCTGCTGTGGTTTGTCGCTGCGTTCTTGGCTGCGCTCCATATTACTTGCGTGATCTTTGCCGCCCAGTGTCCGACGTTGCAGCGCGTCGGGCGCTTCGCTGTACGACGAGGGGTGAGCTCCTAGTTCCACGGGCTCGCTTGGCTATTAAGCAGCGCCGTGCTTTTTCTGTCGTGGAACCTTCCATCTGGAATGACCTCCCACTTAAGCTCCGCTTTGTACTTGAGTCATTTTCCGGTAACATGGTAAATTCAGAATTCAGCTGTTCCCGGTCATTTCTCGAAAAACTATACCTAGTCTGATTATGCTAAGTGTTGATGTTAAAATGTATTTGATCAGTAAACAATTTCAGATATTTGAAAGTAATTTAAAGCAATAACCTAATTTATTAAAATTTATTTTCAATTTAAAAAGTTCCACTCCGTTACTGTCCCTAGGCTCTAGTACTTATTGCTTTAGTCTACAATTTCGAAATGATTTGTATTGAGCCCAAAATTCACGTGTTTCTTATGTATTATATATTTGTGTATGTTTTAAAATACAACTTGGTGAACCGGATCTTCCATAATTAAAGGAAAATTTTTAAAACTTGTTCCCAGGAATAATGTATACTCCGTTACCATGTAAAAAATTAATCTTCTATATCAGAACCAGAGTTTCATATATACGGCTCTGATCAGAATCATTCAATTTTGTGGTCGCGCAACTAGACTCATCTCTTCTATGTAATCTATGTAAGCTATTTATATCTTCACCAACGATATAAATGATACGACAAATTTCATACGAATTTTCATTTATTTCGTACCAGATGTGTTTTTTATTATACGGCCACTCCGTTACTGCATTTTTGCCATGATTATAAATGAATCTAATTCCAATAATATTTGTAATATAACGCTTATAAGCAAAAGAATGATTTTACCAATGATCGATGTGGACGCGTGAGCATATGGTATTTACCGTGCTGCAACCAAAATTGTCTACTCCGGCATGTCCACTCCGTTAACATTTATTTGGTAACGCATGGGACAGCTATGTAACGGAGTGGAAAAAATTGTGTTCGACACTCGAAAGATAGTAACGGAGTGGAATTATTATAGGCTAAATGGTGTGGTATTTTGATGCTGTGAGCAGATTTTTAAGACAATACCATAAATATTTTAGTGTTTTCTGTCAATTCGATCACTGGGAATGATTGGCTCAAGTGATTTCTTTTCAGTTGTTTGGGCAAAATATTTATTCAACTTAACATTAAATGCTTTTATTTCCATAACGGAGTGGAACTTTTTCTAAATAAATGAAACTGTGATGGAATAAAATCATTAGAAGTTTTCTAATTTCTTTTATTTCTATTTTATAAATATTAATACTAGAAACATATTGGAATGTCAAAATACACAACAGAAGTTGTACAATGTATAAAACAGATCCATATGTATACAGTAACGGAGTTGACAAATAATTTAGTAGGGCATACCAAAAACTTTTTACATTTACATATGCAAAACCAAATAATTTGTGAAATAGAAACATTCAAGATTTGTTCCAAAGAAATAAAACTGTATTTAATTTTTTGCTTGTTGAATTTGTGAATTTACCATGTTACCGGACCAAACTTTAATCCGGCGGACAGTCTCTCGAGCCAACGCCTTCACATTTTTGAAGGGGCGCTATATAAATGCTCTGAATGAATGAATGAATGAATTGTGTTGTAATCGCATTGCGTATACATACATAATAATGTGCATTATGAATAAACGAATTGATTCTATTCGAAGAGATTTAGAACTTGCTCAAATTATCACTTACACAACAATGTGATACATTGTAATTTTCAAAGATAACAAACAAATTTCAACACTTAAACATAAGATTATAAGGCAAATCATAGGAAATGCTGTCAGTTTTTCCATTTATTTATTTCCTTTAGTGCTTTTGGAAATTTGTTTCGATTGTACACGACCATTTGCAGAAGAAACTGTTTCCCTTCCTCATATTGGATCAATGATTCATTGAAGGACTGCATGTCTATGAGAGCCATTCCTTTCTCCGCCAAATCTTTTGTCACTCTTAGAGCGGATAAATTATGTTGTCCTTTGCCTCACTTTATGATTGTTCTGTCTCCCATTGTTGCGAGTCTTGATCAAGAAAAGAGTAATTCAATCCGAGGATCTGGTATATTTTTGTGGTAGAAATGGTGAAGAAATCGGGTTGGCGGATTAAGCATGGAAGGAATGCCCAAGGTGTCTGGAAAATGCTGTTATGAAAACCAAAGAACGATCTAGAATTCCTGAAGGCAATCCATACTTACCAAGATAATGAAGTCTAATAGAGTGCTTCCCAAACTTTTCAGTGTCACGGACCGGCAGGGATTAACTTTTCAGTGTCACGGACCGGCAAGAATTTTCTCACTGCAGGAGGATCGGTGCCAAATTTATTAATTATTTCTCTTTGCGTTTTCGATCACTTAAATTCCTCAAAATGTATTAAATTGATCTAAGGGTATGTTTAGCCAAGGCTATGACCCTATTGCTCTTTATATGGTAGCCTAATGTGTGTTTTTGTTTTGACTTTAAAAATATATAATAGCCATTTCTTTATTCCGAGACAATTTGACCAGTTTCTTGACTCACTTTACGGACCGGCAACTGAGGGCTCGCGGACCGGCACCGGTCAACGGACGGCTACGGACCACCACTTTGGGAAGCACTGGTCTAATAGATCGCCCTAACAGCATATTCCCGACACCTTTGGTATTTGTCGGAGACTCTGATTGGCCTCTATTTGTCGGAGACATGCTGATTGGCCAAAAACGGTTTTTTGTAAGAGCTGCACGCCTGGGTTATCTACCATCTGGAACCGCAACCATCGAAGAGCGAGTCTCGTCAGCTGAAGACCGCCTCCTCCAGTCCATCATCTGGAATGAGTCGCACGTCCTACGACGCTTCTTTCCGCCACCTATGCTGCGACCCTACGCTCTCCGGCCTCGTGCACATGACTTTGTGCTTCCTCCAAAAGACTCTAAGAACTTTATACCTAGAGTTCTATACAAGTGAATTTTTAAGCCACCACGTTGACCCAAATCTTAAAAACTAACATTATTCCCTTTTTTTCTTTATGTATGTAAGTTGTGAAGCGGTGTGTCTTAGCTTGATAAATAAACGAATATATCATCATATCATCATCATCTCAGTAGCCTATTTTTGACGATTCAGTTACCGTTGACGAAAAGCAGCGCATGGTCGTCTACGTAAGCGCAGCAATCAGGGATCTGATGAACCTCCACAGAGGCTTCCTCCATAGCATAATCCACCTGCAGAAGCACTACCCGATTTCTTCACCACTTCTACCACCAAAATATTCCAGATCGTATTCAGATGGAACTGATGTTGTCGGCCGTACTTAATTAACTACTATCATGCTACATCTGTCATAGCTTAGGAAATATATTTTTAACCTAAGGCTTGACAATGTGTAGTAGCCCATGCCTATTGACAACCACAACATACATACATACATACATACATTCATACATACATACATACATACATACATACATACATACATACATACATACATACATACATACATACATACATACATACATACATACATACATACATACATACATACATACATAGCCTACACACATGTTTACATACACATTTGGAATCTTCTTGTGTTCACAGCAGCAGCCGTATCTCTAAAGGGAGTCCGTTACAGATGGAGGGGCCAAAAACTGTGAAGGCGCGATGCTGCCCAGTTGAGGTGCTGGCACGGGGGTCACGAGTTAGCCACTGCAAGAACGAAGAGCTCGACGACCAGCCAAATCAGAAACAGGGCAGGAGAGCTACAATAGATAAGCCAGGGCAATGCCAAGAGAAGGCATCGCCAGACCAGCGCGGCTATTCTGATGCGTTGTGGGATGGGAAACCGGTGCAAAGTATCGTGCATTTATCTCTTCAAGACTTCAAGTATATATAAATACTTTACCAAATAGGCCTACTTAAGGATTTTGGCAATGTAATAAGACATTTATAAAGCGCCACTTGAGAGTCTCTCAGAAGCGCTCAACAGGTGGCCTTCAAAGAGCTGAGAAAGTGCGTCTTTCAGAGTCTAGTCATGAATGTAAGTACATTAATAATAATAATAATAATAATAATAATAATAATAATAATGATAATAATAATAATAATAATAATAATAATAATAATAATAATAATAATAATAATAACACTGATCAACAAGCATTTTGCTGTTGGGATTCTAACACCTGTTCCTAACTAAATTTAATATGCTGATTCCAAATCCGGAAACCGTTTTTGTCTATCACGTCCAGTTTTTAAGTTATAAAGTTTCTCGGATTCTTTAAGTTTTATATGCCTACATTAACACTGCGCAACAACAAAAAATATTTGTTGTTTGCTACTCAGAACTTTTTAACTGTTCTTGGCTAAATTTTGGGCGCTGATTTCAAATATGAAATCGAAATTTGTCTAGCACGTCAGGTTTATTA